>VIBL01000020.1:3600000-4278712 GCA_008271625.1 Lutraria rhynchaena
AAAATGAACAAATCAACTGTTACTAGATATTTTCAACAGTAAATAATGTTTGTAGAAAATAAGTGACGTAAATTACTGTATCAATCAATTCAATTTCCTTCTAGGAAAGTACGGCCTTATCACCAATCAAAAACTAATTATACTACAAAATTGACTCAATTATTTCCAAAATGATCGAGATTGCATTCTGTACACGAAGCTAATTCTATACTGACAGCTCTTCCGAGAACCTAATTTAAAGATTAAAGAAACGTCTTTATGATAAGGCCATTTTGGCGGTAAACCCTCACTTTCTCTGCCAACTAGTAGTTTTATCTCAACTCCGCAGAGCAAATGTCCATTTATTTTATAACGTTAGCTTGTTTACAAGAAACGTATCAACAAAATTAATCTGACACTTGGTATTAAATATGGCGGTTAGAAATGGCGGCAAGACATGACTTCATTTCCGGGAAATTAACGACATCAATCACGTGAGATGTGTCTGAGCGGCGTTCCTCGGATATCTTCGTAGAAATCTTAAATAAAAAATAGCAAATTAAGTAAACGTTTATCATTAAATCATTAAAAGAAATCGAAAGGATAAGATCTTGGTGTCTGTTTC
The DNA here is from genome assembly GCA_008271625.1 of Lutraria rhynchaena. Taxonomy (NCBI): domain Eukaryota; kingdom Metazoa; phylum Mollusca; class Bivalvia; order Venerida; family Mactridae; genus Lutraria; species Lutraria rhynchaena. The sequence continues at coordinate 3,600,605 of VIBL01000020.1, forward strand.
TCGAATCAAATTTATACAAAACACTTTTTTTTCAATTGTTGGCATTAACTTAGATGTCGTAAAAACTTCCCGATTTACGACTCGATTGAAAGCGAACAAAACGTAAGAAGATTTGGAACTCAGTGTTTTGCATTCTAAAGCATTTCTATAAATGTTTTTATATCTAAATAATTACTTTGGAATCATTTCAATTCAGTTTTTAACAACTCGAGTTAGAGAAATGAAGACATAATTATTTCTGTACGCGATCACGTGGCCTTCTGTATTTTATGTCATGTGGCCAAATCACTTTCCAGCTTCATTATTTTGAAGGTATGCCTTGATTTATGAATACGACATTTCCTTGTCGTTTATTCGCTTGTTTTATATTCAATACACAGTTGTCGTTCCATGTCAGGGTCTTATCATTGTAGAAAAGTAGCAAGGACGACAAATTTGGTAGATATTGGCTAAATACTGAATTTCACTAATTATGTGATATCCCGTCGAAATCATTTCACAACATATACGATGTATTGTGGAGTATTTTTGACATTCTATGAAATTTCTGAATATACTAACACATGAGTATATTACATAGTTTTTAATGGGCCATAATCTATCATCTTTATAATGAGGTACTGTTAACATTGAAGTGATCACTACGTGTGGTTTTATTGTATCTTTTCGGACCATATTTGAAAATTATTCAACAACTGTCATCACGATATTGTAAAATAAATTAAAAAAAAACAAATGACGCGCTTCAAGAGGTTTTACTGTGTTAATTTGCTTTATATTTCACACCATCTATCAAATAAATCGTATCAATATTTTGTAATCATCTTCAAACATGAAATTTTTAAAAATCTGGAGCAATTAGCTCTGTTTTAATTTCATTATTTAATCACACAGATGTGCCCGACTTTATGAAAAAAATGTTTAAAAACGGATGTCTCTACAAATAATTGCTCTTGAAAAAAATACCAAACGGGTGTGAGATTCGTGTTTAATTTTAAGAGTGTTCAAATATGAAAGCTCTCAAATAAAATCTTTGATGTTTAAATGCTTCAATTAATGAATCGGGCCGTCCTATTGAATTCTAAATATTTAAATGTCATATATCAATTACAAGCGGCTTGTTTCAATATGTTCAACATTAGCTAATAAAGTGACAAAGATACTGAACTAATAGATAGGACAATTATAGACTATCACATGCTTTATTAGAAAGTTAAATAATAATTAGAATAAATATTGACCAAGATACTGCTTCATTTAGGACCATTAAACCAGTCGGTACTGAAGATTCGCTGAGGTCAGGCGACTAAAACATTTAACAAAAAAGTCTTTGTACTAGTTCAACCAATCGTAAATGGCTACGATTCGAATCACTCCGATTTCGCCCCGGATCCCCCCCCCCATATTTTAATCTGATTCGCATTGAAAATAACGAAACTAAAAAATATCGAGCATAACACATTGGATGTGAGGTCGCCACAGAAAAAAAAAACGTTTAAGGAAACAATAAAACAATCGTTCAGCTAAATGCAAACAAGCGTGGAATAAGATGATTGTAGTAGATATACAGATCATCGAATGTCGTCAAAATATGAAAATAATATTTATAGAAAATGCAAAATTTCATTGATGAAAATGCTTTCTTAATTGTTTTATTAAGACCGGTTTATTTTTTTAAATGCTTTCTTCATCTAATTTAAATGGCATCTACATATGCTTAAACGAATTTTCTTGAAATTGAAACTTTGTTCCAACATGACACACAATACTGGATTAAGAAACGTTGTCATTACTTAAAGGACCCAGTATCTAGTCAGTAAAAAAAAACGAACCGAAACTGGGAAATAACAATGCCTTAAAAGTTCTTGTTGAATATTTAACTAGCTAAGTTTAAAATTTAATTAGCTGTTGGGAAAGCTTCAGCGATATATCAATGTAGATTACGTATTTCTTTGCAGTGTAATTTGATTATGGAAACTAAATAGGGCGACACACAAAGGACGTATATGTTTAATTACCAGAGAAACAAAGAGAATTACTTATATGGAAGGCTTGTTAGAAAACACGTAGTTTTTAGGTTGTTCAACGTTATTTTGCAAGACACCGTCAGGCAAGGAGGAAATATGAAAAGGCTATGGAGAAAAATGCCATCTTTAAGTACGCATTATCGTGTATAGCACAGTAATTTAATACATACAAATTTATGCATGCGTGAGTGTCGCAAAGCTCAAAGGTTAGCGATATCATTGAAGGATGATGTACAATGTCATAGTTATATGAATACATATTGTGTATTTTAGGACATAGAAACTTGACAAATTTCGCATTGCACTCTTCAGAACGTTTCAGTATAAACGGATGGATAGAAAATGATAAAGATATCATAATATACATAGAACATTATTTATAGATTAATAGAACATTTTAATGAATATAATTAATCATCTGATATATTGAACTAGCCGCGACCGTGGTCCAGTGGTTAATGCGCTGGACTTGTAACACGGCTATCCATGTTCAAAGCCCGGTCCCGGCAGGTTATGACCATCTTTGAAAATTTGACAAAAGTGCCAATTTTCCCCCATATGTAGATACGCTGCCGGCTCCAAGTGGAGGGGTTAGTTAGTACTGGCTAGAATACAGTCCAGGGAAACTTATTTGGTGAACCGGCTGTCGCATATAACTAAAAAATTGTTGAAAACCCAGTTAAAAAAAATACATGTATATTGAATTGTGTCTGGTCTTCATAAAATTACAACACTTAAATAACAAACGTACAAATAATAGTTCTTTCATCGAAATTCATTTAACGGATATTATCTTTAAAATTTCAAAACTCCGGGTTTGCAAGGTTTTTACTATATTCATCATCATCATCAACAACACGTGTAATGATACAATTATATCGGCTTTTAAATTGCTTGTGAAGTTCTGTTTTTATTTGTCAGAAAAAAAACTCGAATAAAGACAAGAGAAAACAGAAGACTTCAATATATTTCAAGATCACTTTCTTTCCATTTCTCGGCAAATTTTCACCCTAAAGCCGACATGACTGACAGGGTTCTGACATAATACAAATACACTGTCATTTAAGATGGCGGTATGAAGTCGGGAGGTTAAAGCGAAAGTCAAGATCTAAACACGGTCCAATTATGGAAAAATGACATTTGTTTCCCTTATTTTAAATAATTGGCCTGACTTTAAACTGACTGCACAGCTTTGTTATGTTATCTCCACTTTGCTGGTCTTTCGACGAGGAATTATTTTCCGTCTGTTTCTATTTGCGGAGTGATAAGCGATGCGCGAGGCGTGATGCGGTCCCAGAGCTGATCATTTGGGACAATAATTCGCTTCATTTTGTTGGCGTAGCAAGTTAATTTGAGGAAGGAATTGAATGGCGCTTACTGATCGCAATGGAAATGATTGATATGAACATTCTTAGAAGAAATAAACACACGGAATTTATGTCAATTATTTCGCAAATTGCTCACAAATAACCCATCAATTTCTTATTATCTAGACACAAGCGCGATTAATCGTCTGCCATTATAGTGAAATACACCAATTGGTTTTTGTTTAGTGAGGGCATAAGACGTCGGAAAAGCCAATTGCAAAGGAACGGAACATTTATTTTGGTTGTGGATGATAGCGTATTATTAAGGATAAAAATCTTGTCCAATAATTCGCCGTCTGCTAGAAAAAAATACATTTAAGATTCCGGTAGTCTAAACGTCTGTTTGTTATGCTTTCATTGTCCATTATTGATGATAGCAAAACAAGGAAATCAAAAATTTATAACGCCATAAATCTAGTAGTGATATCACAATTTGATTTTATAAATGCATTTTAAGACTTTGTTTATTTTTATTTTTATCAATAACTCGTTCAACATACCATCAAATCACGTGATAATCACGTGATAACGCGTATTGTACAAAATACTGTCACGTATAAAGTTAAAGCTATCATATTTTAGTTGAATCTGGTCAACGCAACTAATGACTGGACGACTGTTATTTAGTATATACTCTAAAATGTAATCAGTAACCGTACATTGTATTTGTGACGTAGCACCTTAATGATCAACGTCATCAATTTTGTTCAGCAAAAGAAATCCCCCCTTATTCCAAACAGGGTGGTTTAAAAGCATTATAGCTACTGATATACGCCTGTATTTTTGTATTATTTTATAGGAACGTTTTATGGGCTCATAGCTTCCATGATTAGACTTCTGAACTTCTTTCATGCAACAGTTTGTGTTATTACGCGAACAGACATATTTACTGGTAGAAAATACAGAAAAACACACCATTGATCGATAAAAACACACGTGACAAGATCTTTAAAACATTTTTTGTAACTGAAAGGAAAAGGGATTTTCAAATGAATTAAACTTTTAAAATAAACAGCCAGTTTTATCGTTTCCTGCAATTATTTCGAGAATGCAGCAACAAAAATGAGTCATTTGATAATGGTTTTAATGTCGAGTGTAATTGTTAAGTGAATAGACTTGTACTGCAATTTCGTATCTCCGTAATAAACCCAAAGAATCGATTATAAAACTATAAAAGCGCTAAATATATTCCTATCACTCAGACGCTTGGTTGGGCTGTTTCCGAATCGCCTAGTGATCTGGATCAGATTTCAGCGGGAGAAACTTATCATAAATGAAACATGAAAATGCTAATCAGACAATCGAAAAAACACAAGAAAACTAAATTATTGTAAATGAGTAAAACAACCGTCATCTTTAGAAAATTGCGCCTTCATTTTGAAGAATATCTGGCAAATTAATAATTGCTTATCAAAATGTCAGAGGTATACCGATTTCTCGAATCTTTGATTCCTATCACTATATATTCGCCCCCAAGGAGTAATGGCGGATTAATTATGACTATAGCGTGGTTTATTATGGAGCTACGGTTATCTAGCTGATCAAGAAGTGTTTTGCAGGCTCCCATGAACAAATTAGACTTTACAAACTTGGTTTTATGCTAAAGTGAGCCAAGATAGGCATCAATGTTGTCAACTCGTAGCGTTTTTATTACACCGCGTTTTAAACAAAGCCATCATGTTTTCAAATGAATTACAAAGCATACCACCAACGTTTGCCAACTGGTTAACTATGAATGCATATTACATAAATGGAAAACATGGATTCCGACTACAAACAGCCATGGGAAAAATGTTTTAATGACTAAACAAAAGCGCCACCGTTTTCAGATAATTAAATATACGAGTTTGTGTCACGTGAATACAAAATGGACGCCTATGAAATGTGTTGTATAAACATAAATATTTACATCTTGGCGAGAAAATCTGTAATCTGGCAAAACAAAACTCACAGTACTTAACCCATCATCTGTGTAGTAAATCGTTTTTTGATTAACTGAAAAAAAAGACAGAAGTGCATGCACAGAGAAATGGACACCAAGAAGGCGTGGCCTCTATATAAGGGTTTACGGGCTTAAAAAGCACAATAATACGGATGAACAACAACTTTTATTCACTGTTTCATTTAATAAATGTATTCATTAAATTACCAAAGTATATTACAGTAAGTTGATCACAAAAGTTGACCAGCATGAATACTATGTTGCCAGCACATTGTAACCAGTGTCACACATTTTTGTGAGTCCACATGTCAGAAACAACTCTGTTCATACGATCAGGATAGAATTGTTTTATGCATGTGGTAGGGGTGTGGGTTGGTATGATTGTACTTTTTGTGGGTCCGGGGTCTTTTGTAGTTGCGTGTGTGCAGGTTGATGTTTGCCGTGATATATGGCAGAGTAGTGTATGCAAATACGTGGATAATTTGCTTGTGGCGTTTCCTGGGAATCCGTTTACTTTATATAAATTACTAAAACAATCAACAAAATATCTATTAAAGGTCACGCAGTCAAGCTCTTGAATCCATTTACTTAAATATCTTAATTTCATGACTATTTTTACAATCCCACTAACAGTACAAGCGTATGAGTAAATCAAGTTTGTTTACGAATGTAAACAACACCATGCCCTGACGTCCATTAGACTGGTGTTCTTCATTTTGAAGAGCTCGCCCTTCAACTATTTAGCAGAACTAATTGTAAGCACAATAACTTCTTGCAGCGACAAGTGCAGAATGTAGCAAAAATGACAAGTATGAACAACAAAGAAAATGACTTAATTACCAAATCTTGCGGAGCACTTCCACAGCGTCTGAAGGAATTTTAAAATCTTGTATTCTTAGAATGAATGCCATGACATCTGTGTTAAGAACAATGTGGCTAATTATCTTGGCAGTTAAGCCATTAATGTCACCCACAGCGATTTCATTTTATGCTAGCTGTTTAATACATCAGGAAATATTATAAATGTATCATGTACACTTGTAACAAGTATAGAGCTTTATTTTGGTGAAATAAACAGCCAACTTGAAGCCATGTTTCCTGGTACAGATAATTAACACTCATAATGCAAGTTCCAGAAAAAATATATACCAACGCAGAAAAATCCAAGAAAATACTGGTAATTGATAAAATAGTACATGTATAATGTAAAGTCATTATGGTTCGCTTCATCAACTTTTCCCATTATATCATTCATAATTCTTAGAATAAACTATGATTTTTTTCGAAAGAAAACAAACATTTTTCGGCAAATCAATGAGAGCTGAGATAACACTAATACACGTTATAGACATTTGCTAAACCCACCGCGTTAAGTGTAGTCGGTAAACCGCACGAATGTTGATCGATAGGTCGTTGGTTCCAAACTCAGATATGACACGTGTTTGTCTATAGAAAAGCTACTGTGGATTTTAAACCAATTTTCATCTCTCCCACCAGGTCCATACATCACGTGTTATTGATGTGCACTTGTTCAATGACGGATCAGTACGCGTAGATAAATTAAAACATCAGTCATGTCAACTGACCGCCGTGTATTTCAGAGATCGTGATCTGGAGGTAGAACGTCCTACCCCTGATCCGACCTGAGTTCGAATCCCGGCTTCGACGGGTTTCGTTCATGAACTTCACAATCCTATTTTTTGGACGCAGTACTGGTGCAGTGTCCAAGAAGCGGACTCGAGCGTGATTAATATCATAGTAAGCAAAATTGCTTGTTTCGTAATCGAGCTACAATAAATCAGTATAAACTAAACCAGACACTTTCATACATTCACTTTAATTATAACGTCATGCTGAGTATACCTTTGACATATACAATACATGAATACAAACATACATATATGTACATACAATAAGACACAAATACAGAAACACATACTGGTGCCAGTCAGATTATATGCACCCACATAAATGAAGACAGTCGTGTTCATAAAATGACTCTTTAATTTATGGGGTGATTATTTTTTGTATGGTTTAAATACGTTGATCTGATAGGTTCTTACAGTAGTTTAATCCTTTGCCTCATAAGCATACTTTCGGAACAGTTCCAAATCCGAAGCAAATACAAAACAATCAATTTATTAAAGAAAATTGGGCAATTTCTTTCTGACAGGGAGGAAAATATTGTGGCAAAAGAAGCCATTGCTTGTAATGCGTAATGACTTCTTTTGCCACAATATTTTCGAAAAGTCGTCTGCTTCAGATGCGGGGAAATGCGGTATTATGAGGCAGATGGTTAACAAAACCTCTCATACAGAGATTTTTAAGTCGATTGATTCATTTCATGTAAAATTAAAATTATCAGACTCACATTGATTACCATGTTTTTCTAAATTTAAATCTGGTTTTAGTGCCATCATTTTTACAAGTTCTTTAATACAATATTTAAGTTGTAGGAACTTTGAGATTAAGACCAATCTCAATTAAGTCAGTTCGTGAGATCAGATCCTTGGACACCAAACAAACACAAATATGAGATTTAACAAAAATAAACTAAAAAGTTATACGATATAACAGTAAATGAACAGCTATGAGGACAATAATTGACAAATGAAATTAAATGAAACGCTAAAAAATAGAATTAATTTTCTACATATTTTGTTTTAGATTTTTTCTTAATTTAATGGACAGCCCCTTTAATGCTTCTTTAGTTGTCATAAGTTAATGAAATGTTTCAATGACGAATCATAAGATTATTATTTGTTTACCGTCGCGACACTAGAATCATAACACGTGACAAATTATCTGCTAAAACACTTACGACTTCAGTCTGCTAATTGTTAGCACAGTGGTACTAAACGAATGTTGTCACGTGGTTAATGTAATACATAACTGATGTAGCTGATGTCTTAACACAACGTCAGGTAGAACACTACGGCATGGAACAGTCAACATTAGTAACAAAGTGCAATTTGTTGATGTAAAGTAATTATTCCTTATGAAGTATTCATAGTCCGATCAAATTATCAATACGTCAAAGAAACTGAATGCTGAAAGCTGATTACTGAAACATTAGCATGCATCATTGCTATAAGTATTTTATGATAACTTAATTTGCACTTTGTAAAATAACGATCACTCCATATTAGAGGCTTACAAATGAATAAAGCGGATGTCTTCTGGGATTTTCGTTCACAGAACGAGCGTTGATTGGTGTGTCTTTAGTTCAAACATGCACAGTTTTGATACAAACCCAGCACTTACAAAATATTTTAGTAAATCAATGCGGAGCGAATAATATATACCTAACAGTTAATTTACTTATTATCATGCGTTAATGAAGGATTGTCCTTAAAGATAAGGGATACATTTTAATACTTAATGTAGACTTAATATAGAAACTCTTCTAAAGTTCCATAATTATCAAAAACAAAATCTGTCAAGCTAATAATGATAAATATTATGACTTACCCGGTATATCACAGATATAACACAGGGCATTAGTACCGGACCTGTAATGATAAAATTGCAATAAATTCTTTATGAAATATCATAATTAACCCAAAGCTACCAAAATGAAAAAAATCATAGAATTCGGCACCGTTCAACTGTTATGTATACTAATAGTATAATATCGTCGAATTCTGTGAACGTTTTTTTTTTTTCATTTAAGATAATTTGGGTTAAATTATGATGTTTTATAGAGAATTTATAGCAATTTACCATCACAGGCCTGTAAGTAACGCCTGAGATAAAACACAATATGCAAGGGGCATAGCATAAAAAGGTTGAATAAAAATTACAGCCATGAAGCATTTCCAAATCTATGAATCATCAAATACACGGATAAAAAATCCGATCAAGTCAATGATTTATATACAGTAAAACCTCACATTGCGACTACCTTGTTATATCGACCGCTTATTTTTGGCCTGACTTTCAATAATTCCTTTATAATTCAACCTGATAATAATTATGACCACCTCATCAGAACGACTAGTTTTTCTGGTTTACTGTACATATATAAGAAATACCAAAATAGGAGGACAAACTCGATAAGATTGTTGAAAATAAACCATGAAAATAAACATACAAGAACATTGAACAGTTTAAACAAAATTTAAATAATAAAAAGAAAAAGAAAAATGCGAAAATAATACTCTTTTCCCGACCCCCCCCACCCGCCCCCACTATTACTAGGTAATGTAATGTGTTAATTTTTAATATCACTTAAGTGGAATGTGAATGCTTCATTACAAGCATTCTCAATGACTAATTGAATTTATTTCTGTCTCTTTATGCCTTTAATTCAACATGTTCTCTTTTATTTAATAAATAGCAGTAATACTAAGATTTTTGCACAAATGACTAATACATGCTATACGGAATATAATTTGTATTCTTTTTGAAGCCGAACAAATTAAAAAAATATTTGGCTTTCGTCTCATAGAAATGTAGACGGATCATGTCCCAGTTTACGTTAAGTAACGGGCAACAATATAAACCTGGTTGAATGTTTGTTTAAAGCATTTTTTCTTAGATTCCAGATGTGCGCATGTATAATTTATATAAAATGATGATTAATTATTTCATTGTGAATACTGCTGTATGCATGTATATACAAAGCATACCTCGTAACTGACTCATTCCATATTTATATAACACTTTCTAAATATAATAATTTTAAGCAAAATAAATATTGTGATCTCCATTGCCACAAAAATAACTCTAATTTGTAAAAGATTTCAAGATTATAATAGAATGAGCATTTTGTTTTCATAGAGTCATTAATCAAACCGCAAATTATTTTTACTAAACGGATTGTGGCATTAAATGGAAGAAAAACTGTCTGAGCGAATATATGAGTCACCGAAAGCCCTTTAATCTGGTGATTATTTTCATAGCTCAAAATAATATTATGGCACCCTTTCTTTTTTACTATATTTTGATTCATGTCGTGTATTTGAGAGAGTGTAAAATTCCGATCAACTGATAGAGAATCGAACCCATCTCTTTGTCATCACACAGGCGTCATCAAACAATTTCATGACAAAACTCATACCCACAACAAACAGATATAAAGCCTAGCTATCGACACACTATTTGTGCATGTTTTTTGTCCTCAAAGAGAGATACAAATTGAATAACGCCCAAAAAGGGTTTGATTCCGGTATACCGACCGACCCTATATTTTACCTGCCAAGTTTTACAGCGTCCAAACCGTAGTGCTATATTGTAATTTTCACAACTCAGTAACATTACGGCTCACATATTCCCATAAAGTATCCCCGATATATGTAAAAAAAAATATGAAATAATAAAATCCCTACCAACCGACCCATATTTTTTCAGGGCATGTAACCGGAAACAAAACTTTTTAAGCCTAACGACACTTACGCAGACAGACATGTTAAGAAATACCACCAAAAGGAGAGAAGAAATGTTGCCTTAATACAAAGATAATAATTGGTCAATCTTATCAATAAGTAACCAATCAGGAGTGGCCGTTGATCGCGTGCATTTAGCACAAGTACAATGATACCACTACTTTTCTGCACATTTTACTTGAACATATTACATACTGTGAATAAAATACAAAGTGAAACTCAAACTTCTCTAGAATAGAACAGTACCGAAACGTCCCCATGGGGGATACTTAACATTGATAAGTGATCCTTTAATATAACAATGTATACAAATAGTGAATTCTGATACATTTTACCGTCTGTGTTAAAATGATCCAATTACCTCGATTTAAGTCAATTAAAATACAAAATACCGTTACAGTATCAATAGACATTGTATAGCCTGGCGGAGTTATCTGTTTGCATTCGTGAATTTGCAGCAAGTTGTGAAATGTAAATTTTGTTACAATTTGTTGACATTCCACTGATACTTTTATTGAATTCCTTATTTATACACTTGATGCAAATTTAATCTGATTTAGGCTTTAATTAAATTTTAATAGTTCATAACAAGATCAAGAAAGAGAAATAAACCGTGTCGCCGCTAGATGGCGGTGTTTGTTGTTTTGCTATTGTTGTTTTGTTATTGTTTTGTTATTGATTTCTGTAGGATGACTTTCACTCAAGTAAATATTTGTATTCGACAGTGCATTAAACACTGCAACTAATAAACATTTGTCGGCATTCATTTTATGGTTCAATTTTATTAAAAAACGAAACATTGTAAAAAATAAAAAAAATGAAAAGATATTTCATTGAAATAATACAGTCAATGCTCACTTTTAATTACCAGTATTACCTCGTTATAGCCACCACTCACTTTCGGACAGACTTTCAATATGAACAATTTATTCTCTCGAGGAAATGAGACACCTCAATATTTGGATCGTTTTTCTTGTCTCGGATATGTTCTTCAAGTGGAGGTTTCTGATGTAAGAAATTATAAACACGTACCCATGGATATTTTATCAGTTGGTCAAGTGGACGTTAATTTTGACTCTGCAAAAATTAAATCACGACGTCGTGCAAGCGTAATAGTTCAATTTCCTCATTAAACAATATTTTTTTTTATATTTGAAGATGTTTATTTACGATTTGGAAAGACATTAAACACTTAATTCCATGTTTGCTTTCTCGAGGCAGTGTTTACATATTCATATGCTAAACAAAATGATTTAATTCTTTATTAAAACTTTTTACTGCAAGGTTTTCATCAGGGTAGTAAAAATGCTAGAGTGAGCCATGGTTTATCGTGAAATAAAGTATGGGTTGGTCTCCTTTGTGCCTGTATTAGAAGTAACCCGTAATGTAGACCGTGTTAGAATATTTCAAAATCTTTCATCAATACGTAAGCACCATCGAAAACCAGTCTTTAGGCTTAATAATATCTGCACGTATTTTCAATTTTTCATTTGCTCAGGCATTGTAACATGTATTGACATTTTAGTAATAGAAACAAAATGTTCATCTTGTGTCTATTTTGAATATTTTATGCATTCAAATAACATCGCTCTTGAAAGTCGAGAAAAAAAATGTGTTAGATGTTTAGCATTCTTGGGCTGAATAAATGCTTCTTTGGTTATGTCCAAATAATATACTATCTACAAATGTACTCAACTCACTTTCACAGACGACGTAACAAAAATGGCAACTGCTGTCTGTATCTACAATAAAGTTCCGTAATTGTTCAATTCTTTTGAAAGACCAAATCAATCATGGGTAATTATATTGCTAGTTAGATATCCGCGGATAAATCCTTCTCAAACAAGCGATAAATCACCATCGCCCGTCTAATTCCCTGGCGATGTAATGTTGTTACCGGAAAATTGAATGTTTGGTACATTGTTTCAAACCGAATTAGGCATTTACACCCAAGATCTGTATTTAGCGGCAAGTAGCGGAACTTGTCTTTCTGCTAAAGTAGTATTTAATTTGTCGTGATTGCCCCAAGTATGCGAATCCCCCCTCGATGGACAAAAGCAAATATAATTTCCATCTGGTACCATTACCATTTTAATTAAATTCTGATCACCACTGATCGTGTTTATTAAGTTATCACTTTTCGCGATTTGGTGTAAAACTCGCGGAAAGAACCCAATTGATCATTTTTGCCGGAAAGGAAACAATTAAACCGTTAATATGGCTTTCACGTTGAAACCTCTTAAGCCATTTGGATAGATCTCGTAATGCCTATAGAAATGAAAATGATGGAAAATGGAGAAAAATGTTCAGATTATGGGGAAAATTTGCTTTAGGAGAAATATTAGCAAGAATTAGAAAGTCTTTATGCCTACGCCTGATCAATTTGAAAAATTAGATCGCTGATGATAAGAATTAAGAAGAAGATTGCCTTCATATTTACAATTGTTTCAAGATAAGCTACAGATTAATGCAATTCTTTTTTTCTCCGGTGAATGTTCTACTTTAGGGCTCGTTCTTTTAATGCTTGTGGTCTATTTCTATCATTTAAGACGTATTTTCGTTGTTTTGGTTCTTTTTTGTGCTTTGGTTTCTTACGTGTTAATAAGGTTAATTGTTTATAATTTAGGTTCCATCTTAAGTGTTTTTGTTGTTATATTTCCAGTTTTGCATTCATACTGTTCTGTTTTATTGTTTCCATAACTGATATTAAAGTTTCATTTAAATAGTGTTGTTCCCATTCTATTGTGCAGGCTTTTGCTTCATTATTTATGTTTGGGTTCTTTCCATTTTCATATTTTCCTCCATTTTGTCAATATTTGAATTTCATTTTAATGTACATGTAAATGATATAAGTTTATAAGTCATTCGATTTGTCCACATGCTCTGACATAGTACATGTATTAAGAAAGTAATCCATCAATGTGGAACGAGGTTTCATTAACTAAAATTCTTAAGTTTAGAAAAACTATGCATTATGAGGTTAACACCTCATGTTAAGACATATAAAAGGTTATGATACAGAAAACTGGAGAAATGACACCCAGTTATATTAAAAGTTCACAATTTTAAGCACGCAAGCAGAAAATGTTTTAAATTTTGAGGATTAAATTCTTGATGAAATACTAGTACGTGGAATACAATTCGTTCATACCGCAAAATAGTGTCAAAATTGAGGACCAGTGTAAAGGTAAAGAGAACACGTTTCGTCACATTTTTTCATGATTGCGTAATAATGCTGTGTGAGTTTTTGGGACTCTCACATTTTAAGCGTTTTGAACCTAATACCATACCCAGTTAGCTGCGATAACACCGAGTGTAGACCACTTTATGTAAAAAGCCACACACGCAAATATACACAGACACTCCACATAGCCTCCTTATAGCTCTAATTAATAACAAATCTTTATTTGCACCTTTCGAATCTTTAATAGCTTGAAAAGAGAGCCTCTTAGATTAATAAATTACCGGACTATTCAACTTTCTTTGGTCTAAATGGAAAATAAACAGTTATATTTAAATATCAAGAGCTATATAAACTTCTTCACATCACGTGATCAGTTAATTCGTGTTTAAGTATTTCTTCTGGCTGATGATCGGTTGTTTACTTTTCTTTGATTTCATTCGTCCTCGGTCGTAATCGACCCAAACTAAACCCCATTGAAACGATTTTCGTGCAAATGATTTTCCCACCGAGACTAATTAAAATCAGATCTACTCGACAAATAAGTTTGTACAACTGGCAAATATTGCCAGTCAAAATTTCATCCGCACACTTCAAAGAACATCTGTCGTACTGAGGGGAATAGAGTCGTACCATAAAAACACGGATAGTTTCACGTGTGGTGTGGACCAAAACTTTTGAATTTTTTATTTTTTTTCTTCTATTTAACAAAATCCAAATTTTGGAGCCAAAATGAAAAAGTTATAATGTGTATTTGAAATGTGATTATAAATGAAATTAGTTGTTTGAAAAGTGTTGTTGATATTGAAAAACTGAAAAAAGAATATGTTTGTAAGTAAACATGCATCTTAATCAGATTGTTAGAATTTCACTTACGTCTGTTACAGAAAAAATATTAATACATACTTATATACACAAAAATTAAATCATATTCACTGTACAAAAATGCAAACTGACATCGCTATCAAACGTACCGTTCATAATACTACAATTCCCGAAATTTAGTACAATGTATATACACGTGGCAGTATGTATGTATGTATGTATGTATGTGTGTGTCAACATGATCTTCTATTGAAAGACTATTACAGATATTGTTACATGTTTTCTTCGTACATAGCAAATAAAATGTAAAAATAAAATACAAAAATACATGTATAATACAATATAACCCCCAAAAAGTAATTAGATAATATAAAATAACACTATGATAAATCAATTCACAAAATAGTTACTTGCCAGGAGTATTTTGACAATGAGATACAATTAAGACATACTGATTTGTTTATGAATATTTCAGCCCGCCTCGAATTGATTTATTTCAAATATTACTTACTTAAAAAACTTAGTAATTGGAATAAACAGAACCGCACGAAAAATGTAGAAAGTATAAACTGACCAGGACGTATGATTGATAATAGTTTTGTCATTTCGCACGCAACGCGTATTTGTATCTGTCATGTATTTCCTGTGTGAATTCAGAATTGATACGGCATTATCTAGTTCTGTACAATAACTTGTTTCTGTAAGCCTAAATAAGTGTTCATCAGTCAAACTTGAGTGGAGAACAGAAATCAATTAATTTCAAATAAATTCTGATTAATCCTTAAATTTTAAGCAATGTGATATTTTAAATAATAAAGGGTGGAGTTTATTATGATCAGTATTTAAACATGTATGAAATGACATTTATTATTTAAATAAAAGTTACATCTAATTTTTCATTTTTCATTTCACTATGCGTAAACAAAGTATTTGACAATATACATGTAGCAATTTAATTTGAATGAGATGCACTGTGTATATTTAAGACTTGGTTCATTGTCGACAAATCTACGTTTAAAAAATGATCTATTTCATAAAAGGAAAACTTTATCTATAACGAATTAGTTGACAATTATGTCGATTTATTGTGTGAAGTATAATAAGCTTATTATATATCAATATCTTTAACAATTTCAAGAAATTAACGTGCCTTCATATCAACCCCAGTCAACTGTCATATGGACGTATTCGCGCAAGAAACTAACTCTCATTCAACAACACCATGGATGACCAGTCAACCTTAATTCGGCGGGCTCAATACATTCAAGCATTCTAATGATATCTTTCAGTGCTAATTTTTCGTCGCTTTTCACTATAAGACATCAATCAGTGATAAATATCCAATTTGCTAGAATTTCTGAAGCGTTCAGTAGCTATTATCCATTGAAATACACTTAATGGTATCGAATTTCATCCCCTCGTGTTTGCAATTAAATCGGTAGCCAATAAATGGCTGTATCTGATACACAGACGTTTCACGGACGCTCCGCCTACTTCGACATGCGCCGGGAGTTTAACCACGCCTGCTACTGACTGTATTGAAATTACTGTAATGGAGTTAAAAAGAGGAAAACAAAAATAACTGATTCAAAGTGAAACGCTTTCTAGGAATCTTTTCGCTGGTAATAAGCTCAAAAACAATTTAAAGGCCAGTTTTTTTGTTGAATATATTGTGAGGTTTGTGTTCGAATAAAAATATAATTCAGCGCACGTTTTTATTTGATAAAACATTAAATGCAACTGAGATTAACCAGTTTATTAGTGCAGTGAATGATGGGTGAAAAACTGGACCAGTATAAACAAAAACATGATCCGAATGGAGTAACACCCAGTATACGGAACGGTGTTCTAACTTCTTATACAAAACGGATAGATGATTGTCTAAAAGACAATATGAACGACAGAGTTAAAGAAATTCCTGAACAGACAAAATGTGATTCAGATACAGTAGTGAAAAATGAAGTTATTGATTCTGACGAAGATGGGCAAAAGTTAGAACCAAGTAAACCAATAGACACTTCCGGTTCTGGGAAACGTGAAAATGATAATCAGTCACCGATTCGAAACCCAACCACGTCTTTTTCTGTGGCAGATATATTGGATCCCCGGAAGTTCACCGGTGCAACAACCGGAAGTAAATCTATGGATCCTGGCTCAGGACGAATTCATCCATGGTTGGTTAGAAAACATGGCGACAATCCGGAAGATTCAGAAGATGAGAGGATGATGGACGATTCAGGTATAAAAAAATGAAAAAAAAAATATCGAAATAATTGTCTGATTGTATTGTTCCATGTTTTATAATAAATCAGTCAATTAAACTAATTAATTAAATAAGCTTAAATACTGGTTGCTCACCCAGGAAACTGTTGTAGACAGTGAAAATGTATCTAAGAGACATTTGTTTCAGAATGTAAAATAAACAAACATCAAACTAAATCATCAATCTGAGATATTTTAAACTCTTTAATATTCTTACATGCAAACTTATTATAAATCAAATGGTTTTTTTTTGTTGATACATACTGGTAAAAACTAAGATTTGTAAGTATATAGAATGTTGTGATCTAAGTTCATCTTTAATTATGTATAATGATGGTATAATTGTTATATCGACCCTAGAAATAAAATTCGATACCAATCTCAAATGGAACATGCATCAAATACATGTATGTCACTTGATAAATCATGGCAATGAAGAATAAACATGTACAATATACGCACCAACCACTAACTTGATATTATATAAACGTTCCTTATATTCTATAAGTGTATCTCAAACTTAAAACACTACTGAATCCATTACCAATCGTAGACATGAAGTAAATTGCACGATTCCTCAATCTGTAATCGTGGGTTTGAGTCAATTAGTTGACGACAACAAATCTTGCCTTCTCAATGTCAGAAAAAGAAGTAAATTAATGTTTTCTTTTCTTCATATTTGATATTTGAACACCGTTTAAGCACCTATTATAAGAACTTATACATGTATTTATTCCTGTGAAAAATGTGGTTTTCTGTAATTCGTTTTGAATACCACTCTTAAATATGAAACCATGATTACATAGCAAAATCGACCTTTAATTAAGGAATCCAAGTATTAGTCCCCAAGAAATTTTCTGATATTTTCAACTTTCTGATCAACGTCTTAAAGTGGATAATTATCGTACTTTTACTACAGATTCGAAATTTATGTAAATCACACGTACACCCGGATGACATTTTGAGAAATGAAGTTCACTTTGGGTGGGTTTAAACCAAAAACAAAAGTGTCAAATGTTTTGCAGACGTAAAAACGTGCAAAATAAAACCTGTTTGTATTTTATATGAATAATGCCTAATGAATTATAAGATGTAAAGTTAGATTTTTATTTATATTAAAATTAACCTATTCAATTAGGATTCTTGATTATTGTGATTATTGCCACCTAAGTACCTATCACAGGTCCTCGAGCATCGCACGAGAAACAATTACTAGCCCCGAAAAAGACACACAGAAATTATGCAGCATTCCGTGATATTAAAAAAAGTTTAAAATGGCAGAGAAAGTTTTCTTTTGTCGTATATTATTTATTATATTGCACTATACTGTATATATTGGTGTACGGTAACCATAATACGCTATACTATTACAAAATATATGTCATTTTCCAATTTTAGTCAATAGATTATGTCTACGACATTCAAATACTACATGTATGATGTAATTATTAAACAATTATCATTGCCAGTAAATTGTGATTGAATCTAAAATTTAACTCCTCAACCTACAGTCGGCATTTAGACCAGACTACTAAAGATATTAAACCAGTCCATTAAAGATATTAAACCAGTCCATTAAAGATATTAAACAAGATCACTCAAGATATTGAACTAGTCCACTAAAGATATTAAACCAGTCCATTAAAGATATTAAACCAGTCCATTAAAGATATTAAACAAGATCACTCAAGATATTGAACTAGTCCACTAAAGATATTAAACCAGTCCATTAAAGATATTAAACCAGTCCATTAAAGATATTAAACCTGTCCATTAAAGATATTCAACCAGACCATTAAAGATATTCAACCAGACCATTAAAGATATTAAACCAGACCATTAAAGATATTCAACCAGTCCACTAAAGATATTAAACCAGACCACTAAAGATATTAAACCAGTCCGCTAAAGATATTCAACCAGTCCACTAAAGATAATAAACTAGACCACTAAAGATATTAAATCAGTCCACTAAAGATATTCAACCAGACCACTAAAGATATTAAACCAGACCCATAAAGATATTAAACCAGTCCACTAAAGATATTAAACCAGTCCATTAAAGATATTAAACCAGTCCATTAAAGATATCAATTCTATAACTATTTATCGGTGCTCTGATATATTCTAATGCAAGAATCAGAGGAACATGTTATATTGTACTGCCGTACAATTATCGCCAAATCGGTATTTTTATATTAGAACTATAGATGAGCTTATATTGACATTACTGTTATACATTCAGATGATCAGACTGGTATAAGAGCAATGCACTTACGTGATCATACTGATAGATAACGCAAACCTGTTGAGGTACTTGTCAAAAAAACTAATTCAGCATTGCACCCTAAACCCTGATACTTTTAGTTATTATTGACCTGACGACATTGCATTTTACAAATTGCTAATAACCATTTAGGACATGACAGAAGTACAGAACTATATACATGTATACGGAAGGTGAATCAGTTATTACATCATGCATGAATGTATCATAGGATATACTCAGCAATATATGTAATAGTAAACATTTACACAATGTACTAACCCTAATACAAACTTTGTCGTATTGTCACAGTCATAAAAGATGGATGCAGTTCTTACAACGATCAACAACTTACATGATGCTCACAGAATTAAGCTAAGTCATTACGACACCACAAAATGTTGACACACAGAATAAAATTGATCTGAAAACTATTCTACGTTAAGTTAATGAATAAATCTAAAATTTCTAATATCAAGCGCCAGTATGAATGTAAACGTTTCATTCATGAAGTCTAATTTCATCTTGATTTTTTTAATACAAGGTTTCCGATAGATCCAAATCGCATTCAATTGTAGTCAATGATAAAATGTCAATTAAAACAATGAGAAGTTTTGTTTAATCTTAGAACTTGAAGGTTGGAATCACTAAAAAACATCTGGCTCATTCGTCACGCGTTGTACTGTAACTTATCTCAAACATTAACAAATCTATTCAAACTATTGCATTTAAACATTCATTCACATGATTTATAGTAAAAAAAGAAAAGATATCAAAGACTTTGTGACGTCAGGTCACATGATACGGTAGTTAAAAGTTTCTATTTCTTGTAGCATGCACGTACTTTGAAGTGTTCGAGTACATTAAAACCTTGATATTAATCTCACCTTGGAGCCAAAAAGGAACCGTCTTAACATTGGGGTATTCTTATAATCAAGTTTACATTTAGACGAAATTTTTGAAAACCGACCCCAATATGAATGGTCATTTAAATGAGGTGGTTGTTATAAAGAGGTTGTTGTAATATAATGAGGTAATTTCAATATCATTTTAATGAGATAAAATGATAATTTTATTCAAATCTTCGTGTATTTAACTGGCGTTATTTTAAATCCGTAATTGATGCAAACAGCCGACTGGTCAAAACTATGTCATAAAGTGGGCGATGAAAAAGCACTATTTGATTAATACCGTTTTATTCCCTTCATAACAGGAGAACTTCAAATTTGTAATCAGGATGTTTATTGTGCGTCTGCAACACTCATTTTAAAATATTAGTTTTAAGTATCTTTTTATGATGTTGATAAATCCAAAACTCCACAAATATACTGGCCGTCATAAGAAAGTAACAATCATCAAAATTCTTCTATTTTGGCCTAATATACTGAGCTTGAAATTTTAATGGTATACAGCAATTTTATGGTCAATAATGGATAACAATAATCCATATCATGAAATGTCTCAGCTGTTTCCAGAATTAAATTCTTCTCAATTACTTGCGTTTTGTCTATTTTATACCAACATCACTTACTGGTTACTTTTTTATGACGGCCAGTATATTATTGTGCATGTATTCACACCCGAGATGATACTAAAATACGAAAGAAATAGTTCCTTGAGGGAACTTGACAATATACAGTCAAACCTGCGTTTGATTCCACCTCAGAATACAAACGTCTCCGTATAAAGACCATCTGTCAATAAAAAACACATTTTGCCTTTCCCCAGGATGGCCTTTGTACACAGGTTAGACTGTATAAAAAATTGTTTGAATCATCTAAACTTATTTTTTCTTATTAGATCCACTAAGACCTCAAACCACCGATACAGAATTTTCATCTCTCAAAATGATACATTTTGATGGGTGTATAACCGAAAGTAGAGTAACAAACGTTAGACATGGAACGCGAAAATGTCTGGGCTTAATTTGTATTTCTTTAATAATGTGTTGATTTTTTTGTTTTTATGTGACTTATTGTCACTGGGGTTTAACGCCGTTTTTCAACAATTTTTTAGTTATATACGGCGACCGGTTCACCAAACCAGATTTCCTGGACTGTATACTAACCAGTACTAACTTACCCTTCTACAAGGAGCCGGCAACTTCTCCACACATGGAGGAAAATCGATATTCTTGTCAAATTTTCATAGAAGGGTATGACGTGCCGCGACCGGGATTCGAGCCCGAATCTCCGGGTTACAAGTCCAGCGCGCTAACCACTGGACCACGGCCGCGGCCCCATTGAATTTTGTAAAATAAAAGATAATCTCAGACATAAAGAGTGTTTTCTCGGCAGAATTAATGTACGGCATTTTTTATGCACATTAACAACAAGAAATGGTAGGATATTAAATTTTGCGGCTTCGTGCGTCACCTGATTTAAAACGAATGGTCGGCATGTGTGTCTGCCCACAAAATGTCTCAATTAAAATTAATGTGTGAAAAGGATTTTACAAAAACAATGAAATAATTTAGATTTAAGACTTGGCGTTATAAAACATGAGAGTCGTTGACATACCCAATATTATTTTCAACATTACTTTATTTATGTTAAATACAGTATAACCTGATATAGCCGTCACCTGCGAACAAAGATCACCTGGGAATAAAGGTCACCTGTGAATAAAGGTCACCTGTAAATGAAGGCCACTTTGCAATGGATGATAACTCTTTATTAGATTGATGTACAAAATGTAGATGAAAAACCAGTGCCCTGAATAAAGGCCGACTGAGTGCATCAATGGCATAATTGTTTGGAGGCCTTTTGCCCATAGATTGACTAAGTTGGAAAGGGCTTATCAGCAATTTAAACTACCAACAATCGTATCTCTGGCTTGAAAAATATTCTCTTCCATTACATAGAAATAAAAAAAACTAAATCTAAAATCTGAAGAGTTGAGGTGAAAAAAAGAGATTTTTATAAAAGTTTACAGTTTAAAATCGTTCATGGTAAGAAATAAATGGATATTGTATTTATATACAGCTTATCGACTTTATGTTTATCTATGTCTTCATCTAGTTCATGAATCAATCATTCTGATTGTGTGTTTAATAATAAGACACGACCATACAGCTTCATGGATGTAGACGAAACAGTGAACATTGACAATTAAATGCATGTATGTCCTTTTTGCTAAGTTAGCTACTACTTTAAGGTTAATTTAGTCAGGTATATTAAATTAATGTATGTCCTTTTTGCTAAGTTAGCTACTACCTTAAGGTTAATTTAGTCAGGTATATTAAATTAATGTATGTCCTTTTTGCTAAGTTAGCTACTACATTAAGGTTAATTTAGTTAGGTATATTAAATTAATGTATGTCCTTTTTGCTAAGTTAGCTACTACCAAAAGGTTAATTTAGTTAGGTATATTAAATTAATGTATGTCCTTTTTGCTAAGTTAGCTACTACCAAAAGGTTAATTTAGTTAGGTATATTAAATTAATGTATGTCCTTTTTGCTAAGTTAGCTACTACATTAAGGTTAATTTAGTTAGGTATATTAAATTAATGTACAGCGAAACCTCTCCATAGCAACAACCTTTAGATGAAGCAAAATTATGTTGTTGTTGTTGAGAGATTATTGCTCTAGATAGGTTAAATTTATAGTTAAATTGAACAGTGGGAAAAATCATGCTGTTGTTGGAGGGAGGTTGTTGCTAAAGATAAGGCCGCCCTGGAGAGGTTGTGCTGTATAATTCAAGGTGGTATTTCTATGATCCTTAAGTCTTGATATGATTTCGAGACCAATGTCATCACGTGACTTATTGTGAAAAGTCACAGCCCTATTTTTAGCAGCAGAAATTGTTCACAAACACTCCGTGATAAATATTCACACATACACGTAGGTGTGTCATCTTATATACAGAGATTATCGAACAAAATCCATAAATAGCATTTAGTTTTGGGCAATAATATTGCCAGCATGTTTTATCAAATAATAACCTTATGTACTAGTTAATCAAAATTTTCGATACAATGTATTCAACAAAGAGGAACGGACGGACGAAATGCCACCATAATTATTATTATTACTATTGTCAAGTAAAATTTGATAATGTTCGCAAAAAATCATCACTAGTCGACAACTCATTAAGTTTGTGACTTGTCAGATTAAACGATATTTTACGATATTTTACGATATTCTAATAATGCGAGATGCACAGTTTTACACCGTATTATCGACTATAGAAGTCTGATGTTAACATTAAATGTCAGTAACTTGAATCAGAATCTATTAACACGGACGCGAAATACCTCGAAGTGCGTCTGTTCCGACTAAAAACACATAATTGTTTAAGTACTTTTTTGGAAGTGCAGTTCAAATGTTGCGTTCAAACGTTTTCTAGTCTTTTTTCTTAAATGGTTTAATTGAAGTACGAATTAGCAAAATCGATATTGAAGAAAACTAATTCCAAATGCACAGAATTTGAGTTTAATCTAATTTCAGGATCTCTTTCCGCATTGACTTTTGACAGGGAATTTCTTAGAACATTGCGAGGCACTTGAAAATAAACATGAATTAATTTAGACCAGTCAATCATTTGCAAAAATAATTTCATGCAGTAAAATGGTCACACGTTTTTTTTGTTTAAAATTTGTGGTAAATTATTGTCACAATAAAAGCAGTATATGTTTAAATACCGGTATACGGGAAATTATGGTACAATACGTAAACCAGTCTCCGTAATGACAATGTCATTCCATTCTAATCTTAAGTACGTGAAATTATTCAGTCACATAATGTACTGTGCAGAATAATGGATCCTGGGTTTTAAAACTGAGATCGGAGACTAATCTCCATTGATTGGCTGTTTTAGTGTCTGACTTAAAATTTACCAATGGTAAGACTGATTGGCTGTTTTAGTGTATAACTTGAAATTGACCAATGGTAAGACTGATTGGCTGTTTTAGTGTCTGACTTAAAATTTACCAATTGTAGGACTGCATGTCGTCAAATTCACTTCTATAACATTGTATCCATACACCGAATTTGACGATCTTATTGAAACCAAATTGTCAAAAATTTAGCATCAAGCTTTGAAATTTTAAACAAATCTCAAGGCTCGTGTCTAAGTTCCTGCATTAATGTACGGTTCAATGTGGAAGGTAAAAGCAACAGTTTTAAACGTTAAATGAATCTAAAGATTACAGTCGCCCTTGTTAGACCTCTGCGACGGTTCGAACCCACAATCCTCTGGGTGAGTGATTGCTGACTTAACAACTACTCTACTGCTCTTACATAGATAAAATATCGAATTTTTACTTCTGTTAACAACTTCAGTGGTGCTTTTGCGTAATAACATACAGATTAATCAATATAACCACAATAAAACCTCGCTTGACGACCACCTTTCGGGCAGATTTTAACTTGATAATGAGACCATCTCAATATTGACACCACTAAATAATTATTAAGAAGTCCATTGTAAGTCTAAAAGGTGGTTTTAATACAGAGGTTTATCTGTACATGAAACACACAGTGAAGCTGGTGTACAGTAGTGTGAACGGACAGACGGACGGACGAACAAACGCTTGTGATCATTTCACTGTTGGTGTAGGAATCAAAACTTTAATAACAAACAGAAACAAACAAATAGACAGAAGAAATGAATAATTAAAATTTGAACCAGTCCGTGACATAGTACAAAAATTAATTCGCTTTTTTCGTGTTATTTTTATTTGCCGTTTACAAATAAAATTCCTGCCAGATTGAGCCACACTGACGTAGTTTTATCGTTTCTTGTCAAAGTTCGTTTTGGTCTAAAATCACTAAGATAAAATTCACTTTCCAAACATCAGAAAAACAGAATTTTACATCTTTACCCAGACTAATCTAGGAGAGAGTGTAAATTTTAATTTCCAGATATTCGGTCTACTCATTACAGAAACCACAGAAATTGGACTTTATACCGTCTTTCTACTGTAATTTTAAGGAATTATACTTGACAAATGAAGATACAGCGTCAATTCTAAGTTGCTTAACCAATTACACAAAGCATTTGAAACACATTTAAAGGATGTAAAGGAACCTAATATCACGACTCTACTACATTAAAAGCACGAAAACATTTGTCGTTATTCCGTCCCAGTCGCCCCAGCTTGTCAATACTGTATTCGCCAGACATTCCCTCCTCCGGTTAAATACAATTAAAGAGAAAGAGGTGTTAATTTATGACCTGACTACAATTAAAATTCGACCAAAAAGGAACTCTATTCAATTAGATGCTTTCCAGTTTCTAATTACAAAAGATAATAAGTCTGTCGCCGATTTTGGAACTCCATCGCTCAGGCATCATGATGGCATCGCGGAGGAATATTTGATAAGTGTGTCCCTTCCAGTGGTGTGATGGTGTATCGCTCCGCGATGGATAATGGACACGTATATAGTACTAATTATATAAGTGTGTGACAAGAAAGACATGTTTCTACAACTAAGATATTCAATTCAATTATAGACTTACCCCAGGTAACGACATTACATAAAACTTGTCTCGCATTGTTAAATTCAACGTTAGGGCGCCTATCCATCAATTTTTCATAAGTAATTAGTCCTGCTGGCGCTTTAATTGAGTAATAGTCCTCATCACAATCAAGGGACCTAAGGTTTTGTGTCATTCCCCTGTAATTAAATTATAATTATCTATCTACTAGGTGCCCGTATGACAGCTAATCGCGAAAATGACCAGAAGTATTCCGAATAATTGGTGAAAGAGACAAAGTGCGACCCTGGGGTGGAAACATCCCCGTGAAATATTCCTTAAAAGTCAAATAAAAAGTAAGTACGGGCAAAACTGAAATATAAATACCATCATCTACAATTGTTTGTCTTACTTTGTTGTCGTGTGAATACACTCTCGCTGAAGTTTAATTGTATTGGTAAATTTTTCAGAATGTGACTTTGACTCGAGCGGGGAACATGATCCGCATTGTGATGACATGGATGGAAATGGAAGCGAAATTAGCGAAAGTGACGGAAAGGACGGAAATGAACTGAAAGGAAAATTCTCCGAATCTTCAAAACATGGAAAACCTCGGAGAGCAAGAACTGCATTCACGTATGAACAATTAGTTGCTCTCGAGAATAAATTCAAAACAACAAGATATCTATCTGTTTGTGAAAGACTAAACTTAGCGCTGGCGTTAAACCTCACAGAAACCCAGGTAAAAATTTGGTTCCAGAACCGACGGACAAAATGGAAGAAACAAAATCCCGGTATGGACGTAAACAGTCCGACGTTACCGCCATCTACCGGTGGATTATCGTCATTAACGTCGCCGTATTCGGGACTTTTTTATGGACAAGCATTACATCCATATCTGACGGCCCCGCATTTAACTGGTGCCCTTGGTTTATTGAAGGCTCACCCGGCATACATAGACCAGAAACACCCGCTGTATTATTCTTATTTATCACAGACTAGATAACAAATACTTTGTGCTCTGTTTCTAGACTGTTTTTTATGAAATATTTTGCAATTTTTAGACTACATTACATGTGTTAATATTATAGTACTGAAAGCGTCTTAGTGAGTGCAAGTTTTGTTGGCCTTGACTCGAATATTAACTCTCAGAATGTGAAATACTTGACATCAATTGTTATTCTATAAATCGTGTTTCTAAGCAACGAGAAAAACTAGGTAATCATTGATTGTTGGGATTATTTCAAACTAATCGTGACATTGCAACGAAAGTGTCCGAAGTTTCCGAGTGAATCTAGTTGTACATGTAGGAAGTCACGAGACGTTCGTGAATCTCATCATTTTCAAGATTATGTTCCATTTTTGGGTTTATTCTTTACCAAATTAACTTTGATAAAAATGTTAATGAACCATACACCGTGTTCCGTGCTTTAGTGTGTCTGGTTATGCGTCGGAATGTTGAACATAAACAGTCCGAAAATAAGAAAATTTTGAGAATGGTCTCGAAAGTTTTTCATCGAACAAAAGTTATCAATTTTGAGATTAATCTTCAGATTTTTAAGATCATTATTCATTATTTCTGTTTAATAATTCTACTTAGCGTTTGATTTATCGCTGATCTTTAAATACTCTATGTACATGTACATGTATATGTGTGTTTTAAGTAGTGATACTACATGCGGAATAAATTGTACATGTTCATGTATTTTCGCGATGTTGCCATCATTGACTAATGGAAATATATATTTGATAAATCTCAAGTTTGGTAAAGAAAAAAAACGGATCCCATTAATATTGTGAGCTTCTAACCTGTTATACTTCCATAAACTATGAATACAATGATATCCAATGACATAAAAATGATTAATACGGGACTGTGAGATCTGGTGTCAATCTCAATGAAACGTGAGAGTATTTTTATGCAAGATTACTTTAGAATCAAAACTTAATCTCAAATAGAAATCGCGATCGGACACAAGTCTCACGTGTATGAGATCATCTGTGTTCAACGATTTGCTTTATTTTTTAGATTCGATATCTACGACGGCATATTTCTGCATATACTTAGCGAGTCAATTTTCGCGAAAGCTTTCTAAGTTCTCGTGAAAAAATGTTTTACTTTAAAGAAAATTATTTTATCGTCCACTTAATAAGTATGTTTACCTGGTGAAGAAATCGTATCATGAAAAGTTATTGAATTTTCGTGAAAATGTCTTTGTTTTTAATGAAAATCTGATAGATTTTCTTATGTAGAAATATGCCAGACATCAGTTTTCAAATTCACATGACTATGACTATGATATACATGACTATTCATTGAGACTATGTACAGAGCTTATGATAAAATGGCCAGTTGTCGACTTGTTGTTGCATAGCAAAATATATTTTAACGTACTTTTAAACGAACTAACTAATGATGTAATTCCCTGGATTTGTCACCGATATGGAATGAGGTAAAACTCGCACGTTTGTGAATTTTTTTTGTTGAAATTTTGATGATTTGCATGTCAACAGACCTGACTCCTTGAATGAAATATAGATAAACATAGGAGGTAGATAGGCACCCACACGAGTGTTGTAAACATACCGGTGTTTGTATAGATAGTTTATTACTTAATTAAAATTTCAACACGACGTCAAGAAATTAACTCATAATACCGCGTGTTTAGCTCTGATTTCCCCACTTGTCACGTGTTTTTTTGTAGATGAAATTTCTATCTTAAACATAGTAAAACATGAAATTAACTCTACAGGAGAACCAAGAACATCCCACTTTGAGAGTTTTACTTCTTACTTCTGAGATTGCAATCTACAAATAAAGGTTACACTGTAAACAATGACCGTCGGTAGACACACATTTATGGATTAATTAAACCACCAAATAAAGGTCATCTGTGCACCATATGTATATGATTAAGCGTTTTTACAATGCATCAGAAATATATTAATCAATTAGATATTTATTATTATGTGACATATTAAGGGTATTGTTTTATTTACTGAAGATTCAAAATTTAGAAAATTCAGTCCTAATTAGATGACATGTACATTACATTACAACATGTACATTTTACCGCATATACAGTGCAACCTCTCCAGAGCGCCATCTCTTGAGCAACAACCTCCCTTCAACAGCAGCATGATATTCCCACTGTATGATTAAGCTAATAATATAACCACTCTACAGCAACAACCTCTCAACAACAACATAATTTTGC
The DNA here is from genome assembly GCA_008271625.1 of Lutraria rhynchaena. Taxonomy (NCBI): domain Eukaryota; kingdom Metazoa; phylum Mollusca; class Bivalvia; order Venerida; family Mactridae; genus Lutraria; species Lutraria rhynchaena. The sequence continues at coordinate 3,629,500 of VIBL01000020.1, forward strand.
TTCTCCCTAAGGGTGTTGCTTTGGAGAGGTTGTACTGTATGTATATTTCAGAATATATGGGAAGTTGTCTTAAGCTCGACGTGTTTTAATTCTTATTGTTCGTAGTCATTACCTCGTGGTTAACACGTCAAATAGTGTTAAAATAATTTAACAAAACTTGATGTAAAAACAAGGCTAGTTTTAAACTTAATTCCGGAGGAAAAAACTTCAATAACCAGTCCATCCCTCAAATTCGTCTCGCCGAATTAATGTCACCACAAAATCACGTTTTATGCTTTCATCAATTACGGTAAGGATTCGTGTCTCTTAAAAAGTTGGTGGTTAGAAATATTCGTCAATTTCATCTTTAATTGGTGGCTTTACATTAATTGACTTCAAAATACGATATTTTACGACTGTCAATTTACGATATCGTAATCCGACACAGTTCTCGCCTTACCCTTTTAATCATTTAAACTTAAAGTATCCAGCAAGGGGAGAAGTGCTCATTTTTGTCTTGTTTTTGTTTTAGCAATATATTTTAATTCAATCAAACACGCACTAAATGACACCTGTTTAAGGCGAAAGTCTGTCTCCAAAAAATTAGTAGCTTTATCCACAATTCTTGTATCATCATTCAACTCTAACCTATGAATAAAATCCTTTTTGACTTTTCCCAAACTTGGTCTTTATAAACAGGCCATATTGAACCGTTATGTCGGAGGGGGAACTACGACATTCTTATGACTTGGTAATAAATTCGAGTTCAATGATTGACCAAGTCATGAGCTTTAATAACGTTGGTACTTTGATAGTTTAATGTTTAATATACATGTTGTTTTGTAATTATTCGCCTGTAAATTAGTTCCGAAGATAGATGTGTTATTTATAGTACTATATACATGTATATTATATATATTAAGGTAATCTTCTGTCGTGAATGATGGATGTTTTGGCCTGAACATGGTAATTATTTGTTCTTCCACTGGATATTAATGTTAAATCAAAGTACTGTAAGGGAACATACATGGATATTAGTAAATGTGTGTCAGCTTTTGTGTTTGATTCGTATGTAGTAAATATGCATGAAGTTACAAAACCCGTGTATCTTGATTAAATTTTGTTTAAAGTTTATTATAACTTTGATGATTAAAAATAAACTTATTTTAAAATATTGTTGTGATTTCTTTTATATTTATATTTTATATTTAAAGTGAAACCAAGTTGTATCATGTATGTGAATGATTTGTTTATTCATAAAACACTCGTTCAAGAGTTCAGACAAATAGAGAAAGTACAATCATATATACTACAATTAAATAAACTACAATTATATATACTACAAACATACATTCTACAATTAAATAAACTACAATTATATATACTACAAACATACATTCTACAATTATATATACTACAATTATATATACTACAATTATATATTCATTTAAACCTGTGTTTGCGGCCACATCTGAATAAAGACCACCGTCACTGATTATTCAGAAGAAACTGACATCCGAATAAAGGCCATCTGTCAATAAAGGCTACATTTTGTCTTTCCCAAGGGTGGCCTATTTTCACAGGTTTGACTGTACTACAATTACACAATTATACGCATATACTGCAATTAAGTTTTAATTCAAATTTACTTCATTTTCATAGTCACAAGATATCAACACATATCACACACAAAATATGAATTACACTAAACGTTTAGGGGACTTTAAATTTACAATTGAAGGGCCTAGTACAAAAAGGGCCTTTCTCTATTTTGACAAACAAGGTAATAGGTACATTCTTGCCCTGAACCCTTTAATGTTCTGTCACCAATCTGAACAAGATGCACAGATGTATCTATTGTTAATTCGTTTAGTTGGTTATATAATTTAAGACTTCAAACATTTTGTGAACTACTTGAAAAATCGCCGCTAGTTCTTTTGTTCTGATTTCTGTACAATGCTTATATAAACGAATACCAAATGTTCTTTAAATGTTTCCGACAGCGAACAAACGCTTACGTACTTAACTGTAAATAATTCTAATCTACACAAATCGCCAGTTTTGATTTATGTATTAAGATGACCCCTAAAGGGTTATTTCTTCCGTGAACCTTACATAAACATTGTGATAGATTTGAAGACATATTTATTTAAATGTTTATGGAACAGCCTGCAGATCAAATCAAGTGGGCGAGATCTCGTTTACACGATAGAATCTACGGTCTAAGATGTAAAAACGAAAATATTAGTTAAAGCTAAATCAATTTATATTCTAATTTGTTGGAATTGCGTACCGTTAATTGAAAACAATTTGATCTCATTTACTTTGATCCAGTACGTAAAGTGGACTTTAGTTAATCTAATTTCGTGTTAAATACATCTGATAAGTGGCTTTTTCCTGTGTTTTGTCCAAATGTTCTTTATTCTTGATCGTAGTCACGAAAACCGCTAAATAAATATAGTCTCGCTTAAAATACCAATAAACAGTGAAACATTTATAAATAATTTATTGACAAAGATGTAAATGAAAAAATCATTTGCCGTGAAATTCATCAATTGAATTTCGTTTTTGATGTTTAACAGAAGCGTAATGATGTTACAATGTTTGATATTTTTTGTTTAATATTTGCATTTTCATCGTTTTGATTTCTCCTTGATAAACACAGGCTGCAATTGCGTTTATCTGTTTTAAACACCGATGGCGTTGACAATCTATGTCGTGGCATGATTTAGGTATAAGAAAATGAATAATGTTAAATGTAAATTATCATGTTAGGAGACTGACTCTAATATATTCAACAATTTGCCACGAATAAGACGTCACAGCACACCCCAGTCCGTAAAGACGTAGAAGTCAAAATATCTTTGGTCAGTTCCGATATGTATCCATCGCAAAAGTGCATCGCGATACGTGTTATGTATCGGTTAATCCGTATCGCGATACGAATGGTATTGCAAGTGCACAATCAACCAATAGCGATGACACAATTACATACTAGTATGTTATTATGTAACTTATTCTCGCGGATTAACTCCCCTTTACAAAAAAAGTTACTATGTCTCGGAATATACAGTAATGAAGTAAGATTGGTCCTGTTTTACAGCCCGAAACTCGTATTTGTTCGGTGCTTTGCAATCGTGGAACGGGTACCAAATAAGCGACGAACGAGTTATGAATAATGAAAACGGTTTGACTAAAACCCGCCATGCCGGTTCGTTCCGAATCACCAATTCCGGTCTCTAGTCACCTTTTGAAAATGTTACGTGCTATTTAACACACACACGCCTTAATGGAATAATAATGGTATAAACTAGCATTTTGTCTCTAAGGACGCACTTTTCCATAAACACATAATACAACGTCATCAAAGTCTAATTATCGCTTGTATAAATAATAGATACAACTAATAAAGTGTATCGAAATCTTGTTAAGTCAGCGATTAAAAAAACTTGGATCTTTTTTAGTTCAGTATTATGTCCATTAGGGTATAAATATTTTATTATTTTATCCGTTTCAAATGCGTAATTAGCTACACAGTTACAACTTAATTACTAAAATTATCGCCGTAGGGTGAACACTATAGAGTTAAACGGAATTGAAAATTTTAATTTTACGCCACATTTGGTGTCTTTTATGCACCGCCAAGTTTAAACGCAAATAATTTTAAACTTTTATTCAGCCAGCTACACATACGTTATTTATGCTCATATTTACCACATGTACCGTTACATGTACCTCGTAACATCTGTCATTCAATCATTACATTGGAATAATCGAATTGCACAAATAGGAAGCGAAACGAAACCCAGGGCTCTCCTCCCCATAAAATACATATATTTCTGTGCATCTGTATATACGCACACGTGTATATTAATATGTTGCTCTCATGGGCCTCAGTGCCTATTGAATCAGAAATACTAAAGTATTTCTAGTAATTATTAATACATTTTTTTTCATTAATTAACACTGTCATGATTGTTCTTTCTGATACATAACATGTGATTCATGTATGCACGATATTTAAACATTTCAAAGTTCAACAAATATGTTACTTTATTACCTCCAATACTGAAGAGCATATACATATAAGTATCGAACACAGAAAAAACATCAACACACGGAGAATACTCCATACATAAGATCAGAGCCAAACAGATGTCAAAAGGATCTGAAAAGTATTGTATAACAGTTCCATTACAAACTATGACCTAGGTTCGAAACGAAAGTGCTAGATTTTTTGTAAGAATGGGAGTACAAGAGGTAAAGCAATTAAAACTCTCACATTAAACAGAAAAAATTCACCGAGACTATTTGCGGTTAAATCATACTCATGATCTGTTTTACAATAATCAGAATCATAGAAATTCGTTTGCAGATTCAAAATTCATTTTTAGCACGAAATGTTGTCCCTAATACTATGGATAAAATATTACGAAAATTCAATTCTGTATTTTCAAATCGGTCAGGTAAAATATGTAGTTATTATTGGTAACGTACATTACATTAAATCAACCAACATACCTGGTAATTTGTTAGAAAAAAATAAAACATTTTAAATTGCTATCGGTATGTTGTTCGCTCTGTTATCACAATAGTACATACTGTGTTACAGGACACACTTCTTTATCACTTATATGCAAATTGTTGTGTTTTTTTTAGCTTAACGTCGCACCAACAGCCAGGTCATTTAACGATCTTTTCAGCTTTTACAGTAGAGGAAGACCCAGGAGTACACCTGGGTAGAATCATCGACCTTCAATAAGCCCGCTAGACAGTTATTGTAAATTGTACCAAAACCAGACTTCGCTGATCCTTACACCAGCAGAAATGAACAATATTAGCGACCAACTTAGTCGCAAAATTTGAGCACTTTTTGTGTTTTAGCAGTTAGCTCGTAGCAGCTCTTCTGAAGCTTTGAATATATACAATGTACATGTATATAAAGTCAAACCTGTGAACAGAGGCCAACCTTGGGTAAAGACAATATGTGGCCTTTAAAGACAGGTAGTCTTTATTCGGAGGTCAGTTTACCTGAATAATCGATGTTTTTTCCAAGAATAGCCTTTTATTCGCAGGATGGCCCTTATTCACAGGGTGATCTTTATTCACAGGATGCCCTTTATTCACAGGGTAGTATTTATACGGAGGTGGTCTCAAACACAGGCAAGATTGTATTGTCTTCTAAGATGCCGGCTTGATCCTAACGATATTCTTTATTGTTTCAATGTTGGAAAACTCACGTTTACTTGTAGCTTAATGTGTGCCATGCTTGTTCAATGCAAAAAGCAAAGTGTCAGTTCTCAAGCTAGGGTGACACTGACAAAAAAGAACAATATTGGTGAAGATACTCATAGATTGATATCACACATCCGGTTATGAATTCAGTTTCATACCGGTGACGTACATACATTTTTATATAATAGTCGTTGTTGTATGTTGATCGGTCAGGGCTCATTGAGATTCATACGACAAAATGTCTTCTCCAGGCAGACGTTATCAAAACCATCAATTCTTAGCAAGAAAATTAACGAAGCATACTGTCAGTAGATAGAGATCATAGTTTTACATTTTATTTACATCACGGATATCAACAGGAGAATTATCATATCTTTGTGAGTATGAGAAATTGTTAGGAGAGAGAGAGGGGGATTTTTTCTTCTATCTTAACAATCGCAGTTTCCAAAATTATCTTAAAAGGGACTGAAGTGCAGTCTATTAAGTATCGTCTGCAGCAATTAAATTTATATTCGATTTTTGGAAAAACTTCGAAACAGACTGGAAAACGATTAAGTTTGTTGAGGTTATTACGCAGTAACAGCAGACGATTTGTTTTGATTGGAGGTTTTCCAGTCCTGTCTGACCTTTAACCTTGAACTTTGACTGTCACTTCATCATGTGTTGCTCTACAGTAAGTGGGAACAATAGGCGCAATAAATAAGCATTTCTTTATTATGTAAATTTGTATATAATGTAAGTGTATTGCAGGCGATCAATTTCTTTACCAAGAATTGTTTCGGAGGGTCCATACGGCCGTATATAATTGAAAGGGAGGTCCATTTGAGCAAATAGGGAGACAGGCCCTTCTTGCATCTACCTCTTTAATCCTGAAACCTTTGAACGAGAAATTGGTGAAGACAGAATGACTTTGATGAGGAAAATCTTTCTTAAATCAATGCCAAGCAGTGTGTCGTTTTTTTTAAATTGAACCCAGTATCCAGAAATATGTAGAGGCGTTCTTTTAAAAAAAATGGTCATTAATTAAACTGAAGAAAAAACAGGTGACATTTCAACGATTTTGATGTAAAATCAAGCCGTCAATTATTATGGCAGTGGTCGATGAATTCTTTATGTAAACGAAATCTGCACTAATTATTGCCGTCACAAGAATTTAAACCATACAGGCCCGTTTGGAAGGTGTCGTTCTTAATCGATTATTTATGCTGCCAATTTACGGCGGAGAATTTGTTACATTATTGATGAAAATAAGCACCACACGATTTTTATTTGTCAGTACAATTAAGTAATTAACTCCGCCACTTTGTTCAATTATCATAATTATAGAGGAAACGAAATTAAACTCAGTCATGACGATCATTTGATGTTTGTGAAACGGAATGTCAATAAATGACGCAACGATGTCGTAAAAACTCATCAGCAGTTCAAATCTCGCACATTCCCGCTTTTAATGAAATAATACGAGGGGAAAGAAAGTATTGCTTTTATCGAACGTGTCAGCAAATGAGAAAATACTCCACTCACCGTACGAAAGTTTTGGCGAAATTGAAATGACACAATTGTAAAAGACCTTAAAATGTTCCTTGTTGTGTAAAAGTTTGGGATAAAACATCGTCGCAATAATATTCAACACAAAATGAAATACCACGTGGGGTAGAAGTTGATAACACAACGTATATAAAACGTTAGATTTAATGGTTATTTTAATTAGCGTACCAGAAGAAAGCATTTCTTAAAAGTTAAAGAAAAATAATCTTGGAATTTTGGCATTTCATATCTGAGATGGCAATAATTCAGATAACTCTAGTAGAAATCATTAAACGGTACTGAAAATGAAGTTATGCAATTTGTAATGGCTGAAATCCAAATATTCAGACTAAAAGCTGTGGGTAATTAATTTTAAAAGTCAGAGATTATTATATTAATCTTTCTAACAGAGGTTCACATTTAGCATGTGATACGCTGTTTGTGTCTCACGCCCACCCGGGCAGCACAGACTTTAGATCATAGGACGGTACATCGAGCTGTCATAAGTTCGAGACTCAGTCAACCAGTTTTATTTATATCCTAGCGTTAACACACTCATTATATTCAGAAGAAGTCGTCGGATTACGGAGTTATGAAGGAATATGTCCCCTGCCCCTAGCTTTAAGCTCCCGATAAACAGACCCATTCTCTATCAACTGTCCTTGTCGTTGGTTTTTTTGTCGGCGAATGTGGACATTTACCTGACAGACATTTTAACCAAAAAAAAACAGTAATAAATCTAATAAGACCCAGTGTATAAATCCTCTCCCTAGCACTGTATCATTTCTATATCTCTCTTAATAAATGGGTATGTGGTCCTTAAATATTTTCCCAATGAGCAAGGGGCTCGTACGAGACCCCAGATTGACAACAGCCGTTCTATTCAAAGATTCTATTCTAATTACGACAGTCTAGTTTTACACCGATTTAACTTCTTTAAAAGAACATCGACACCAAATTCTAGTCAATAAGATGGATTTAGGGGATAAAGGGAAGCCATAATGACGTTGCTCCTAAAAGGGCCAACCCTTATTACGAACTCAATAGAAATCGGAAATTCAATGTTAGCGTTAAATCGTCCGAAAATTTGAATTAAGTTAAGAAGCGGGATACCCGGATAATATCAATGACCGTTAATACCGGGCTTTTAGCCACGACTATGAATTAGAATGCGAAGAAATTAACACTGAAAGAGGTTTTGATGAAATAATTAAAGTCAAGAGGCAGTTTAAGGACAGTCTTAATATCTGTAAGAATCGTTACGTATTTTACAACATTTCTCACGATTTGAAGTAAAATGTTTCTTAATGGCAATCATAAATAGATTTTCTTATGAAGTCAAGTGAACTTAAATCAAAATCCATTTGAAATCTATTTTATTTGGCTCTAAAGACTTCAAGCTATGTTAGATATCTCTGTATTTAGTTTAGAGTAATTCTAAGAACGACACTAAAACAGAGAATATCGACTATATATGGTAGTTAATAATCATGGGTGTTCAATAAAATACATACAATGTATGTAGATATATTTGAAATAACTGTTTTAAGGCAAGTACAAGCTTACAGTAAAACCTCGTTATTAAGACCGACTTAAGAGCCAGAAGGACGGTCTAATTATTGCGGGTGGTCTTATTATCTTGTTGAAATTTGTAAGATATTAGAAACCCGGTCCTAATTTAAGGGGTCGTTATATTGCGTTGGTCGCTATGAGCGGTTTTACTGCTAAATCAGCGTTAACTAATACAATCAAATGAGATTATGAGTATAGAGACTTTGGTAGAAAGATGGGTCACATCCGCGACAAGTTTGAGGTCAGTATATAGATAATCTATGAATATTTAATTACAGTAAAACCTGAATAATGAGACCATCTTCGGGACCCGAAAAATCGGTCATAATAATTAGGGGGTCTCATTATCAAAATGAATTATAGGGGAGTTATTGAAAGCCGGTCTGATAATAAATGGTCGTTATAACAAGGTGGTCGTAATATTAAGATGGTCGCTTTTTGAGGTTTTACTGTACTTGGAAACGTGTGAACAAAGGACATCAAAGGAGGAAAGAGGTCTGGTTTCTATTCACACTTTGTCTGCTGTCAGAGGTTAATTTGGTATTATATCAAGAACGGCCTTCGTTCACATGGTGTCTTTATGCTCAGAGAAAGCTGCCAGTCAGGCTTGTGGAAAACCAAAATATAATGGATACAAACTAAAGCATTACACAAAAAACTTTAATATTGTGACATCATACGAACTCATTAGTGTCTAGTCACTGATGTTATAATTCCTTTCTTCTGTTGTTGTTTATTTTTTAAATTCCTAAATAATGCCAATAACAAAAAGGCGGTGATTGTGTCCTTCTTATTCGTTGCTCATTTGTACTCCATGTGTTATTATTTTAATCATTTCTCCAGATTCTTTCAAAATTTCACCGAATACGAAACTTCGTCTAAATCTCAAGGAGTCGATATCCTCAAACAGGCTTTGCGAATCACGTGCGTGAGAAAAAAATACGCATCTTGACAGAATGGTAACATAACGGTGTAGTGACTTGTATTTCGTAATTTCAATGGCCATGGAATTCACACAGCTAGTGTTTCTATGTTTTGGAAGCAATTTTCATCACCTCTGCAGTTGAACGAAGCTGACAATAACGTTATATGTCAGCGCCTCCTATCGGCAGCGTTAAAAACGTTACGCTTCAAGGGAGACAAATGTCAATATTTGTGATGACATCAGGAATGTTTCAGCGGAGCATAATTTTCTTGCTATTGAAAGTTATGAGCTAATTATACATGTAAGGCTTTATGAAATGTATAGATCTAACACTTACAGACACAGTATCAGTACCTTACTAAAACCTTTCAAACTCTTCAGGATCAACGAATTATTGCGAGGACAAACAAAACTTAGCATTGCTCTTATTGTAAACTGGTACCCGTTGACTCTGGTGTACCTTTGGTGCACTGCAACATGGAACTGGAACCGGTTTACTAATACTGCAAATCCTGTTTTAAAAACATTATCCGAGGTTTATAGTTTACACATTTACTTATTGTTTTTTTTTTAATTCTTCTGATACCAATTGAGTAAGCTAGATCCGGAATAGTCCGCTTTGAATTAAAATTCTGTAACTTTGTTTGTATAAAGAATGCATAAGGAAGAAATTGTTGCACTAATTTTAAGGCTAAGAACTATAGAACTACAGGCATATTATACACAATAGGTCTTCTTGTGTTTCTGATGGGCGGTCAATAATAACATAAGGACAAGTCACCCCTAATATTCACCAATGATGCCAAGAGGCGTGAGTCTGATTTTAACAACAAGAAGGGCGATGTATTACACCTTTATATACATGTAGTTCATTTTTTACTTTCTGAAAAACGCATTTATATCCAGCATGTTTGGAAAACACGATGAAGGGATCAGGACGACGTGGATGAATGACTGTGTGAAGCATGATTTAGAAAATACTGTATGTCCATTATGACCTCAAACACATGATAGGAAACACCGCTATAGTTAACACATGGTAGATCATTCATTGATGTCCAAAATAAACAATCTCATTTTTCATGTTCAGTGCATTCGGAAAACTTTGGTCAGAATATCGTTTCATGATACACCTTATTGGCCAAGACGTTCCGATTAAATTCATTTACGATACTGTTGATAATTTGATATTGCACAGAAGTACCTCGGCGGCTCGATCGTGTTATCTGCGGTTTGCGTCCAGCAGGTGGCGCTGCAGGTCGGACGTTGATTTCGGTCAAATGATGATAATGATTCGCTCCATTTCAAATCATTTGCACTCACTGGAACCTATTAGGGGTGATAGTCAACGAACCGTGACCTAAGGATCTGTACACTAATGTGATAAAGGCCCCTAGGGTGTTGAATAATGGCGGCCATATATCAGTAGTAATGACTGACGGATATAGTAGAATGGCATTTGATAGATGGAATTCAAATTAATTAATATTGTCCAGTTCTGTTATAATTAGCATACCAACAATGATATACATCCTTTGTTTAGTACACAATCATCAACAAATGTTTAATAATTCAGGTATAAATATAACCTCATCAATCCGAGGGAATCAACAGCTTTTTAATGGTATCTCTTCGTCCAGATCCAAACAGCAAAGCAAAAACCACAACTGTAATGGAAACTGGAACTTATACGCGTGTATTTCATTTCAATTTATATGGAATTATTGTGGCTGAAGTGGAAGCGATAAAAATTGCAACATTAACAAACAATGCCTAGAGTTTCTTGAAAATGGGGACAAGAAGAATGGAGTCACCTTGCTAAAATGTAAAAATAAGTCTTGAAGTTCTCAAACACTTTGAGCGCAGAAACACATTACCTCTTACCATAATTATTTTACAAATTAGTAGTTTATAATAAAATAAAAATGGTCGATTCCTTGACATGGAAGAGTGGAATATACTGCCCATGTCCATGGCTTTAATACCATCATTTTGCCATAAACCACTGCGTCATTTCGAAATACCACAAGACATATGGAAAAGAATCTAGTTTTCAGCTTATAGTTAGATGATCCATCATGATTGAGGAGAAACAACATTTATCTAAAATTGGCAACCGTAACTAACTACTTCCAGCCAAGTTTCATCCATTGCTAAACATCCGATTAACTAGTGACTATCCGAAAGTGAGTAAAATCGCTCAACTTGCCAGATGCTTGCATGGAATACTCGTTAACTCTTCAGGCCTCCGTCAGGGTGTGAATTAAAGACGTTTGAAATTTTAACAAGGGAATAGTTCGGAGAAATACATGGAGTTTGTTTCATTTGATCTAAATTCTGTAGAGATATTTAGTACTTTAATTCCCTAAGCGGATTTTTGGTTTTCGAACATTAGAAACCTGCAACATTTCTGCGTAATCACGTGATCATTAAATAATTGCCTGATATCACTCATGCGCAGCGTGATTATGGCAGTATTATACATTATCAAAGGCATTCGGGTTAATTCCGTATCTGATTAACGCATGGAAAACAATTAGCGCCATCTTGGGTGCACTTCGCCGGAAATAACAATGACAGACATTTCACATTCATGATATCAATCCGCCATCGCTCGTTTCATTTTATTGTAACTTGTTTAACCGTTTCTCGTTTTTCTGATTATGTTCAAAGAGTATAAAATGTTCAGGACGCTTCACGGCCATTTTCGTCCCACTGTTCTGTCGTTTGCAACATGAACGCCGTAATCTTAATGAGAGTAATTAGCCTCAAATGGAACTAATTACAGCTTGACACTATAAGGTAGTCGATTATCCAGGGAATTTAGATTATACGATTGGTATCAACATTTCCGTCACGGGGTGTGAATTTTACGTGTTCACCGGTGCGCTGTGACACAGCGGATAAATGCTTAGCAGAAACAAAAGCGTGGTTTTAACACCAACATTTAATTAGAATACACATTTTATTGTCATGTATGCATATGATTTTCAGAAAAAAAGTAATACTTGCTAATGCAATGCATTTAAGTTCGATATTGAAATAATGAATCACGTAGGAATCATGAGATCTTATAACAACTGTCTGATCAGACGCTCAAACAAAACTACGGCATGTCGCTATTGCAAGACCTGAATGCAAATCAGGCTAGAAAAGTAGCAAAGGACATGTTTAGGGTTACTTGACACAGAAAGTGGGGTAGGTAGTTCTAAAAACGTTTTGTTTCTTACTAAACACCCTCGTGAGAATACTAAGCACGATTCTTTCCCAAATAATTTCATACTTTGGATTTTGCCGTTAGAAAGGCGCAAAATGGTCGGCGCAAAAAGTAGTATCTGTCGGGTAACTGTAAACATGGACATTTTCTCCGGCCTGATCTTATACTGCGTTTAACGCCGTTTAACAACATCACATCAGACATATTCGACAGTCATCTGGCGTTTTCAGAGCTCTTTTGTAAGCCATGGCCAACTTTTATGTCCACCTCGATCGTCAGTGGTCAATAGAATTACAATACAGTATCTTTAGTCGTATAGTCTAAGAAAAACAGTTTTCGCCACCTCTTTCCAACAGTCATGTTAACTGGGCGTATTGGGTGACGTATCATCATACAAGTCTACGAACACCACACCGTACCATCAATGTTATTATTTTTTCTGAATTGTATCTGTGAGAACATGATTTGGATCTTACCGAGATCAAGATGAGGCTACGTAACTTGAGAACTGTCCATATAACACAAAACGTCTCTTCAAAATCAATCTTACTAGTTGTCGTACAATGTGCATATTTATATCAAAATAATTAGTTGCTGAATACAAGTGTACAAAATACTACATAACTTATGCATTATCACAGAGTGAAAATATTTGTACGGCACAAGGGCGGGGAAATCCCCAAAAATGAGTTTAAGATAAAATATCAAGATTTACGCCCCTACTCAAAAGACGTCATAAAGAAAATAGAGTTCACTACATATTAAAAACAATCTCCAAAAATAAAATGTCGAACACACATTTTTATTATCAATATTTTTGTTCATTTTACAGTTTCAAAGATAAAATAACGTAATATATATATATTATTTACACATGTTTAAATAAATATCATAGTTGTGATAAATTGGTTATAGAGATAACTATGATTACGGTTTGGGCTGAGTATGACGATGATTTTTTGTGGTCATTGTCAGTAATAGTTATGAACGATAAAATTTACTTGGTTATATCATGGTCTTACAGTAGTAATGATTAATAGTGTTAATAACCATTTACGTACACGAGTAATTATGGTTATGGTAAATTGTGGCTATAGTCTATAACGGTTATGGTAAATAACGGTTATGGTAAATAACGGTTATGGTAAATAACGGTTATGGTCAAGTATATGAAATACCGATAGGTCTAATTGTTAGGATGCAATGGCATTCGTTGTCTTTTGTTAATCATCAACATTTAAATTTACCTAAATAACACACTGATCCTAAGTGAGGTCACGTGACGACAAGACCCCTCCCAAAGCACCCATAAAACACCGACAAGAGGACGAGCACTCGGGTAGAAACACAAGTTTTTATACCTCCCCGTTTTATTTAATCCACCGTTTTATAGGTATGCACTGAACTTGTCGAATTAATGCGGTGACAAAGAAATTAATCTTAAAATGCATCAATATAAAATTCATACATATCAAATATGAAATATAAAATCCTGTCAATTACTCAGACACGCTAGAATGCAAAAAATAAATAAAAACATGCATTTTTTGTTTATTATTCGCTGTTTAAGCCTAAGTACAATAATACCACTACAAAATGCATTCGTGTCGATATTGTCGTAAAATATCAGAAATTTTACGACATAGACATAAAAATTTACGACCCAATACGTTAAAAAGGGAACATCTTTGTGGGTTAAACGTAAAATATTATTTCCGTACCTGGTACATAATGTAATCTAATGGGCCGTGTTATTATCATGATTTGAAAGTAACAATTTAATGCGAATATCTACGACTTCGCGATATATTTTCAAATATTGATAAAGAATTTAAGTGTTGTTATCAACATGGTCTGTTAGATCCCCGGCGCTAATAAAGCTGTTACGGAGATGATCGGTCATATGTTATCATTAGGATTAATTTGTTAAATGTGTCTTATGATCATTTATCTGAGTAAAAAATATAATAATGACAAATAGTATAGTGTTGCAATTATAAAATTGATGCTGCTGATGTAGAAGTTTTCAAGTCCATTCCGGGGTTACGGCTGATGATGTGATTGATGATAAAATGAGCGAAGATTCCCCAACTGGTAATGGCCTTGCTGCTGCTGCTGCTGCTGCTGCTGCTGCTGCTGCTGCTGCTGCTGCTGCAGCGATGGAAGATGCCGCTAATGAGAATGATGTTGATGTCGTTGTAATTTATTGACTGTGGTGTTGCAGCATTTTGGCTCTTACTTATAAATGTAGTTTTCTGTCAGTACAGTTATTGTTATTGTTGTTGTTTTTGTTGTTGTCGTCGTCGTCGTTGCTGTTACTCTTCTTTTTGAGTAGCAACATTATTGGTTGAATTAGTAATTACATGTATAAGCTGCTGCCGTCCTGACTCTATTGGATGGAGACTTTTCAGTGTCGTGAAGTCAAAGGAATTTTCTGCAGGATTATAATTTGTCATCAGTACTTTGATAATGCTTATGTTGTTGTCGATGCTGGACAATGATTCCAATTCTAAAGTTGTTTATTTTTTGTTTCGGTGCACATGTATATAGCTCAGGACAGTGTATGTGTACATGTATGTAGGACCGTAGATGTGTACATGTATATAGGACAGTATATGTGTACATGTATATAGGACAGTATATGTGTGCATGTATGTAGGACAGTATATGTGTACATGTATATAGGACCGTAGATGTGTACATGTATGTAGGACCGTAGATGTGTGCATTTATATAGGACCGTAGATGTGTACATGTATATAGGACAGTATATGTGTACATGTATATAGGACAGTATATGTGTACATGTATATAGGACAGTATATGTGTACATGTATACAGGACAGTATATGTGCACATGAATTATTTCAAACAGTTTATTATCAATCTTTGTCATAAATCAGAATACAATAAAGTCAATTACAAGAGACTCAAACTTCAAACAAATTTCACATCACAATAAAAAGGTGTTTTTGACATAAGTCGTGCATTTAAAATATCATTTTAATAACTTTACTCAAGAGAAACTCTCTTTAAGTTAATTTTCTCTACTTTTTATGACTTCTCTGTAAAATTTTACAGAGGTGATCATACGACATTGGACAACTGTTACGGGTGTAGTAACGGAGTACATATAACTTAATGCTGTTTCTAAAATACTTTAATTACTTCTTAAATTGTTCATTAAATGTTTTGAATTCATTTATTATAAATTTTGATTACTTTTGTGAAAAGTAATTTATAAAGAAAAATCGTTAAATATTTGTTTAAAATCAGGTCCCCCAATACGTCGTGTTGGTCCGGTTTTTATACCATACCCTTGTTTTTAAACTAACCATCAAATTAAGTAAATAAAATATTGATTTTGACAAATCATTATGGAATGGCCGATACCAGGTAACCCTCTGTCAAATGTTTTACCAAAACAATTCCACTAAACGGATTCCCTTTTATTTGATGAACCGCAATTTCAATTCTTAATGTTTTAATTGAAAGTAAATGTTTTTGGATCAACCAAAATTAAGTATTAAATAATCTGCGAATTAGCTCAATATTTAAGTAATAGCTGCTGATTTATTTGATCGCCACTTTGTTTGTTCTTCAGATTTCTTTAAAATCACCGCAATTTTATTTATTTAATTCGTACATACAAACATTTTCATCGCTAAACGTTTTTTTTTCAATCGTTTCTGTGATTGGCTTCTGAAACTCCGCCCACATGACCAATCACGAGGCAGCTCTACGCTGCTACACGCATGCGCGCTACGTTTCAATAGTGGTAGCAGCTAATAATGTTGTAGGAAACTACAAATTGGAACAGGATTCTACGAACGTACGACGTTCATCGTGATTATTTTGTGTACTTTATTTTGATATAGAAAATTATCCGTAATTGATGACTGTATTAAAGTGACAAGATGACTCTCATTGAATGAGACTATTCGACTTCCAGCGGCGTGAACGCATAAACGTACATGGAATAAATTTGTGACGAATATCACTCAGTAAGACGAATTTGGAGATTGTTTTTCTGATATTGAACTCTTTAAGACAATTTTTTTACTCTAATTGAGCGAATCAAAGTCAGGTCTGAATAGAATAGTCATGCCATCAACACCGACCTCAGAAAAACAGGACGGTCATAGCAAGTTGGATTGGAGAATGAAATTCGCCGTATCAGCCATTGATAGGAACAGTATGTCACCGACGGACAGATCTCGTTCACCGTCGGTGGATAAATGCATGAGTGAGAAAACGGCGTCGGATGCTGACCAGGTTGTGAATGGACACATGCCACGTGATAATGAAAAATACACAAAATGCAATGATAAAGCTGCACGTGAAATAGAACTTCAGACTAGGCTTGGAAACACAACGGAAGAAAAACAGAATGGGGAACGAGTGTTTGAAAATGCTGAACATTCTTTTGAAAAGCGTGTACCGGACGCAACCGTGAACCTCAATAATGACGTTAAAATACGAACAACATCGTTCTCTGTGTCCGATATATTGGACCCTAATAAGTTCGTCGGGTGCAGTACGGGTTCACAAAGGGTCTGGCATCCATGGATGAGAGACGAAGGGGTCAGAGATTACTCAAGAACAAACTTGGACAGGGAAAAGGAGTCTTATGATTCTAAAGGTGTGTATAAAATGATTATAAACTGTTCTCAACTTTATTGATTGCAAATCCAACACTTAATGTATGTATTGTCCTGATTTCTGGGACGATAATGGAACGGGTTGAAATATCATTTTATCTGTATGGATATTACTACATGTACATATATTCAATAAACACAAATGTTGCATTTTTATGACGGAATCAAATTTCAAACCAGTGACAAAGTACCTGTTTTTTTTTTTGACGTGATAGGAATCTATATTCAATTATAAGTCAATTACTTTACGTAGATTATACTTCCATTGACCGAGTCAGTATATTATGTTGACATTTAAGTGCAAATATTACTTTGAAGTTAACAAAATGTCTTCTGTATTATTTGTTGACTTTTGCTATTGTAAAAAAGAATGCACTTATATAGTAATTCAATAAGTTTCAGTTGCAGTTGCAGTTGCAGTTTATATATTTATATACAAGTACATAAAAATTAAATTTTAATTCGAAAGATTTTAAATGAAACCAGTAAACTAACACGTTTCTATGAAGTGCATGCGTGTCACAGGAACACTAATGAACAGTTACACATTCAGTAAAGCGTAAGATTTTCTAAGATAGTAAAATTTCGTATTAAACTAATTCAAAAATGCAATAATACAAATATTTCAATAATAATAATATATTTTTATTATTATTATTATTATTATGTCATTATTTTCCCATTTAGAGATAAAATAAATTGCAAATGAATGAACACACATCTCTGATTGAACTGAGTCTGTAGTTATTTGCTTCACTGAACCTGTTTCTGACTAATTTCAACTCCGCAGAAAAATAAGTAAACTCCTATTGCGTTTTATGAAGGGTATTTAAAAAAGATTTTAGATATTTTCATCCATACGGATGCTTCTAAAGTTTTACATTGTGATCAGAACTTGAACAGGAAACAGAGCGAAACGACAGTGGATTATTTGATAGGAATATTCAACCTACTAAAGTTTGAATAATAAAATACCTTGTGTTTCAGTACTAACTTGGAAATCAGCTGTGTAACGTATATAAATCATATATATATATATAAATGTATATCAAAGTTAACTTTAATCAAGTATGCGGATTAACAACATAATAATTACCAGTGTGTGTTAAGTAAATAAATTATTCTTATTATCTAAATACAAAAAAAAAAATTAAAAAAGGGGACGTGTAAACAAGTGACTTGGCAGTATTATAGTTATATGGTATCTCTTTAAACATGTGGTAGTTTTGATAAAATGTTACACACAGTAGAATATGAAATATTAGTTAATATCGACATTTCTAGCGTCGGGAAAATAACGGTGATAAAATTAATTTTAAGTGAGTAATTTCACGCCACAAGATAACAAGTGATGTTCATGGTGCTCAACGAGTTCTGTCCGTATTTCAGACAAGTTTATGCTCATTATTATCATAAAAATCATAAAATTTACGTCACAATTATATACATTTTCAACACAAATTTCAGCCTACAAAAACATCATACATTATTAGATTATATATTATATAAATTAAAATTAAATTTTATTCAAAAGATTGTTGTACTCTAAATTTGAGACCAACAAAAATAATTTTAATTTCATATTTAATCGGTAGAAATACATGCTAGCAGTGTTAATTAAATTACCATAAATGTAAAAAAGTGAAGTATAATTAATCTCATGATCTTCTTATAATTAAGTTTAACACCTTTCAAAAAAATTAGATATTCGAGATTTGGAAACTTGAAAATCTGTATCATCATTACATGGGACTTCATAATAGTATAGTTAAAGACACGTGGTTCTCTTTTACAAGTTTGTAAACAATAGCGGAACACTCTCAAGAATTCTATATAACACGTCAAGATAAGTACCCATTTCATTTTACATGTTTTTAGAATGAAATGATAATGTATTGTTCATTTGCTAACATACAGGTACATATATATCTATCCATGTTCTTTACTCTGTGTGATACATACAGAAAAGTATTTAATTATACCACTGTTAACAGAGCTATAAAATACAGTCTACAGCAAATATTTAACGCGTGAAGCGATCTTATATCATTAACCACCCGTTTTCTATTTGAACGGTATTGTTACGCAACCAATTAAATTAATTCTAATGATCAGTGCCATGTAACGGTTCCCTTGAGGACCCGCAGATTGTCTCGTGATACAGACATCTTAAAAATATTACGCCGAGGTTTAAACAAAACGGACGAAATTTCACTACATTAAAATTAATCAGTTAGCAGAATTTTGAAATCCAGATGTCGCGCTTTAAATATATTTGATTGATCTCTATGACTTTGTATTCAATAAAATGAGTTATTCTAAATTCTATTTACAATCTCGCTATGACTTCAATTTAGTTTCAACAAGTCATGAGTTCTGAGCTAAATTCACTGTTATTCGTGTTGTTAACCATATTTGTTTAATCGACTTCACCCCTTGATTTTTAGCGCCGGATGTTAGGAAATATTTATCGCTTCGTTCAAGAGCATTTTTTCTCATTTATTATGAATTAAAAAGAATTGTTAAAAGTTTGTTTTAAAGAGTCCAAAAAGGTTACAAATAAACCGTTTTTATCTAGAATTAGTTAAGCCCAGTTTGGTTCCCAGCATTGAAGTCTGTTGGTAAAAACTCAAAAAGAAGTAACAAAAGAATATAATAAACTATACCAAAAATGGCTAAGTTATGTAGTTTTCTCGGCATTAGAGGCGGTTAACACGCCCGTTATGTATTTACATTAAAGGAAAATCGAATAATGATATTATTACTTAAGTAGCGTTTAATTAGAAATATCAACAAGCAATGTATTGTAATGAATAATTTAACAACCTGATAAGTGTATTGAGACATTTTATCAGTCGATAAATGGAGAAAATGTCTCGTGTGTATGGAAATTATCAACTTGTGTCAGCCATCGTCCGCTTGAAATTTTCATACAGGATTTAGATAAACGTTCAGTGTAAAATCTTAATTCAATCAATTTTTGTTGTTATAATCGTCAGGCGTGTCATAAATTATACATTTATCGCAAAAAAAATTTTTTTTACCGAACATCGATTCTATAAAAACTGGTTTAAAGTCGTTTAATTCGTCACTGATCATTGGTAGTTATCATAAGTGCGGTTTTAATTGCCTACTCACGAAATCGCAAATCTGTCTGAAATTTGTGCTCTGCAAAAGTAATGTGAATACAACAAATTTGTTATACAGTTGATTGCAGCAACAATCATACGATAATACAAGCTTCAATGCAGGGACTCAAACTGGGCTTAAGTTCAAAATTTGTCGATGTTAATTAACATTAAGAGCTTTCACAGAATTCGTCAGACTTATTTAATACTTGCACATTTCATCCTTTGCGTATTTTCAGTATTTCATGAAGTAATTTATTATCTAATATACGCTCAGCATGAACAGTGATGCGGACACGCAGATAAGCGATTGACACTAAAACGAAATTACTCACACATGGTAGCGTTTCAATGACATGGTTTACAAATGGCACGTGACTTGTCACATGATTCGACACGTTGGCAATATTGACACGTGACCAATAACATTCAATATATACAGGTGAAGATTTTATTGCTTATTTCAATATCAGTCATGTATATATAGATAGTTTATTTCAAATCCATTTTATGGTGCATTAAATAAACATAAATAACGGTAAAAATAATCGCAGAATATGACCATTCGATTAAGAATCACACGAGACTATCATAATGATATGTACATTCAAATTACAGCTTCATATATCTACATACTAAAAGCAAATTGTATGTTACAGTTAGAATTACAATGTATATCTAAATAAACGTCCAGTGATAATAAAATAAGCGAAAATAAGCACGAATATCTTGAATTGTCACTACAATCAATTGTGATGTGAAGTTGTTGTTAAGTGTTAAAACCATATAACGAGTGAAGGCACTTTCTATGGCCATGTTGACTTGGTGTCTACTGCGTAATTAACATACACACTGAAATAACTTATATAATGTAGGTTATAATTTTTATAACAATTTTATCATAATTTTATGATAATCTACTAATCCCACTCTTTATTAATTTAATTGTGCCATGAATTAACAAACTAATCTATAGCTTTATCCTTAATTTAGCAAACATAGAATTCGAAAGTTCGTTTACGAAGCTTGCAAAAATAACTGGCGACACATCTGCTTGAATAAGACTTAAGGAACTATTCAAAAATCTTAAATGATGTAATGATGTAATATCACTTTTTATGTGACTTATTGTCACTGGGGTTTAGCGTCGTTTTCCAACAATTTTTCAGTTATATACGGCGACCGGTTCACCTAACCAGTTTTCCTGGACTGTACACTAACCAGTACTAACTTACCCTTCCACTAGGAGCCGGCAACCTCTCCACATATGGAGGAAAATCGACATTTTTTGCCAAATTATCATAGAAGGGTATGACCTGCCGCGACCGGGATTTTAACCCGGATCTCCGGGTTACAAGTCCAGCACACTAACCACTGGACCATGACCGCGACCTTTTTTAATGATGTAATGATGTAATATTACAATTGCTACAATCATTATTTTTTTAAAAAAAATTAACAAGAATTCATTTCATGTTTTTATTTGATTTTCTTACCTCTTGACATGATAATTCACTATTGATAAAGATTTAATTCTTACACATTCGTTAGAAAAACTATTTTTTCTTAGTCGAACGTAATGTTTATTCTAAAGTTATGCGATAATTAGCTTAAAATATGATTAAATTTTCAGAAAACGACGATAAAAGCTATGGTTCATACTAAAAGAAAAAGAAACAGAAAAAAATGCCTAGAAAAAACCGCTAATGTGATAGTCTTTTAAATGATTCTAATTAGACGCTAAATTTATTACACCGGAAGTTAATAGCGGACCCTTGTGACAGTTACACGTGTTTTCTTTCCTTCATTTCACTTAATTTACACATTTTGTTTAGTCACCTGCGCGCGCATGTCCACGTCATAAAATGGCACCCGCTTCATTTACTTCTAAATTCTCAGCACTGTAGTTTAGATTACTGACATTTTCTTCTTTTGCGGCAAGAAAAAAGCCAAGATGAGATTTTTTATGATACCAGCTTTTGTTTTACGTGTTAAATACAACTTTCAGGTTTAATTTGCCTTCTTAAAACTACACCGAAGTGTTATAACGGCATGTCTGCCTACACAGACATTGAAAACCGAACGTTCTATACGTATTTCTTCTTCACAATTATTTTTCTAAACTCGTGTGAAGAGAAACTATTTTTTTTATTTTAATCAATACATCCAAGTGTAAAATGGGAATTTTACGCACAATTACATTTTGAGTTGCTCGCTGGTTTGAAGGAATTACCTTCGATTAAAAAACAGTTGTAGACAATATAATGATGGCGGAGAAAATTATGTGGTTACTCTAAAAATTGAAATACGTTAATATTTAATGGGTACATGTCGCTATAGGTGACTTAATTTGTGAAATATTTACCTGTATTGATTTCTGGTAAGTGAGCAATTTGTGCTTCGGGACGAGATTGGTTTGTTTCTCACATTTACGTTTAATTTAAAGGACGACTTTTCGAGATGGAGGGTTTTTATTGACTTACACGTCTTTTGTTATCAGGGGAGCTCTGATTTTATGTCGCCAGTTTTCCAAGTAATTATCGTCTAACGTCAGAATTTTCGAAAGTCATCGCGATAAGTGTGAACGTTTCATTTGTATGTAGACTTCTAGATTTCCGCCAGAAAATCCCCCCCGAACACTTCATTATTCAACATTTTACTTACCAGCTATAAGACGAGACACTAAAAACAGAGCGACCCAATCAATGAAAATGCACCAAGACACCATCGCAAAATAGCAATACATGTAGGCCCTACTTACTCTATGCACATACATATGTATACATAAAGCCAAATGTACCAAACTAAACTTATACCCCCCCCCCCGCAATTTCCATTGATTTCAAAGTTCAAAGTAGTTCAGTTTTGTATTTCAGAACTTCAAAATGCAAAAATTCGAGTCAGTCGTTTTAAAGACCTACAAATTTTACAAAAAGTATGTGGTATTTACCTTGTTACTATAACGCCGCATTTGATATAAAAATGAAAAACCTAGGTGTTGTGTTAAAGTCTTTACATAGTACATAATAATTATTAAGATACAAGTCCACACAGAAATTAATCAAAGATGGATCTGAGTATTCTTTCCCCATTTTTTTCACCACAATTAATTGTTTATAATCACAATGGTTTGTTAGTTCCAGCTTTCTCTCGTCCACTCGATAGCTCGTAAATATTATACTGATATACCATTTATAAATGTAGCGAAATTTATAATTTCATATTTGTATCAGCATTTAACAAAAATATATAAATAATTTATACTTATATAAGTAATTTAATCGATTAATTAAGGATATATTTTCAGTGTATAACATTTGAACGTTATAATTGTTCTATATAGTAACCACAGCCTACTATTTAATACTTTTGACATCATCATGAACACCAGAAGAAACATCAGCAATGACGACTGACAACACTTAAACTAAACAATGGCCAGACAAACATAAAATGACGACTGACAACACTTAAACTAAACAATGGCCAGACAAACATAAAATGACGACTGACAACACTTAAACTAAACAATGGCCAGACAAACATAAAATGACGACTGACAACACTTAAACTAAACAATGGCCAGACAAACATAAAATGACGACTGACAACACTTAAACTAAACAATGGCCAGACAAACATAAAATGACGACTGACAACACTTAAACTAAACAATGGCCAGACAAACATAAAATGACGACTGACAACACTTAAACTAAACAATGGCCAGACAAACATAAAATGACGACTGACAACACTTAAACTAAACAATGGCCAGACAAACATAAAATGACGACTGACAACACTTAAACTAAACAATGGCCAGACAAACATAAAATGGCGACGACATCAAAAAGTATAAAACCACCACTAATTCCATCACCATCTCCATGATCATCATTATCAATATCATAATCATCATCATCAACACCAACAACATGAACACCATAAAACATTATATTGATGCATGCAACTCTAATCATACTTATCCGATTCACCAACATGATAAAAAGGAAACAATAAAAAAAAGGCAACACGATAAAAAATCCTTATGAAAAAAAAACACATTAATATAACTAATAATAAAATCTTCCAATTGATAACTGGATAAGCCAAGCTTTAGGTGAGAACATCTCTCGGTTATATTGGAACGAGCGTCTAGATTACAATGATTTTCATTTCTCGTCATGGTACATTAAACGCTTGAAACGTGCGTGATTGGCATCAACATTTGCAAGAGAGACAAGAAACAAGCTAGGCATTGTGACACTGACACAAATAATAATTACTGAACATTTGATAGTCTTATCATAACACTGGGCCATTTGTAAATCTATTTTCCTGAAACGTTTGCCATCGTTCCGGTCCGCCATGTTGCTAAGTTAACGCCATCGAAGTTTTCCAGTGAATCACATATTGAAATAACCGTTCACATGGGTTTAGAGGCTGCACGCAGAGTGTTAGCAATAATAATGTTGATGATTTTGAAGTAGGCGATGGCTAATTCATTAATACTACACTCGGCAGACTTAAGCTTGTTCTCGTAAATTTAAGTTACATTTCTGTGTAGAATATACATGTCGATTTAATCATACCGTATTTAAACATTATCCAGTGAAAAGTAAAAAAAAAATACAAAAGAACACACAATGACCAAAAATTAAATGGAAAAAAGTACGTGTAAATAAAAAAGCGATTCACCCAAACCAAATCATTATAACAATCCGGACGTTTTCTCTTTTCAAATACGAATAGCGAAAACTTTTTTTGTTGTTACATACTTATTGATTGAATGATAATGATGTTTATTGATTTTTTATACTTTCAGAATCATCGAATTCTTCAAACGAGATTAAACAAACGCTGGATATTTACAAAGCAGACGGTGATCAGACACTGTCAGATGATGACAACATGGACGCCTGTGATATTGACGATCTGTCAGACTCTGATCACAAATTACATCCAGACGACACGTCAAAAGGCGGGAAACCGAGACGGGCAAGGACGGCATTTACATACGAACAATTAGTCGCTCTGGAAAATAAATTCAAAACAACCAGATATTTATCAGTTTGTGAGAGACTAAATCTAGCTCTGTCCTTAAATCTTACGGAAACACAAATAAAAATCTGGTTTCAAAATAGACGAACCAAATGGAAGAAGCAGAATCCGGGTCTTGACGTAAACAGTCCCACAATTCCACCAACCGGAAGTGGGTCAAATTTTACTGGTTCCCCGTTCGGAAGTATGCTGTACACACATGGGTTGCACCCTTATTTTCCAACGCTTGGATCATACAGTTTACTAAAAGCAAGATCTGCCTACAGTGGACAATTACCGGTGTTCCCACAACATTTCTCACAAAATGTCTGACGTCATAAACTGAGGCGAAAATATACGAACCTTTACGAATATTCAATAACATGTACGTAAATACACGAACGTTTACGAATATTTCCGACAGTGTTCGTGATAGGGAAATCCGCTTTCGCATTTCATAGTATGCGGTTTGTGTTACACTGTGTGCTTGTTTGACGAATATGAACCATTTCCTATTTTTTTCATAATAGAAAATGTGATAGAAAGTAGAGAACGCTTGAAATCACATGCTATCGTGTGACTGAGGCGACCACATGTCACACGTGATGCAGACCACCTCATGATGACGTAATTTTGTTTTTATATATTTATGTAATATACTTTATTTACTGTACATATAATTTTAATCAAAAGTAACTTTTTTCTAGAGCAGCGCTCAAAACACGTGGCAATAAATATTGAATGTAACAAACTATGATAAAAGATGTGATTGAATTGTGTCACATGAAATAAATTCATATGAAATAATTATATCAATATATTTGTTTCTTCGTTTTTATACATCATTTTAGCATCAGGCACCTAAACTCATGATGCTGGGTCTGCTGTAATAAATCTAAGTTTGAATATTAGTCTGCGCAAAATTCAATTTTCACTGATCGAAAGGCTACAGGGTGAGACGGAATTCCTAGATTTTATAAACTGTGACTCATAGCCTCACTCTCATAGTCAGATGTGTCATCCAAATATGATTTTACACTTACAAGATAATTTTCAGTTAACATGGCGCGTGCACTCAGACATCAGCATGGAAACCTCTGTAAACAGAGTCCACGTGACCTATAAAAGAGCACAGGCTTTATTTCCAGTTCAGTCATTTCGCAGTTTATATACACAAAGACCACATTAATTAAAGACACAGTTCTAGCTTTGTCAAATGGACAGGTTTGAATGTTCGGACGACTGAAGTTTTTTAACCTTGTACACAATGAACACCAGGTACTGTCGAGATAACCAGAACAATTAAATTCTGGACCATATCTGAAAAAATGGCCTATATAAGTTTTAGAACAATATTTATTTTGTCGGTCACAGTTACGGTCATTTTCAAGAATTTGTGGTGAACTGAATTGATCAGGGCGATGATTTGTTTTTCAAAATTTCCAAATGTAAACCAAGCGAACTTCATCTATTGCCATGGTAACTCTAACCCACGACATAAGACTCGCAGTTGATATGCTTTTGTCATTTCAATAATGATAATGTAAGTGAAGTTGACTTACCATAATTCTTCAGGGAACTAATGTCGCCGAAATCAAAGGAGGCATATTTTGTTTTGCAAATGGTCGACTTATTTCTCATAGACAGTTTCCTGGAAAAGGTTTAAGCTCTCTGTTCAAAGAAATACATACTGATATTCGTGATGCACTACGGAAATACGTCTAATTTTTTATTGTGGTCACACAGTCATGTTACATTATGACAAATCTTCGTACTCAAAACTGCTTCATATTGCAGGGGTTTCTATTTAAAATTTTCACCCCAAATAGCTCTTAAAGTTTAATGAACAATTTCATCTCATGAAACAAATTTGCAAACCAACGTCGTAAAACAATATTTACTGAACCATGAAATAAGAGGAACGCCGCATGTCATGTTAATTTGAGTTCAAATGTAGCAGAAACAGTTTTAATACGTATCTCATATTCATAAAACCAAATACTGTATTTTTCTTGGCGTTTTGTTCAAAAGAACATGCAACTAAACACATGTAAAAATGAACGATGTTTAAGGCTTAAACGTGATGCTAATTTAGCGAAACACAACTATTTACTTACACCAACCCGCAATTACTGCTTGGAAATCTATGTTGTAATAAAACAGGGTTCCTATTAATTTTCAGACTCTAAACCCATTAATATTGTCCAAATGAAATCGAGCGAAAATAGTAATTTCTAGAAGACGTGTATTTCCGCTTCTTGAACGGAACTTAACAAGTTATTAGCAACAGTAAAAATAACAGAAACACGAATTTTTTGTTTGGAAATCCGTGTTTTGCGTGTTTGACTGACAACTGAAAACACAAAAGACGAAATTAATCAAATATTCGCTCAGGGACACAGAAGCCTTATTTTGTACCGTTACCGTACCTATCCATTTATTTAAGCCTAAGTTTATTGAAATACAAAACGTATTTATTCTTGTTTGCGCAGACGGTGAAGTACATGAGGAGCTTGGTCCTATAACAGCCAAACAGTTTAAATAGAATATCAAAATATGAAGTAAGAGATGTCAAAATTTGCTGACACGAGACTAAATTTTAAGACTGGAGTTAGTTATATAGCGAAGAAGATTTTAGTATTATTCTTGAATTAAGGTCGATACTCTCAAGAACAACTTGAGACCAGTCTCACAAAAAATGTTTGAGATCTGCGATCTATCTAAAATAGCTTCATTGAACGTTGTTCCAAATCACACAAGGTTGTTTAATCATAACCTTACAGGTTTGAATCTGAGATCTCGAAGCTTAGAGGCTGTTTTATAATTTAGTACACGGTCGCTTTCGATCAATAATGACAATATCACCTGAGACCGTTATATGTGTATAATGGATCCCAGATATCACTGACTATAAAACTTCCTTCGTTATTTTTTGTCTTTTTTAGTGGTATTGTTTTCGATATGATACAAAAGTCGTTAATTTCAGTCCAAATGAGTTGCGACAAAAGTCGACACAATAATACCAGCATCAATGTTTAATTGCTGCTGCTGAAATTTGCGATAATTTAACATAATTATCAATCGTTCATGCATTCATATCTTCGCTTTATCCAAATTAATCCTATTGCAATACCAAATCAGATCAATGGAAAGATCTTTTAACAATACCAAATCACAATATTGAACCCTTAATAACACTATCTAAGCTCCCAGTCAGACAAATTGCCTCGATATAGTGTATCCCAGAGGAGCGCGGATGACAATATTAGGGGCCAACCCCTATTTTCAGTAAGTGACAATTAAGTCGTATTTGACAGAGGCACTCCGAATATCGCGTCACGATCGTTGTCCGAAACATTGAGATATTTAACGTCCGATTTAATCCTTAGTCCTGGGTAAACAAGCCATAAGGGAAACTATTATGTCCCTAAATTAGGGGCACTGTAACTGATCCCTAGTAAAAAATACAGCCCATCTGTTCATATTGTTGACGCCTTTCATGATACATTGTGTATTTCTGTTATAAATTAAGACTTAAGTTAATAATTGGGTTTGGGTGCAGTTTTCACGAAGAACTGCCCGACACTGGAAGATTTTTATATTTCTCTGTTCTAGAATTTATACATAGAAAAAATATGACTAAAGGTTTGAAGCTATGATGTATCTCAAAAACCACTAATGATGATTAAGTCTTAATATTTTAATCTAACTAAAAACTAATATTTCAATCATCACCAGATTTTCATCTGTCCTAAAACTAAGTCATTCGTGTAATTATGAAAGAGCAACAAATTTCTGAAAATTAAAACGAGACGTGTAACTTAGTAAGCTGTGGTAAATTTATAAACATTAGCCTGACTGTGAACATTTAGTAGAGTATGCAAAAACATTTAAATATCGTACATGAATTTTGGCGCCGATTCTGGTAAAAAATGAGATCCGTCTCAAAATGAAATACATGTACACGAAATCGGAGATCACGCTCAAATTGTAAAATTGAACATGGTACTAAATCTCACGAGATTTCATCATCGTAAAAATATCATTTTCTCATTTTGTTGACCAGTAATTGGACTTAGTTTTCATCATTTAATGTACATTGTATATTATACGTCTGTCTATTTTCCCAACTACTCATTTTTCAGAAAGGTATCCAAGTAACGTGTTCACTGGTTACACTATCAATAGCTGCGGTCAGCCCTAATCAGCCTCATAATATTTTTTTAAACAAAATACGATATCATCGTACGGATTTTATTGTAAAGAAATTTAAACTGTGACTTCATCTTCTACAAGTACCAGTATTAAATTACTTCTGGAACAAATGCATGTAAACATATATTATTTGTATGGGAAAAGAAGAGCTAACGACCGTTATTGGACCTTAAAGAACATTCGCGTGTTTACATTACACTTTAGATTTTTATTACATTGTACAACTTAATGCTGTTAATTTACATTAATGTAAACAGTTTGTTTTACACTTACATATACGTAAGAAAAGTCTTAGCTCGCACATACTACTTAATACCTTATTCAAAATGCAGACCTTAAGTTTCATTGTGGCTTCATTGCGGCCCACTAAGTTTTTTTTATTCTTTTTAAAGTCACTTCCGGTACGCACGATTTAGATGTGTTTTAAAACCGGAAATAGCGTTATCTATTTTCTGGAAAGTTCCTATCGCACCGTTGAGATGACTGGAGCGGTGATGATAAAGGTTTACACGCGTGCTCAAAAGGACAATGATTTGAGAACTTGTTTGTCTAAAGATTCGAAGAAATCTTTGACAGGACTGTAAATTCTAAACAGGCTAAGAAGGATGGACACTGAACTTCTAAAACAAGTTCTCAACTTAGGATTGAAAAAATATTTGAAGTGGTCTGCTTACAAATTTGACGAGACGAGATGTTACTTAGGAAACTAAGAAGGATTGAGGCTGACATGGAGAGGGATGTTCAAAAATGAACACATGGAGAGGGATGTTCAAAAAAGAACACATGGAGAGGGATGTTCAAAAATGAACACATGGAGAGGGATTTTCAAAAAGAACACATGGAGAGGGATGTTCAAAAAGAAAACATGGAGAGGGATGTTCAAAAAAGAACACATGGAGAGGGATGTTGAAAAAGAACACATGGAGAGGGATGTTAAAAAAAGAACACATGGAGAGGGATGTTAAAAAAAGAACACATGGAGAGGGATGTTCAAAAAGAATACAAGTAACAAAAAGAGACAAGAATGCAAAAAAAAACATAAAACAAAGACTAACCTTGAAAACGGGACCCCGGTTACATTTGCATTAATGAATGTTATTAGATCAGTAATGAGAGTTTTGTAACTGCTCATCTTTACGGTTTTGCGTTACCTATCTGGAGTGAAATCTCTTCAATTATCAACATTTGTTTTACCACGTACATACGAAATCACTCTCAGTACGTCATGGTCTAAAATGAATTTACGTTTATCACTCAACGACCAAATTTAAGTTCGAACCCTGTGAAATAACTTCAAAAGCTGGAGGACCATAAATTGAAATATGTTAAGGTTATCCTTAAAATGAACTAATTACATTGATGACTGCCAATCTTAATACTTTGTGAACAAAAATGATATCATAGCAATCAAGGACGGATGTAATTTGCTTGCAAGTGTGCCATTGTCACTTTCTCGACCCCACAATATGTTGGACCAAACGCGATCTCGGATCTGATACATGGATGTTCACGAACTAATAGCACATTAAAATGACAAGAGTCAGTTTAATTATTCGCTCTAAGTTTGGAAGATATCAAAATATCAAAAACATAAACTTCAGACATTAATTGTAATGGATTTATTTAAATTATCAGAAATAAATGAGAAAAGACACGAACTCAACTGAAGAAATGACATGATAATTGTGATTTGATAATAGCCGGAATATTTATCTTTTTTATCATCAGAATATAAAATAAAAATCATAATTTATGGTCGCTACAAGCTTTCCTCCTCATTTTAAGTCTTCATTACTTCTTAATGACAGATCAAACGTGCGATGTTGAGGATGATCATTGCAAGATTGTATCTGGTAATCAAAATACATCAAAGACTTAAAAGTCGTGCGTCTTCGGCAATTTCCACAAATTTCCGTGAAAATAAAAAAAATACAATTCTTATACACATACACAGCTCAATGAAATTGTTCGAAACATTTGAGTAATATTCACATAATCCTTACCAGTCGAAATCACAAAGGAAATAATTGTTAAATTGCAAAATGTATTGGCAAAATAAAAACGAACAGCAAAATTTAATAATGCTATGAAGTTGGAATTGGTACAACGTATTGTTTCAATTAATACGAAGGGTGTTCAAATGTGAATGCAACTGGGTCAATTTTCAGAACTGTTCAATGCCAAAATAATTACCTCAGTTGTTCAAAAATATGCATCACCATGTGATATATAATGTTTTAGTCTTTTAATACAATTTTTAAAGTAGTTTTCACGATCTTTTCGAGGAATATTGTTTAGACACTGGGACGAACCGAGATGTTTTGATATTTTCTTCTATCAATGTGGTTTTGTTGTTGTTGTTGTTGTTGTTGTTGTTTTCTTTTCATGTAAAAAGAAATAGACAAAAACTCATCAGGGCAAGATCTGGCGAATAAGGAGGGTGAGGTAGCTCGACAACTTTTTCCTGTTCCAGATAGTACAATGGTCGCTTTGGGTGACGATGCATTGTCATGCAAAAAAACGAAATCATGGAGAGCAGTTGCTGGTCGACGGTTTGCAAAACACTTCCTTAATTTGCGAAGAACCTTGCCTTTGCAAAACTTGGCATTTACAAATTTACCCTTTGTTACGGCAATTTGAATAGCAGGACCTTGATTTGTAAAGAAAATTACATATGTTGCCCTTTTGGCGCTCATGATGCGTTTTGCTATGCAAGGTCTTCAGTTTTGGGTGGTTGCCTATATTTTGTTCTGTATCTTTCGTTTGGACTCATAAAAGTGAACCCAAGTCAGTGATGATATTTGAGAAAGATCGATTGTTGTATTTAGAAAACTGTTGCAGCAATTGTTTGGCGATTCTTACCTGAGCAAGTTTTTGCTCTTTAGTAAGAAGATGTACTCATCTAGCACTTACCATTTTCATTTTTGAATCACGTCAGAGAATTTTATGAACAGCTCCTAATGAGATATCCACGCATTTAGCATATACCTAGTTGTAAATCTTGCATCGGTAGATGAAATATAGTTTCATTGTTCCCATAAACACGACATACTTCATTAAATATGTATTTCGCCTGTATACCAAGAATACAGCGGTTCTTGATATAGGACCGTTTTTTGGTCAGTGAAAGGAGACCTTTTCCCAAGCATTCTAACTTTAGTGTACACGCGTAGACAGTGTTGAGCTATTGTCAAAGCTGGATTGAACACGCATTGTACCAATGGAGAGCTTACACAACCCTCTTTGCGATACATACACCTATATCGTGCAAATCGTGTTTAAAAGCAAGATATTTGCCTTGATGCATTCATATCGGAATACTCCTCGTAGCATGACATTATGTGTTCGGGTTAATTGTATTGTCTTCTGGTCAAATTTGTATCTGAGTGTTAGCAGTATTTTGTTTGAAATACATATCACGTGATATCATAACGCTTCACAAGCATTATTGAAGAAATAATAGATATATTGCAGATAGATGACTATATTTTATCAGGTGATAAAGTATGAGCAGAAACTCGGTAAAAATGAAATCATGAGCGATTTCATAATTCACCGCCAAACGTCTGCTCATACTTAATTATCTGATAAAAGATGGGGAATATATTAATTATCTCAATTCTGATAAAAAAATATTTAAACGATTTAAATTCGCCCCCATCGAAAACAAGAAGACTGGCTACTTTCAAATTCTGTTTCTCTAGAAGTCATTGACCATTATAATTGCTGGGTAACAATCGGGTGGGTAAAAAAACGGTCAGTCGTGTTTTATTGTGGAATAATGTATGCATTGGTTTTCTTTTTGTCGGCTATATTAGTAATGTTACTACCGGGTCGTGTTAGAATGAGGAAAGGAAACATTATTCAGTACATGAATTTAAAATCCATTGAAAACAGGTAGAATTTGTAAACTTGGTAATGTATTCAGGGAATGACTAACCAAATATTTGTCTGTCAAAATGTTAGTGTGTTTTTATCAACGTGTAAATAGCATAAACACATTCCTAAATTAACCAATACTAGGGAACACCAGAATATTCGCTTAAACATTTAAAAATTATTCAGAATTGTCTTCAGATAACAAAGAAAATTCGTTCGTACACAGTCGTGATTTTCCGTGATATTCCGTCAATATATAAATAAAACCCAGCTACTGTAATGTTCCGGACCGGTACCGGGTGGGACGGAAAGCTATTAGGCTATCGTTAAGTTCACGACAGAACCACTAATTGAGTTATAAAAGGATGGTAGCGATATTCATATGGCTCGTTAGATGGGGCAAATTGTGTTTCAACGATGGATCTCGCTTGTACATATTATTGTATCAACTAAACGTTCGAGTCAAACGTTTAATAATAACATCATTTTTATGACTGTCAAAATAGAAAAAATCTAACTCAATTTATTTTGTAATGAAAATATTTAGCGATGTTTTCATAAATCAAATTATATATTCATGAGTTTAAATTGATCTGTTTCACGCATGCTTAACTTCGGTTGAAAATATCTCCTCATAAATTTATGTTTATCTAAAGTTTACAAACGCGATTCAAAATATTTGAACGCTACATTCGGGTAGACTCAGTTTTTACCGTTAATGTGGTTAATTCTCGCCTTTAATTATGGAGATCGAATTGTCATTAGTCTGGCGCCATTTTATGACTGCCAACAAGCAGTTACTCACAAATGAATTCTTCGTTCCAAAACCATTTACTTCTCGTGCACACCAGTTTAATTTACGTAACAGAAATTCGTCACAATTTCATGAATATTTGATGTTAATATTTTACTGTCATCACGGTTAACAAAAAGGTCATTTCTGAGACGCTCGTGACACAGTCAGAAATCGGTTAAAAATCCATTTCGGTAATTGCATCGAAAACGTGTCCACGTGGTTTCTGAAGACATAAAATCGTGTGATGAGTGATAAGATCGGAAGTAATATATGCATATTAATTGAGTTGTCACCTCGCAATTCAACTTTAATTTACCGTCGTTATGTCAGAATAAAGAATCAGGCCCATAACAAAAGTTGACGAGAAATGAATTTTTACGGTCGTAAAATAGTTTTTAAGTGAACATCTCGTAATAACAAGTTTCCTGGATATTTTAAGACAAAATATTTCCAATCTGTTATTCGACTGATCATACAGCCAGTCAGTTAAACTTGTCTCATTATGATAGAGGCATCGTTTATACAAATTTCATTTAAGTTCAAAGAGTGACCTTGACATTGAAGTCTGGAATTTTGCTCTTAGACGCTTTTAAAGTGATTAAATTGATTTTGAAATTTGTCTTCAAACACAGTAACATGATCACTCAGGAATTATTTTCTACTCTTCTAGTTCGGAGGATATATTTAATAAGTTGTGTTTGATGTCCTTCCTAGTCAAGTAAATTCAGAAGGAATTATAAAACTTTTCTAACAATTTTTGTATATAAGTTAATATTTTAAATATCTACTAAAACATGTAGTGGACAAAAATGTTGATCAGAAGTAGATTTGTAATGGAGGTGAGATTTGAGCTTCAAGATTTTTTCAAGCTTCATATCCTAGAACACCTTTTCACAAAACCTCTAAACTTATTAAAGTCGAGTACTTCATTTCCTGCAAAATAATACATGAGCAATTCAATTTAATATCTTCATTTGCCCCCCCCCAAAAAAAAAATATTTTGGTGATGAAAATTAATACACAGTACATCAGTATAATTAGAGACATATGACGAAAAACAAATATTATATAATCATGTATATGCAATAAAAATTAGAAGTTGAGAATACATCATGCGTACATAGTGTGTACAGTTCAGTCACTCAGTGTCTGTAAATGCCGTAGGATGAACGTTTATGTTCTATTTAATACAGGTGACAGGTTCAAGTGACTGATATTGTCCAATGCGGTTTATCACAAATTTGATACATTTTGTCAGGAAAAGTGTTTTTTTCACAGACGAGCAATGGCTCTGATGGAGCACGAATCATCCCCAAAGTCAATGTCAGTGGGTTTAGGTTACACAAAGGCCGAGTGAATACTCCACCAAACTGTCTCCGAATTTCACAAATAAATGTTTGTCTTTCGTGATTATACTTTGTTCAATCCACAAGAATATGTATTTTTTCCGCACTAAGCACAAATACAGTTTTCAATTGACACAGAGTGGCACCAAATCCTTGTCATCGTTTTCATGACTGATCGGAGTGAACTTTGTTCAGCAGTTAAGATCAGCATTTAAAGTTCATTCTATTGACAGTGATGTAAAAGTCAAATTATCAGGTTTAGTTCTCGAGTTGTGTTCTAAACCCCAAATATTAAATATTAATTTTTGCAGTTTTAGACCAATCTCGATCGTGATCTATAGTAAAATAAAAGTTTACTATTCCAAGGGCTCAGAGGCTTTAGGCACATGATAAATTTCATACAAATACTACAAATAATCTTTCACTATTATATACTCTAAATCTCAAATGAAATGGGTTTCCTGATATGGGAAAAAAATAAATCACATATATGGAGACTAGCTCCGTTAATTCACAAATGTGGGAGATAGCCCTTTTAATTTTCAAATATGACGTCTATTCCCTTTAATTCACAAATACGGAGTCCAGCCCTTTTAATTCACAAATCGAGTCTTATTCCTTTAAGAGAGGTGTAGGATTCGTTTTCTTTGCGATTCGCTTTTCTTAATACTTGCAGGTTTTCGAAAGGTCTCTGTATCCATTCTTGTAGTTTAATCATACACTTGTCAAAATAAGCTTAGAAACGTTTCATAAAAAGCTCGTTTACCCCAAAAATGTAAATAAAATTGGTGTTAACATTACTAAGTCAACTTTAAATGTGTATTTGTTTGAACAAGTACATACAAGCAAGTTTTCAGGTGTCAGAGGAAGATTGCGAGTTTTTGTGGTACTATGTTTATGTTGAACAATTGGATTTAGTTTCTAGTTTTGTCTCTCGTAATCCTGTTTGTCCAAAGTCCTGAC
The DNA here is from genome assembly GCA_008271625.1 of Lutraria rhynchaena. Classification (NCBI taxonomy): domain Eukaryota; kingdom Metazoa; phylum Mollusca; class Bivalvia; order Venerida; family Mactridae; genus Lutraria; species Lutraria rhynchaena. Next base: position 3,665,986 of record VIBL01000020.1, read on the forward strand.
ACTTTTCAAGACGCTTCGGCAATCTCCACTCTGATTAAATCATTCCTAATGACTTATCTGGTGAGATTTCCGTCTGCGATGGTGTTCAATACGTTTTACAGTGCTAATATGTCGGATTGCAGTAATATTTCCGAAACAACTCACTGCGCATGCGCTCATTCCGATAAGTTCATATTCGGAATTACCTCTGTATTCACAGAATATTTAGACTGGTACCCCCGCTGACTACCACAACACACGCACACAGACCTTCGGTACCCTTAAAAAAGGAGTGAACCAATTCATTACGATTTAAAGCTAGTGCATGAACTACAGTGAAAAGAACAGTACTCTGCGTTTATTTAGTTTGATCGTCTGGTACCATTAGCAGACAATATTATGAAAACATTGACGGGAGGCGGACTTTAAATTCCATTTAGAATACCTCAGTCAACACATTTAATGTTTGAATATGAGAAATCATGCATAAAATTATGAATTACATTTATGAATATTAAACTTTACATTTGTAAGCAAAACTGCCTGTTCCAGTTTAGACTAGTTAGGTAATGCCTCAACATCCCTAATTATGTTCGTGCAGTAAGAATATTCAAGTTTGTATCATCAGCAAAGAACTTGACATTAAAAAAGACTTGAAAGTCAAGATCGCTAATATAAACTAAAAAGATGAGCGACCTGAGAATGGAATCTTGTGGGACACCAGCATATGAAGAGAGATGTTGAACACTTCGTTGTTTAGAAGATAAATAAGAGGATAACTACTTTAAAAGCCGGTCCTTCTAAAAACTAAATGAAGAGCATTAAGAAGACCAATATCCAGATAAGATCACAAGCCTCCAAATGTCACAAAACATGGCTCGAACTTCCTTGCCACCATACAGGGCCCAGCATTTCGTTACAGAAGTATGCGAGTTGATTCGCAAGGTAATCGTTTTGAATGAAGCCAGATTGATGAGGGGTTAGCATGATACTCGCAATGAGATGGTAACACACATTTACAAACATGATGCTGCAGTAGTTTTCCTGTACAACTCAACAAAGAAATCGGATTGTAATTAGTAATGTCCTAGGGGTCTGATTTATTTAATACTAGTGTTGGGACCATATTAGCATGTTTCCTAGTTGATGGAGATGTTGAAGAACTCATAAGATTGTTAAAAACTAGACTAAGGCGATGTAAGAACTGGGCACCATGGAAAGCAGTCTAGAACTAATTAAATCCGGACCACATGCCTTTGAAGTAACTCTGATATTAGATATGGCAGTATCTGTGTTTGGGCAGGTTGCATCTTTGCCATTAAGATTTGATTGGGGATTAGAAACATAAGTAATCGTTCAAAACTTCTACCCTCTGTTGATCAATTGTTGCGTGTACGGTAAGACCTCGATAATGAGACCACCATCCGGACCCGAATAAATCGGATGTAATAATGAGATGATAGCATTATCAAGTTGAATTAGGGGGCAGTTATTGACAGCCGGTCCGAAAATAAGTGGTCGTTATAACGAGGTCGTCGTAACATTGAAATGGTTATTACGTGAGGTTTTACTGTGTATTATTGTGAATCTATGTTGGTATGACATTTGAATATTGCTTGTTTGATATTTTCCTTATGTCGTTGTCCGCAAATGGAATATCAGTAGCTCTTACTGAGACCATTTCGTCTGACGTTGTTAGCGTAACCTTTTTCACTTAATGTCAAGGTTATCATGAGATAATGATAAATCCCATTTTACATATCGTAGTGTTTCCCTGTATACACAGCGAACCCATTTGTCATATAACTAAAATGTTACGTAAAACTATTTATTTTGTGTCCGGTTTCTTTATTTGAGAATAGCTGCAATAAGGAAATAAAACCAAATTAGATATGAAATGAAATGGTTCAACTATATAACTAGTAATGACATGCTGTTGATACTTAATTTTGGCTTCAAGAAACAGAACCTCATCTTTATTTTAAAGTGATATTTTAACAGGTAAATGTGCTTAAAATGTATTATATGATATTTAAGGCACCAAAATTAATGAAAAGAAATAATGTGCAAAATAACGCAGAGAAGGATTTGAACTCGGGACCGATTTTTTTTGTTTTTATGTGACATATTGTCGCTGAGGTTTAGCGCAGTTTTTCAACAATTTTTCAGTTATATACGGCGACCGGTTCACCTAACCAGTTTTCCTGGACTGTATACTAACCAGTACTAACTTACCCTTCCACAAGGAGTCGGCAACTACTCCATATATGGAGGAAAATCAACATCTTTGTCAAATTGTTCATAGGAGGGTATGACGTGCCGTGACCGGGATTCGAACCCGGACCTCCGGAACCCGGGACCGAAAAGTTGTACAAGTATATGGAGCACATATATACTCACTCTGCTAAAATAAGATCATGTACTGAAACGTATGTTGAAGATCACAAAAATATGTGTGTATAAATTGTATTGGTAAAGGTTACAATAAAACTCGATAATTGCATACATCAAAGGGAGATAATTATTCCTACTTTCAGTTTCATTATCAGAATTAAACTAGTGTCTGATTTTGTTTTTATCATTAAAATCATTTGATTATTAATTAAGTAATTTCTGTATATGAAATTAAGAATTTTGTAAACTTGTGTTTGAATTATTGAAACCTTGTATATCTAGGTAAGGAAACAGAGGTCTAAGTAGGCCAATGGTTCGTTCGACAAAACCATTCTGGCACAGTAAATGTTCCCATCTAATAGAAATAAGACTTGTTCAAATTTGCCTAAGAAAATGAGTTACTAACTTCAAAGAATCTGACAGAAAAGGAAATAAGTTTGAATAACTTTAAAGGCAAGAAAATATAGAATGTAGTGTTCATGTTTAAATTTCGAAATGCAAAAAAAACGGTGATAAAAAAAGAGGTGATAAATTAGGTAATGAAAGGCTTGGCGGGGAGATACGAATTAACTACGGAGAGGTGACACAATACCTAGGATTGCAAGTGTGCATAGATGTTAATTTAAATGATGGCTCAAACAGTATTAATCATAACCGTCATATTATAAATTACAAACAAGCTGTCCATTATGTTTTGACGGAGTTGATTTTGTTCTCTAGGGAAATTATTAATTGATATTCAAATCTTAGAAAGATATTGCAATATGTTGATATATGTATATCATATAGAGGGTTGATTTTTAATGGGATTAAGTTGATCTATACGGGCCTTCATCTTTCGACCCATTGAGTTTTTGCTGTTGTTTTTCGCGCTCCTCGCTGTCTTTGTTGCACCAAATAATATTTATGCAGGTAATATCCGTCTGTACGTCCGTCAATCTAGATCATGACCACGTGTCCACTCCAGTAGTTCGACCTTAGTGATTTTGTTACATGACACTCAGTTACAGAAATAATACCACAAAGGGCGAAAAGCAGCTTATGCAAAAGTCCAAGTTTATGGAAGATTCAAACAACATCATTTTTTGTGTAAAAAGTGATGTATATTTATAAAGAAATTTCAGAATCGAAATAGAACAAAAATTGCTTTAATGTTCAGTCCGTTATGCGTTTAGTCAACGACATCCGGATGTCACTTTCGTAAAACGGAAGTTGATTTATGTAACCGAACGGACAACCTACACCTGCGTGTTAATAACATTCATGAGAGTTTAAGCCACACGACAAGGCTGTATTAGTGTGTAACTGTGATGATAAACAATAGCTGCGCCAGACAGCTGCTTAGTCAAGAATGTAGAATTCGATTTTTTAATTGACTTGTTAAAAGCCTTCAGCTTCGTTCGTCACTGGTCGCGATCAGTGTATTTGAATTTAATATGAAGCTAATTGGAGTATTTAAACAGTCAATTATCAAAATAACTCTAAACACTTAATGGCGATCTAATCTTAAAATAAAGCATGTAGTTCAACCATTTGAACTGCTAATGACTTTTAATCGGATAATGACTCGCATCATTTCACTCTAAAATATCGAGACCCGACGATTTTGAAGATAGTTGTCACCACGGAGCGGCAATGACGGCGCTTTTCATCTTAGTCAATCGATGTGATTCTAAGTATTAAAACCTTCATCAAAGTTAGAGATGTTTTGTACTTTCAAATTGTAATAAAACTATTTATAAACAAGTAAACATTGTGTCATGAGGAACAGAACTTCATTATTCGTTAAAAGTACATTACCACATAATTTGTTTCAAATTCAATTTAAATCAAGCCATTATTGATGGCACAATGATAACTAACATTTTACTTCACTATTTCCTCATTGTTCTCAAACTACACAAAATATTGTTGTTATCGTAAAGCAATACAAGACTCCAAAAATAAGAGCTTGAGCTATGTAACCTTGGAAACACTATTAAACAATGTTTCTTTTATTATTCTGACATTTACGTCATCAAATACAACTTTAGAAAAAACGACGATTCGTATATAAGGATCACCCGTATGTTTGTTTGTTTTTATGTGAAATATTGCCACTGGGGTTTGACGCCGTTTTTTTCAACAATTTTTCAGTTATATACGGATACCGGTTCACTGAACCAGTTTTCCTGGACTGTATACTAACCGGCACTAACCTACCCTTCCACAAGGAGCCGGCAACTTCTCCATTTATGGAGGAAAATCAACATTTTTGTCAAATTTCCATAGAAGGGTATGACCTGTCGTGACCGGGATTCGAACCCGGATCTCCGGGTTACAAGTCCAGCGCACTAACCACTGAACCACGGCCGCGGCCTCACCCGTATATAACGGTCACCATGGATATAATGGAGACTATTCAAGGCGCGTTTGTTTATGTAATGTACTGATCAATTTCATAATAAAGATCAACTAAACATGGTCAAATTTCTTCTCTCCCTTTGTTGTAGGTCATTGTTCTAAGGATTGACTTTACATACAGAGATCAACCAGTGATCCTGAACAAGAAACTTCCACGCTTAAAAACATCCATGAACAAATAATATTTATTACTATGGACAATATCGCCTCATTACTAGACAGAAACAACTCACAACAACAAAGACTCTTATGTCCCGTCATATCACACACACACACGTTTAGTTTCCAGTGCGTAGCACAAAAAAGAACAATTGCTTAAAAATGTTTTTTCAAGATTTTAATAAGCATTCTAAGACTCAGTTTCTAAAGTCATCACAATTATTTTTTTGCAATAAACCACCACGTAACTCATCATAACCACACCCACTTTGAAATTGTATAAAGCAATATCATAAACATGACTAGTGACCGAACGATACTGACACATGTTATCAGAGTAGTCTGGTTCCCTGCCTCATATAGTCTTCGATTATCACGTAGTGTCAGAGACAGGTCACCAGACTAGTTATCAGAGTACAACCTACCATCTGTAGCAAAAATTCAACACATGTACCAAACTTTCCATTCAGGAAAAAATCGTAAATCACGTGATAAAGAACTTCCGGTATATGAACGCGTCAACTTCCAGAGAAATATAAAGATCACCTTAATGAGTTTGGAAAACGTAAAACAAAATCGTATAATACTATAAACGAATATGAGAAACATACTTCACAGACTTTTAGTTAGAAATTATGAGACTATGTTCCATCTAGAGAGTAAGTACTGACGGTTCAAATCCAGACTGCTTAGCTGAACAAAGGGTATGTAAGGTCCACGGATCATGCTATCATAAGTTCGAACGCTGGGTGGACTATTTGGTTCAAGACATTATGTCAACGGCCAATCGTCCTTCACGAGGAGTTGGCAGTTACCTGCTGAGAACAAGGTATGAACAGATACAGAATCTAGGAAGACAAGTTAAGTTACGTGTCCGTCAGTATATAACAGAAATATTGTTGAAAACAGGCCAGATGAATTATAACAAAACACATGAATATTCGTTTCTTAAGCGCAACTTTTTCGAAGTAAACTTGCTGAATATAAAGTGTTGTTCACATAAACATAATTTTTCGACTTGATATAAAATTACACCATAGGAACTCTGAAACAACTAGACTTCAGACGATTTCACTGAAGTAACTAAACAACCAAAGGATCACAATCTTTAAACTTGTTTAACATTTAACGCATGTTTATTTATGTTGGATTAATAGCTTTCTCAACAGTATCTTAGTCAAGTACGACAAACGGTTGATTAGGTAACCAGTTCTACAGTGTAAACTATCATCACTCAAGTTTTACTCCATTCTGTAAGCATCGTCTTTCTTTATCCCTTGTTATGTAAACATTGACATTGGCCGCAGTAACTTCTGTCTAATGTTCGCGTAATACAACATTGGCCTCATTGAATCTCCATCCAGCTACCACTTAATTAGTTGTACAACGCCTTACCGGCTTGGCCGACCGAACCGGCAAATAATAACAGTATTGCATTTACATGATTTATACATAAAACAAAAAATCAGACCATTTATTTTTTCTACGAATGTTTTTAGCAATTTTTGTCGAAAATGGTTTCACATTTCAAACAATGTACAACTTGCGTCGCACGAGCTTTGAGAGCCACAACATGATAATTAAACAAAGGGAGAAAACTTGTGCAGACATACACGGAAAACTGACGGCATTATTGGTGATTTTACACCCGTAACACAAAAGGTTTGCAAGATGGTTATTCAAACTTATTAAGAAACCAAAGTATGTGACGTTCTATCTAAAAAAAAAATACACATGTACCTTTTTCAACGAAAAAAAAAAGAAATTCAATATTTGCATGAACAAAATCTAGCTGTCACTATAAGTGGACATGAGTGACACTCAAACTGTTCCTTTCGCTGATGGTTTATAATTGATAATAGAATACAGAATGCATACTTTTTTAACAATTTATGTTCAATATAATTTGAGCTTGTTTTGTTTCGTTAAATCACAGTCTGGTTATAGTTGTTTTATAGCATAAACGAGTTTAGTGTTATTCAAATAATTGTATCGTTATAAGCAGCCCTGCTAAAATTGAAAATTTAAAGTGCCCAATTTTGTATACTTGTATTTTTTTAAACATGCAAACATTTAAAACTGTTCAGTTTGAATTCAACATCCCTGGTCGTTAAAAGTAAAAAAAAACATAATTAGTGCCAAAAAAATCGAAAAAAAATTGGCGCAGACAAAAGTTAGAGAATTAGTGATATACGGTCTTGTCACTGACTAAAAGCAGTCCACTGAGGCAGAACCTGTGAATCTATGGCGTCATAACCACTTGTCATGGTTCTAATCTCTTTGAAGTCTAATTACCGTCAATTTAAACCAATACGGACCCTTCGCCGAATGATTATCAACTCGTTTTTATGCTGATTAAGGACGATACATCACTGGAGCCACAACGATTATTAACATTTATTAATATGATGATTATACCATTGAGAGACATTGTCGGATTAATACATTATTTTATTTGACAAAGAATACTTTTTTACGTGGACATTATTTTTAGATGATCGATTAAAATATCTTAATGATACACGGGGCATAAACTACATTTTGTATCTGAATGAGGCGCCATGTTTGGCTTAATTTTGTTTATGAAGGATTATTTTCAGGGAGGATGTTTTTGCACTGATATCTTGTTTTCGCGGCATTAATTATCTGGGCTTATATCAAATCTACAAGCTCACATCAAATCTGCAAGCTTACATCAAATCTACAAGCTTACATCAAATCTACACGCTTACATCAAATTTACAAGTTTCAAATGACAATCAAATCTACAAGATTATAATAAATCTACAATCTTCGTCAAATCTACAAGCTTACATCTTAATTCTTTATGGTATTGTATCTTTTCCGGTCCCAATTAGATAACTTTTGCCATGCAGTGTACATGGTGTAATCATCAGTTTTCAAACAATCGCTTTTACATGCGCTAGAAGGCGAGTACATGTAACTGAAAAGTCAACGTCTATATTTCAACAGGGTTTATGAAACCTGGTCCTATTTCATACATATTTGAGGTATGATTCCCAGCAGTAATTCATGCTCGTTGATTATTCATCTTACTGCATTACAGCTTCTCCAAACATGGTAGGACTAACAGTGTCACAAATTAGTTAATATCCTTCAGTCAACAGAATGGACAAACAGGCACTTAAAATAAGAACACTTTTTTTGCGTTCGTGATCAACCGAAAGATTTTCAATGGTATATTTTTCCATTTTGACAAAGCATGCAAAATCACAAAGTTTAGGTAAATACAAAATGTACATTTCTGTGAAAAAAATAAAGAATTACTCACCAGCACGGTAATATCTCGACTATCGACAATGTTGTATCAAGAGTATTAAGAACACTGTGTAAGACCATTTCTCTTGTTTATTTCACAGCACGTGAACTGCGAGTCACTGCACGGGTTGCATGAGAATTTCGTACAACCGAAATTTATGGTAATGGTTTAATCAACACTGTATTTCGATCTTTATTATGATTGGTGTCTTTACATAAAAATACAACACATTTATATACCCAAATACTTATCAGTCACTAAAGGTATTTAAACCCGCTTTACATCATAACTCATTCACAAGAGTCACAATCATATTATCAATTATTTCAATATTGTGCTCAAAATTGTGATTCAAAATACTAGTACTTTTTGGTATCTCCGCGGGGTCGCTATACAACAATTATTAAAATCATGATTCAATTATAAGTAAATTCGATGAATATGCATGTATAACAAATATTAACATTTGTTTGTAACATAATATGTAATTGTTCCGTCCGTCTGTCCGTTCGTGCGTTCGTTCATTCGTTTTTGGGTTTAGCATGGTCTATAGTTGAAACACAGCGTCATGGTTTTGTATTTGAATTTGTTTTGAATTTCTACACGAGTTACAGTAGAACACAAATGGAAATCGCATTGGCTAGCACGAGAGATATGTGTCAATGTTACCATAATCAGTAATTCTCGGTTGCCTGCAAATACAACCACGTTTCTCAGCATTATGCGCGTATTCTGTAAATTCAAAAAGGATGACGATTGACCTAAGATTTAAGTGCTTCAATCACATTTCACGGAGAGAGAGCATTTCAATGTTTCTATCTCTGTATCACCAACCACGACACTATCCATTCAGCTAGGACTGCTGTACTAGATTTTTTTAAGTTCATTTTACACGTAGATTTTAGCTTCAATAAGTTATTCCATTCAAGACCACTTATGTAAAATGACAAATTTAGTATTTCAAGGATGTAAAATAAGTTCACTTAAGTTAGAATTACAAAGTATAATGTATGGAAACTAAAGAAGTGAAATTATATCGATATTTAAACAGTGCACATTACGAGAAATAAATGGATAGATGTAATATTATAATAACAACAAAGAACAAATTCCAGAGGGCAAGGTCATATGCACTGTTACGGAAAATCACGCCAACTGCCGAAGACTAGCTTAACCGCATCGCTTTGGACAGGTACCAACCCTGTGTGTTTTCTCATCCGTTTAATACCAAGGTGTTAACTATCATTAATTATGTATAAACTTGCTTAATTGTTTTATGAATGCAAATGGAATTATTTCGTGTGCATGTATACTTAATACCAAAACAGATATTTCCGTCAGAGGAAAACGTATTAATAAAGAACTTGATCACTGATGAAAAATGATGAAAACTATTTACAAGCTTGTACGTGAAATATTTATAACAGATCGATTGTCACGTGATTTTTACCTACAATCAGGATTGGTCTACATGATTATAACGTGCAGGATGATCCTACTCGGTGATTGACCATTAGCGCCATCTGTTCTTTGAATAATGATTGCTTCACGTAACAGGATATAATTGGTGATAATTCTATACCTATATTATGCGGATTGACAATTACTTTTTATCAAGAACTAGTTAAGATCGCCTGGTAGTATTCATAGCATTAGAATAAACCAGTCTGGGAAAGTTACTAATCAAAATGTCTTGTATATACAAACAAAACTTTGGTAGTCGTCTGAAAGGTGTTGTTGTTTGTATTTTGTCGCTCTATTCTGGATGGCTAGTTTTAGCTTTCATAAAATCAAATGATTGGAAGACTAATATAAACGTAAGTATAACAAAAACATTTTTCCTTCATTTTAAAGATATTATTAAGCATCTGTAGTAGAACTGCGTTTGTTAACGCCACGTGAGAATCATCATTGTGAAATGACAACAATACTGTATTCTTAATTTAACACATACTTCTGTGAAGTAAATACTGGTGTTTTAGGAAGAAGGCTAAACTGTTGAAAGAGAACGGATTGATAGAAAGACACACAATGATGGGACATGGCTAAACCGCTGACGTTCAGTCACCATGTAAAAAACCACAAAAATGCAACGTAGTTTCGAAAATAAATCAATGACTAATATCGAAACATTCGGCTAAGAAATCTTAGTTGTGTTCAGTGTTGACCAGAAGTTGTAAATGTATTTATCATATCTGTAACATTAAAAGTATTTGGAAAACATCACATGTTGAAATGTTTCAGTAGTGTCAATATGTTGCCGACGAACATTACGTCGTACAGCGGCTCATTTTTGTTTCAATGTAAATAGTGAAAGAACGAGAAAAATACATTTGTTCATTAGTAAGGTTGCCTTACTGCATTAAGGGTCAACATGTGATTGGATAATCTCATCACTATTCCTAGCGGCAGATAAAATACCCGCAAACACAACCAGCAATGATGCTACCCCATGCGTTACACCTGCATTTCTGTATCATTTGAGTATATTTGTGAATATCGCTACTGAGCTTATAGAAGGGAAGCAACTCCAAGATAATGCATATAAAACATTTGCATTGATAGCTTCCCTTTCCTGACTTAGTTCCACTTAGACTCCGATGAGTGAATTCCCCTTTCGTTACCGTATTAAATTTCCGTTTGTTACTTAATGCGTCAAGATATGCGAGTGTTTTCGACATGATCTGAATTTAGATTACGCTCTATTTTATATTAAAAATCTAATCTGTTGGTTATTTATGTACACCAATTTGGCCAAGCAATTAAATAAAAGCATATTTGGTGATTTAAAAATGTTTATTTCAGACTAGCGGCGCGGACACGGAACTGGCATACAAGATATTATCGGAAGACCAGTACAGCAAAAATGTGACTGTGGTAACTGCCTATTTTGATATAGGATCATTTCAAAAAGGATCTCTGGGGAAAATAGTCACCAGCTCGAACTACTACAAATGGGCGGAAACGTTTCATTATCTTAAAAATCCTCTGGTAGTTTACACGGACTCAGAAAAATTCAGACAACATATGCAGACAGTTCGGAAAGAGTTAAAGGAAATAACAAAAATATTTGTTATAGATAGAACATCATCGTGGGCTTTCAAAAATATCGACAGGATCAGAGATATTTATAGTTCCGAAGGGTACCCGAAACACTATCCGAATACAGTCATACCCGAATACTCATGCGCTCAACATGCAAAGTTTGATGTTGTTCATCGTGCGGCTGAACAACATTTTTTCGACACTAAATACTACATGTGGTTAGACATAGGCTATTTCCGGGACAGGATTAAATCAACTCGTGCATTTCATTTGTCCAAACCTCTTAAATTTGATGATAGCAAAATAGCAATGAATCGTCTACATAAATACCATACGCTATCTGCAGAACCACAGAACATTTTTCTTAAAAATCTAGTATACGTCGGTGGAGGCCTGGTGTTCGGAGAAAGGCGGCAAATGATAACATTTTCTTCTCAAATAGAGAAGTCTGTAGCATATTTTCTTCAACAAGGGTTAATGAACACAGACCAGCAAGTTATATACGCCATGTATTCGGACATTGGCAGAAAGATGATCAAACCGGAAGTAGATCTTCAATGTTATCATTCATCTTCATATTCGGACTGGTTTTATCTTGGTAAAAGCATGGTCAGAGACTAATACCACACTATGAGATTTTTTTCATTTTAGATGTCGAGTACTTTGGGTGTTCGCCAGTCCGATGGTTGCTTGCTCGCTCGCTCGCTGGTTCGTTCGTTCATTTTGGATTAAAGTCGTTCATCATCTGTTTTGAGTTATTGAGTTATGAGGGACAACCTGTAAACCTTACTAGAAAACTAGACTGTTTTAACCTCTTTCAGACAACAAGTGGGTGCTTAGAAGTGTGTGAATTATCTCATATTTGATGTACATTATAGATCAAACTACATGTAGTCACATTAACTGTGGTCATTATGCATTTTTGTATGGTTTGAAAATTAATTAGAAAATCTGAGTCAGTCGCTTAATTAAAAACAAATCTTCTACAAACACATGTATTTGATAATAGAATATAATGAATACACTGAAAACAACGACCAACATCCAACTTGTATTGTGAATCAGAGGGCGAGAATGATTAATGACTTCGAATGCAGATTCAAACTCTATCAGAAATAACCCACACGGGCTTTACCAAATGTTGGAACCCGTGAACTCTCAATCAACAGCTAAGCCTTGTACTGACTGATCGAGCCCAGTAAGACTGTTTTTGATGCGAATATAAGAATACAAAATCCACATTTCTCTCCGCGTGCTGGGTTATCTACTTTCATGATCATTTTTCCTCGTTTGGGTATAAATAAACAATCGTGAGTATCCCCTCGATAACTTTATTGCATTCAAAAACGGACGAGAATGTTGGCTATTACAGACCTTGACACTATATTCAAATTTGATCAGTTGAAAAACTAATTTGATCAGTTGGTCGCTCACGGCAGCGACAGCATAAGCCAGCTTTGACTGCACTTTTCCGGAATGGCATCTGGAATTCTCATTTATATTTGACCATATAACATCGCAGTAATTTATCTCATTTTTCGCGATTTGCGAGTTTTAACATTAAGTTCGACATTAACGTTATAAATTTGACCATTTTTATAGCTTCTGTGGCTGTCACAAACCTGAAGAATAACAATATGTCTTTGTTCCAAAAGTGAAATCTTTATTTCATCTTTATATACTACAAATTTGTATTACCTGAATAGTAATTGTTCTCAATTAAAGCAAATTATGGCATTTAAATAAAGTATCTTAAACTACATAAGTCTTCATTTAACTGTTCGAGTTGGCCAAATACAAGTTTAAACTCTATCCCTATCATCTGGTTCTTTTTGACCTTTCAATAACTAGCCTTGTGGGCAGAACACTTTTGTTGCGGTAAATAGTCACTAGGTGCTCTTCAATAGGAGATGAAATATTTTTTTTAAATGCAGCATTAAAATTGTGTGGATTTTGTGCGGGGATTGAGAAAACAGAAAAAGTTGGTTAGTGGTTGAAGGTATAATTTTGAAAACAATCCTTTACTTTAACGAAAGTCTTAATATTCCATTAATCCGAAAGATTCTGTACCTATTGTTGTATTTAGTATATTTTACTCAGTCACAATCAATTAAACTGGTCCCCATTCAATGTGCAGTGCACCAAAGGAACAGGTATGAACTAAATTATCTGGCGCTCTGATTGGTCAATGCGTTTGAGCCATGTGATTGTCTGTCCATTCGTGTAACATCTGTATCTGTTATGTAGCCTTTTGGTTTTCTGTCTACATGTGGTAGGCTAAACCACTGACGGGGATAAAATAACTGAGTATATATACAGGAATCCACATAACTTCATTCGATCTTCTAATATTTTACGTATCTAAGTATACATTACTGTGTCCAGTTTGTGGAACTACACACACAATATACGCAATCACTCGTCTACAAATTCTCTGTGGTAGTTAGTTACTCAAAAAATCGATAAGAGCGCCAAACATCTAAACACAATTCAAAACACTTCTACTTCAACCAACGTACCAGCCGCAACTGATTTGAAAGCGGGCTTTTTTGCACGGACTCGACTGGTCACTCAAAACACGGATGGACTGGTACAATAAAAAATAACCAAAAGGATAAGAAGTACGACAAAGAACAAAAAAAACGAAATGTAATCATAAAACAATTCAAACAATTACCAAACCGGTTACACACTCCCCCTCTTCCTGAAATGACGCCTCGTCATTTTCACAGTCAAGGTAACACGTCCGTGTCAACAGATTGGTTGCTTGGGTGTACGTCCATGCATTAGCTCAAAAGGTGATACACGAGTTGTCTCGTGTGGTATGCAATTGTATGCATAAACCAAAGAGCTGATGTGTGTTTTCCAATCCTTCCTCTGATGGTTCTCTACTGTTCCAAGTATGTCAAGTAGGGTTCTGTTAAATCTTTCCGGTCCTGCGTTGCCCTGGGGATGATACTGCGTAGTCCTACTCTTATCAATACCCATCAGCTGACAGAGTTCTTTAATAAGTTGGCTCTCAAAATTGGCTCCTTGATCCGAATGCAATCTAGAAGGTATACCATATACTGTAATGAAATGGTCATACAGAGCTACCACTGTAGTCCTGGCTGTCTGGTTTTTAGTGGGTATGGCAACCGCGTACTTCGTTAAATGGTCAGTAATAATCAAAACATTACCAATGCCTTTACAAGGTTCTAAAGTTAAAAAATCCATACACACTAATTCCAAAGGGTATGATGACAGTACGTTAACCGACGGAGCTCTTTGACCACTCTTGTCCTTCATGCGGATACATCTGTCACAATGTTTCACATGATTTTCCACATCGCTAGACATTCCTGGCCAGTAGAAAAGCTCACGTATCAGTATAATGGTTCTTTCTACACCTGGAATAACTCAGGAATAACTAGCTGTTCCGACAACTCATCATTGTCCCGTACAATTCTACATAACACTCCACGTTTCATCCTCATATTCTTGAATTGCTTCTTCATAGCATAGTCAGATTCTCTTTGGTCAAAGTCTTCTTCGGCATTGCCTGGTCAATTACTGCTCTTCTCCAAAACTCCACCAAAGTATCACTCCTTTGGGCTCGTCTTATTTCCCTAAATTCCTTTTGGGCTAACGTCTCACCAGGTTCTTCAAGAATGTCTACTAAATTCAAACTTGCAGATGGTAAAGTCTCTAATGAACATAAATCTCCAGAGTCTGCACAAATCGCCCTAATCATTTCATTGCTTAATCTTTCATAAGGATAGCGGCTCATGCCGTCAGCGTCAGCGTTTTTAATTCCTGCCCTGTAGGTGATGTCAAACGAGTATTCGCCTAAACTAGATGCCCTCCTCTGACCTGTAGCATCTAACTTGGCAGTACTCAGCACATATGTCAGAGGGTTATTATCTGTAACAACAGAAAAATGCTGGGCTGCAAGATAATCAGAAAATTAACTTTTCCGTTACAGCCCACTTCAGCGCTAAGAACTCTAATTTGAATACACTGTAATTCCGCTCCGGTTTAGATAATGCCCTACTGGCATATGCTATAACACGTTTCTTACCTTCTTGATCCTGGTACAGCACCGCACCTAAACCTTTAGTTGATGCATCTGTATGCAAAATAAAAGGTAATTCAAAATCTGTGTAAGCCAAAATAGGAGGTGAAGATAAAATTTGCTTGACTTGTTCAAAAGCAGCTTGTTCCAATTCTGTCCATCGCCAAGGTGTTTGGTCACATTTCTTGCCTTTCTTAGTTCTTGTTGGTGGTAAAATATCTGCTAACGGTCTGATGATCTTGCTGATATCTTTCACAAACTTGCGATAATACCCTGCAAATGACAGAAATGATCTGAGCTCGTCAGGATTTGTAGGTGTAGGCCAGTTCTGAACTCTCTCAATCTTGGATGGATCAGTTTCAATGCTTTCACTACTAACAATATGTCCTAGGAAACCAACTTTCTGTTGAAAAAATCTACATTTTTCAAGAGCTGTTTTCAAGTTGTATGTTGCTAGACGGGTAAGTACTATCTGAATTCTTTCTAGATGTTCTTCGAGTATTTTGCTAAAAATAATAATAACATCCAAATATATAACACATATTTTTATGTTAAGATCTCCTAAGCATTCCAGCATTAACCTTTGATAAGTGGCTAGAGCGTTTGTAAGT
The DNA here is from genome assembly GCA_008271625.1 of Lutraria rhynchaena. Lineage (NCBI taxonomy): Eukaryota > Metazoa > Mollusca > Bivalvia > Venerida > Mactridae > Lutraria > Lutraria rhynchaena. The sequence continues at coordinate 3,681,911 of VIBL01000020.1, forward strand.
CCAAAAGGCATCTTGTTATATTCGAAGAAACCAATGGATCCAACTGTGAATGCTGTCCTTTCTTTGTGGGTCTCTTCCAATTAAACTTGGTGGTAGCCCGACTTCATATCCAAAGTTGTAAAACATTTTGCTCCATGCAAGCAGTCAAACACCTCTTCCATTCTCGGCAAGGCAAACGAGTCTTTCACTGTACGGTTATTTAACATTCTGTAATCAACTCAAAGTCTTAACTTACCATTTTTCTTCCTGACTAACACTACATTTGAAGTCCATGGTGACTTGGAAGGTCTTATAACTCCACGAGCAAGTAATTGTTGAATATTCTGTCTCACTTCTTCTAACATGTGAGGTGGTATTCTTCTATGGCGTTGTTTGAAGGGTGCTTCATCTAGTAAATCAATACGATGTTTCAGGATGTTACAAGTGCCTATATCAGCGTCATCTGTAGAAAATAAATCCTCATGTTGCCTAAGCAAAGAAATAAGTTGATCCCTCTGTTTTTATCCAATATTCCTTCATCATCTATGTTTAAATGCTCAAAAATATCATGATTCACGGATTCATTGTTACCTTCTAACAAATCGTTAGAAATGTTCACTGGTTGTATTTCTCCAATTACAGCTCTGGGAGAAACTACTACTGTATCAGTGGATAAATTGGATAAAGTAACCAAAATATCTTTAGAAGTATCACCATGTCTATGTTGAATAACAGTTGGGGCTATCTCAATATGAGATGGTAGATTACTGTATTCAGACTCTTGAATAATTGCAGATGTTGAAGGATGATTAACCAACAAATCGATATATGCTCTTATCTGTTTCACAGAATTAGGTTTTAACAATATTTTCTCAGCTACAGCACTTCTAATAATACCAATCTTATCCTTATTTCTTTTGAGTTCTTTCACACGGATGTTCAAAATCCTAAAGGTTAAATACCAACATGTATGAAGATTTGAAGTTTGTAAAAAATTGGGACCATTCATCTCTTTACAACTTAACAAAAATTCTTGTAAATATTGGTACATAAAATAATAGGAGTATCTGGAGTAACCAAAAAATACAGTTCTTAGAATTACAGTCTAGTAAACCTTCTGATATAAGTATCTCAGATAGTACATAACCAATATAAGTCAATGTCTGTCCATCAGCACACTCAATCTTTACTGACAAAAGTTCATCTAATGAATTGAGGGGTAAACTTGATAAATGAGTATTATAGAAAGATTCTGACATTACAGAAACACAAGATCCTGTATCTAATAATGCAACAGTAGAAATGACATTTACAACCACATTAGCCTCAATAGTGTCACCAATTAATTTAGGGTCATTACTTATATTAATGCTCACATTTGACCCTGTAACAGGAGCACTTACACGTTTGGGCAATCTCTTTGTTTATGACCTTTTTCACCACATTTAAAACAAACCGTATTAGAAATAAATTGCTGGCAATTCCTCTTAGTGTGTCCTTTTTCAATGCAATAATAAAATGTTGATTGGAAAGAGGTTCTGTGGTCTATAATTATCTTTTTTACTCTGCTCCCTTTCTAAATTCTCCATTCTCTCATTCATTTTTAATAGCAGTTCCTTCATCTCTTTCAACTCAGTTGATTCACTTTTTGTCATAATTTTTGCAGGCTCAGTATTTAACTCTGACTTTGTTTTGCTCTTGTCTTCTGTTAATTCAGCTTCTAACTTTCTAAGTTCTGTTTTAAATTCCTTGTAGTCAAGTAATCCTCCTACAAGCATTCTTGAATTCTGTCTTAAATCCGGTTTCAATCCACCATGTAATTTCCTGATTAACACTTCAGTGTCACTTCTAACTGCTCCTAATGTTGTTGATTGACAAAACAGTTCTTCCAGTCTAGAAGCATATTGTTCTACAGACTCCTCTTGGTTTTAACAACAGTTATAAAACTTCTTCATTACACTTAATTCCGATTCCATATTTCCATATGAGCTCTCCAATTCTCCCATAACTTCTTCCACATTTGTCCTAGGCCCTAATCTTCTGACCTTGTCACCAGCAACTCCTTTAAGTGCTCTCCTCATTCCAAGTAGAATTTGTTCCTTGGTAAAAATCTTGTCTGCCAATAAAGACTCGAGTTCAAATTTGAAGGTTGGCCAAGTTACCTCTCCCTTGCTTTTTTCTCCGTAAAATATTGAAATTTTCGGATAGCTATAAGTAGTCCTACGCAATGAATCTCCTCTAGTGGTTTCCAATCTATCAAGCCTCTCCATAATCGCCTCTTCTCTAAAACTGTCATACATATTTTGCCTCCTCCTCTCCAAAATTTCTTCTTTTTTCCTTCTTTCAAATAACTCTTCTCTTTCTCTCCTCCTCCTTTCCTTAAACTCTGCCTCACTTTTATTCTGCATGATTTTCTGTTTTGCACCTCCATATTCCTCATCAATACCATCACTTATTGATTCCTTTTTGTTTACTTCTTTTTCAAAGAGTGTCTTCAATTTCATTAACACTTATTCTGACTGAATCTTAGGTTTTAAACCCGATTGTCTTAAAATCTCAATTAATTTAGTCTCATCAGATGTTGTTTTAATATCATTTTAAAATCATTCTCCTCATCCACACCTCCACATGCCATATCACTTAAGTCATTCATGTTATCCATATCTTAGTATTTCACAATACACTCAATATTTAATACTCAAATCTCAAATTATTCAATTAAAGTTCTGTACCTGTGATCTGATTTCCTAAAATACTTAATCTACATCTAATTAAATATCTATACAATCAGTCAGCTGTTGATGTCAATAATTGCCTAAATCAAATTAATGGTCAGGTTTATCAAATAAAAACACTGAAGCAATTCATACATATGAATGCAAAACACACCAATAATAACCCTTACCAAAATGATAACCAAAATTTATAATTCGGGACAAAGCACAAAACAAACCAACATATAATACTGTACTGAAAAATCACAACTTCAATCTTTATCAATATCAAAATTTGATAATAACAGTAATTGAAAATGGAGGCTAATAAGTTAATAAATGAGTTAAATGAACTTAATTAAATATATCTTCACCAAATTGCATGCATTACCAAAATAAAATACTGTGTAAAAGGGACACTCTCATAAATATCATATCATACATTCATACTTACAAATCTGATGAAAACACTTGAATCAACCACTATACAATGTACATGTGTAATGAATAATTACTGTCACAACCATAAATATCACTACAAGAAAACAAATGCCACAATATGATGATGATGATGATGATGATGATGATGGTAATCCTCTGTTGATAAATAGCTGTCTTGAAGAAATAATTTAACGTTGGGCGCCATTGTAGTCTTTAGGTTTTCTCTCTACATGTGGTAGGCTAAACCACTGACGGGGATAAAATAACTGAGTATATATACAGGAGTCCACATCAACTTTATTCGATCTTCTAATATTTTACGTATCTAAGTATACATTACTGTGTCCAGTTTGTGGAACTACACACGCAATATACGTAATCACTCGTCTACAAATTCTCTGTGGTAGTTAGTGCACTCAAAAAATCGATAAGAGCGCCAAACATCTAAACACAATTCAAAACACTTCTACTTCAACCAACGTACCAGCCGCAACTGATTTGAAAGCGGGCTATTTTGCACGGACTCGACTGGTCACTCAAAACACGGGCGGACCGGTACGATAAAAAAGAACCAAAAGGATAAGAAGTACAACAAAGAAAAAAAGAAACGAAATGTATCATAAAACAATTCAAACAATTACCCAACCGGTTACAGTTAAATATAAACGAAGATGTTACCAATGCCTGAATACTTTAGATACAATTTGCACCTTTTTAATCAGAATAAAACAGTGAGTGCTAAATTTAGTGACACTACATAACATAATGTAGAGACCCTGATGTTTTGATATTTTTAAATTACGCGCGAAATATGCATCGAGTGAAAAAATACGAGGTGTATTCCGAAATCAAAAAGTCTCGCAAGATCCCGCGGGCAGAATTCTGCCCGGATTTCGACCGCAATTGACCAATCAGTGTCCAGGAAATTTTGGGCCATATCAGTTGTCTCTGTACACCAGAGTCAACGGGTACCAGTTTAACGACCAATGTGCTCAAAGTTGTCTCCCTTTAATTAATTGTGTAATCAATGTAAAAAAACAACCTGCGTGAGTCCTTGCTGTAACTGTACTTACAATAACATAAGTTTTTGTTGCTGTAAATATGAAACTTGTTACTGGAAGTACATAATACTACATAAATAATCTTAAACCGTGTTCTGGATTTTAATTAGATACAAAATTTAGTTCATTTGCTCAGGGTATTGATTTACTTTTGAGTAATTGTAAAAATGGAAACCTGTGCGACTTACAACACCAGTATTTAGTGATTCTGTTTTTGGAACGACACCATGAGATATTGACAGTGCTGTTTATTTGAAAGAAATTTTAATCTGCATTACCAATGAAAAGAAACGCATAAAGTTGATGAAATGATTTGTTTAACTTTGTTTCGAGATTACAGATAAATGGAATGTAAATGATAAATGTCATACTTCCAACATTTGTTACAATTTTAGTCACCGTAAAGACAATACGAAAATCAATTAATTTACATCACTCATATTTTAAACCACTGTTAACTTTACATTAAACACAATGGCCGCATTTGAAGACTCTGTTGTATGTTTACTACAAGCAAATAATGTACTGGTATTTGCAAACTTTCTGCGTTTTATTTCAGGCAATTCCTTTGTCAAATGCAGAACGACGGAGGGGTTTCCGTGCTAAACGGGACGCATTCTCTGTGAAAAGGCAACATTATCTAAGCAAAGGCAGGGAAAGGTACAAAAATGAATGCAAAAAGGGGAAAGAGCAAACCCGTTTCAAATCTAATAAAAAAACGGACGATAAGGAAGCGCTGGTGATTATAAAAGCAAAAAGATAGATGTAGAGAAAAAGAAGCCAGAAAAGCTATGGAGAGTATACAAACGGTACAATCGAGTGATGGTGAGAGACAAAGTAGTCATTAAAATCTTGAGATGAACAAACGTCGAATGTAGCTAAGCTACATCGTGACAAATAAAAACTGGCATTGAGTCGGGCCAATTAAAGAAAACGGTTGAGATGTACAGGAAGAGGCTGTACAGAAAAACATAAGAACGCATGAAAATTTCTCCTGACACACCCAGAAGAAGAAGAACAAGAATTTATTCAGACATCTAACATCAAAGGAAACAAAGAGAACTTTATTTAAGTATGAGGTGATAGTTGAACAATTCATCAAAGTACAAAGAGAGGAGAAAATAAGAGAAACAGATTTTGCTTTATTCCTGTGGAATCAAACCCCGAAAGAAATATCATCTGAACACGAAAGAGATAGACACAGACGTGCAGGCTACAGCAGTTCTAGAAAGATTCGAACAAGAAATCGGACAATAACTCAGAGAGTAAGTCACGAAGTACATAATTTCTATATTAGAAATGATAACTCAAAAGGCAAAGCAAAACACTGGAGAAGAAATGACACAAAGAAAAGTACTGTTGCAGAATTTAAAAACCTTGCACCAACTTTTACAGCTACTCATCATTTTGTAGGTTGCTTCCTTTTTTATCTCACCAGAACCGAAGGTTGGGTTGTTAGGATGGGTAGGTGGATGCTCCGTCGTCCGTCGTCTGGCGTCAACAATGGTCTTCTCAGAAACTACCTGTCGGATTTACTTCAAATTTGCTGTGCAGTAGCCTTTTGACGTTCTAATTGCAATTTCCTGTTCCTAGGGGTCACTAGAACTACAAATAAAAAAACCTTTAATTTTCTTCTCATGAACCAATGGATGTATCATCATCAAACTTGGTCTGTAGCATTCTTATAAGGACTTTTATCAGATTTGCTCAAATAAAAATGGTTTGCCCCTTTTAGGCGCCGCTAGGGCTAAAAATAGAAAAACCTTTAATCATCTTCTTCTCATGAACCGATGGATGGATCATCACCAAACTTGGTCTGTAGAATCCTTAGATGGTCCTTTCTCAAGTTTGCTCAAATAAATTTGGTCGATCCCTTTTAGGGGCCGCTAGAGCTAAAAGTAGAAATACCTTTACTTTTTCTCATGATTCTACCGATGGATTGCTACCAAACTTGGTTTTGAGCATCTTTAGATAGTGTTCTATCAGAAAATTAGGGGCTGCTAGAGCTAAACATAGAAATACCTTAAAATGACTTCTTTTCATGAACCAGTGGTTGGATCATCACCAAATTTGGTCTGTGGCATCCTTCAGTCATCAAGAATATTCTTTTGTAGTATCCTTTGATGGTCCTTTATCAAGTTCATTATTGTTCCCCATATTTGCCCACAAGTGTACCTTTATTACCTTTTTAGTAACAAGTTAATTAATATTCATTCTGGTGAGCGATGCAGGGCCATCATGGCTCTCTTGTTGTTGTATTACGTGACCGAAATACATACACGTGCAAAACAACACTGAAGTGATGGCCGATGCCTTAAAACAAGCAAAGGCAATGCTATTGAATATAATTATTTGGACTCACTTGTCTATAAACAAGTGTACATTGCGAGTAGAAAAGAATGCATGTACAGTGAGTATACGTCGTGTAGAGAAAGGGGCGACTGCGAATAAAAATGTTAGAGAGGATGATGTAACATGATTTGAGTGAAAAACTAAAAAATAATTGAGAACAGTAAAGAAAGTAACGGTAGTACAGAAAAGGCGATAACCATTACTGTGAAAAAAGCTCAGTGAGGAACAGTAGAAACATTGTTTGAAAGATTCGAAGCTAGTTAAAAAGGTATTCAAAACATATGTCCAGTTTCTGTAATCAGTATGAATTCTCTGCAAAGAGGAAAGATACCATAAAGGACGATGAGTGCTTACTTCTGCTTACTGCATGTTGATTTTTCAGAGAATTGTGTGTGTGGATATAGTTCTGGGATACAGAGTGTGCATTTCGGGGATTCGAGAAATGCAACTAACCTTACACACTGGTTTAGAAGATGCCTTCTGCACTGCACAGTGACTCCCTTGTACATGCACCTGAAGGTGTTTGGGCTCATTTGCGACTTATTTTTACAGAAATTTGACAAAAATGACGAAGACTGAAATATTTAGTGATGGGCTGGTAATCCAATATTGTCAAAAGATATTTTTTAATCTTTTTTCAGTCAAGGGACAATCGTATGGATTCGATAAATTTCTGTGGTCTTCCTTTGAAAGTGGCCACAGAAAAGATACTAATATCACTGACGCCATTAGAGGGGCATTAAAAACGAATGCAGACAACATCGTGAAATACGGTGCCAACTGTGTGAGGCTTTGTCAAGAGAGTCAAAGGTAAAATTGTAAGTAGTAACAGTCATATAATGATGAAGAAAAGCTGGCATCCCAGATAAACCAAATCAAATCGGAACTAGAATTATTAAGGAGCTATGCAAAAATGAAGCGTACTATTTAAACAATGACAAACTTAAAAAGGGGCAAATCACTAGGAAGAACCTGGTCAAGCAATATGCACAATACTCTGAATGCTTTATACCGAGAAAGAATCTTGAACAGAAACTCATACAAGAAATATTTAGAAAAGAAATGTCATTTATAAAGTGTTAATCCAAAAAAAGGAAGCCCAAATGTGAGGGAATATCATAACAGCATGATATCATCTAGAACGGAGCCAAAAAGTCGGAGCCAAAACATAATTAATGGGCAAATACAAGAGATGATATGTGGAGAAGTTGCCGGCTCCGTGTGGAAGCGTAAGTTAGTACTGGTTAGTATACAGTCCAGGAAAACTGGTTAGATGAGCCGGCCGCTGTATATAACTAAAACATTGTTGAAACCAAGTGACAATGTCACACAAAAACAAACAAAAACGAACAAACAGATAGAACAGAATTAAAACCATTTACAAACTTGCACTTGAAGTACCTAGATAGATCGATGATCGCGTGATTTTTACCTACAATCAGAATTGGTCTACATGATTATAACGTGCAGGATGATCCTACATGATGATCGACCCTTCGCGCCATCTGTTCTTTGAATTATAATTGCTTCACGAGGATACAATTGGTCAAAGTTCTATACATAAAATATGTCGATTGACAATTGCTTTTTAACCAGACCTAGTTAAGATCGCCTGATAATATTCATAGCATTAGAATAAACCAGTCAAGGAAAGTTACTAATAAAAATGTCTTGTATATACAGACGTGTGAAACGTTTTGTTGTTTATATTTTTTCGTTCTATACTGGATGGCTAGTTTTAGCTTTAATAAAATCGAGTGATTGGAAGACTGATATAATCGTAAGTAAAATAAAAACATTTCTCTTTCATTTTGTAAGCCTAATTACGTACCTGTTACATAGTAGAATTGCGTTTGATAGCGCCATGTGAGAGACATTTTGTAATTACGCCAATACTGTATTATTCATTTAAAATTAACGCACATTTCTGTGAAGTAAATACTGTTGTTTTAGGAGGACAAAAAACATTTACATTCTACAAAAAGGATATTTCACAAAGCATAAAATTGTTGTTTGAAAGAGAACGAATTGATAGAAAGACACATAATGATGGAACATGGCTAAACCGCTGACGTTAAGTCACTATGTAAAGAACTACAAAAATGCAACGTAGTTTCGAAAATAAATCAATGACTAATATCGAAACATCAAACAATCGGCTAAGAAATCTTAGTTGTATTCAGTGTTGACGAGAAGTTGTAAATGTATTTATCATATCCGTAACATTAAAAGTATTTCGAAAACATCACATCTTAAAATATCTCAGTAGTGCCAATACGACCTCTCTTATTGAAAGGGAAGTCGATTACCGATGGAACATTACGTCGTGCGGTGTTATTTAATGTATCAACATATGTGAGCCTTTTCGACATAAATTTGAAGATCTTAACTTAGAATACGCACTAGTTTTAAATAATCTAATATGGTGGTTATTTACGTACACTAATTTGTCCAAGCAATTAAATTTTATTTTATTTAGCATATTTGGTGATTTAAAAATGTTTATTTCAGACTAGCGGCACAGACACGGAACTGGCATACAAAATGTTGTCAAAAGACCAGCACAAAGAAAACTTGACTGTGGTAACTGCCTATTTTGATATAGGATCGTTTCAAAAAGGGTCTCTGAGGAAAATAGTCACCAGCTCGACCTATTTCAAATGGGCGGAAACGTTTCATTATCTTAAAAATCCTCTGGTAGTTTACACGGATTCAGAAAAATTCAGACAACATATGCAGACTGTTCGGAAAGATTTAAAGGAAATGACTGAAGTGTTTATCATAGATAGAACATCATCGTGGGCTTTCAAAAATATCGACAGGATCAGAGATATTTATAGTTCCATATGGTACCCGAAACACTATCCGAATACAGTCATACCTGAATACTCATGCGCTCAGCATGCAAAGTTTGATGTCATTCATCGCGCGGCTGAACAACATTTTTTCGACACTAAGTACTACATGTGGTTAGACATAGGCTATTTCCGGGACAGGATTAATTCAACTCGTGCTTTTCATCTCACCAAACCTCTTAAATTTGATGATAGCAAAATAGCAATGAATCGTCTACATAGACGCCTTACGCTATCTAAAAAACCAAAGGACATTTTTCTTAAAAATCTAATATATGTCGGTGGAGGCCTGGTGTTCGGAGAAAGGCGGCAAATTATAAAATTTTCTTCACAAGTAGAAAAGTCTGTAGCATGTTTTCTTCAACAAAGGTTAATGAATACAGACGAGCAAGTAATATACGCCATGTATTCGGACATTGGCAGAAAGATTGTCAAACCGGAAGTAGATCTTCAGTGTTATCATTCATCTTCATATTTGGACTGGTTTTATCTTGGTAATAGCATGGTCAGAGACTAATACCACACCATGAGATTTTAGTCAAACCAATAGTGGTCATGCATTTCTGTACAGTTCGAAATCTGAGTCAGTCGTTTAATTAAGAACAAATTTTCAACAAATGCATCTATTCAATAGTATTAAATGATACAATATAACATCAAATAATAAGAAAAAGTTGTACTGCAATTTAATTGCAATTTGACATTGTGAGGTTGTTATTAGTTTTACTAAACATTAGGGGACTTGTAGACCAGTCAAAACAATCTTGGTATATCAAACGAAATCTAAAGTTTTTGTCTTTGGATTCATGAAATGAGATCAAAACAATTTCCAAAGAGGATTCCGGATTTTTTGTTTAGAGGGCTGTACATTTTATCATTAAAATTTAGAAAGAAAGCTTTGATACCTTGTATTTATTGCACAAGAGAGATATGTGACTGTTTCATATCTGTATATTCTGGAATGGCATCTGGAGTTAACTCTCACACATATTTGACTTTATAACATCGTATAATTTATTTAATTTCTCCGCTCGCGATTTTACCATTAAGTTCGCCATTAATAGTATATATTTTGCATATTTAAGAGGAAAATTGCTCTTGTTGTTTACAATACGCGATAAATTCATTAAACCTTCGATCCAGAGATCTGTTTTAATAGAATCGAATAGATTTATAGTTATGCTTTAATTGAAAGAGAAATACTGGGGCGTACCTGTTTGCTATTTACAGAGATATATAAGCAGCGACATCCTGAAGAGGAATAATAGTACTAAAAGGAATTTCCAAACGCCATAGAGTTGAAACCCTAATGAAAGAAATAACAAAAAAGTTGATCATATTAGTAAGATCCAGAGTTACTTTTTCCCGACGAAATGCACGCATGCGTGGACACTAGTCAGGTTATTGTAGAGAACTACATTAAACTGTTATTAAAACGGTCCGTATTACTACCGTGCTTTAATTATTTATATTTTCGTGTCATTCGTGAAATGAAGTGATTAAAGTGACATAGTGGAGATAACTGCAGTATTTGAGCGGTTTTTGTAAAGGAAACTACACGGAATTTGTAAGGCTGAACCAACTTTGGAAGCAACCTAACATGGAGATTTGGGCGCGACCGTGGTCCAGTGGTTTTTGCGCTGGACTTGTAACCAGGAGATCTGAGTTCAAATCCCGGAAACGGCAGGTCATACAAAAATGTCGATTTTCCTCCATAAAAATAACCTGATGCTGTATAAAGCAAGCCAACTCCACATAAAATAAAACAAGATAACGTAATACGGCAAGTTACACCCTTACTCCTCTTACTCAAAATATCGAATGCGTTATCAATTATCAAAATAATGAAATAATGGCAAATTTACAATACGTACATCAATGTCAGGAGCATAAAACATGAAAGAATGTATAGATAATAATAATGATTACACATACCTATAAAATATCCCCAAATTATTTAAAAAAAACGAGACAAAGTTATACGGCACGTTACACTTTTAGCCTACTCGTCTTACTCAAAATATAGAATGTGCTATGCACGAGGACACGCCAAACTATAATACTCATCGGCATCGAACCATGACGATATTCGTGCGCGGCATGCGTATTTAAAGAAGTAGGAAACAAACATGATACAAAAAATAAGTACCTGAAATGGCGAGAAAGAATGGAATGAGATGGTTAACGGATGAATAAGAATGGATGAACTCATATAAGACAGAAGAGAATTCACAAGATCGACTGAAGCATGCAACGCACGACACACAAAACACACATTTACATGTAGCAGACGACCTTGCGACACTTATATTTATACAGTATACCAGGAACTGAAGGCACTGGAAAACAATTCGTCGGAGAATCTCGTCGATGTATTACCGGATATTGGGATACAGAGATTAAGACCATATGGAGAGTCAGGATGATTAATAATAGATCTTATTGCTAAGTTTGGAACAGTTTGTCATTATATATACATGTATAACCAAAATTAATTCAGTCCCCGTACGTTTACTCATTATAAACTATGATTGTATAAAAACAAATGTGTTTGTTGAAACTGTCGAAAATATTGAATACTTTTATATATTTATGAGTGTATATTTCTTGTACAAATTGTTGTCTTGACAATCTTGACGATAAAATTATTTGTAAATGATCAAATGTATTATATGCCGATTAAACCAATAAACTTCTAAAATTCCTGTAAACCTGTTTCGTGGAGGTGATAATGCAATTACAGTCGTTGCTCCAGGCCTGTCAGAACAATCGGATTGCTGTAAATGCCGTCGAAGATTAATAATGATGATGTGATATCAGTAACATTGTATTACCACGTCAATAAAGCAGGCGCACACCGCAAGAAGTACAGGAACTTTTACTCTGTTGTCGCGAGGCCGCGGCGCCTTGTAATTGATCTTGTGACTAGTCACTGGGGTTTAACGCCGTTTTTCAACATCTTTTCAGTTATAAACAGCGACCGGTTCACCTAACCAGTTTTCCTGGACTGTATTCTAAGCAATACTATCTTACCCTTCCACAAGGAGCCGGTAACTTCTCCACATATGGAGGAAAGTCGACATCTTTGTCAAATTTTCATAGAAGGGTATGACCTGCCGCGACCGGGATTCGAACCTGGATCTCCTGGTTTAAAGTCCAGCGCACTAACCACTAGACCGCGGCCGCGGCCTTGTAATTGGTCTGAATTCCATGTCAAATGAGAAGGTTTAAATGTATGGAAGTTCGATAAAACGGTTAGTGACAAACAAAACTTGAAAAACTTGTTGCTCGTTAAGCACGTGCAAAACGATCCATAACAATAGTTTGTAGTGCATGTATCTGATAAAATGTAAGGCAAATTTGGGCTATTAGAACACACGTGTACATGTTCTGAAAAAATCACTCAATTATTCCAAACAGTTATAAACTGTAGTAAAAATATACGTGTACAGCTTCTTTTTTAAACATCAAAATATCACCTGGTAGTCAATGGTTTCGTCATCGAGTTAAGTCGGTACACACCCATACAGCGTCCATATGATTTCAATAACCATTAACTAATGTTTTCAACACCCGCTGGTTTTTACAATATTTACTTCGAGTAATCGCTATGAAATCCAAACATTAGATAAAAGCTTTGACTCAAAACATACATAGTATTACAGTTAAGTCATTCAAAGTTGGCTGACATCTTTGTCTGCCTACATGTGTAGGTACCCTGTACACTTATACTTCTCAACACTAGGAAACGGGACGTCCTGGGCAGCCACAGAGGAATTTCAATATCTATTCAAGTGATAGGATATAACGTTTACTTCAGGTTTATTTTTTGTTTTGTTTTATCTCTTAAATCATTTTTACAGTTTCATTGTACATTCACATTTTAGATGATTAATCGAGAATCACTGCATCGTATGCATGAAGTAGAACTGCTAAAAGTAAATAATTTGTATTGTTTACATGACGATAAAATGTAAATTATACACCGCATTTACGTGTAAATAATTGCATAATTACTCCGACGATTAATGTTAGATTTTTAATTATATGTATGTCAACATGTACATTTTATTACATCTTTATACCACAAAAAAGCTCACTTCAAGCCGCACATTATATTGAGCTGTGTATGTTTTAGTAGTAAAAAGTGTATTTTGCAGTCAATTTTATGACTCATTCATTCAATAGTTCGCGAACTTTATATGTTATTCGCGTGATCTGCTAAATAGAACCTTATGTTCATAAACCGTAACAGCGAAGTTTCGTCTCTGTACATTACACACACACACGAAGCTTTACACACTTTCCAATGTGTTTAGTCAAGTTGTCTTAACCGACCACCAATAGGGCTGTATCGATCCAATGTGGTAAAAAGGAGGTTTACTTTTTTTTGATAAAACATAACTTCCTATGACAACATGACACCAAGAGCCTATAGATTTGTGTAATTAATGTTTGTTTGATTTTATAAGACATATTGTCGCTGGAGTTTAGCGCCGTTTTTCAACAATTTTTCATTTATATACGGCGACCGGTTCACCTAACCAGTTTTCCTGAACTGAATACTAACCAGTACTAACTTACCCTTCCACAAGGAGCCGGCAACTTCTCCACATATGGTGGAAAGTCGACATTCTTGTCAAATTTTCATAGAAGGGTATGACCTGCCGCGACCGGGATTCGAACCCGGATCTCTGAGTTACAAGTCCAGCGCACTAACTACTGGACCACGGCCGCGGCCGTGTAATTAATGAATTAATTCAAACGCATCTACGTATTCCTGCCATGTACAGGTGTCGCACCTCACTTTGGTGCTAGCGAAATGTAAACATGATAATTAACAGTATGTAAACAAAGCGTAGGAATAGTAATTAAACGTGCTTAAATGAATGTATTATTACTGAATACTATTTAGTGCGCATATTAAAACTCGGTGTAATCTTGGGACACAAAATTGTACCCACGCTTTCTGCGTTATTTCAACTTTATCTGCCATCTGTGAACAAAATTGTGATTAATACGATTAGTTTGTGCTACCTACCATCGTTTCAGATGGAATTAAAATTTCATATCGCAATACAGTAAAACTTCGGTATTAAGACCACCTCTGGACCCCGCAAATCAGTTGTGATAATGACGTGATCTCATTATCAAGTTGAATTATAGGCGAGTTATTAAAAGCCGGTCCAACTATAAGTGGGCGTTATAACAAAGTGGTCGTTGTATTGAGGTGGTCACAATGTGAGGTTTTAATGAATATACAATGTTTACTAAAAGACTTGATACTATAGGATCCTCGTGTTTCATGAGTACTTGAGTATACTCATAGTGTCCACAAATCATTATACAGGTTTCACGGTTGTTTGGTGCATTTAAAGTTAGCATAATAACACAACAAAGTGTGGCAAGTTTCCGAACTTATTCTTATTAAAACAGTATATTACATCATGTACCTCTTCATGTTCTGATTAATAGTAGAATATTTCATCAGCTGAAAAGAAAACGATTTGTTGGCGCTCCAATTTTGACAAAATTGAGATATTGGTATCATAGACTTAGTAATTATTTGTAAAGAAATAACGTCATCTCAATCATAATTATTGGTGCTCTAGTTGTCTTGTACAACCTATCACACAGGTGTTTTAAAATAGGGAGCGGGATAATAAAATAACAAACGAGTACAAATACATATGTACTGAGGTTATCTTTTTCAAAATCTGGCTCTTTCAATAAAACCAAAAAGTACATCGCCGCGCAAGGTTCTGATACAATAAACGTAGTATTGTATTGATATTTTAACAAATGATCTTACAAATCACTTCATTGCATTGTTACGAGAAATCACAATCTGTAGAAAAAGACAGATGGTATAACAGTACCCGTCCAGAATCGAAAATGTGCACATTGTGACGATTTAGGCAACGAATTTCACTATCTACTTGTTCAATACATTGAGAGCCAAATACATATATTTCAAAAAACATAACAGTTGTATTATAAATGATCGAACGTTGTTAAGTCCATAGATATAACCAAGGACTCTACATTACAGTAGAGTTCCTGATCTAACAGAGACCCAAACTGACCTTGAAAATGCAGTAAAACTCGATCATGAGACCCGAAAAATCGGCCTCGTTTTCAAGTTAAATTATAGAGGAGTTACTGAAAGCCGGCCCGAAAATATAATAAGGTGGACGTAATATTGAGTTGTTGGCAATGTGAGGTTTTACTGTGTAGTACTATGAAGTATATTGCGATAATCTGTAAAAAGTGACGGGATGTATTATTTTCTAGTTCACAGATGTAATATTTTCTCGGTTAATAGGCCTATCATTTCCGTGTATATTTTTTTAGTTGAAACTATATGGAATTATAATAAATGACAGCATTACCTGAATAATGTCTCTAAGACCCAATAACGGAATCAAAAAATCTAGAAAATACTAAAAGAATATTCAGATAACATTTCATTGGTTTCTACCGCCCTTTTTTACGATGATAATGGGCGGAGTTATGTAAATACTTGATTGTTTACTTCTGTCTACACATTAAGCTGACATGATATGGACAATCATAAATGCAGTTAATGGTAATTTGTCTGCAGTTTAGCTAGAAAATCATCTCTCATCCTCGACATCTCACCATTTTCTACACGTTAACATCCATTAACTCCCTGTAGTACTCCCATTCAACGCTTTGTAATTGTATGATCATTACGACTGACATACTATGTTATATTTCGAACAAAGGGAACTCGTTATGAACCGGCATTGTATTTCAAGGGTTGTCAGATTTCATAAAATATTGTTCACGGATTAGTTTTATATCGGTCAATTAGGAAATAAAATACCGTGGTTCCACTAACATCCCCCAAATATATGTGGTCGGCAGGTCGGCAAACCTTTTTTTCAAACATTTTCGGAGATAAAGATATGAAAATATCGGCTTGAAAAAAAATAGCTGAGACCAAAAAGAGCATAGGGTCTGAAATAGGCTAGGTCAGGTTTGTTGAAACCAAGACCTTTTTATTTTACGCCTTATAATTGAAGCAAATTCCAAATGTTTCACACCAGTATAATTATGCCGGACCACTTCCACAAATAGGAATCATACGGTGTAATAATAAACAGTGTAATAATGATAATAGAGTTATAAACATAATTAACTGTTATATGCTCCAACGCTTATGTCACTAATATCATTCGAAGTTACTAAAATTGAGTTAAACTGCAGCAGTTTCATGGGTACGCGAATGCAGATATTTGCATTTTTACATGATTAAATTTGACTCACACTGAATTATTACTCTTAGTAATTTGAGTATAACATGGGAGCACATAGGGGAACTACGGGTACGACTTCCAGACAGTCCTTGTAACGTCAGATAAAGAAAGTTGGAGGTATAAGTCTCTTTGTTTAAACTGTACGGTACATAGTTCTCATCACATTCTCTGATTCCAGATATTCAGTGTTTGCATAAATTTCATTTCAGGATTCACGTCAGAGGAAAGTGTGTCATGATGGACGAGAGAAGTAGAACTGCAAGATGTCTTCATCATTGGCCGACCAGGTGCCTGTGTCTGTCTATGATCCTACTCCAAGCTATGTCAATGAACTGGTATTTAATGTCTAATTTATCAAATTCGTGGGCAGCAATATATGGAGCTGATCTTGTAGTTGTGGCTTTATTTGTGATGTCATTTCTGATGTCATCAAGGAACATCAACATAGAAAAACATTCAAATCACGTGACACCCCCAGTACTTCAACACATACCTATGACCTACGTAGCCTGGGCTGTGTATGCCATCATTTTAGACGTCAAACTAGTGGTAATATTCACTAGGTTCTCAACGGATCTTGATGAAGATTCTTTCTTCGGACCAAACACTTTAAAGACAACGATCGCCTTGGCGGGCCTCGTATTTCTAACATTTTTACCCACTCAACATGACGTGAAGGAGGGACATAGAAAAGACCTTATTGTAGCTTTGACGTCAACAATTATATTCGATATTTTAGACGGAGTTGATAATTTAGAAAACCTGTTTGATAAAGACGTTAGAGATACTTTTCCGCCCGGCATGGACGACGCCATAATTGCTATATGTTGCGTCAACTTCCTGTTACCCACAGTTCCATTGTTTACACTCGCGAAAACTAAGTTCGGTCTCACCAAACTACCCGAAAAATTAGAAATTCTCCACAAGTTTGCAATCGCTTACATTATTAATTTTCCATTATTTGTTACACGTATGATCACATGGCACGGATTATCTCAGGGAATTTCAATATTTGTGCTGAAAAATATGATAGCAATGGGAGTCGTGACTTTTGAACTGATTGAACACTTCATACTCGGCAAACATGGAAAGGAGGAACCAAACCATAACAGTGAACACCACGACTTTCATGGTGCTGCAAGCAGGAACCATACAACCGAGATTGAGCTTTAAAACATTCTGTATGAGACGTATTAATACTTATTAGATTGGATACGTACACTTAAATGTTTTCCAAATTGAGACGTGCCATAGATAATAATATTTGAAAAGTTTTTATCTACATTTAGATGTTTTAACTATATGTATATCACTTATTTGCATTTATTAGAGCACAGTTAGGTGACATTATCATGTTCTTCTATGAAATTATTTCCGACTCGTGTGACAATAAAATTTCATGTTATATGCGAGTTTCAAAAATATGAACAAAGGTCAACAAAAGGAGACAGAAAGATTACCTTTATAAACACTTGGCCTTTATTCAGAGGTTCATTTGGTCTACATGTATGTAATATAATTGTTTTCCTCCTTTTCAATTTGGTGACTTGACCTGATGCATGCAGTGCAAACTTTCCAGAGCGGCCCTCTCTTGAGCAACAACCTCCCATCACAACAGCATGATTTTTTCCACTGCAGGATTTAACTATTATTTTATCCATCTAGAGCAACAAACTCTCAACGATATTTTTGTATTTACTCAATGATCATTTTCGAAGTTGCTACAAGCAAAGGAGAACTAAAGCCTACTTGTATACTGTCGTGTTGTTTATCAAAGGATAAGAGTACGTTGCTGGCATAGTAAAGATATTTTGGATGTGGACCATTCCAAAACATTATCTACGATATATTGTAGTTATACTACATGTAATTATTTCTTCGCATCTTGAAACAAGGTTAACCAGCGTTTTTTCTAAGCTAATATTTCATTCATTAAAATGTCCATACTAAAATTCATTACGTTAATTTCAACCACGCTTGGGAACACACCGTATCTCGTATTTATTGACTTATTGTCAGTTTAGGCGCTGAATTCATTAATTATAAATCTATTCACTTTATTACACGGAACATTAACTTTTTATGACGGGATGGACCATTACTTTCAATGACGGGATGAAACTGTAAAGCAGTATGATTCTGCGTGTTTGAGTTTTCAAAAAAAAACCGCCAGTCTCCGTTTACTCGAGGCACGACATGATTCTTATGCTTCTAGTGTTTCGTAAGCAATGTTCATATCCTGTAACTAATAATTCAAAGAAAGTTTTGTAAGCAATGTTCATATCCTGTTACTAATAATTCAAAGAAAGTTTTGTTGGTAAATACGTTGTTAACTTTTGTCCAAAAGCTAATAATTCAATGAGTGCTTTATAAGTGTGGATAACATGTATTGTTGACATATGTTCGAAAGCTATTAATTCAATGAACGTTTCGTACGTCTTGTTAACATCATATAACTGATAATTCAATCATTTTGAAACACTGTTAACTTCAAAAATGTTGTTTCTATCTTTTAACATTAGTTGAAGGATCTACACAGGTCACAGGATCTACAAATTACCTATATTGTCATATAAAATAGATCCAACACTTTCCTTATTTATTATTTTAGAAAAAAAGGCCATGCCTTAAATGTCAGTATGAAGTTAAGCCACAGTTAGAACGAATTGAATTACAAAATGAAACAATACACTGACTGAAAGAACTCCAGCAAATAGAAAGAACGAACTTATCAGAAAAGTAGATCTACATTGTTTTGAAGTAAGGTTACGAATTAATTGTTGAACAAAATGCTGTGTTTGAAAACTTCATTTGTGTATATATATGCATTTGGTTTAAGTCTAAATTTACATTCATTGTGTAACAAACTAATATTCTTTATTTTAAACTCTGGGAGTACAAATTTAGTGTAAAAGAATTTGGATGAAAATACTAGTAAAACGGCACCTTTTTAATATTGTTGCTATCAGTATAGTAAAAGAAATGTTAAAATCAAGGCCGTGTTTCGTATCAACGGTAATTATAATAGCAATAGGGACAATACTCTTGTTTGAAGACAAATATCAAAAGGATAACATACATGTGTATCAGGTAGGGTAGCTATATTAATAAATATGTGACATACGAGGGATGTTGAAAATGAATTGCTTGTTGTCCTCTATCTCGATATCCACGTGAGGCACGATAAAAACAAATACATCCCTGTATACGGTTATTCAATATCTACACAACGGTGTATAAATGTGCATGTAAGACTAAGTGTAAGACATAAAATTTGCCATTTGAATACACGCAGTCATTGACCACGGTAGTTAAAATGGTTGGTAGAAGCGTAGACAAGAATAATGAAACACGGGCTTACATCAAAGCTTGCTCAAAACTTGGTTGTTCTTTGAAGCAGCTGATGACTGAACTTTCTAATGCTTATGGACCTTCAAGTGTGTCTTATGACAGTTAGGCGGTGGAAAAAGAAATTTGAGTCAGGTGTAGAGTCCATCAAAAATGCACCGAAATCAGGTAGGCCAAAATCTGCATCTCGTACAGAAATCGTTTCCAAAATAAAGGAAATCATTGAAGGAGATGCCAGATTTACAGTTGGTATTACACGAAAGGTAGGCATATCACTATCAACGGTTCACTTTATTTTGAAGAAGCATTTGAAAGTCAGAAAGATTTCTGCTAGATGTGTGCCACATTTGTTGACTGATGAGCAAAAGAAGAAACGGGTTAAAACGACCAAAAGCTGCTTTAAACGTTTCCAAAATATGACAAAAAGCAGTTTGCCAATGTCGTAACAGGTGATGAAACTTGGGTCCATTATTTTGAGCCCGTCAGAAAGGGTAGCAATAAGATCTGGGTCACTAAACACAGAACACGCCCAATAATTGCCAAACGGTCTTTGAATGTAAAAAAAGTTTCGTAAGCAATTTTCTTCACTGGTGTATGAGTCGCAATAAAAGTGCCTGTGAAACAGGGCATCACCGGAAAGTACTACAAAGACGTAGTACTGACGAAACTGAATAAGTATTATAAGAAACGACGCCCTACCACTGGTTTTAAACATATCCGTCTTCTACATGACAATGCCCCCGCTCATACCTCCGCGATAGTTACGGCGTTTTTTGAAGAAAGAAAAAGTAACTGTTTTGCCTCCCCCCTCTCCCCCCCCCCCGTATTTCCCAGACCTTGCAATTCTTTTCGAACATCCCTCGTGTAATAATTCATAGATATTTGTTAAATGAGTATTAGTATTTTTTCAACACACTTTCATTTATCCAAACTATGGTTTTCCTACCAGTGCCAGTACTAATTTTGCTCTCCACAAGGAACTGCCAACTTCTCAACATCACATGAATCACTCGGATCAACTGTAGAGGAGAAATGGCCTATACACGCAATGTCTTCAATCAAATGAGTAGAGAAGTCCTTCCTTATCTGTATTTCTAGTCATTCTAGTCATAGCTCTTTTACAATGCAAATGTTCATCAATAAACCTTTTAAAGCAGTCAGCGTTGTGTTGATGGAGTGTCTGTCTAATGAGTACTGCTAACAGGTCAAACACTCCATTTTAAATGAATATACATTTCTGAGGATAAGACAGCGTCAAACCCGAAACAAAATCATTTCTTGGATTACACACAATTTGAAATCAAAAAGCAAGCCAAGCAAATAAGTGTTCAATAATTATTTATTGAAGAAGGAAATTTACGTATTTACAATCTTTTTTTCAGACAGATGGAATAGGATCAAGGCCATACAACACCCGCTCAGAGGACAAAGTAGACAGAGACATCACAGTAGTAACAGCATATTTTGATTTGGGACCCTTCCAAAAAGGCAACCAAACCACACTACGAACAAATGAGATTTACTTTGAATGGGCAAGGCAATTCCAGTTCCTCCAAAACCCTCTCGTTTTCTACACTGACTCAAGGGAATTCATACGACATATGTTGGGATTAAGACAACAAATGCTGAACGTAACCTGGGTTCATTTCCTAAAAGCGAAATCTTTAAAATCTTTTAGTTATATTGACAAAATCTCCGAAATTTACGATTCTGGAAAATTTCAGAATTTTTATCCTAACTCTGAACGTGCTTCATACACAAGTGAACAATTAGCCAAATATGACATACTGAAAGAAGCAGCGGAGGTAAATACATTCAAAACTAAATACATCATGTGGATAGACTTGGGATATTTCCAAAACATTCATTTGGCAGGAGATTTCTATCTTTCAAAACCTGATAGTTTCAATGATTCTAAAGTAGCTTTTAATCTTATTTCCACAAAACGACCACTGACAATTTTACCGGAAAGCATAATTCTAGGCAATTTAACGTGGGTGGGTAGTGGTCTCATACTTGGCACAAGGCAATGTATCATTGACTTAGCCAATGATTTTCAACGAGCTGTACGATATTTCCTGTCACAGAATCTGATTAACACTGACCAACATATTTTGTATGCCCTGTACTCAAAACAAGGCAGAAAGGAAATAAAACCTTTGGTTGAAGTACAGTTATATAAATCACCCAAAGAAAATGACAGGTTTTATTTAGGGGAAATTATGATCAGAGATACATAGAAAAAATACATCAAACAATCATTGTTGTACTTGTTGTAAGAATTTATTACTGATGACCAATGCAATGACCCGTGTGATGCACATACACATGTACTTCCATATGACATTTGAATAAGGCCAAAAATGTAGTTGCCTAAAGTTTCCACCAGCAAAATAAAAAAACGCAACCAGGCACAGAATTACGAAAACATTTAGGGGCACAAAATGCTTCTCAATGGTATGAAAAATGTGCTTCGAAAAAAATATAGTTTTGTGACCTACCAACCCGATCTTTTCAGTCAAGTAGCTGGAAAAACAACTATTATTTTCTGTGTCTGGATGGCTCCAATGCATGCATCATCTTGGGAAAAACAGCAGTTTGGTGAATGAATGTGAATTATATACAGGCATATTTAAAACTTCTATGTTAAAAACAGTGTATCTCTAGGCAATTGTTTTGCATTCTAAAGAACTTGAAACTAAATACTGCAACTATTCACAGGCTATAATAATCATAATTTTAACTGAGATTTAGGTTATGCAATACCAACTGTTTTTATAATAGACCTTAATGTCGAATTTTATTCTTGACTTTGATTCAAATGGTCAATAAAACAACTAGTTGGTACTTGCCTTAAAACTATAACATGATCAACACAAGCAATATCTGCTCCTGTTGTCACAACTTGACCAGTCAGTGTTTGTTCGACTTCTAATTTAGTTGCAATGAGATTCTCCTTTGGTTCTGTGTCATTATTACATTCACTGATTCTCTCCATGTTACTAGTAATAACTTCACCTTCACTTTTACCATTGTTAAGTTCTTCAATCAGCCGTGGTTCTAAACTCATTTTACTTTCAATTATCACATCCTCACTTAGTCCATCGTTAACAGTCATGTCTGTTTGTTGTGTTGCATCAATAGACTGATGCTTTTCTTTTTTATGTTTTATCAACCCTGTTAAGAATTTAAATTTTTGAGAACATAATTCACAACAAAACCCTTCCTCTTTTCTCACATGCTCCGCTTGCACGTGATTATACAATCCAGATCTTTGTTTGAATTCTTTGTCACATTTGTTGCACATAAATTTAACATTATTCAAACAGGCCTTCTCGTGGGCATTTTTAGAATATTCTGAGTGAAAGTTTTTTGAACATCCACTACAAGCAAACGGCTTTTCATCATTATGCATATTCCAGTGAAATCGAAAATTTGTCTCACGGAAAAATATCTTGCCACAATCTTTGAATCCACATTTGAAGAAATTCGGTAATGGGACAGTGCCGTCTAATTTCTCATGTCGAAGCAAATGTCTGTTCATATCACTTTTACGTTTAAAGGTGACACCACAAACTTCACAAATATGTCGACTAGCGTGTTTCTCTCTGATATGTTTGTCCTTTTGTTCCTCATTATTGAAGAACTTATTACAAATAACGCAGTTTGTTTTGTTTGGTAGATGTATTCGTAGATGTCTCTTCATGTTGTATTTCATTTTAATGTTTTTCTCACAAACACAACAGACATAGTCATTGTACGATCTTTTACATATTGCAAATAAGCCTTCAACTTGTTCTTCAGCACTCTGTAAAATTTAATACATACGTAATAAATGATAAGAGGCAGGACTTTATATCTTATTTGTTTCCCAAATATTCCTGGTCAGACCTAGGTAGATAGCAGAAATGGAAATAAACTAAACTGGTATACATAGAATAATGATAATGATCATTAACAACCGATACATCACAACTAAGATTTTTATTCTGAATCAAAACAAGTCAACTGGCAAAATTTTTAAAAAATCAATACACACACATTTTTATTTAGAAAATTTCAGAATATGTACCTCTGTGAAAAGAAACAGAAGAAAGAAAATGGCTTAGAATAAAGAGGTAAAACAGTGAAGGTGTCAATATGGGACAATACACACTTGAATGCAAATAGTTTTATCCTCACAATGGATATTTTCAGCAGGATTCTTTCATGTATTCATTTGGGACATTTTTACTTGAAACATTACCCTTGGAGCAACAATTACCGAAAATTACCTTTCAGTTTGACTTTTACAACTGATGAAAAATGTAAGTGAAATATTTTAAAATGTAATACCAGCATATAACTTACTTGCTTCAAATCATGTTCCAGCAAACCTTCCTTCGTGTTAACAACTTTTTCCAAACCATCATCTGCATAAGATTGCTCTCGAAGACTATCAGACCCCCCATCAAAACTAACACTATTGTCTTCCACTT
Source organism: Lutraria rhynchaena (assembly GCA_008271625.1). NCBI lineage: Eukaryota > Metazoa > Mollusca > Bivalvia > Venerida > Mactridae > Lutraria > Lutraria rhynchaena. The sequence continues at coordinate 3,706,422 of VIBL01000020.1, forward strand.
CACCATCTGAATTTTGCACATCTTTGTTATCTAGTTCTTCAAGATGGTCTTTAGAATTTCCTTCCATCTGGTTATCCAATGGGTCAATTGCATGATCAGTATTTTCTTCAATCTCTGTATCCTTTGAATTTTTTCCATCACAAGATTGGCCTTTTTTATGTTGATTGGTAACCAAATCTGTAACATCACTTGCAGCACTTTGAATCAGTTCTAACTCATTGACACTTTCTCTTTCCAATTTAACCACTACCTGCCCTTCATTGTCACATCTCATTGCTACAGGAAATGTTAAAGTTTCATCACAAGATTCTGAAAGCACACACCTATGATCTACATTATTAGATTTAGTCTCTCCACACTTAGCTGGACAATTTAGCTTCAGCTGTTTGGCAGCAGGACTGTTCCAAGAAAGTGCTTCCGTTTTTCGTTTCCAAACAGTCTGATTATATACTGGCACTATCTGGTAACTTTCTGATAATTTTTTGACCTTGTCCAATGATTCTACAGTGTTTGCTGCATTTGACAAAGGCACAAGTGATGGACCTAACTCCTCAGTTGTAATAGACAAATCTGAAAATGAATAATAATTTTCATTTGGAAGATTTCAGTAGAATTTTTTCAATAAAATTAACTGGCTCCTTCAGGTCTACTCCCAGATTATAATACACAAGTCATTAACAATCACATATGCATACTCTTGGGCAGCAGAAAATAATATAAGCATTCTCTTTTCTACCATCTTTCAAAGATTGGTCCACCTTGAAAGTTCGCTTCCAAAAAAATAGCATCAAAATGAAAATTGATAAATCAAAGTAATGAACAAAAAATAAGCATGTGCTTAGTATGAATTCAAAGAGTTCTATATGCTGATTTAAAAGGAATTTTCTCATGACGTAGTCCTTTCATCATAAGTGAAAATAACATGTAAATTTCACCCATGCTTCTCACTGTTCCCACATTTAGATAAGAATCTAATGAATAAATTTATTGTTGTCATATTCTCATCAGTATAATAGCAATGTTAGAACAGAGATTACCACCTATTGTTAAAACCAACAAAATAAGAAACAACCAGCCTCAAGAGGAATACAACAAGGTTAAAGTATAAAATATGTGATACTGATAAAATTAAGCCAATTTTACCTCTACCTTCAATATGATGCTAACATATTACCTGGCTTACAGTAGGGCCATCCATGTTCCAAGAAGAATGCTTTCAGGGCTGATTCCTGGTCTAACGTAACATATAACATCAGCAAATATTTGCACATTTTGATTTTTTAATTTTCACATATAAATGTTGATTTTTTTTCCACCCTCACTTGGTTAACTGAAGTAAAAATGTTGTAATAGCCTAAGCATGGCTATGAAAAAGAAACAAATTTATTTCAACTGGGTTGAGCTTTTACAACCAATTATGATTTACAACTAGGAAACAGTTTAAAAATGAAAATATATAGACTGGAAAATAAGGTAAAAATTATTATGTCTGTACAGCTGATATGGTTAAAGGATGACATGTTCAATAAATTAGGAACAAATTGAGAGAGGAATAAACGAGAATGATAAAAGTCAACCTTATTGTAGTCTAAGTAATTAAGACTGTTTGTGACGGTGAGATATTTTTTTGATTTGGCCCCATCCCACTCAGAGATGATGACCCTTCCAAATTCATTTATGAAAATGGCCAACCGGAAAGCCAAATAACTAGGGCTAACCTTAGTCATGCATTATCTAGTTATACCAGCTTAATAAAGACAACAAATCTATAAAGATCCCTGAATGGCTAGATCATTACATGGAGGAAGATGTTCATTATCAAGTCATTTTACATGAAGACTTAATATCACACTTATGTTGGTCTAATTTGAAAACTGTATTTAATAATATTTTTATTACCTTAGTTGCTATCTTCATATCTTAATAAGATTCTTTTGCATATGTCACATGGTACTAAGACAGTATGTATTAAACTATCTAAGGTTATGTACATCATTTTTTCTTTCATTTATTTATGCAGTATTTCTCAGTCATTTGTAAAAGTCTGTGTGTTACTTCACAATCATCTCCTCCCCTAATCAAAGTTTTATGCCATACCTACACATACTAGAATAAACTCATATGATGCACATTACCATTCGTACTTCAGTCATAAGCTACTCTTTCATTCTCTTGTGTGTTGTGCTTTATTTCTGCATTCTGTACCTTTTCAGGCACTATACCCGTAGGATATTTAGGAATGTGGAACTCATCAGAGATACATGTCAACATTAGATATAAAACACTTGGGTTCTATCTATCTATCTTCCATAAAATTTCTGTCGAACCTCTTGCGGGAACTTAGACAGTCGGTGCGTCAAGCCACAAAGAAAGTTAAAAGAGTAGTAAAAGACATGTATATACGAGATTTTATATACGGTTAAAATGGGGAAAACAGTGAACAGTTAAAAGTAAAAAGTGATCTGGTGTATGGACTATGGTGAGATATGGTCAATATGGCTAACAGCCATATTGAACTGGTTCAGTGTTGGCAGGGTGACAATATCTGGCGGTAGGCTGTTCACACAGCCCTAGGAAAGAATGAGAATTTGTAGTAATCAGTGGAAGCTGGGATTAATCTATAGCTTAAGGGATGGGCAAGTCTAGAAGTTCTAACTTAAGGGTTTACTAAAACTCTGATCATGGCCAATAAGAATCTTAGACAATGATAAAACAATCAAATTGTTCATGTTGGTCAAAACCAACTCATCCCAACTAGAAATTTGAACTTCCTGATCCCCCAGTCACGTACCCAGTATCACCTCAGTTCCTATTTACCTAGAATTATAGGGCACTAGGACAGTCTCCCATACCAGGTCAAATCCAGTTCCAGCCTAAATATCTTCAATGAAAGGCTGGAGACAGCTCCTTTCTAACTCCCTATATGTTTTTAATCTTAACCTTGCACTCATTATCTGTAAACTTTTATCTTTTAACTGAGCACTTAATACTTTTTAACACAGTTTTCCTGACAAGCGCCTCCCAGTTATAATCAGTATTGATTGATCGGGAGTATCATGTAGATGTAGAAATTGAAATAAGCAAGTATCTGGATTTGTAATGCATTGTATAAATGACTGTGCAATATTCAAACATATAAATGATAAGTTTGGACCATAAATTTGTGAGCCTCTATAACTAAAATCAATGATGTTTATTTGGGGACGAACACAAATGGGCGAAATGTTTCGATGGCGAACATCACAATAAAGCATATGATTGGGTAACATACCCACTACATTAGTTGCATGCAAATTATATAGTTGATTGTTCTGTTTATCTTGCATACGCAAAATGCAAAATAAATGAAGATGTCAGCCCTCAGTTTTCGTCTAAATAATTGCAGACATCGCAATCTCGAGTCTAAACTGGTACCCGTTGACTTCGGTGCATTACAACATGGAACGGGGACCAGTTTATCAGGAGTCTGGATAAACTATGGACCTAAAGTAGCATTTAAGCGGAAAGTCGTAACTAATGAGGTTGTCTCCCTTTACAGTTAGTTATAATGCTAAGATAAATTAATTATAAACTTATATCAGGAACTCTACATTATAGTGGAGTCCCTGCTTATATTTAAAACATCACCAAATAATTGATCGAAATTCGATTTCCAGATTATTGTTACGAATTTTGCACAGATAATTTGTGACTGTCATAAGATATCATACGCAACAACGCTTGAATCTCTCCTGGATTTTTTATGAAAGCCCCACATGCATATAGTGTTCTTTGTGTGTTCAATATTACTCAAATTAATTTGTTTTATCAAATATTAGCACAATAAAGATTTAAAAACCAAACTTCGGACAAAATAAACAAAAACATGAGTAGTTGCTTCATAAATGACCCGTGTTGATATATATGTATATATATGCACATATATATATATATCAACACGGGTCATTTATGATATATATATATCCCGCTTGGCTCCCCTCCCTTCCCTTTGTTTTGAGTAAACGATCATTTTTTATACACTTACTTTGTTACTCACCTAATTCTTCTTTGGCTGTATACCTAACACTGTAGGTTGAAAAAAGATTTGTGTCCTGTCAAATGCATCGCATGTACCGGTGTATTTTAGTAAGAAGTGTATTTAAAGTTAAGTAGAAAATTCATAAGAATGAACTCTTTGATGTCTTCTTTTTAACTTCAAAATGATTTTGAAAGTGAATGACGCTGAGTTTCTAATTTGTTAACAATGTAACAATTTCTAGACAAAGTCAGGCTATGTGTGAATAAGATAAATTTATGTTGTATACCTCAACAACAGATTAAATTTTTCACATTTATGTGTATTTTTCATCTTCAATTTGGTGCATTGAATTGAATTTGGGCGAAAAAATGATTATTGTTGACGCCTACAGGAACGAGCCTACTTATGTTGTACGCTTTTTCATATAACTGAATCATAAGACACGACATTTTGGTATTTAATTTTTATTCGATTGTATTTTTTCAATAACATCAAGAGAGGTCATTAACAACCTCCTAACGGCCGAAATTCCCGCCACATCGACATCTGTTGTCAACACAATGCCAGGTGCGGTCACATGACGCCCCTATGTTGTTACAATCTGATTGCGCTGTACATGTTCTGTTTATATTCACTACAAGTAAACCAACCAAAATATAATAAAAAATCCTTCGGAACACCTCTGCCGATTCCGTACCTTCATTAAACTGGTTTGCGTTGACTCCGGTTGCACAGCAACATGGAACGGGGACCAGTTATAACTCCATATAACCCTTTCGGCACAGATGGAGGTACGGAATTCGCCGAGGAGTTCCAATAGCATCTAACTTTGACGTAGGATGAAACTTACAAAAAGCCATTTTTAAACTGTTTTAGCCTAATATAAACATACCCTAATTTTATGGATATTGTTTGAATACAGAGTAGAGCACAAACACACAAATTATTTCTTGCACATTTTTACTGCAAAGGATTTTTTCATATTCTGAAGACTTGTTCATGATTAAATTCAAACTTCGGCCCTTTGAAACACTTAAGATTTACTTTTTTACCAATATAATTGAATTCAACCGAAATTTGTTACTAAATTTGAAATAAAAAATTACAGTATCAATTGGGTTATATATATTCCTATAGCTTACAGTTTGAAGTTTGAAATATTACCTGTGCATGTGCAAATACTCTGTACACATGAAGGATGAAATCCAGTTGCACATGACATGTGAGTACATTCAGATGCCACATTATTATTTGGACAATCCTCGGCATTAACGAAAGCCACTATAATAAACAGAAAACTAATCATTTATGTACAGTAAAACCTATTAAGGCCATTTTTGGTAAAAAAATGGTTTTAATATTGAGGAAATCTAATTATCAAGATACAATGCCAAAGAAATATAGAAAACAAGTCCAAATTAATGTGTTGGTGTTAATGTAGAATGGGTAGATTAATTATCCAAATGATTGTAAAAATATGTTTAGTGTACATGTATTTAAATAAAATGAGGTTTTCATGAGACAAAAACCTTCACTCATCTTCCACCCCATCCAAAGCATTTAAGTAATAATACTTATTTTACTATGGCAACATTTTAATTTTATTTACATGTAATATGAAAAAAGCTTTTCAGCTGAGAGTGAATTTTGAATAATTGTTATCTTTTTACCATTTTTATAGCTAATTTGCAAAGAATTTCGTAACCTTGTATTTCTATTGCTCTTACTCCTTGAAATGAATGTAAAGGTGACCACTCACTGTATTTTCAAATGATGAGAATCTAAGCATTTATCTCTATGCTGTAACAAAATGAAAATTGAAAAGAAAATCAAATCTTACCCCAGGCCACTAAGCAGAATGCTAAAACAAAACGCATGATCAAATTTGTCTGACTGCTGTGTGCGAAGCCGGCTTGAAATAATTATCTTAACAGGATACATGTATACGTGAATAATAATATATGAAGACACGATTAGTATTAAATATGACGTCTTATCTTTCCATAAAAGGTTTCAAGTCCATTATATGACCCGTTTGTTTACAACACACCACTTTTTAAGTCGGCATAAGTGGTGTTTCTGGCCTGTAAGTCACATTTTAATGTCTAATTTTTAACTTCACGTTGCACTTTTACATGCAATTTTAGTTATCCTTATCAACAAAAGGGCATTCTACCGTAATTCTAAACACATTTTCCATATGACTTAGTATAGCTTAGTATAGCATTAGATAAAAGGAGGTAAACTAGTTTCTGACATTACTTATAGAAACGGCGATCATATCCTGTCTTAAAAGTGCCTGCATCCGAGATTTGTCACGATTATAATTACTTGTACATGTATTTGCTTTTTAACTTCAATACACTGGCTTCCCGTTGCACTAATCAGTGGATTAATTCAATTTAAGATGCTTAAGAAAGTTTGCATTTGACACACTACTGATAGATATTTACTCAATATTTTGTTTTGGTTTGCATCTGGTGCAGTGCTATTAAACAAGAATATTCTCGTTACACACAATAGAAAGTTTGGACATTGCTCCTGAGTACCTTATCAGAACTAAACTGTTCTCTCTTTAATCCACAAGGAATAGACTAAATGCCTAATGGACTCAGAGATATGAGGAAAATGTAATATCACCATTTATATTGCCCCAGAGGCTCGAGTAACATATCTTCACCTCAGTGCCCCATGTCCCTAATTTTTCAAGATTTTTACATAATTGCTGTCTAGATATCTACATGCTTTCAGTTAATCAAGTCATTCAGTATGCAATGACATCCGTTTGAAAAATATCCTGTAACTATCTGCTTTATTTTCTATCAATTTATGCCGTTTTGGAACTTTGAATGTGTTCTCTTAAAGTCAGAATGGTACAAAGCCACCTCGTAGGTGATATACCAACTCCACTCTATACTTAGTACATGTATAAAAGTTTATTTTTCACAATTTGGTGTATTTCTTGATTTTGTTTTCACCACATCCTGTAAAAGTCTGTTGTTATACATATATATCTGTATGATTATTCAATGGTTTACGTTAAATTGTTGAGTAAGGGGTGGTGAAGGTAATCATTGTCAAAAGTACTGAATTATAAACAAAGGAATCTTTCACCCACATATTAAACCTGAATCTTTATGAATAGTTCAGTGCTCATCAAACTGAACTAATCAAGTAACACTCTGACATGCATGTATAAGAAAATAGACTATGTAAGTAGTAAGTACATTGTAACAAAAAATTAAAACAACAAATTTATACATAAAATATTTATTATATCACTCAATATACATTTTAATATAGCACACACATATTTACAAAACATATAGCTATGTATAAAAATTAAAACAACAGCCTAATATGGGGAAATATCAATTAATCTGAGAACATTTAAGAAAGAAATGGGAGATAACACAAATTATGTGAAGTTTGTAGCAGTAAAAGGTGTAAATATGGTCAGAAATAGAGGTCAATTTCTAGTACATATACATGTACACGGAACTTCACCAATGAGTAGCATACCTGCTCTACATCTTGGTTACAAAACGAAAATAAGGTAATCATTAACAAGTAATGGTAAACAATTTTACATACCATAAAAAGACAAGTACATTTGGTTTAAACAAAAGGTTAATTTTCAAATTTATTACAGGCAATTTTTCATTCAGTGTAATTTTAGATTGAAAAGATTCAAAAATTGGTTTAACCATTTAGATTCTACAAGGATAATATACAGTATCAAAATAACAATTCATGGAATGTACATACAATGTGTATTGTATTATATTTAATGGTCCCAAATAGACAATCTATAACAAACAAAACTTTGATCAAGTTTATTCCCTTATACAAACAGGAGTTTTTACACAAAAATTATCAATTTTGTTACTTACTTAAATTTCAAATATTCTTTGTTTAAAAAAAAGATCTGTGTTCATGCATCTGAGAAATAAAAACCTATGACAGTAAAAAGATATATTTATAAGGCAAAGATGAAAATTTAACTTGTACAAACAAAAGGAATGGTGATAATAAAAATTAACAAACTATGAAAATAAGCAAATCGTACCTTAAGTTTATGCATAAAACAGATAGAAATATGAAAGAAAAATAAATGCAAATTAGATCAAAGATCAGTTCAGATCTAAGTCTTCAGATAGATGGACGGATCAAGCTAGAGAGAGACACACAGTCATTGGACATAAAACTAGAATTTAACACTATCCTCAAATCTCATCAAAAAATCCTTTACAGAGCTTAAGTATATTAACACAATACTTCATACATTTCCATAGATAAATCAGTTAACAATAATTTAGAATCAGATAAAATCATTCTGAATGAGCAATACATCTAACAATTTAACAAAACCATGGTAACCTAAGAGCTAAAAAACTAATTTTTTTTAATCTTTGAATACAGCTGAAGTACAACCAAAATTAGACACCCTATGTTCATTCATTATCCCTTGAAACATAAACCTTGTAACTAATCCTTGTCTACACTAGTGGCCATCGCCCGCTATGGATAGAACTTGTGGTGAATAAATAGCAGCAAAGAGAGATAGTTTGTCTTTGGTCCACAGTGGAATTAATATCTGGCACGTAATTAGGTATCACCTGTCATTATTGCTAGAAATTCATTCTCGTTAACTGAAAAGAAAGTGCAAAAGTATGCTATAATAAACACACAATTTAAACAGAAGACAAGATGATAAAAGATTTTCCAATTTCACAAAGACTGAATATCTACACTTTAAATCATGGAAATTGTTTTCACTTCGCTCATTCATTTGTAGATGAACCTTTTATATGTAAATATAACTTATAAAACCAAAAATCAGTCAGCACCATGTAAGGAAACCTATACTTGTACTTTTATTTTTTATATTTTTAAGTACATAATAAGAAAGCATTTCATGCAACTGAAATATCACCATGGAATGAATTACTCAAGTATATTCAATTAACTAAATTTTATAGTTTCTGTCAAATAATCTACAATATGTTCATTGCTTACATTAACTAGATTTGAGCATTGTAAATAAACCACAAACTATTTCATTTAAAAATTCAATAAAATACAAACTTCATGTGATTACAGCAAGGAATGGCACAAAATATTAAACAAATAAGACCAAAAACATTCGAGTCATTGATGACTTTATGAATGGTTTCACGATACAAGGTGTGCACAGGTATATAATAACTTACTTTCACCATCACCATCACGATCAAATTCATCAATCATTGCTCGTAATTCTTCATCAGTCATATTTTCTCCCAGCTCTCTGAAAAATTACAAGACTAAATATTTAAAGCAAGAAAAATATCTTAATAAAAATCAGCATAAATGTTTTATTATTTTATATATTTTCTTTGGTATATTTTCAAAATAGCCCAAAACAAATTAGCTGTTATATATTTCTGAATCAAGAAAGCATGTCATTTTACACATACATCAACACGAGTTGAACACATACTCATCTGACATGGTTTGCTCATAATGATATGATCACTATCAATCAACAAGAACAAAGTCATCTTTCATAACTGCCTTATGTGCAGAAGGAAACCATCCCTTCAATTTTCATTCTGATAAATAAACAAATACCTGGCAACACGTCTGAGATTCCGTAAACTTATTTTCCCTGAGCTGTCATCATCAAACAATTTAAATGCTTTTAATACTTCTTCCTGAGGATCTCGTTCCAGCATCATATCTGTCACTATAATTATAGAGCTACAGTTTAAACATATGAAAACATGATTTTACACACATAAATACAATTGATTAGTTGACTTTCATGCCATAAGTATACAGTTTTTCAGTTACATTGATAAAACTAATGTCCCTGATAACAAGCATTAATAAGTATACAACTTAAGCTTCGAGATTGGCCATTCAGAGTTATAAACTGCCCATAAAATCAAACAAGAGGCTTTACAAGTATTTGAAAAAACTTCCTGCCGGTATAGTCAAATGTTGTATCCTTTGAATTAAGAATATTAACAAAAACATAGAAAAAACAAAAACACAGAAAAAAAGTCAAATTGAATTCAGTATTGCCAAATGATTATAATTTAGAATCAGTTTTTATGAAAATTCCATGGGGGTCCAGTGTAATTAATGGAGATGACATTTTAAATGAATTTCAACCATCCAATGACCACACTATTCACACTCTTTTGATACTTACTGACTTCATTAAAATCTTCAAATGTGATTTTGCCAGTACCCTCTCTGTCATAATCACGTAAAACTTTCAAAACATCAGTTTTCTTCACATCAAATCCTAATGCTCGCATAGCAACCTGTCATATCAAAATATAAGTACCAAATCAGGCAAATTATAATAAAATAGCTTTTCTTAAAAATTGTATCAATGTGTTTCTTTGTAAATATCGTGTTCTTGAATATCAATAAAAAATGATCTATCAATTCTTTAAAATCTTATTACATCTATTAAAAAGGACATAAGTTATGACATCACTCAATTTTGCTGTAAGTTTAAGAAGTATAAAAACATTACATATTCACTCTGTACAAATTTCAACAATACGAATGTCAAACCTATCTTTGAAGATGCCATGATGATCATACCTTAAGTTCATGGTAATCAATAGCTCTGTCTTTATCTGTATCAAACAAATCAAAAGCTTCTCTAATCTCTTGTTTTTGTTCCTCAGCTAATTCCCTCTTCTTTTTCTTCTTGCTTTTGTCCAAAGCAAACTCCGCCCTATAATTGAAATTAAAACTGAAAATAAGTCGGGAACAAGAGGGTCATGCAGGCTTCCCAAACATGTCAGGCAAATTTCAAGCAGGTCCAGTAACTTTTCAGTAAGTAGCTGACCAGATGTCCGGCAGTCGGGCACGATTTACAGCATTGATCACTTATTTATGATACATTAGGTCAGACAAATATTCATTTCGTCAGACAGGAATTCTAACTTTGCCTGAACCAATGTCAGGCAAGTAAGAAGCCTGGTCATGATGGCCCTGCATCAGTCATCAGAATATTTGTTACATTAGCTCATAAAAAGTAGTTTTTAACACTGTTATGTGCTTTTCACCTCCAATGACACAATCTTTCACACCAAGAAAACCTTTGAAAGTGACAAAATAAGGGATACTGTAAAAATAAAAAATGATGAGAATTACATTCTTAGGTCTAAATCCACTAGTATAATATAGAGCAATAATATTTTGCCCCATAAAACTGAACCACACGACCACACACATTTGTCATTTGATGTAGAACAAAGTTTTACAATCAATGCCGACCTGAATTATTCCTTTGATCTTACCGACGCTGGTCTCAAATAATTTTCTTTGAAGTCACCATGCCAATGGAATTGACGCATAATGTTACTGTTTTGTCACACCAATTGTTACAAATTTACTGCTTTCAGTTGTGAAATTAGCTTCATGTGCGGCGCTGCATGTGATGTTATAATAATTAAAAAAAACTAAGTACAGAAAACGTGGGCGATTTTCAATCAGTAAATTATGTAAAGGCAAAAAGTAGACGTTGGTAGAAGGGTGTTGTTAACAGTTTGTTGGGCATTTAACCTACTGAAATTCAAAATAAACATATGTTTTATAATGTTTTCATGACAATCTATGTACGGCAATATGTATTGCAATACGGGTTGGCTGTATCATAATATATCGCAATACGGGTTTGACTGTATCATGGCACCCCTAGTTATCACAGATTATATGTATGAAAATTAATAATGTGGACAGGTTGACAGTCTGAAAAAGGATGGAATTATTAAGAGAAATACCATTTTCATTATTTTGACCAACTAGTTATAAATAAAATTTAATTAAGTTGCTATCATAACCTTTTTAACAGGTACTCAATTTCATAAACACAAGACATTTTTTTGCATAAATTGCATCTATTGACAAATCATGTAAACAAGAAGAATTTTTTTCTCATTTTCAACATTTCACAATTAGATGGAATCTTCACAGGATATCCTATCTCCTTTTTCAGGAGGCTAAGTGTGAATGAGGACAAATTCTGATAAAGTTGATACACAAGTAGTTGGTTCTGATCAGGCTCAGACATGCTTGCAGCATCAGGATCTGGTTCAATTTTGGTAGAACTAACTGAATTGATTATTGGTGTTTTTTATCCTAAAGTCAAATAGATTTTGCCTTTATTTGTTACTTGTAACCAATTTGTTTCAATTTCACACTTTTTGTAATTTGAACTCATCTAATGTCAGATATTTATAGGTATATCAGTATGTAAATGTGAGCCATTTTGTTAAATATATCTAAAACTTAAAATTTACGAGTTCTAATCAAGATTGTTATTTACCAAAATCATGTTCACTACAATGTAAACTATGAATTAGCAAAAAGAGGGTTTTAATTCCCCGATTAATCACATGTCATGTTCACTATATAAAAAATTCCTCTCAATAAGCCATTTAATGGTGTATCCAAGAAAACCAAAATCAACTCTGTCTGTGATATGTTTAAACATGACAAACATGGATATAAAGACATAAAAGAATGACAAACGTAATAATTTCTTCTTTAATAATTATAAATCATGCAAAATTTGGTATGAACATGTAACTTCACAAAAAAAACGCAAGAGTAAAATGATTTGTTTTCATCCGAAATAAGATAACAACGACCACTGGTACACTTACACAGAAACAAATTTCTCACAAATTGAATAATTTCCGAACTTAACACGGTACAAAAAAGTAGGCAAATAGTGATTACCTCAAAGAAAGACTCATTTTATTACAGATGCACAATACAGAAGACTACAATATCATCGAAGTTTTTGTATTACGGCGCTCGACAAGAATAAACAAATTTTTGACTGGTCGTAAGCTATTTAACGAAAAGTGAAAAGAAACAAAAAGCACCACCGTGGGATTAACTATCTATAGTTTAGTTGATAAATAAAATCAAAATTAAATTAATGACTAAACATTCGGGTAGATACGTTGGAACCACTGCTACAACAAAAGCAGACATTGAATGCACAACTGCGATGATGAAAATATGATGGAAGTTTACACTTTCACTGTTTTAATGACTTTAATTAATGGCAAATAATGGCACATTTTTACTTCGCATTCCATCATCGTAGCTTGGAGAATCGTGACTTCTTGGGAAAAACAAAGCACACGGTGGTCCAGCGGAATAGTTTAAAGATTATCTTTAATGTATGACATGTTATACATACATCGTCTGAACAAAGATCTGTACAATACATTGATCCTCATCGGTGATGAAATCGGTGTGATGAAGCTCTGTTCAAAGTGCGCAAGAGAAGTGGTTAATCAATTGAATGACTATGTTCAGTATTGTATAACATTTAAAACCGGCTTGATTCTGTTACAGATTTATGCCAAACTTGGCTAACACGGTCAATAAATCTTAAAAAGTTTGATATAAATCTCTATAAAAGTCTAAATATACAGTCAAACCTGTGTTTATGTTCACGCACTGACTTGGCAGCGTTTTGATACAGTAATGTTATGAAGTTTATTGCATTCTGAGTATAATCAAATTTGTTAAGTGCTTCTTATACATGATGCATGCTAATGTTTTGGACACAAGTTAATATCAATTAAATGTTAACTTTTTGAAAATCGGTTCATGATAAGTATGCTTTTGAGTTGCTCAAACTAGCACACAGAATTTTTTTCGCGCTTATTGATATGTTGGATATTAACGGATATTTGCTTAATGTTCTGCTGAATCATGGTCAAGCGATTTGTTAATTGTTATAGGTTTTTTTTGCATTTAGTTTTTACGTTAATAAACTATAATTGCTTTTTTAAAAAGGTTAAGCATTTAATCAATAAATTTTACATGAAGTAATAACAAAATAAATGAAAAATGATAATGTTTATTCATGATCAATTACAAAACATAAAGGAAGCAGACAACATAACAAACATAACATAACTTGACCTTACCAAGTGGTAGACTCTTTGTTTTTTGTGGCATTTGTAGCCACTATGAAGTGGTGTATTGAAGCTGAGACCGTTATACACATTATTATCTTTATCTCAGATTGAAGTGAAATATTATCGATTACTTTAATTAAGTCCCTACTTGCACCGCGCAGCATCTCTCTGAAATGCTATTTAAAAGCATTATTTTGTCCGACCAAAGTTTTATCTTATTCTTATATGAATGTAAAAATTAATAATATTTTCATTGTATGTAAAAAATAAATAGAGAAGTTGGTGATTTTTTTCATTTTCACTACCAAATTATCAGGGTGACTTTGTATCCGAGATGGCAAACAGAGCAGAACTAAGAGAATATCCATGTTATGACATTTATAATAATGTAATCATTACATATATGAGATCACAATAATTATTTTAATATCGTGTTATAAATATATAAACGTAAAAAACAAGACAGTGATAGTTAATAGAACAAAATTTTAAAGGACCTACTGTGTAAAGACTTTAGTATAACAACTAACAGAAATAATTCATTGCCATTGCATCCACAATTTATACATTAATTATTACAATCTCTACCGAGAGTTATCGATCATCATCAATCACATACGCCTCCGTCAAAGACAAGAAAATAGTTTAAAAAATCCTTTAGAATCACATTTTCTTTTCTCAAAAAGTACATTTGTTATCATACAGTCATTAACTTTTACCACAAATACTGTGCCAAATGTCTAAAGAATGGCCAGCAAGTTTACGGGGTACATGTAATTTTTATAATTGTCAGTCACACTGATGGTACGGAGCTAATATCAACGACATCAATTACTTTGCAGTACAAGGATCCTTCAATTTTTGTTCCAGGTCGTGATGCCAGAGGACGAAAGGATCACATGATGTCTGATCTGATAGTCTCTTTCTTATTGTCAGTTTGTCTTCATTCTTTACAACTTGTATGAGTGTTCTCATTCACATTAAACCCGTATTTTCTAGGTTTTCATAACGCAGTTTTAGTACATAGATATTACAGTGCAACCTCTCCACAGCAACACCTTTTGGGAGAAGCAAAATTCTAATGAGTATTTCTTACTATGAATAAAGATTTCAAGGTAAAGTTGATGTCATTGTTGGAATTAAATAAAATTTGGTTGTCCTTATAATCAGGCAAGTTGTATCAGCACTTTACTATATGCAAGTCTGTCTTCAAAGTTTGTAATTTGTATCACAATACATTTGAAACATTAAGACCGAGATTTGAGATCAGAGACCAATCTCAAGTTTTATAACTTTGGGTCCAGGATTGGCTTGTCTCGAGATCTTTAATAACAAGTCTACTTCTGATTCATGAACCTTGCATTTTTTATTTTTAGACTATTTTGTACCATTGTTGTATCTATTTATTTAAGCAAAACTTTTAAAGTCAGCTTTGGTAATTGTTTTGCATATTTATTTTGTGTTCTTGGAATTTGTGTATCAACTATGAACTACTCCATGATCTCACAGCATTCTTATTGTTCTCTTAACTGTTCTATATTATAAACTAATATTCTCTCTTTGTGTTAGCACCTTTGGACACAGCTTATATATTAACTAGATATTATTGTTTCTTCAGGATAGTTCTTTGAAAATATAAGTAACAATATGTCAGAGCTTTATAAATAAGATTTTAATTAAACAAATGCAAGCTAAGAAACTTATATAACAAAATAATAGATAGAAAAATTAGTATACAACATAAATTTAAACATTAATTTAAACATATGCTTGAAATGTTGAATACAATGGCAAATTAAAAAATACTTTAATACAAACTAAGTACATGTAAATAAATAGACAGGGTATTACACTCAACTCATAGAGGTACAACAAGGACCTACATGAATATACAATTTTTACAATTCAACAATCTGAATGCCTATCAAAGTAAGTCCATACACATCTCTATGAAACTTTCAAAATAAAAACAAATTTAATCTTCAATTTGCGAGGGGACACTTCTATCAGAGGAACAACAACTACACATACATACATAAAGTTTTTACAATGTTGGATGTGATTTCCATGAAATTTTGTAAGAATACTATTGTTCTTTGCACAGTAAAAATGTTTACAATTACAATAAGTATCTATTTCTGTCTTATACTAATCAAATGTTTAGCAAACGGTGGCCGAATCGCCCAGGTAAAACCAGAGAAAAAACCTGGTTTTCGAATAGGAAATAAAAACTCTGGAACCCTGTAACCCTTTGTCACCGCTAACGACACTCGAGCGTACTGTCCCAACAGTACTACCACCTAGATGTGGGTCCTCATCCTTGCAAAACATTTGACAAACATCAGCCTATTTCTTTCTCAAAATATCATTTTTAGATAAAAATCACAAAGCCCTGAATACTAGGAGACTAGTCATGTACATAGTCAGTGGGTTAAACTTCCTGCAGAACCATTGATCGCTCACAACTGATTAAAGTCCAGATCCAATTGGCGTACATATCCTGAAATCAAACAAGGAATCAATAAAACAATAAGCTAATAATTCAATGATATATTTAATATAATAAGTAAAAGACTACTTAAAAAAAGGAAGGTGACAGCAAATTCAATACTACTGCAAAGATATAAAAAGTTCCTAGATACTAACATCACACCAACAGCCAGGGTCATTTGGCGACTTCAAGCTTCAGCAGTGCAGGAAGACCCCCCCCCACATACACCTGGGTAGAATTACTGGCCTAGGAGCTAGCTGGACAGCTTCCTCACATATGAAATTTGTTCTTGGGTAGGATTTTAACTCCCAGCAGAGAGGGGTTAGTGATAACTATATAGACATCATAACAACTGGAGGTCCCCTAATTGAATAATAACAGAAAGTGAGCAAAGAAATGAACTAATTATCATCATATTATTATGTTCAAGTAATTTGAGTGTGAGACACACTTCTATAAGACTGAAACTAGCATACCGTATATCATATACTGGTGTGCACAGCATACCATACAGCCATCAAATCCACTAATTCCAATCTAACCATCATCTCTACGTTATTCTCAGAATCATCTATCCATAGATTACCATCCAGCCATCTTCTGCTCTATCATTCTCAGGTGTCGTCCATTGTGTTCGCAGCTCCTTCGTGGTGATGCTGAGTTATCTCATAATGATGCCAAGGCACAGGGTGCCATGTCACCATAATGAGGGAAGAATAAACAAAACAAAACAGAAGGCGGTTAGTATAAGTCCAACAAATAAGTCAAATGTAAAACTATCTTTAAGAATTAATACACAATCTACTTTTCACAATTTTCTACTAACTCCTGATATACATTGAATCTAAAAGTATCCTATCCTTTTACCATCTAAAATAACACTCGGCAAACTGATTTTGAATAATTCATTATGCAGTAATCGCAAATTTTGTTTCATTTCTTTATCTGCATAATCAGATCAATTCTATATTTTATTGCAGGAAGAAAATGCTATGTCAGTAAGTAATCAATTAACTATAAACCCTAAGAAAACTTGGCAGGTCTGATGCTGAATCACCACCACAGTAGGAAAACCTACTGGCGCCCAGGAGGCTATCGACATGTTGCGACCCTGATGCCTTAGTAAAGATTTCTGCTGAACATAACATAATCATCCCACTAGCACAAGTGTTCAAAAAAAAACCCCAAAAAAGCCAAATTAATGCTTTTAAAATCGCTTTATACAAGTTCGCATGATCAACAATTCTACTGAAGTGAGGAGGAAATTACAATCTTACATATCCACTTCTCATACACTGGCTAGGTACAATAAAAACTGAAGAACAAGGGAAGAATAAACAAAACAGAACAGAAGGCGGTACGTATAAGTCCAACAGATAAGTCAAATGTAAAACTAACTTTTACAATTAATACACAATCTACTTTTCACAATTTTCTACTAACTCCTGATATACATTGAATCTAAAGCATCCTATCTTTTTACCATTTAATATAACTCTCTGCTAACAGATTTTGAATAACTGAATAATGATTTTTATTTTACATATCCAACTTTTAACACATTTGCTTGTTACAATACTAACTGAAGAACAAATAATATCGAGTGGCAACAATTCTTACGTGTTTCTGCTGTGCGCCAAACAGTTCATCCTGACCTTGGCGACCATTGAGACCAAGGCCCTGCCAACAATCCGTGAGCTGAACTTCCATCTGTTGCTGGGTTCCCTCAATGAGGGTCGACATCTAGAAGACTACACATCAAACTGCCGAAACAAATAACAAAGGCCCTCATCAATGTACAACTAGTGGATACAATATGCATGTTCATCTTACATACAATGGTGATAATACAAATTCCTGAGAATATCCCATATCTACGAAATATGAACAGATCAAATAGATTGAAACATTGACAACCTAAACAAAACAGAAGCAAGCAGACGACTAACCCCACAGAACTGACAGGAGTATGAATGTCAACAAAAGCCAATACTTACGTTTTGGTGTCGAGCACCATGCCCTTGACCCTGACCTTGGCGACCACTGAAACCAAGGCCTTGCCTTCAATCCGTGTGCCGATCTCCCTTATGAAGCCTTATGACTTCTTCACGTTGCATAGGCACCGACTTCCTGACTCTGCAGGTTCCAGTTCCATCATAATGATGATGATCTTGATGCTGGGTTATCTCCTATAGGTTCCACGACACACTGTGCCATGTCACCATCTTGAAGGCCCAGATCTGGAGTCAACACATCCGACCGCTGAAATAAGAAGAGAACCGTGTCAATGCCCAACAGGAGAGATCAGTTTTCAAGTACAAAAATGATGAGAAATTACCATTAGTAGGAATGCATTTACGCCTCATTTAAATTTAGTTCTGAACTGACCAAAAGAAAAATTGCCAACAGACCACTAACCTGACAGCACCAACTGAACTACAAATGCGAAGAACAAATCAACGACAATACTTACGTTATGGTGCTGAGCACCATGCCCTTGACCCTGACCTTGGTAACCATTGAGACCAAGGCCTTGCCCTCAATCCGTGTGCCGATCTTCATATGAAGTCCAAAGACTTCTTCGCGGTGCATAGGCACCGACTTCCTGACTCTTCAGGTTTATAGTTCCATCATAATAATGATGATCTTGATGCTGGGTTATCTCCTATAGGTTCTACGACACACTGTGCCATGTTACCATTTTGAAGGCCCAGATCTGAAGTCAACACATCCGACTGCTGAAATAAGAAAAAAAGACTTTCGTCAATCCCCAACAGAACAGAATGGTTTTCAAGCACAAAACAATCATGAAAAAATAGGATTACTAGGAATGCATCAACGCCAGTGTAAAACTGATCATTTAGATTCAGCTCTGAACTGACCGACAGAAAAATGTCAACAGACCATCGACCCAACAACACCAACCGAACTACAAATGCTAAGAACAAATCAACAACAATACTTACGTTTTGGTGCTGAGCACCGTACGTTTGAGTTCGACCTTGGTGACCATTGAAACCAAGGCATTGTAGTGGTCTATCCATTCGTTCGTGGTGATGCTGAATTATCTCATACTGATGCCACGGCACAGGGTGCCATGTCACCATAATGAGGGAAGAATAAATAAAACAAAACAGAAGGCGGTTAGTATAAGTCCAACAGATAAGTCATATGTAAAACTAACTTTTACAATTAATACACAATCTGCTTTCAACAGTTTTCTACTAATTCCTGATATACATTGAATCTAAAAGCATCCTATTCTTTTACTATCTAAAATAACACTCTGAAAACTGATTTTCAATAATTCATTACTTATTTCTTTTATTTAAGTTATCAATTAACTATAAAACAATAAAAAAATTGGCAGGCCTAATGCAGAATCCCCACCCCAGTAGGAAAACCTACCGGAGCCCGGCCGGAAGGGATTCGACATGTCGACCTTGATGCCTTACTAATGAATAATGATTTTTACATTGAATCTAAAAGCATCCTATCTTTTTACCATTTAATATAACTCTCTGCTAAAAATTTTTGAATAATTAAATAATAATTTTTATTTCACAAATCCAACTTTAACATATTTGATTGTTCCAACACTAACTAAAGAACAAATATCGATTGGCAACAATTCTTACGTGTTTCTGCTGTGCGCCAAACAGTTCATCCTGACCTTGGCGACCATTGAGGCCAAGGCATTGTGGTCCATCCGTTCATGGTGATGCTGAATTATCTCATAATAATGCCACGGCACAGGGTGCCATGTCACCATAATGAGGGAAGAATAAACAAAACAAAACAGAAGGCGGTTAGTATAAGTCCAACAGATAAGTCAAATGTAAAACTAACTTTTACAATTAATACACAATCTACTTTTCACAATTTTCTACTAACTCCTGATATACATTGAATCTAAAAGCATCCTATCTTTTTACCATTTAATATAACTCTCTGCTAACAGATTTTGAATAACTGAATAATAATTTTTATTTTACATATCCAACTTTTAACACATTTTGCTTGTTTCAACACTAACTAAAGAACAAATATCGAGTGGCAACAATTCTTACGTGTTTCTGCTGTGCGCCAAACAGTTCATCCTGACCTTGGCGACCATTGAGACCAAGGCCCTGCCAACAATCCGTGAGCTGAACTTCCATCTGTTGCTGGGTTCCCTCAATGAGGGTCGACATCTAGAAGACTACACATCAAACTGCCGAAACAAATAACAAAGGCCCTCATCAATGTACAACTAGTGGATACAATATGCATGTTCATCTTACATACAATGGTGATAATACAAATTCCTGAGAATATCCCATATCTACGAAATATGTACAGATCGAACAGATTCAAACATTGACCAACTAAACAAAAGAGAAGCAAGCAGACGACTAGCCCCACAGAACTGACTGGAGTATGAATGTCAACAAAACCAATACTTACGTTTTGGTGTCGAGCACCATGCCCTTGACCCTGACCTTGGCGACCACTGAAACCAAGGCCTTGCCTTCAATCCGTGTGCCGATCTCCCTTATGAAGTCCAAAGACTTCTTTGCGGTGCATAGGCACCGACTTCCTCACTCTGCATAATTTCATAGTTTCATCATAATGATGATGATCTTCATTCTGGGTTATCTCCTATAGGTTCCACGACACACTGTGCCATGTTACCATTTTGAAGGCCCAGATCGGGAGTCAACACATCCGACCGCTGAAATAAGAAGAGAACCGTGTCAATGCCCAACAGGAGAGATCAGTTTTCAAGTACAAAAATGATGAGAAATTACCATTAGTAGGAATGCATTTACGCCTCATTTAGATTTAGTTCTGAACTGACCAAAAGAAAAATTGCCAACAGACCACTAACCTGACAGCACCAACTGAACTACAAATGTGAAGAACAAATCAACGACAATACTTACGTTATGGTGCTGAGCACCATGCCCTTGACCCTGACCTTGGTGACCATTGAGACCAAGGCCTTGCCCTCAATCCGTGTGTCGATCTTCATATGAAGTCCAAAGACTTCTTCGCGGTGCATAGGCACCGACTTCCTGACTCTTCAGGTTTATAGTTCCATCATAATAATGATGATCTTGATGCTGGGTTATCTCCTATAGGTTCTACGACACACTGTGCCATGTTACCATTTTGAAGGCCCAGATCTGAAGTCAACACATCCGACTGCTGAAATAAGAAAAAGACCTTTGTCAATCCCCAACAGACGAGAATGGTTTTCACGCACAAAACAACCATGAAAAATAGGATTACTAGGAATGCATCAACGCCAGTGTAAAACTGATCATTTAGATTCAGCTCTGAACTGACCGACAGAAAAATGTCAACAGACCATCGACCCAACAACACCAACCGAACTACAAATGCTAAGAACAAATCAACAACAATACTTACGTTTTGGTGCTGAGCACCGTACGTTTGAGTTCGACCTTGGTGACCATTGAAACCAAGGCATTGTAGTGGTCTATCCATTCGTTCGTGGTGATGCTGAATTATCTCATACTGATGCCACGGCACAGGGTGCCATGTCACCATAATGAGGGAAGAATAAATAAAACAAAACAGAAGGCGGTTAGTATAAGTCCAACAGATAAGTCATATGTAAAACTAACTTTTACAATTAATACACAATCTGCTTTCAACAGTTTTCTACTAATTCCTGATATACATTGAATCTAAAAGCATCCTATTCTTTTACTATCTAAAATAACACTCTGAAAACTGATTTTCATTAATTCATTACTTATTTCTTTTATTTAAGTTATCAATTAACTATAAAACAATAAAAAAAATTGGCAGGCCTAATGCAGAATCCCCACCCCAGTAGGAAAACCTACCGGAGCCCGGCCGGAAGGGATTCGACATGTCGACCTTGATGCCTTACTAATGAATAATGATTTTTACATTGAATCTAAAAGCATCCTATCTTTTTACCATTTAATATAACTCTCTGCTAAAATTTTTTGAATAATTAAATAATAATTTTTATTTCACAAATCCAACTTTAACATATTTGATTGTTCCAACACTAACTAAAGAACAAATATCGAGTGGCAACAATTCTTACGTGTTTCTGCTGTGCGCCAAACAGTTCATCCTGACCTTGGCGACCATTGAGGCCAAGGCATTGTGGTCCATCCGTTCATGGTGATGCTGAATTATCTCATAATAATGCCACGGCACAGGGTGCCATGTCACCATAATGAGGGAAGAATAAACAAAACAAAACAGAAGGCGGTTAGTATAAGTCCAACAGATAAGTCAAATGTAAAACTAACTTTTACAATTAATACACAATCTACTTTTCACAATTTTCTACTAACTCCTGGTTTACATTGAATATAAAAGCATCCGATCTTTTTACCATTTAATATAACTCTCTGCTAACAGATTTTGAATAACTGAATAATGATTTTTATTTTACATATCCAACTTTTAACACATTTGCTTGTTACAATACTAACTGAAGAACAAATAATATCGAGTGGCAACAATTCTTACGTGTCTCTGCTGTGCCTTGGCGACCATTGAGACCAAGGCCCTGCCAACAATCCGTGAGCTGAACTTCCATCTGTTGCCGGGTTCCCTCAATGAGGGTCGACATCTAGAAGACTACACATCAAACTGCCGAAACAAATAACAGAGGCCCTCATCAATGTACACCTAGTGGATACAATATGCATGTTCATCTTACATACAATGGTGATAATACAAATTCTAAGAATATCCCATATCTACGAAATATGTACAGATCAAATAGATTGAAACATTGACAAACTAAACGAAACAGAAACAAGCAGACGACTAACCCCGCAGAACTGACTGGAGTATGAATGTCAACAAAAACCAATACTTACGTTTTGGTGTCGAGCACCATGCCCTTGACCCTGACCTTGGCGACCACTGAAACCAAGGCCTTGCCTTCAATCCGTGTGCTGATCTCCCTTATGAAGCCTTATGACTTCTTCGCGGTGCATAGGCACCGACTTCCTGACTCTGCAGGTTCCAGTTCCATCATAATGATGATGATCTTGATGCTGGGTTATCTCCTATAGGTTCCACGACACACTGTGCCATGTCACCATTTTGAAGGCCCAGATCTGGAGTCAACACATCCGACCGCTGAAATAAGAAGAGAACCGTGTCAATGCCCAACAGGAGAGATCAGTTTTCAAGTACAAAAATGATGAGAAATTACCATTAGTAGGAATGCATTTACGCCTCATCTAGATTTAGTTCTGAACTGACCAAAAGAAAAATTGCCAACAGACCACTAACCTGACAGCACCAACTGAACTACAAATGCGAAGAACAAATCAACGACAATACTTACGTTATGGTGCTGAGCACCATGCCCTTGACCCTGACCTTGGTGACCATTGAGACCAAGGCCTTGCCCTCAATCCGTGTGCCGATCTTCATATGAAGTCCAAAGACTTCTTCGCGGTGCATAGGCACCGACTTCCTGACTCTTCAGGTTTATAGTTCCATCATAATAATGATGATCTTGATGCTGGGTTATCTCCTATAGGTTCTACGACACACTGTGCCATGTTACCATTTTGAAGGCCCAGATCTGAAGTCAACACATCCGACTGCTGAAATAAGAAAAAGACCTTTGTCAATCCCCAACAGACGAGAATGGTTTTCACGCACAAAACAATCATGAAAAATAGGATTACTAGGAATGCATCAACGCCAGTGTAAAACTGATCATTTAGATTCAGCTCTGAACTGACCGACAGAAAAATGTCAACAGACCATCGACCCAACAACACCAACCGAACTACAAATGCTAAGAACAAATCAACAACAATACTTACGTTTTGGTGCTGAGCACCGTACGTTTGAGTTCGACCTTGGTGACCATTGAAACCAAGGCATTGTAGTGGTCTATCCATTCGTTCGTGGTGATGCTGAATTATCTCATATTGATGCCACGGCACAGGGTGCCATGTCACCATAATGAGGGAAGAATAAACAAAACAAAAAAAAGGCGGTTAGTATAAGTCCAACAGATAAGTCAAATGTAAAACTAACTTTTACAATTAATACACAATCTGCTTTCAACAATTTTCTACTAATTTCTGATATACATTGAATCTAAAAGCATCCTATTCTTTTACTATCTAAAATAACACTCTGAAAACTGATTTTCAATAATTCATTACTTATTTCTTTTATTTAAGTTATCAATTAACTATAAAACAATAAAAAAATTGGCAGGCCTAATGCAGAATCCCCACCCCAGTAGGAAAACCTACCGGAGCCCGGCCGGAAGGGATTCGACATGTCGACCTTGATGCCTTACTAATGAATAATAATTTTTACATTGAATCTAAAAGCATCCTATCTTTTTACCATTTAATATAACTCTCTGCTAAAAATTTTTGAATAATTAAATAATAATTTTTATTTCACAAATCCAACTTTAACACATTTGCTTGTTCCAACACTAACTAAAGAACAAATATCGAGTGGCAACAATTCTTACGTGTTTCTGCTGTGCGCCAAACAGTTCATCCTGACCTTGGCGACCATTGAGGCCAAGGCATTGTGGTCCATCCGTTCATGGTGATGCTGAATTATCTCATAATAATGCCACGGCACAGGGTGCCATGTCACCATAATGAGGGAAGAATAAACAAAACAAAACAGAAGGCTGTTAGTATAAGTCCAACAGATAAGTCAAATGTAAAACTAACTTTTACAATTAATACACAATCTGCTTTTCCCAATTTTCTACCAACTCCTAATATACATTGAATCTAAAAGCATCCTATCCTTTTACCATCTAAAATAATACTATGCAAACTGATTTTGAATTATTCATTATTTATTCATTTTATTTATCAATTAACTATAAAACAAAAACAAAAAAATTGGCAGGCGTAATGCTGAATCACCCCCACAGTAGGAAAAACCTACTGGCGCCCAGGGGGCATTCATCATGTTGACCTTGATGCCTTAGTAATGAATAATGATTTTTACATTAAATCAAAAAGCATCCTATCTTTTTTCCACCTAAAATAACACTCTGCTAACAGATTTTGAATAATTAAATATTAATTTTTATTTTACATATCCAACTTTTTACATATTTGTTTGTTACAATACTAACTGAAGAACAAATATTGAGTGGCAACAATTCTTACGTGTTTCTGCTGTGCGCCAAACAGTTCATCCTGACCTTGGTGACCATTGAGACCAAGGCCTTGCCAACAAATCCGTGAGCTGAACTTCCATCTGTTGTTGGGTTCCTTCAATGAGGGTCGACATCTTTGTTCTGAAAATGGAAGAACACAAGCTCTGATGATCTGTTATTGTTTACGTAATCATCAGTATGAAAAGTATGTTTACTAAAACTAGTGAAGAAATAGGTTATATTGAATGATAATTGATTTTTTACATTCATCATCGATGGTCGCCGACTTCAGACCTACTTGATGATTAAAAGTGCAATCCGATCTATCAAAAATTGAACAAACTTCCAGAACTGAAGTGACAATACACAATCATAATTATATAATCCACAGAAACTGCAACATTGTCATATGTTGCATAAACATTTCCAAATAGGCGATGAATGAATGATTGTAAACACAAAGAAATACTAACTTCAACTTCCTTGGACAGGTGAATATGAGGTTAAATTTTAAATTCAATAATTGTCAGGAAGATTACAACAGATAGTAATCTGTATATAGCAATTTAGAAGTATATAATCTATGATAATGCCAAATAAACAATCAACAAATGTCGTAATTAAATGTATCACTTCATTGAAAACAATGCAAATAGACATAAATTCAAATAATTTCTGAATTCTGTCTGTAGTTTTAGAACATATCAACCAACAGAACAACAGAACCCTCAGCATGAACAACATATTTCTAAATGTCACATAAAACCATTATTTATTGGAAAATTAGATACACAAAAAAAACAATTATTTCCAACAATGTAATTAGAATTATCACTGAATGTAATTAAAAACCCACACAGAGCCCCCTTTTTTATAGGCTTAATAACATAGAATAAGCCATTTAGGAGAAGTGAACACACGATTTTGTTGACAGCCAAATAAAAAGGGGCATAACTCTTGTGAGATTACATCCAAATATTTTTTTTTAAAAGTGCAATGACTAATGTACCAGTAAAGTTTTACAAACCTTCAACAAGCCATTTAGGAGAAGAAGTGCACAAGATTTTGTCTCTAGACAAATTAAAAAAGGGTCATAACTCTCTGAAAATAATTTGAATAATTTTTTAACAATATGCGCAAGTAGACTTGATGCCTAATATGTTGGTTAAGTTTTATAAAAATCCAATTAGCCATTACAGAGAAAAAGCGCACACAATATTTCTTCTACAGATGGACGGACAGGCGGGCGGACAACCTGAAACCAGTATACCCCAACATTGTTGTGCGGGGATATAATTATGCATTACAACAATCAATCCTCTTCATAAACATTAACACCAATATATATTAACAACTTCTAACAACATCATTTATTGAACAACAAACAAAACAATCACATCATCTTAATCTTAAATATTGAACAACACTTAACGACATTTTGACATATAAAATAATTTCCTGAATGATAACAAAATCATCATCACTATTGCCAAAAACAACATCAAACAACACAATAACAATTAACAACAAACAACATTATTCTCTTCATTTTATCATGAACATCACACAATACCAACATCATACCCAAGTTAACACAAATTAAAACCATCAAGACTTATAACTAACAAATTAAAGTCATCATGAATATAGTCATCAACAAGCAACATAATTACACCTAACAACAAACAGCCTCCATTATCTTTAACCCAAAACAACGCCTACATCATACCTAAGTTAACACCAATTAAAACCATCAAGTCCTTTTCTAAACTTATAACTAACAAATTAAAATCATCATGAATATAGTCTCAACACTTATAACAAGCGACATAATTACACTTAACAACAAACAGCCTCCATTATCTTTAACCCAAAACAACGCCGACATCATACCTAAGTTAACACCAATTAAAACCATCAAGTCCTTTTCTAAACTTATAACTAACAAATTAAAATCATCATGAATATAGTCATCAACACTTATAACAAGCGACATAATTACACTTAACAACAAACAGCCTCCATTATCTTTAACCCAAAACAACGCCGACATCATACCTTAGTTAACACCAATTAAAACCATCAAGTCCTTTTCTAAACTTAAAACTAACAAACTAAAATCATCATGAATATAGTCATCAACACTTAAAACAAACAACACAATTACACTTAATAACAAACAGCCTCCATTATCTTGAACTCCGATCATCATACAAAACACCAATTAAAATTATCAACTTACACATTTATGACAGTGATGACCATATTGAACTGATCTTAATATTATGTAGAAGACTGACACTTAAAATGATCTCTAAATTTCTAAGAATATGTACCATATATTAACCATGTGATACCATAACAACCAATAATGCACTTGTTAACGATTAGATTTTTACTGGATTTATTAACCAATTTTCTGTGGCTGAATTTATTTTTGAAATTGGAAAAAGAAGGATATTTCCATTGGGAAGTTATGTGGCAAGAATGCCCCTCGACAAAATGAGGCCTTTACTGACAGGTGGCCCTTATTTGGATGTCAATTTGTTCTAAATAATCAGTGATAGTTTTAAAAGAATGGCCTTTATTCACAGACTGGTCTTTATTTGGAGGTGATCGCAAACACAGATTTGACTGTATATCTAAGATCTTATCAAGAGTCATCTCTCAACACAAACATTTTCTATAACATGTAAAAGATTTTAAGACACAACAAAAGAAACATCCGTAATCCAATTCTGTCTATTAAAGAGTAAAACATTCCATCAGTCTTTGTCTGGTATTATAAATGACTGCATTAAACATATAAGGTAAGGAGACACACAATAAACCAATATTCATTTTAAATATTCTCAACTTCAACATCCAGTTGTCAAAGTATCTTGTCAAAGTATCTATTATATACACAAATACAAGGAATTTGTGGACATGTTACAATATAATTGAAATAAATACTGAACAATTAAAATACTTATATACACATAGACAATCCCCCAAAATTACGACATTAGGAGAGCGACAGATATGTTATAACACTAAATATATTCAAAATATTTAAATGTACATCTACATGATACTCCCGATCAATCAATACTGATTATAACTGGGAGGCTGATTATAACTGGGAGGCTGTATAAGTAAGCCCTGCGGTTATAAATGATCGGGTGGTCTTCCTGTCTAAATGTAGTTTACATTCTCAAAAAATTCTGGTAAAAATGATGACAAAAAAATGATTCGTACCTTTATATAAGATAAAATCTTTGAAACTTTTCGCAGTATTAGTACTATTTTAATCAAATCATGTTTTTCAAAATTTGAAAGATAAAAACGGTAAATCCTTTATTTCTGCTTCTAACACCGTTTAGCATAGAATTCCACAATATTCATCAAAGAAAAGAAAATTTTCACATTCAGGTAAACGACTTGTACAGACAACGAGCAGTAAACATGCGTTTTTGAGAACCAGTGGCAATGAATTTCTAAGCGTGCGAACAACTGATCCATAAAATGGCGGCCATTTTTTTTAACTGCACTGACATGTGATACTGGTAAGCCAGAGAGAAGCCAGTGTTGAATTATTCCTAATGCATTTCGAATGAAAATGTTTTAAACGAAATAAGCCATCAAATGCATCACAGTTGACTTTAGCCTAAAAGAAAATTATTACGTAAAGTTCACTTACATCAGGTACACCTCACATCCATGGTCTTCGCGCCAACACGTTGACTGGTTCTGTAATACATTCGCTCTAATCTTGGTAGTGAAGATTGGAGCCGGAGACCAGTAGTTGTGTGTTCTTGCACCACATTCCTTTGACGAAAAAAATAAACAGATTCATTTGCAATATTTAATGACAAAACGACCAGTTCCGGCAATGTACATTTAATCGAAAATTGTCCAATAATAAATTAGATTATATTAATCAAATAAAGGTTCGTATTCATGTTGTAAAATAAGTTCTGGACACTTTTTAAAAGAGAAAATACAAAAAATAGAAGTGTTACCAAATGAAAAAAATATGCACGCAGAATTATTATGAGCAAATACATGTATGAAAACGTTTCAGTGACCGAAAAACATTCATAGAAATAATGAATTACAAGTAAATCTGAAGACATACATAAACAGACATTACCCCACATTTACAAATATTCTACCAAGTATTTTACAAAATGAATAAACGAGGGGAAAAATATGTCTACCTTCCAGAACTTTTCCTTCACTAAAGAATGTTTTACCTGTTAACCATGTGACCATACCTGCGAAAATTATCAAAAATTTGAGTAAATTACACAATTGGCCAATCAAATATTAGTTAATCCATCTATTGTTGCACTGAACACAATCTCATGTGTCGGAAT
This sequence comes from Lutraria rhynchaena, assembly GCA_008271625.1. Classification (NCBI taxonomy): domain Eukaryota; kingdom Metazoa; phylum Mollusca; class Bivalvia; order Venerida; family Mactridae; genus Lutraria; species Lutraria rhynchaena. The sequence continues at coordinate 3,736,411 of VIBL01000020.1, forward strand.
GGACGTAATAAAATTGAAATCGCAGCCTAAGGCACTTTTAGGTGTCCTACACATTGGACTACCCTTACACCAGCTAAAAATGATTGAAATACAATTATCAACCACAACACATCTTCACACACAAGTTCTAATATCTATGAACCATATTCTTTGTTTTGCAGATTAAAAAGAATTATTTTTCATTGTAACCATTCTATGAAATGTTACAGGGTTTTAAGTACACAATAATTCCATCCTAAATGTAACATATCAACATAAAAATAATTTAAAGCCTTACCTTTGATTATCCATGAACTGTACTGAATTGGGTTGAGAATACAATTTAATTTATACACTCGCAACTAAGAAGAACGCACGAGATTTTCGTGTTTCAAGAATTTCTTTCTATTTGTTCTATTTCACATGAACAAACAAATGTGCCTGATTGGCTAGCTATAGTCCATCACACCATAGGCACGCTTTATGGAGACATATATGCACGTATTAGCTCAGTTTTTTACCTTGGGATGTCCTTGATTCAGTTTTTGCATATCAACGATATCAATATATTGGGAAATCTGTATCGATATAATATGATGGCATATTTCTGCAGCAGAAGATTATCAGAATATGTTTGTAAAATATACCAGATTTACATGAAAAAAAAACAAGACATTTTCACGAAAATTCAAGAACTTTTCATGACAAAATTTCTTCACGAGAAAGTGCATGTACTTATCAAGTAGAAGATCAAACATTTTCAAGACAATAAAACATTTTTCCCAAGAAAACTAATCGCTAAGTGTCTGCAGACATATGTCACCATTATATATCAATGTTCTTATTCTTCTAGAATAAACAGATATGTTATGCCTCTTCTCTTGTTTTTGTATTTTAGTAGGTATAAATGTACATCCCAAATTACTAGTATGTCTGCCCACGTACTTTACATATTTATATATTGGCCCCAGGTACTTAGTAGATTTTGAAGAAAACTAATCGCTAAGTGTCTGCAGACATATGTCACCATTATATATTAATGTTCTTATTCTTCTAGAATAAACAGATATGTTATGCCTCTTCTCTTGTTTTTGAATTTTAGTAGGTATAAATGTACATCCCAAGTTACTAGTTTGTCTGCCCACGTACTTTACATATTTATATATTGGCCCCAGGTACTTAGTAGATTTTGAAGAAAACTAATCGCTAAGTGTCTGCAGACATATGTCACCATTATATATTAATGTTCTTATTCTTCTAGAATAAACAGATATGTTATGCCTCTTCTCTTGTTTTTGTATTTTAGTAGGTATAAATGTACATCCCAAATTACTAGTATGTCTGCCCACGTACTTTACATATTTATATATTGGCCCCAGGTACTTAGTAGATTTTGAGACCATTATGCACAAGTATAATGGTCTAAGGCAGATTTAAGCAAATTTACTTTTTAATAGTTTAATAACGGGAACATCGTAACACGACAGTCTCCATAAATAGTCCCAAAACAAAGCTGCCATATAAGCTAAGATCAGCTAAGAAACATGTACAGTATAGACCTTTGATATCCACTTTAATGTAATTGTCTGACATGTGCACCATTTGCTAAATGTCTAAGTTAAGAAGTGCTGTCACTTAGAAAAAAAGTGTCTATAAATCGGTACCGAGTTCCACACAATACGGAATAATAAATGTATTTCATTAGATCACATGGAAATATTTGCTTCACGTGTTTATGTATACTGGCCGCATACATACTGCATATGCGTGTTAAAACAGAATGTTCAAGACAAATTGGACTTTTCCTGGTGTGAATAGTCATTTACCGGGAGGATGTTATGATACGTGGCACCAAGATCTGGGTCCGAGGATATAAAACTTGAGAATAGTCTCCAAGCTCAAATCGGGTGTCATTCGTCGCATTTTCAATCAAACTATCGATATTCAATGGCATTTTTGTTTTTCAGTGAAGAAAACCATCATACAACACACATAATTTGAATTCGAAGGTGTACATCATTTAAACTGGTAAAAATACTAAAAACACGAATTGCACGTGCACTTCGATTAAATTAGATAAACAGGTTTTTGGTCAACTTTATTCATGGCGTTAAATGGTAACAGACACGATGTTATAAATTTGTAATGTAACGGCTCTGACACTGGTTGCCTGATAGTCAATAATTGGTACCATTTTATTTTTTGTAACTGTTTCCCGTTCCATGTCAATGCACCGAGATCTTGGACAGTGCCTAAGGAAACCAGTCCATTTCCGTTTGTAAAACTAAAAGCAATGATGTTTACAAGTCTTTACATTTTTGTTATCAGAGATTCTGGCCTCCCGTGGGAGTAAGTTTCTTTCTTAAATTTACTTTGTTTAGTTTAATTAAATGTCTAATTGTAGTTTTACTAAGTTTTTTGGTATGTCATGGGATATTCTTTCTGAAAATTCTAACTATCTTGTGCCTCCTGCCTGTCTGTACGGAGTTAACTCCCTTGATGATATTTCTTGCGTATTATTGTTGGTCATATTTGTGTATTTCATTTTTCACCCTTTTATGAGGAATAATAAAGTACGATGTGTTTTTTAGTCTCACATTGTACCTTAAAATGATACAAAAAATAAAAGTGCGGAGATAGACAAGTACTTATGTATATATAGTATTATAGATATGGGTATTGATTCAGGGAATATGCTTAACATGTATTGTAGACAGATTTCCTGATTGGTCCCAGAGTTATGATGTTCATGTCCTAATGCAAAAAAAGAGCTGTCTTTTTATTCTTTAAACTGTAATCGTTCTGAACAAATTATTATAAATATTGAACTATTTTAGTCAGATTTACTCAAATAGATACAGCAAAAAGATGTTACAGGGGAATCTGACATACACATCTTAAATGATAGCGATACACTGTCCTCTGTTTATCATCGTTTACATTGAATAACTCTATTGTACCATTTAATTGAGAAAGTAATATTATATGTATATGAGCGAACACCAGAAACACTTCACTGCATTATTCATTCATGGTACGTATCTGTTGTTTATTTCTGTTGAGTTCGTATTACTTTTGTACCGCTGTGTTTGTAAAAATAGAAAAGAAGTTGTAGATTTTTTGTGATTCAAAATCAGCTCTAAATTACCAGTATATTTTACTGTCATGATGTGAGAGCTCTGGTCTGTAAACTTGTCTTAATCCTTGAGAAAATAAGACATGGTCTATATGGATGGACACTTGCAATTTTAGAGAGTCTGAGGGAATTATTCTGTGAATGATGCTGACGAAGAAAAACTACCCCCCTCCCAATATTTGTTTTGTCAGACTCACATGTAGGATCGACAGATGAACATATTCTTCTCTGTGGCTATTAATACTGGTCAGATTGTAGATTTTGAATATCAAAATTTACATTGTGAATTGGTCAAAATCTGAGTCCTGCATTTATGAATTCCTTTACAGCTTTAATCTTACATGAGGGCTTATGACATAAATTTGTATCTGTAAAAAAAAAACCAAAATTATAATGCAGATGGAGTAATTTCCTTTAATGCAGTCTAAAAGACTGACTCTGTGGTCCATGGAAAAACCAAAAACACTTAATAACTGGAAAACACAGAAAAAAAACAAAAAACACAGGCTTTCTTATCATATCTTGCTTGATATGCAATAGTATTAACTGTTAAGCTCATTGTTTGACATGTTAAACAATATTAAAGTCCAACAGTTTTTGTAACATTTGAAGAATAATGTTTTATGTTCATCAATAATTTTGAAAATATTGAAAGAATTGCCAGCATTCCAAGTTTGTTATCTCTGTGTCTACATTTACAACTTATGAGTTCTAGTATATAACATGTTCTTCTGTGCTTCAATCTAAGTGTAACTGCTGGTTGTTAACAGTCATGCTGTTAATATTTGAGTACTATTGCTTGTAGTGTTTGCTTTTTTTAAATATGCTCCTGTATGTCTTGGGCCATATTATCTTGTATATTTAGCCACATATAATAAACACATGTTTAGATAAATATTTTTTGACAACAACAAAAGAGCCTATGAATAATAATGTGTAGCAATTGCTAAGTTTCATAAATAGTCATTATATGATTTTAGGCTGTTTCACCTATTTATGTGAGTTCCACAGAGAGCAGACATGGTAATGGTGGGTGGGCGCTTAAATGGAATTGATTCTGCGGAAGCAAAACAGCTGTTAGCTCTGTAAGTATTTCAGCAGATTTTGCATATGCCAATTGAACCAAGTATGTATGTTTTTTTAAGCACATCATTTTATTATCTCCCACCAAAGAATTAGGAGGAGGGGATGTAGGTTTGTCCGGTTGTCCAACAGTTAGTCTGAATTATTTAACAGAGATGTGAGGCCAAAGCTACAAAGTTAAGAACTGAATTGAGGGCAATAGCCTCTTATTTAACAAATGAAAAGAACAATGGAATTGGCCCTTTAACTTGTTTTTTTGTCTGGTCTTCCTTCACAGGCAAACCATCATTCACAAGAAAATATCATTCACAAACAAGCCACTACTAGCTGGAAGATATCATTATTTTAATTTAATCAAATGGTTTGAATTAGACAAAGAAATGGAATGTAAATGTTTGGTCAGCTCATAAATTTGCTCTTAGTATGGGCAAAGAATAACAAATCTCATACTGGTATGTTTTGTATGTATAGACTAAATATGTACACTTTATGTTATGATAGAGGTTAAAAAGCATTTTGGGAAAGGTTAAGTGTTACCATTGACCTTTGTCATTGTTAGTGATGTATTCAAATTTGTTTGCTTCTGATCATCAGAACATAGTTATGCTGAATTTTCACTGTCTTCTGTTTCAGGACTGCCAGCTAAGAAGCCTACTGTCTGTAGAAATCTGGATGTTCCCTTGGATACTTGTATAGGTTTAGATGATGAACCAGGTATGATCATTGACTGTTTCCAATTTGAAAAATTTGAATTCATGGCAAATTTTTTTCAATGAGGTTAAAAACAAAATTTATATGAAACTTTCAAACAAGAGCACTCTCAATTGAATAGAAACGTTATACTCAGAGAATTAGAATAGCATGTACTTGGTACTTTTGGGTTTCCATACAAAAATGGAATGGGTATAGAAGTGTGCAATATCATGTCTCCTGTGTTTTTAGCTCATCTGCTTTTTTGTAGAAAAAAGATGTCGTTATGTCATAGCCTGAGCGGTGATTGTGTCCAGTCAATTTTTTGGTTAGGTCCAATTTTCTTCCTGTGAAAGACAAGTTACATAACTTAGTTACATATTAAACTTTATTAGCATTCTAGAAATGACAGTTTGCAAGAAGATTTCCTTGTGCCTACACTTTTCAACAAATCTTTATCCTTTACTTACTCTTTAATCATAGATAGTACAGCATTGGGACTTTACTAACAAGTAATTGGCTAGAAGAGAAGTCAGTGTTGTGGATGGATTTGGTATGGTATGGTTGCTTTTGGCTTTATTAAGTTTCTAGAAATGACTGTTTGCTGCAGAATTTGCCTGCCTCAGCATTTTCCGACAAATGTTTTTTATTTCTTCCTTAAGCATTGATAGTACAGGTCTGAAACACTACTTACAAGTAGTTGACATTGACAGACACCAGTAGCAAGGTCGATTTTGGCATGGCATGGCTAGTTTTGATTGTATTGAGATTCCAGAAATGAGCGCTTGCTGTGAGTTGTGGAAAATTTTTAATTTTTAATATCTCCGACATTAGTTAGAGTATAGCGCTGAAATTGCACACGCTAGTAATGGACATGCATAGAAATCTGAGGCACGAAAGATGTGGCCATGCTATGTTTACATTTGACTTCATTAGCATTCTAGAAATGACAGTTTTCAAGAAAATTTCCCACACTTTTCGACCAACCTTTATCTTTTACTTACTCTTAATGACTGTTTGCTGTAGAATTTGCCTGCGTCAGCATTTTCCAACAAATGTTTAGCTTTTATTTCTTCCTTAAGCGTTGATAGTTCTGGTCTGAAACACTACTTACAAGTAGTTGGCATGGACAGAAACCAGTGGCAAGGTCGATTCTAGAAATGAGTGCTTGCGAAAAAAATCCTGTTATGGCTAGTTTTGATTGTATTGAGTGGTCGTTATTATAAGGCGGTTGTAATATTGAGGTGGTTGCTATTTTGAGGTTTTACTCTAGTGTAATTCAGGAGCCTTCATTTCTTCGTTATTATGAGCACCTTTAACTCTTTCAGGCCGAATCCCGACTGAAGGTGTGATTATATGTGATAAGCAAACGTCGAGTCCCAACTGAAGTCGCGTTTACAATTAGCGATCATCTGTCGAATCCCGACTCAAGGCATGATAAACATGCCAAGTAAAAATGGCTGTCATTGGTTTAAATTCGTGTTAACACAGATTTTGTAGTAAATACATCCAATGGTAGTGATCCTTTTTCTATTGTTTACGACATGATTTTCTTGGTAAAATGATACAGCAAATTTAATTGGCCAATTTTTATGAACATATGTCGCGGGTGATTCAATTTTGTTTACGGACATAATGGAGTCGGATATCAAAATGGAGTTTGTTTTTCGACTGTTAGTGATTTAGACTTCAATCTTAAATTGGCAAACATAGAATATACAGATGAGTCAGGCATTTATTTGACTGTAACTGACGATTTTAAAGATGATATTCCATTTGTTTGCCTTATTGAAAACAAAATTTTCCAGGACCACGACGTGCAGACAGTAATTCAGAGGTGGGTTGGGAATGGAAGGCAAAATTACATATTGTTAATTTCAGCGATTTTGATGACAATGTGGGACCGAATTTACTAAATTGAATTAATTGTGTGTATGTTATATAAGATTATAAATGTTACTGTGGAAGAAAATCAAGCGGTAGGATGTTCATAATCAACACTGTTTACATGAGTTTCCCTTGTTTCGCATGTTCAGCATGGAAAAAACGTCAATATTTCAATGTAAAATGTGGTAATTTTTACCTCAAATTGTCAGAAATTTTATACCCTTCAGTTATATATTTTGGTTTATAATGTTTTGATGAAAATAGATTAAGTAACAGGTGTTTATTAACACTACTCTATCCAATGGAAGTAGAATACTGCTGATCTGATAAAACTATCGACTTGAACCCCCTAGATAGTCTTAGATCTTATCTATAGGTAAACTGATAGGCCTGAAAAAGTTTAATATTCACTTAAATCAAAATGTTGCATCTGACAAAAATACTGTAAGCAGGAAATTTTAAGGTCAGCTATATTTGTACATTACTAATCAATATGCGAAACTGTTGCTTTATAACGTTTATTTCAGTCAGTCATACTGAAATGACTACTCAAAATATAGTGAAGTTTTCAACTGCGATAGACATGTCATCTACGTAAAGATAATTAACATTCAATAAAAATATGCACATGCTTGTTGATCAGTCACCTCAGTGTACATATCTTCTGGATGAAAGTTAATAGGCAATTTTCAGGAACCAATGATTGTTCACACATCAGGGAGCATCGAAGCCAGTGATCGAGAAAAAGTACAGATACTGCAATTTAGCACAATGTAGCACTGATGTCAACTCGGATTTCACAGTAATTCCGTGAACTTTTAAGGATTTTTTTATGAATTCAACTTCGTCGAATGACTATATATTATCGATCTGCTTCTCCTTAGCCAGTTTACGAGCGTGGAATAGGAGCTCGGTACCATTTGTTTCATCAGCTTCTTATTTAAGAAAACTTTTTTGTATCTGCTTTGTTTAAGTTTGGTTCTCAGTCATACTGTCTGCAACATTTGAAAGTTATATATCATGTACTTTAGAGTATTATGAAAATGAGATTGTCGGTAAAAAGCCATTTATTAATATACCTATTGACAGTATTGCATGTATATGCTATTTATATGACCGCAAAATAGGAAACACAATTCTGGTAGTCATGGCCAATGACTTGAAAGGATCTAAGCCAGATATTGTACAGCATTAATGAGATACGCCCCTGATGCCTTCAGTTAACCTTTCTTTTGTTATGTTTTGTTCTTTTGCTTGCTTTTCATTGTATGTAGATGTCATATATTATACCAAGAAAAATGCGTATTGATACATTATTTACCTGTGTACACCTGCTATTTAGTTCAATTTAAGCAGAACAAGTTAGAATTACTTCTACCTAAAACTTATAGCTCAATAATAGTTTATTTTAGAAAATTACGGTTTAAGACATATTATCACAAATAGCAAAATTTTTTTTTGCATCACACATGATGACCAAGTTTACAATGCAGTATTCCAAATAAAGTAAAAAAATTAAGTATTCCCTTCAAGGTACTATCTAAACTCTAATCACCCGAAATAATAACAAAATTCATGACATGTCTTCTGAAAGTGGCGTAGCTGGAGATAAGCACTTACACACGAACATAACATCAATTTGAAAAGTGAGATTATAAAAAGGCTCATCATTTTCTTTCTGACCCCCCCCTGACAGCAGAAGGGGTTAATACCCCCGTGACCCCCTTGAATCTTTTTTACTTTATTTGACTGTAGGTTTAACAAAAACAGTGTACTCAGCGTTTTGTTTCACCTTTTTGGGAATGGGTCCCATACTGATCATATTAGGAATTTTCAAGTTGTGAAAAGTGCCTAATTGGGAATTTTCATGTCGCAAAACAAGGCGAATTGGGAATTTTATGTAAGGTGAATAAAATCATGTGAATCATTCTTTTTATTTTATAACCTAGGTTATCTGTTTGATTTTGTTAGATGTATTTATGAATATAAGAATGTGAAAATAGCCTTAGATCACAATTATTAGTGCACGGTGAGCTATAGTGATCAGTCAGTCAGTCTCCTGTGTCCGTCGTCCACACCTGGGGGTTGTTAATGCCCAAGTGGTCTCACTTTTGAGTGAATCTTCATCAGACCAGGTCAGAATGTTCGTCTGAATGATATCTTGGACAAGTTCAAACATGGGTCATCTGGGGTCAAAAACTAGGTCACCAGGTCAAATCATAGCAAAACCTTGTTAACACTCTAGGGGTCACAGTTATAATCGAATCTTCACCAAACCTTGTCAAAGTGCTTGTCTTAATGATATCTTGATTAAGTTGGAATATGGGTTGCCTGGGGTCAAAAACTAGGTCACCAGGTCAAATCATAGAAAAACATTGTTTACGCTCTAGGGGTTGCAGTTTTAGTTGGAAGTTCACCAAACCTTCTCAAAATGATAGTCCTAATGGTATCCTATTAAGTTCGAACATGGGTCATCTGGGGTCAAAAACTAGGTCACCAGGTAAAAATCATAGAAAAACCTTGTTAATGCGCTAGGGGTTGCAGTTTTGATTGGAGGTTCACCAAACCGCGTCAAATTGCTTGTCCTAATGATGTCTTAGTTAAGTTTGAACATGGATCATCTGGGGTCAAAAACAAGGTCACCAGATCAAATCATAGAAAAACCTTGTTAACGCTCCAGTGTTCACAGTTTTATTCGAATCTTCATCAAACGTAGTCAAAATGATTATCTTAATGATATCTTACTTACGTTTGAACATGAGTCATCTGGGGTCACCAGATCAAATCATAGAAAAACCTTGTTAACACTCTAGGAGGTCACCATTCTGATTGTAGGTTCACCAATTCTAGTCAAATTGCTTGTCTTAATAATATCTTGGACAGCTTCGAATATGGGTCATCTGGGGTCAAAAACTAGGTCACCTGGTCAAGTCTTTTGAACACCTTGTTAACCCTCTATAGGTCACAATTTTGATTTGACGTTCACCAAACCTTGTCAAATGATTGTCTTAATGATATCTTGGTCAAGTTCGATCATGGGTCACCTGTCATCAAAATCTAGGTCACCAGGTCAAATCACTGGAAAACCTTGTTAACCTTCTAGAGTTCGCAGTTTTGGTTGGATCTTTGTTTAACTGTGTCAGAATGTTTGTATTAATGATTTCATGAACAGATTTGAACATGGATCAACTCAGGTTAAAAACTAGATCAAACCACAGGAAAACCATAAAAGTTGCAATCTCTACTCAGGTGAGCGAAAAAGGACCATCTTGGCACTCTTGTTTTTTTGTATGCTGACACTTTTCTTAACATTCAAACTGTATTTACTCCGAGGCACACATGAACTATGGTGAGTTATAGTTCATGACAATGACTCATAAGGTACTAACTGGTTTCTTTGCTAGAACATTTATTCAAAATATCATTTTGCACACTGGACACTAATCCTTTACAAATAGATTCGTCACTGAGCCTACTATTAGATAATGTATCACTTCATACAGCATCACACTTGTTTTGCTTGTGTATGTCTGAAAGGTTCACAACCTGATGTGGGATCATTTTACCTTCATCATTTTCCAATTAATTCAATTAACATTAAAGGTAGAATCAGGGGCCTTGGTATTACATGGAGTAATGAGGTGTTCACGCTGCTGCTTGTGTTCTGCTTTGACACTAATTGTTCTATAAACTTCTTGTTACTGACCAAAGCTGGATTACATTCTCAGCTGGGTTCGATAGAGACACGGAACCAAAATTGGTCAGAAATCTGTAAGTAGAACCACTTTCTGTTTTAAGTTTTTTATGGTAATTCTTACTGTTGTGACTCATACTTTCAGTTTGACTGATTTTCGGTTAATTGATTGGTTTTCAGTTCCTTTTCGAGTGCCACAAGTTTTATTGCAATTATAAGGCAAACCAGTTTAGTCATTTTTTTTGTACTGAGAATTTATCAATTTAACATCATATGTGAAAATGCCATCTGGAGTGAAATTTGTTAGATTGTGATTATCAGGCGGTTTTGAATGATATTGCAGGTTTTTTTTGGGCCGTTTTGACGACAGATATTTGGTCACATTCCCAATGGCAAAAAGCATGTTTTTTCCCAATTGCAAAGCAAAAATTCCCAATTCAAATGACCAAAAAAAAATTAATTTACAGCAGTTCAAATGCTTATTGAATGTCTAAATTATTCAAATAACGAAGTTATCAATACCTAAAACTGAAAATAAACATGATGTATATTTTTTAGTTTTATTTGATTATTTTTAGCTATTTTATACAGTGTGACTTTTTCCCAATTTGTCCAAAATGTCGCGAAAATTCCCAATTCTGGGGTCGGGTCATGTTCCCATAATGCTGAGAAAAAAAACTGTATTTATTTACATTTAAAAGTAAGATGGGAAAAAGCAATTTTGATCAAATTGGTACTGGTCTGTTCTCAAATAGGGACGGGGCCAGTGGATATTTGGAACAGTCCGTTTACTGGTCCTGTCGAAAAAAGGGAAAAAATGCTGATACTTAATTAAATATACATACTCATTGCAATTTACAACAGTTGATAGAATTGAATAACAAATAATTATATGTAGTTGGGACTGCTATTCACAGACAAGTTATAATAAATGTACCAACAGTACTACCAATCCTTCAGTAAAAATTTATTTGAAAACATTTGTCAATTTCAGTCAAATATTCTTAGGAGCTAAAACATTCACAGATGGTTACAGATCTGTGAGAGCTGAAAATTTTCTAATTAAATAGTTAGACCAAAATCAGTCTGATCCTTCTGTTGATAGTTTGCCCCAAAGACGTTTTGACACCAGTTTGCTATTGTAATTATTAAATGAATGAATTTCATCAAATATGTTTTTATGTAAATTTGTTGTTCATTTTCATTTTCACTTTCATATTTAATTTTTATTACCTCTTGCAGGGTCAGACACTGTCCAAGGTGTGTGGTGTGAGTACTAGAGATAATGTAAAAAGGATTTTAGAAAAGTGAGAAGAATCATGTAAACATCAAGTTCTATTTCTTTTGACTTTATTAGTAAATATTTAGGAATAAATTTGGTAGTAGACTATTTTCATTGATTTAACAGAAAGAGCATAATATAAAGTGCCAGCTGCTGCTTTTTTTTCATAAAAGGGTATGACCTGCGACCGGGATTCGATCCTGTGTCTCGGGGTTACAAGTCCAGTGCACTAACCATTGGACCACGGTGCGGCTATCCTATGTGTGACGATTAAGTCTATTTCTCAAGGCTGTCAGTTCGTTGTTTCTGCATCTCCGACCCCCCACTAAAGCTTTGCTTTCTCAAAGTAAAATGCTTGTCTCATTGAAATTAAAGACATGAAGTTTCAACACTATAATTTTGTCAATTTAATGTTGTAGATTGCATTTTGTATTTATATTGAATATTATAATGTATATACATTAGAATAAATACCAGTAGTACGTTATGCATGTTGGGTATCCTTTGAGCTTATGTATTTTCTCTTTGATTTTGTTGCTGGATATAATCTACTCTTAGGAAATTTGCATTCAAACCAGATTGATAACAGAAACTCTGGAAACTGTAATTTTTATTTTAATATTAAAATGAGCTAGCTAGAATTAAGAAATGACTTCCACAAGTGCCTGCTGACTGAATATGGTTGTGCTTTTACTATTTTAGCAAGTACTGTGAAGTCTGTACCAAAGACAACAGTACAGAAGTCAGCCAGGCCATTGCTTCCTGTCTGAAGTATGATCCAAATAGACAGTGTGAAACTAGCAGGAAATCGAAAGAAAACCAGTGGGATTAGTCACTTACTGGTTTGTACATTCTGTTTAGACATTCTGTTATGCGTATATGAACAATAACCATTAGTGGTTTTTAATGTATATTTGAAATTAATACTATTAGAAATTTAATTGTGAATTTATTTATGAAATAACCTGGACCTTCAATTTGTTTCCTGTCTAATGAACATCAGTTCAGAGTTCAGTTGTGCAGAAATTTTGACCATGCAGACATTAGCCTGTTTGGTTCTATAATTGTAACTTAGTTATTCATCAATATCTGACCGGGCCCCGAGGTTATAGAGCTTGTGTTGTATACACAACATGGTACTGATGTCAGAAAATGACATCTAAAAACCTTTCACTTTCAACCTGAACCATCATGCTTCAATGTCTGTACAATGTTTGTACAATGTCATGTATTTGCTGGGCAGATCTTCATTCTTAAGTTACTAGTCTAACCTGTGTTTGTGGCCACCATCGAATAAAGACCACTCTGTGAATTAAGGCCATTCTTTGAAAAATCATCATTAATTATTAAGAGCAAACTGACGACCTCTGCATAAAGGTCACCTGTCAATAAAGACCACACTTTGTCTTTCCCAAGGGTGGTCTTTGTTCACAGGTTTGAAAGTATATGATTTTGTACATTGGTTATATTTTGATATTCATGAATGTGAATTGTTAAGTGATATTGTATGCTAGCTCTTTCTAATATTTATGTAAGTTATGTGATGTTATACATTTATTATATTCAAATATTCATATGAACTTGTAACATGATTTTAATTTTGTACATTTGTTATTGTCCAATATTCATGTTAACTCATTTTGAGATATTGTACATTTGTCGTTTTCTAAAAGTCATGTTATTGTATGATATATCATACAGTATTACTGTACATTCTTATATAATGTTATTCACATGAACTTGTAATGTGATTTTGTACATTTTTTCCATTCTAACATCCCGATCACTGCCTAATATTATGATTTGTATATAGATAGGAAAAGGATTGCAAAACATCCTATCTTCCCCAAATCACCCCCCTCTCCCAACCCAAATCCAATCCAACACACAGAACCATACAAAATGGAGGAAAAATACAACCTTTTGGAGGGTACTGCCTTGAATGGTCTGTAGTAAAGCTACAGGGCTGTAAAACTAGTTTCAAGGGCCCAGCCTCCCACGTACTTGTATGTTTGTTATATGAAATTATATGGAGTTGTTATGTGATATTATAGGTTTGTTATATTCTGTCATTTGTGTTCAGATATTTTGTGACATGGTATGTTTGTCATGTTCAGATTTATTGGTACATGTTCTTTTATCAACCTTTCAACAATGTTTGAACAATATTACAATATTATTGATATTCGATTAGCCATCTTTAGTAGCCAGCTATTGAAAATATTACCATAGTTTGCAGGTTACTGTAAAATCAGACCTGTATTTGCAGCCACCTCCAAATAAAGACCACCTTGTGAATAAAGGCCATTCTTTGAAAATACTGCCACTGATTATTTAGAACAAAACTGACCTCCAAATAAAAACCATCTGTCAATAAAGGCTACTTTTTGTCTCTCCCAAGGGTGGCCTTTGTTCACAGGTTTGACAAGTTGTCATGGTTAAGGTGTTTTTTGGAAGGTAGCTTCTGTAATTGAGAAGAAGCTGTTGTTGGAAAGAGGCTGAGGTTTGCAGGTTACTCTGGTTGTGTGGTGGTTGTTGTTAGGAAGTTGCTGAGTTTTACAAGTTAAGAAAAGTGCTTGTTGTTGAGAAGCAGTTAAGGGTTTACAAGTTGCAGCAGCTGTAAATGAAAAGTGGTTGTTGCTTGGAAGCAGCTGAGGTTTACCAAGTTTGAAAGGTGATTGCTACTTGGAATAAGCTGAGGTGGGCAGGCTACTTTAGTTGACAGGTGATTGTTATTTGGAATTAGTTGGGGTATGCAGGCTTCTGTAGTTGAGAGGGAGCTGACATTTGAAGGTTAATGTAGGTGAGATTTGGTTGTTGTTGGGATTTGGCTGAGATATGTAGGTTACTGTTGTTAACAGGTGGCTGAGGTATACAGGCTACTTTAATTGATAGGTTGCTGAGATATGCAAGTTTGTGCAGGTTTCTGTTGTTGAGAGGTGGCTGGGGTATGTAGGTTACTGTAGTTGAGATGTAACTGGGATTTGCTAGTGGTTAGAGGTGGTTATTGCAGTGGTATGCAGGCTATCATTGTTGAGAAGAAGCTGAAGTATGTAGACCGCTGTTGTTGGTATGTAATTGATATTTACAAGTTGCTTTAGCTGTTAGGTGGTTGATGTTGTAAGGTAGCTGATGTTTGCTGGTTCATAACTTGAAAATATGCTTGTTAATGTACCCCTTCTGGTAGAGTGTATAATTAGTATGTGTAAGATTTTTTATCAACAATATTTCTTACATTTTAACGTCAATATTTGTATTTTGTTGATTAAACATTTACATATTGTGTTTAATAAGAATTTGTATTTATTGATATTTGAATTCTAATTTAAATCTCTGGTGTGATGATATGGATGTTATGATGGTTTTATTGGAGGGTTGTATAATAAAATCATTAATGTCAACTATGTTTTTTTTCATTATTTCTCTAGTCCATTTGACAGTGGATGAAAAAAATCATTCACTTTAAGTTGTGTGCAATCTATAACTTCTAATTAACATTCTCCTCTTTCTAGCAGTCAAAACAAAATTTCTACCTATCAGTAAAAAAAGTTTAATAAAAAATATTAATGTATAGGTCTAGAAACAGCATCCGTTTGTTTACAGTTAACAGATATGTTTTCTGATTCTAAACCAAAGACAAGAATGTCAATTCAAGCTCTGGCTTTTCAGCACACATGGTATATAGAATTCATAAATAATTGTTAAACAATTCACTTGCTGTATCTCTACACTACTCGACAACAACATAAAATAATAAGTGTGTATGATCTATGGATACAAGAAAACAAATCATCCAAGTATGGTTCAAAATGAGATAAATAAGGTCAGCTATCTATGTTATTAATACATACTTTTGATTACCATTGTCATAGTATTATTAGAATGGAAACTTTATTAATTTTATATTACTTTCCTTGACCTATTTCTGGGTAAAGCGAAAAAAAATAAACCATTTTATAGAAAAGTTAGCAAAAATTCATCACAAAAATCAGGAAAAGAAGCAATATTTCACATGTAGTAAATCCTCAATATTAAGACCACCTTTAGGCTCAAATAAATGAGTTGTAATATTGAGGTGGTCTTATAGTCAAATTTTAATATAGAGGGGTTTTTATACTGGTCTGAAGATCAGTAGTTGTTATGATGAAGCGGTCATAATATATCAATATTGAGGTGGCATCAATTGGGGTTTTATTGTAAACAAATATTACAATTTAAAAGCTTATTTATAGACATTTATCATTTCTAAAGTATTTAAAATGAGTAAAGATGATGAGGTTTTATAACCTCCCATAAATGATTTCCTCATTTCGAATTACTGTGCAACCTCTCCAAAGCAACCCCTTTTACGAGAAGCAAAATTATGCTGTTGTTGAGAGGTTGTTGCTCTAGAAAGGTTATATTAATAGTTGAATCATACAGTGGGAAAAATTCATGCTGTTGTTAATGGGAAACGTTGTGCAAGAGAAGACTGCTTTGGAGAGGTTGCACTGTACACAGTACTTAAAGCAAATAATGACATACTGGCATAATGAAAATTATAAGATAGCCATCTAATTGTATAAGTTACAGAATATTTTAGCGTTTCTTGTAATGAGCAGTTCGAGCTCAGATTAGTATCCAGCTGAATTACCAGGAACGGCAGGATTGTTGATTATGAGCGCGAAAAGTCAATATATCTAAATCAGCGCATAAATGACGTGTTTTACTTATGCTTGCAGATTTTAGAGGGGGACGCTCGCCAATTGCGCCACCCCCCCATAAATCCCTCTTGGTTACAGCACCCATTAAAATTAAATAAGGGAGATAACAACTGTCTTGTAGGTACTTTTTTGACAGGTTACCAAACACTGACTAATACTAACTTGGTCAGCAAAGCAGAAACATTTTTATGTATAATGTATACATAGAAATCTCATACACAATACTCAAATTAAAAGTTGATACTTATATAGCAATATCATAATGCAGGCATACATCCGTGCACAAATCTTGCGACATTACGAAAATCCAGTGCAGTTTTGCACAGTTTACAATTTTTTCAGCATTTTAACATAATGATATGATGTTGAATAATTATACGTGTAATGACACACATGCACGTACACTTGCAACCACATACACGCATCCAAACATACTTAGATAGAGATGCATACAAACATACTTAAACAGAGATGCATGCAAACATACTTACGTAGAGATGCATACAAACATACTTAGATAGAGATGTATACAAACATACTTAGATAAAGATGCATACAAATATACTTAAATATAGATGCATACAAACATACTTAGACAGAGATGCATACAAACATACTTAGACAGAGATGCATACAAACATACTTAGATAGTGATGCATACAAACATACTTAGGTAGAGATGCATACAAACATACTTAGATAGAGATGTATACAAATATACTTAGGTAGAGATGCATACAAACATACTTAGATAGAGATGTATACAAACATACTTAGATAGAGATGCATACAAATATACTTAGGTAGAGATGCATACAAACAGACTTAGGTAGAGATGTATACAAACATACTTAGACAGAGATGTATACAAACATACTTAGACAGAGATGGATACAAACATACTTAGATAGTGATGCATACAAACATACTTAGGTAGAGATGCATACAAACATACTTAGATAGAGATGTATACAAATATACTTAGGTAGAGATGCATACAAACATACTTAGATAGAGATGTATACAAACAAACTTAGATAGAGATGCATACAAATATACTTAGGTAGAGATGCATACAAACATACTTAGGTAGAGATGTATACAAACAGACAGAGATGGATACAAACATACTTAGATAGAGATGCATACAAACATACTTAGATAGAGATGCATACAAACATACTTAGGTAGAGATGCATACAAACATACTTAGACAGAGATGGATACAAACATACTTAGATAGAGATGCATACAAACATACTTAGGTAGAGATGGATACAAACATACTTAGACAGAGATGCATACAAACATACTTAGACAGAGATGCATACAAACATACTTAGATAGAGATGCATACAAACATACTTAGGTAGAGATGCATACAAACATACTTAGACAGAGATGAATACAAACATACTTAGATAGAGATGCATACAAACATACTTAGGTAGAGATGGATACAAACATACTTAGACAGAGATGGATACAAACATACTTAGATAGAGATGCATACAAACATACTTAGGTAGAGATGGATACAAACATACTTAGATAGAGATGGATACAAACATACTTAGAGATGCATACAAACATACTTAGACAGAGATGGATACAAACATACTTAGATAGAGATGCATACAAACATACTTAGATAGTGATGCATACAAACATACTTAGATAGAGATGTATACAAACATACTTAGATAGAGATGGATACAAATATACTTAGGTAGAGATGCATACAAACATACTTAGATAGAGATGTATACAAACATACTTAGATAGAGATGCATACAAATATACTTAGGTAGAGATGCATACAAACATACTTAGGTAGAGATGTATACAAACATACTTAGACAGAGATGGATACAAACATACTTAGACAGAGATGGATACAAACATACTTAGATAGAGATGCATACAAACATACTTAGATAGAGATGCATACAAACATACTTAGACAGAGATGCATACAAACATACTTAGACAGAGATGCATACAAACATACTTAGGTAGAGATGCATACAAACATACTTAGACAGAGATGGATACAAACATACTTAGATAGAGATGCATACAAACATACTTAGGTAGAGATGGATACAAACATACTTAGATAGAGATGGATACAAACATACTTAGATAGAGATGGATACAAACATACTTAGAGATGCATACAAACATACTTAGATAGAGATGGATACAAACATACTTAGATAGAGATGGATACAAACATACTTAGAGATGGATACAAACATACTTAGATAGAGATGGATACAAACATACTTAGATAGAGATGGATACAAACATACTTAGATAGAGATGGATACAAACATACTTAGAGATGGATACAAACATACTTAGACAGAGATGGATACAAACATACTTAGAGATGCATACAAACATACTTAGACAAAGATGCATACAAACATACTTAGACAGAGATGCATACAAACATACTTAGATAGAGATGCATACAAACATACTTAGATAGAGATGCACACATATTCACATTCTAAATATCTAATTATTTTTAACGAAGAAAATAAGGAGGGAAAGCCAGTGATATACGGTAAAGTCTCGGTGATAAGACCTTCTGGACCCGTAATATCGGTCGTAATAATGAGGTGGTCCTGTTTATCCAGTTGAAGCATAAGAGAGTTCTTGAAAGCTGGTCTGAAATTAAGTGGTCGTTCTAACAAAGTAGTCGTAATATTGAGGTGGTCGTAATTTGAGGTTTTGCTGTAATTATAACAAGGAGTACAGAAAGTGTCTGGTTTATTCAGTCACATGGATTTGTAAGGGCAAATAAACCTATCAAAATTAACTATATTATCATGCTTCTTCTGGTTTATTCAGTCACATGGATTTGTAAGGGCAAATAAACCTATCAAAATTAACTATATTATCATACTTTTTCATTTCATTACATCGCGTTTTATCATTGTTTAATAAATGCGTTAACTAGCTGGCACAATTCTGGCTTTTTTTGAAAGAAAAAATTTCTTGAAGATAAAGTGAATTTGGCATAAATTTGGTCCCGTATGTTTAGCTGACAATCAAACATATTTTACGTACAATAGGATGATACCTAATTTTAAGCTCAGTGTACTTTTTTGACATGCATGTTTCTTGTGGAAAACGAGATTTGTAAACATGAGATGTAATTTCTTTTCTAATGCCCCTCTCATGTTGGCTAGTACATAGAATTTGTTTGTTGTTCCGTACTACGAGCACATATGGTCTTATATGTATTTTTGAAAGGTAGACAAAATTTAGGTCCGAATATATGCATTTGAATATATACACCAATAATAATAATTCTAGGTACATAACGGTATACTGTCATTTTCATGTTAACCATGAACAGCTTACTAACTGAACATTTATTATGTATTTAATTAACATCTTCGAAATAAATTATTGTAATTCAGTAGTTAACCGGTAAAGTATACGCTAGATAGAGGCCTGAGTACCTGATGTCAGTTTCTGTAGAGGGTTGAATACCTGACATTTAAGCGATCGACTCTAGTTATTGTCGAAGCTTGAGCACTGACTGTAGTTCCTGTTGAAGTTTGAACATTATACTCTAGTTCCGTAGAGGCTTGAGGACATGGCACTAGTTATTGTTGTCGAAGGTTTGAATCGAATTTTGAATAAGTGCGTGAGTGTTAAATACAAGCAACAAAGCTTTCTGAAAATCACTGCAACAACAAACACGTACCGTGGTTTCTCAGAAACAACATGAAGACACATATGCCTAATATAATTATATGAGCATATGACGACATAGATATTTGTTTGATATAAAGATGTATCCACAAATCATTATGAAAAATAACACAATAAAATACAAAGCGCACATACAACTGTATACACATATAAATCAGTTATGTTTCACAACATATAAATAACTTAATGCATAGTATAATAAAAGTATTCTAATGGAAACTGGTATTCAGGTCTACAAAAGTCACTATCGGCGTTCCATACTTGTTGAAAGTTGTGAATTTTTTGTGTTTACTACTAACACAGCAGATCATTATCCCAGTTCAATTTGTAGAGGCATGTAGCCCTTGTGATAAAATGGATTGAATGATGGATACTTCCTCGTTTATCTGACTACTACATAGGACTACTGGGACAAAAACCCGCGTACACATCTAAACTATTAGATGATCGTATTGTTTTTAAATAAAAATATATTTGAGAGCATTTCTAAAAGCAAACTTTTAAAGTCACTAACATAATAATGGGTACACTATTTACACATTTTTTTCCAAATATCACCAATTTTCAACTGAGAATTTGGCCGTTTATTTTACAAAATATATTTATTAAAGTTTGACAAAAACCCGGGTACACATCTTAACTATAAGATGAACGTTTTGTTTTTACATAAAAACGAATTTTAGCGCATTTCTATAAGCGAACTTTAAAGCCACTAACACTAAATTGGATACAATAATTTCACATTTTTTTCTGAATATCGCCCCTTTTCAACTGAGAATTTAGCCATTCATTTTACAAAATGTACTCTTTAAAGTGTGTTAAAAACCCGTATCCACACTTTAGCTATAAGATGATCGTACTGATTTTAAAATAAAGCATATTTGAATGCATTTCTATAAGCGAACTTTAAAGCCACTAACAGCATATTGGATACAATAATTTCACATTTTTTTCTCAATATCGCCCCTTTTCAACTGAGAATTTAGCCATTCATTTTACAAAATGTACTCTTTAAAGTGTGTTAAAAACCCGTATCCACACTTTAGCTATAAGATGATCGTATTGATTTTAAAATAAAGCATATTTAAATGCATTTCTATAAGCGAACTTTAAAGCCACTAACACTATATTGTATACAATAATTTCACATTTTTTTCTGAATATCGCCCCTTTTCAACTGAGAATTTAGCCATTCATTTTACAAAATGTACTTTTTAAAGTGTGACAAAAACCCGTATCCACACCTTAGCTATAAGATGATCGTATTGATTTTAAAATAAAGTATATTTAAATGCATTTCTATAAGCGAACTTTAAAGTCACCTACACGAGAATTACACATTTTCTCTAATCTGTACGAATCGACGCATTAACTTTTATAGCCTTTTTTATGCATCAAATGTTAAAACTCGAAAACAACTAACGAAAAAATCTGAAGTTTATATATGTCAAAAGCGATTGCGTCAGTATTCAAGTATGATATTATTGATTGTAAGCAATAATTGCGTGTAAAAAAGACGCTGATTTTACAAAAAGTGCATTGTATTCGAAGTCAGTGCGCATGCGCGGCAAAACCGACGACAACATATTTCGGACTAATCGTCCGTTTCCATTCCCTGTGTATATTGGTCCCAGATATATGAGCATGAGGTTAGTTACTTTTTGGCGTTTGTTTAAATCCGTTTTGTACTAGTAACTGTTGGTCGTCACAGACTGAAAAAGTACCAAAAAAATAAACAAACAAATCGCAATGCTTTTTTTAGTCTGGTGTTGGTAAATGTTGTTGTCGTATCAATATACGTATATGTATTTAATAACCGGTTAGAATATTTTGAGGTTGTTAATCTAAACGAAATCCACGTTTTTTATCTTATAAGCAATGAATCGTTTCTGTCGGGAATTCGGCCGGTATTGCTCTGAAGTACGAGTAGACTTCATTGATGAATACAATCAACTCTGTGTTAACGACAATCTGTAATAAAGGCAACTCCATACCATGCGTTTTTTTCTGCTAATATATTCTTCTGTATAAATGCTGACAGCATACCATAAGCACATAGTTTCCGTGATTTTTACACCAGCACACTTTTTAAAATCTAAATCAAACAACACAAATATGTAAAAAAAATCTTCTTGCCAAAAGGTTTAGATTAAGAAAATACAAGTGGCGGCCGTAGTCCAGTGGTTAGTGCGCTGGACTTGTAACCGGGATATCCGGGTTCGAATCTCGGTAGGTCATACCCTTCCATGAAAATTTGACAAAAATGTCGATTTTCCTCCACATTTGGAGAAGTTACCGGCTCCTTGTGGAAGGATAAGTTAGTACTGGTTAGTATACTATTCAGGAAAACTGGTTAGGTGACCCGGAAAAATTGTTGAAAAACGGCGTTAAACCCCAGTGATAATAAGTCACATGAAAACAAATAAGAAAATACAATGTATATATAAATCATGGGAACCGAGCGCTTATTCAGCATGCAGGCCAATATTTAGTTCTTTGATGGTCCTTGTTCGCCTATGTAATTGTATATGATCTATGTCTGGTTTAATGCAAATTTAAACTACATGTATTTCGCCAAAATTTCTTGAGATTACAACTTTACGGTACATTTCATGGCATAAAGACTGTGTAATTTATTTAGAGTTTCTCCTTTGAACAAGCAGTATTATAAATTTATTTTATTTATTTATATTTATAAATACTGTTTGTTCTAACGAATCTCCGTCTTACGTTTATAAGACGTCTTGCATCTATAACATTAACAAATTTGATTGTTTTTGTCTGTGTTGATTAGCTAATTATTACTTGTGGGTATATGATATGTAAGTGAAACACCTGTTGCTAGGCACGTATTACGCAACAAAAATGTTTTTCCTTTTGAATTAATAAATTGACCGGCGATTTTTGAAAACAATCGCATAATCATGATAAACATGAATATCACTCAGAACAAGATGTATGCTTATAAAAAATATGGAAACAGATAATGTGTAAAATTTTCATTTTCTTACTTGTAATTAATAACCAGCATTTACTTGTAATTTTAATTATTTATTGATTTGACTTTGTTTTTCAGATTTCATAAGCCAACTATAGTGATTGCAGATATTTAACAAACTTGCACTTGGAACGACTCTTTGTTTGGATGATTATACTTTAAATTCTGTATTCTATGTTATATATAATTGTAATGAAAGATGACCAGGCGCTTATTATATTACGTCTCATTTCTTGTTTTGCTTTCAACTTTATTGTGTATCTATTTTCATAATTAACAATAAAAGTATATAACATGTATATATAGTAATAACGTAATGAGTGTACCTCAAAATTCATTCTTCATAATCTACTATCTATGACAATTGTAGGAAAATCATGGTGTGAGATAGTGGTACTTATATATAAATGCATATGCGTGATGTTCGCGTGTGTGTGAGAGAGTGTACACATACAACTGTAGCTAACCTTTATAATTCGAAAATACCGTATCTTTAAAATCTGCAGTGGTGCTATGTCTTGAAAATGTCATGTGATGCATCTAATTGTATATGCATGTTTATGACTTCGTGCTGTATGCATACGTGAAATAAATAAATATCTATATAACTGATTGAAAGTGGTTAATTTGTACAAATTTACCTATACATATTTACCAATTGATCTATTCTTAACGATTGCATGTTATTGATACTTTATTAATTATGACTCGCCGTTTGCTTGGTTTTACTCATGTTGTGGAATTATATGTTCATAAGTAAACTTCAATTAAAATGTTATTTACAAATTATATAGTAAGTACAACCAGAACTGCTATGCCTTCGTAAATGAATCGGGAAAACTTGCGCTTGCGATGAGCTCGGCATAGTTGTCAAAATGGCGGTTCCGTATATGTGCGTGCGTGCGTGCATGCGTGCGTGCGTCTGTCCGTCCGTCCGTCTTTCTGTCTGTATGTATGCTGCAAGCCCTCTGTAGATCGAGCTTAGTATTAAAGTCGTCATTTATCTGAACGGTATTCTCTAATTGTTACTACCCGCGTGCACAACAAATATTAACAGTGCCAGTAACAATAACAGTCAACTCTCATTGATGCATAGGGAAGTTATGGTCCCATGTAAAACATGCAAATATTTGTTATTTAAACCCTAGGTGTGACCTTGACCTTTGAGATACGGACCTTGGCCTTGCGCATGACACACCGTCTCGTCAACAATTGTGCAAAGTTATTTTAAAATCCAATAATGCATAAGGAAATTATGGTCCAGAAAAAGTCAGACTGACTAACACACGGGCGCACGGACGGACGGACGGACGGACAGACAGACAGATTTCTTTTGATGCTCACTTATTGCTATAACAGAATACAATAGTGAGCTACAATAGTTGTCCATGTAAAACTAAATAAAAGAAATAAACTTAAATTTGAATATAAACACACATATACATATAACAAAATAAAAATAAATCTCGGGTGAATTATAAGAAGTACACTAATTAAATTCCTGAACACAGTTGATAACTTAAGAAAAATACGATAAAAAAATAAAAGCATCACAGGATGACCCATTAAGTCCGAAAACTTATTTCCCATGGGGTCCTTTGATTGAAAATTATTCATTATTTTAATAAGAAAGAAAAAAAATGTTCAAATGTGATAGGCGGTACTTATCAAGACTGATAGAAATACATAACATTTTAACTATGAAGTTATTCTAATATGATCTATGACTGCGCACATCCTGTGAGTTATGATATGAATAAGTGCTTATTGGTTATGTGTAGTATAATGTATTAGCTATCTGTAGACACTAGTTACGTAGTATTAAATAAACTTAGTGCAGAAGCTGTCATTTAGGAAGTTGTAACCCTTGTATATGTACATATATGAACCGCGTGTTTTGTTGCGTGCGGCAATATTAGGCCTAACACATCATTATACGCCATCCCCGCTACGCGTTAACCACCTATGGGACTATGCGTCTTGCCCACCAGCGTAATCGGTACGTCACTGCAACAGAAAATGCTAACAATGCGGTAGGAAACACAACCGTCGCATTCCGCTAAGTAACCTTACTAATCGTCTCCATGCATTTTTGTTCACGGTTCTGTGACAAAAAAGTTAGAAATAATTATGATGACGTAGGCGACATATGAGCAAATTTACAAAATATTGTGATTGATTAAATCCATCAATTCATAAATTTTATATCCATGTGACCGCTAAACATCAGGCCAAATGAGCAAAAGTGTAATTTTCAGGTTTTTGCGCATATGTATTTGAAATATACATCAATTAAAGAAAATGTTAGTTCTAGATTCATTGCAGTATGTAACTATGACAACTTACATCAAACGACTGACGCCATCGAATTCGACAAACCAAGCTTGAAATGTTATGCTTTGTATTTATTTTTTGTAATTTAAGAATAAATATATAACAGACAAATTTCAATGCTGTCTAGTTTATTTTTATAATTGTATTTAAACTAATTAAAATGATGCAAAACTTTCTATCTAGATAAATGATGTAGTAATTATTTTTATTGCCTAGCAACGAAATAATCTACCATTTTTTGTTCATACTTTTTTTAATAGAACAATATAGAACAATGCACGGTTATTAAAAACATCATTAACGTAAAGGCCTTTAATAACCAATTTTCAAAGCGATACTAACACATACTAAGAGTATGAAAAACCAAAAGCCTGAAAGCTTGACAAGAGGCTCACGTCTTGAACATGATACCACTTCTCCTATGTATATCCTTATTTATACCTGGGTATTTTGTGTAGTGTTTGAAAATTGACTAGTTTGTATTTTGCAACTATTTTATTTCTATTGTTCTTCACACTGTTCGCTTTCTTAATGTATGATGAAATAAACTATCTATCTGATAATAATTTGCCGATGCCTTTAACGTGGTGTTCAATTCAAATGATACTCGAAAAATGAAATGTGATTCGTCACTGAGGTGTAAGTGTTGACTACTCCCTCTGTAATATAGAGTTTGAGAATACGTACTATGCAAAGGAATACAAATATTCACCCCCCCCCCCGCCGGTGGAAATTTCCCATGATGGTAAATACGTATAGTAAATACTAATTTTCGATAGGTTGACTGATATCTCGGCATTTATATTCATGGAGATTCGGTTCCGTGATCTGCCGACACATGAAACCACGCATGGTTATTGCATTCAATTTGTTTTTGTTTGTTTATTGTGACATTGTCACAGGGGTTAACGCTGTTTTTCAATTATTTTTTTTTGTTATATACGGCGACCGGTTCACCTAACCAGTTTTTACGGACTGTATACTAACCAGTACTAACTTACCCCTCCACAAGAAGTCGGCAACTTCTCATCATATCATCGGAAGGAATATCTTCGCAACATTTAGATTTTCCAAAGAAATAGTGTTTGTTCAATACTTGGTTTATACTGGGACCATTGGGTCCCAGGTTTATACTTCAATTACTGGGTTAGACAGGGTTTAAAATTTTGAACTTTAATAAATTGATATTTTGCTACACTAAAATTTTTAAAAAAAGGCCAACGTCGTTTTCCGTAATATCACTTGGGTGTCCCGGATCCAGATGATCGTGGTGCGGTCTTTAATCTGCACCCGCTCAAAGATTTTCTAAGAACACAAACATATTAATTGTTACATCTCATTCCATGCACAAAACAGTATATATATGGAAGTTTCCAGAATGTAAGTATCACTTTCTGAAAGTTTTAATGCTATCAGATGCTTTTACTGTGCGACTTTTCATTCTGGATTATCTTTAACTTGTAAGACCGTTTTGTCCGTATAACTTTGTTATTGTACAACTGAACTGCACTTGAACTCATTTTCAAAATTAGCGAAAGTTCCAAAATGTTGGTGCCTAAATATACCTGTTCAATTTGTAGTGAGGAGTGTGATGATCAGACTATTTGGTGTACACCGTGTAAAAGTTGGGTACATCGTACATGTAAATTAACTAAAGTTGACTGTGACAAATATCATACTTTTAATTCGTACTTACCTATCTCGTAATTAGGTGTGAATTCGAAGTTTCTTTGGTCGACCGTCGGCATTAATGGCAATTGAACAGATCAAGCAATGCTCGAGTACACAACACTGAAGTTATGACACGCGCGATAATTTTTATTGGTTTATTGGACCCTAAAACAACCCAATATGACACGTTTGTTCTGCATTAAGTGGTCGTATTACGGATTATAATATAGGGAAAAAATCAACTGAGCCGTGTAATTATCCGTAAAAATCATTAACAGTAGATATTTGAAATACAGATTAGTGTTATTTAATGACTATTACTACTATAATTTTGTGTAAAATCTTGCTACATTGACAGTTAATACTTACAATGTCGATTGTGTTAACATATAACGGACCTCTAATGAATGATTTCTCAACGGTCTTTTAACATGTTTTCTTATGCATTCCCCTGAGTGCAAACTCAAAAAAGCAATTCTTTACATATTTGTTAATTGATCGGATTTATTTATCTATTTATCAAGTGTATTTGTCCGACCGGTCGTTACGCGGTTTATGATTATTTAGTTATTATCTAACATGTTTTACGAATTTTGTAAAGGTTATGCATAAATAAAAGTTTAGTACCAAACCCGACCCTAAATTTATGAATTCATGACTCATTGGTTCTCATGGCATAAATATAGATTTAGTATCATATCCAGTTGTTTTGCTCTTACAGACTTAAAGATGCTCTTGACTCCAAAAGCAAAAAGCTTCTGCTAAATCAGGCGAAATCTGAGAATAAACTGCTTGAATCTTACAATGGTGGACTTCCTCGCCCAAGACCTCTCAATGGGGAAAATTTAAATCGGCATAAAATGCAAATCAAACAACAAAATAATGATTTCGATAATAAACAGTATTTGTTTTAGATTAAAAAAAAAACAAATAATGAAGAAGAATAAAAGAATGTCTGTGAAATTAATAAACAAGGGAAGTAATCCAGATTCAAATGGCGACTTATTATAGAATCTGCTCTAAGTCAACTTTTGTATATCTCAGTGGCTTGAAATTTGTCACAAAGGTCAGTTATTAAAATATTTATGATATAAAATAAAAAAAATGTCATATTTTTACTTTTATCATTGATTTTTAAGTTCATTCCGGTAAAAAATGTTCATTCCTGTAAAACTACCGGTATGAAGTTCATTCCTGTAGCGCAACGCACCCTGTTTTACACAATGCCGCAGTGATTATCACAGCGTATAAGTTTTACATATGAACCGCTTTGGATTTTTACGGCGACGGCTTCTGGGTCGCACTATAAGCTGATATGTGAATGCAATATATGTATATTATTACGTTATATCAAGTATGAAATTGGGTGGATTTAGATGCGATAAATAAATTAAACATCGGCCATCATGGCTTCAGCGTTACTGAGCAGTGTCCGCTTTGTTTCTAGACGTGAGTGTTATATAATATTAGAAATTTCCGAACATCCCGGTCTGTGATTTTGAAGTTGAACTCATTACCCAGTATCTGCAACCAAGCGTTCAAAAATAATATCGAGAAATTTTAATGTCGCCCCAGTAAATTGCATTGAAAAGATTTTCTTAGTTTTTAGCAATATATGTTTGTAATTCGAAATGATGTTTCCCCATGCAATGTCTTACAATATCGTGACTTTGAAAGTGGAAGGGTCACTGACACTATCTAGGACGTCTTAACTTAACTGATTGGTCAATGAACCTTGTACTAAACATTCACTTTATCAGCAGTGTTATTTTTACCCAGTAATACTATATAGCTGCCATCGTTTACTTGTCACAGGATTTTGAATAAAAAATCACGGTTTCATTAAGAACCAATTGCCAATTGAAACAGTTGGTTAAAAACACATTTGAATATTTTGTTTTTCCAAGTCTTTTAAAATTTTCGCTAAAATATGAACAATTTTTGCCAGATTTATCTGTTGCCTTGGGAAAAAATTAGTTTCTTAATTTCTTAATGAAAACCCTGAAAACTGAAATCTGTGTCTTGCTTCAAAAATTGATGCAGATTTTTAAAATTCCATTTCATGTATGATTGTATCATGTGTAACACAATTTTAATATCTTCAAATTGTTTTTATAGAGCAGGGTAGAAGAATCTATCCAATTTGTGGATGTCAACATTATTACACTATTGTAAGGTAATTTGATTAATTTATGTCTTGTTAGTTCAATGTTATAAAAAGCTGGATGCATTAGGAAGTAATAAGGAGATTCTCATCCAAAATTTTGAAAAAATGGGGACAGTAGGTGAACATATTAACATCATACACAGGCTGCAGGGATTTCCCTGATGCAGGTTTCTTGCATCCTTGACACAATATTCAGCCAATGGACTCACATTGACAGTGGCCACTGCAACCTTTGGACCCCTTCTGACTCAGACTTTGCCCTTGGCATCTTCTGTGTGGGACCCCTGAAAATCCTAAAGGACCCTTAAAATGTTGGAGATGGGAGTCCCGGGGACCCTCGGGTGAAAAATCTTAGGGAAAACCCTGAGGCTGTGTGAGACCTATGAACAACATATGAAATTTCTGTTTAATTCAGAAAATGTCTTAAAATCTTAGAATATGTGATTTTTGTCTAGTAGTGTTTGACATTGGCCATTCATGCTTGGATTTATG
Organism: Lutraria rhynchaena; assembly: GCA_008271625.1. Taxonomy (NCBI): domain Eukaryota; kingdom Metazoa; phylum Mollusca; class Bivalvia; order Venerida; family Mactridae; genus Lutraria; species Lutraria rhynchaena. Next base: position 3,766,262 of record VIBL01000020.1, read on the forward strand.
CATTGAAATTTAGATACAGATTTTTTAAAATACAATTTATCATTGGAGAACCAATTATCAAGGGGGTCAGTCAATGATGAGAACCTTAGCATTAATTTTGTATTGCGTAAATGAACTTGAGTGATATTCACCAGCAAAAACTTGTAAAATAAATGAAAGTATGGTAAGTAAGAATGTTACCTGAGTTTAAATTCATGGATGGGAATTTTCCTACTCACAGAGAATTTCCTTTTTTCCAACTCCATTTATTTCAAATCTATCAAGATAAAAAATCATGTTTTTTTTGGATTGGTATTTTCATCCCCTCAAGTCTTAGTGTAACCAAACCCCCATAAATACTTATACAGTTCTTAGATCAAAGAACAATTATTGTTTGAACATATGTTTTTCTGAGTACAAACAATGTGTGACATGATTATTAAGATCAAAAAGTGCAAGATAAATTTATGTCTATTATGACACTCTTGTAAGCTCACCTGAGCACGTAGTGCTCGGTGAGCTATAGTGATCAGTCAGTCTACTCTGGCGTCCGTTTTCCGTTGTCCACACCTGGGGGTTGTTAATGCTCTAGTGGTCACACTTTTGAGAAAATCTTTATCAGACCTGGTCAGAATGTTCGTCTCAATGATATCTTGGACAAGGTCGAAAATGGGTCATCTGGGGTCAAAAACTAGGTCACCAGGTCTAATCATAGAAAAACCTTGTTAACGCTCTAGGGGTCACAGTTTTGATTGAATCTTCTCCAAACTTTGTCAAAATGCTTGTCTTAATGATATCTTGCTTAAGGCTGAACTTGGGCTATGTGGGGTCAAAAACTAGTTCACCAGGTCAAATCACTGAAAAACCTTGTTAATGCTATAGGGGTCGCAGTTTTGATTGGAGGTTCACCAAACCTTTTCAAAATGATTGGTTTAATAATATCTTGATTAGATCGAACATGGGTCATCTGGGGTCAAAATCTAGGTCACTAGGTCAAATCATAGAAAAACCTTGTTAATACTCCTGGAGTCACAGTTTTGATTGGAGGTTCACCAATCCTTGTTAAAAATCTTCGTCTTAATGATATCTTTGACTTGGCAATAGGGGTCATCTAGGATCAAAAACTAGGTCACCTGGTCAGTGCACCAGAAAACCTTGTTAATGCTCTAGGTTGCAATTTTGATTGAATCGCCATCAAAATTTGTCAGGAGGTTTTTTTTAGTAATGATATGAACAAACTTGAACATGGGTCAACTCAGGTTAAAAACTAGGTCACTAGGTCAAATTTTTGGAAAACCTTGTTAACCCTCTATAGGTCACAGTTTTGATTGGAGGTTCATCAAACCTTGTGAAAATGATTGTCTAAATGATATCTTGGTTAAGCTTGATCATGGGTCATTTGGGATCAAAAACTAGGTCACCAGTTCAAATCACTGGAAAACCTTGTTGACTTTCTGGAGGTCGCAGTTTTGATTGGATCTTCCTCAAACTTTGTCAGAATGTTTTAATTAATGACATCATGAACAGGTTAGAACATGGGTCAACTCAGGTTAAAAACTAGGTCACTAGGTCAAATCACAGGAAAACCATAAAAGTTGCAATCTTTACTCAGGTGAGCGAAAAAGATGGCCCTCTTGTTTTTTATTTACTAGAGATTTATATATGTATTAATCACAAATCTATTTTACTGTTGCTGACTAAGTTTATTATCTTATATACCGTTTACAAATAATTTGTCACTACATCCAGAAGATTTACATCTACATCAATAATGGATCGTGATAAAGGATATTTTAAACTTGCAAAATCTTAGTAACTTTCAGTTTACTGGAAAATTTCAATGTTTGTTCGGTCTTAGATTTTTATTTTACTGTTCTCTTTCAGTAATGATGGTGGCAACATTCTATTCTGTGATAGAAAGACACATTACAGCAGCAGTGATTGTGCTACACCCTATAAAAACCATGGACGTAAAATATTTACTCCTCTATTCATACCCGGTGCTCCAGTCTCTAGTCGTTCAAGTTTTCCTAGAGTCTTAAATCTTAATATTAATCATACTTCACAGTTTCTACATTCCAGTGCTAAGCATAAAAATTTATCTTTATATCAGGACATGTTAATTAAACGATCTTTTCATGAAACAGCTGTTATTTGTAAAGAGGATACTGTTATTGAGAAATCATTAAAGAATTTGAAGAGAGAAGCTTTAAAGGAAAAGGCTAAGCCTAAAGCCCCTGTCCCAGTGACGACCAACAGACTTCAACAAGCAGTAACCGGTGTAAAGAACTGGATTGTGAAGGCAGTGACTTTTTTGCGTGAAAATGGAATAATGGGCACTCTGAAGGCTTTGTGGCGCCTTGTGCTGTTTTATAAGGATGGAACAATTTTGTTATTGAAAGATATTCGACTTTGTGTACCTTTGTTAATAAAATACATGCGCCATGGTAACTCATCTTTAACCCGCAGGGAGTATAGACTGGTAGGTATTTTTTACCTGCCCTCATGATTATTTCTGAATGGTCTTAATTTGTTTTGTTTTCTTTCAATATTAGTCTTGATTTGGGTCTGTTATTGTGTAAAATTTAGCCTTAAAAATGTTATTATAAGTCAGTGAAACAGATCAACTTACAACTTCTTAACAAATTCAAACTGTGAATAGATTTTTATTATATTGATACCTGAGTGAAACTGATAAATTCAGTGATTTTTTGCATTAAGTGAAAATTGTAACCAAAATTTGTCGAAAATCAGGAAAAAAGACTGAATTTTAATGATTTGAAATGTAGGCAAAATGAGTGAAAACAAAACTATATTTTGCTCAAGCTACAGAGAACCATGTTTATTTAGTCAGCTAAACTTCCTATGTACTATGCTTCCATTTCAGCTCACCCAAACATTGCGAGACCTGTTGCTTATGATTCCATATCTACCAGCCATTCTTATACCTTTCCTAGAGTTTCTTATTCCTCCTATGGTTGCATTGACTGGCATTGCTCCTTCAGCATTTATACGTAAAGAGAAGAAGGTAGGTTTTGTTAGTTCTGTTCAGGGGCCTCTATCTACTGTTAAGTCCTGAGTGTTGGCCCATACGCCCACTGAAGAATCCATGGTCTTGTGGTTATGGTCTCTGACTCGTTATTACTATCCTTTCATTGCTGTAAGTTCGAATCCCACCCAGGACTGGCAAAATTTTCATATGAGGAATCTGTCCTGGTAGCTTATGGAAGGTCAGTGGTTTTACCCAGGTTTATGCCTGGCGGTCTTCCTCTACCATTAAAGCTGGAAAGGTGCCAAATGATTCTTGCTGTTGGTGCAACTCCAGTGAAAAAAATTAGGCCTAAACAAAAAAAGATATGTTTCTGGTTACATGCCCAAAAAAATATGAGTCGGTAGGTAGGGAATTTTTTTTCTTTTACGTTTTTTTACATATATAGGCAACTCTGATGTGAAAATCACAACATAGCATTAAGATTTGGATGCCGTAAAAACTGTTGAGTCTGCAGGTAAAAGATGGGTCGATCAGGTAACCAGAAACAACCCTTTTTTAGGCCTTACATGTACTTCTGTTCATACTGATTTTGATCTGATCATTTTTTGTGTAAAAATCATTTTGTTGCACATCGATATCATGATTGATCATTTTGATTAATTTCAACCTTTATACGCATGAAACAAAGTCTTCTGCTTTAAAACTTCTTGTTTTGTTGCAAGAAGTTAATCTCTACACCTGGTGGAATGCTCACCTAAATCTTAGTTAGGTACTATGTACATAATTATTAGCTTCCCATAGTTAATGGGCTAGAAAAACTCTATGGTAGTATTTGATATTTAGTTGTATAACAGTTATTAAAAGAATAATAAGTAATGAGTTGATCATCAGTTACTTGATTAGAGATAACGGTGGATTATTTTTTAAGTGTTCCAACACAACTGGGTATATTCGTATCTTTACCACCTGCTGAAAGCAAAAACATGTTGAATTTATGTCTAGAAAGTTAATGTCAATAAATTTGTGTGGGAGCTATAATTAATATATAACATTTAAGACATTTATTAATTCATATTTGTGTACTTGATACTTAGTGCTGGTTGGTCACCTTTGAGTATTGATGAGGTCAACTTGTCATGTATATCAGTAAAACTGTTTCTAAACTGCTGCAACGAAACACAAACAAAGGAAAGAAAAATACATTTTTAGATTGTCATTTTATTTTCTCCCTAAATTGAATGTATAATTTGTAACTATTTTTACGAATACTTGAATTGATTTTATTTTCTCAATTTGCAGGCTTATGTCTGTTCTCAGTTGTATTTAGTTACATATCTACAGTCAGTTGAACTCATGAACCCAAGGTCATTGACCTCTATGTATTGAGTTTTGTAAGCATTCTCTTAAAAAAATGTGTTGTAGTATATTTGAATTAAGCTTTGATTTACCTTTCCAGGAACGTAAACTGAAAATGAAAGCTCAAATGAAAATAGAGTCCGCCAAGTTACTGATGGAAAGTTTGCAGAATATGCCACTTCAAGTAAAATCTGAAACCAACGAGCAAGCATCTACTGTTAAGTTATTCTCTGAATTTATGGACAAGGTATGTTACTGAACTATCTTGCTCTGTATGTCTGTTTGTATGTCCATCCGACCATCTGTATGTATCTGTGTATGTTATTTACTTGTTTCTTGTTTAAAGTAGAAAGATTTCGCTTAATGTCATAAAAATAAGCCGGTCAATAAGTATATGTCTGATGTTGATTGCTGTTGTTAGTTACTACCTAATATAGTCTCAGAAATTGTGAAGTTATCTTTGTTGTTTTGTTTCAAATGTTTTTAGTAAAATGATGTTAAATTTCTCATTTTTTATTGAAATATTCATTTATACCTCTTCAGGTCAAAAGCACAGAGGTGATGCCACCTATTGAAGATATTCTCAAGTTTTCACGTTTGTTTGAGAACAGTCTCACATTGGATGATCTTGAGATCCACCAGTTACAGGGAATATGTAAACTTTTAGGTATCGGGTTTCTTAGTGATATTCCCAATGCTCGAGTATTACGCTTCCAGATTGACATGAGAATGAGAGAACTTACTGTGGATGATAAGGTCAGTGTAACAATAAATTCGTAGTTTGCCATATAGAGCCAGTCTTTACAGGGTCAATAAAATATATATGAATTTCCTTGTTTGTTTATAGTTAAATTTTAGATGTTATCACTAGGCCAGATGAATTTTCACTGAGAATGTTGGTATTTTTCCAGACTCTGATATTATCTGTACATTGTATCTCTATTTTGCTCTGTGGATTTGAATGTAAGAATGACCCAAAAGATATGCCTCACACAGGAGTGATGATACTGATACATATATAAGTTGTGCTTCTTGTATATTGGTATTATTCTATCCTTATTTAATGATAAATAACTGCCTTGTAAAATTTGTTACCAATCTCTGGAGGTTCCTCTTGACTTAGGGAAAACTTTATAATTTGATATATTAAACACAATTTAGTGCATGTTCATTTCTAAGCACATGTACTTCTTCTCATATACAAGTATATAGTTTTGCAATTAATAGACAAACAATATTCATGATTTGTTACACTATAATCATATATTTTGTAGTTTATAATACGAGATGGTCTTGATAGCCTCACTACTGAAGAGTTACAATCAGCCAATCGTGCACGAGGTATGCGAGCTCTGGGTGTGTCAGAGGATAGGCTTAGGATACAGCTTGAACAGTGGCTGGAATTACATCTAAAGGTACAGTATGAGTATTACCTGTAATGGTTTAAAGGTAAAATAGTGTGACTAATCAAAACAGTGAAACCCATGAATTTATTAGGATCACATAATTGATATAGTCTGAAACATAAAACTTAGTTTTTATCCTGACTCATTTTGTCAGTGAATTTATATGCGTTATATAAATATGTGTTTAAAACAGCTGCATTTGCAAACAGTACTTTACATCACTGTATAAAAAAATATTTTTGTTATATTTTTTCAGGAACAAGTACCAACAAGTTTATTGTTATTATCACGTGTAATGTATGTTGATGAGAACTTATCTACTGCAGAACAGTTGAAACAAACTATCTCTTCATTGCCTGATAACCTTGTAAGTACATACGTACAAATATTTGACAGTTTAATCTTGTATTACAGTAACTGTATGGTCCTAAATTCAGGATTTTTTATCCACTAACTTATAGCTTAGTTTGTGCTAAGCCCCTGAAGACGAGGAATAATTTAGCCTAGGTTTTACACCTGTTTTCAACAATATTTCAGTTATATACTGTTGTTCTTTTGAGCTAACCAGTTTTCCTGGATTCTGTTCCAGTATTAATCTTGTACTCTGCAAGTAATTGTCAAATTTTGTACAAGAAGGATCAGTGGACAAATGGCCTTTAACGCAGTGTCTGGAACCAAATCATAGAAAACATGGAATGCTCTCTGGGTTTGAAATCATGTCTTATAGTATATGTTTCACATTTTGTTGAATGAATGTATGATGTAAAAAGTGTCTGATGAATAAGTATGTATTTACTTTGTTACAGATGATAAGTTGATTATTGTGTGGGATGATTCTATTATTACGGGTAATTAATATTCTGTCTCCAGGTTGACAAGGCTAAAGTTACAACTGCTGAATCCAGTGGTGAACAAATAGATAAGAAGACAAAGATTAAACTACTGGACGAGGAAGCTAAGGCCATTAAGCTGGAAAAGGAGGCTGCCGTAAGTTACTTTTTACATTGGCATAGTGAATACTAAATATGTCCCTCCCTTAATTAATGCCCTGCCCCTTTTTGAGAAAAATGAAATATTGTGACTTACCATAAATATTTTACCTTTATATTATACACAATATATCTAATACCATTCAAACAGAAGCTCAACAGATTGAAAAAAATCTCTAATTTATGACATCCATGGATATATATGAGGCAATATTTGCTATACTGACTCTCCTGTCCAAAATTACAAACTGCTCGGTCTTTAGCCTGTCATGAATTCTGGCTTAAAGCTTTGTTACGTGCATGTTTAAAGTGATTGGAATTGAGTGCGATGAATCTGAATTGTTGATGTTTACCCATTTTTTTCTGTTGAGCAGGAAGAGGAAAAACGACTTGAGGAACAGAAAAAAGAAGAGGAAAGAAAAAAAGTTGATGAGGAAAGAAAGGAACAAGAAGATGAAAGAAAGAAACGAGAATTGGCTGAAGTCGCATTACAGATGATGGATCAAGAAGTTATCAAGGAAGAAATGGCACAGAGATATCAAGCTAAAATGGGACAATCTACTGCAGGGAAACCAGTAGAGAAAGAAGCTGTTGTTGAAGAACCAGTTGGTAAAGATGTGAAGATCAAAACAGAGTCTGTGGAACCAAAGGAAACAGTTATCCCAGACAAAGCTGAACCTATTGTTGATAAGGCTTCTGAAGGTACCAGATGTTTCAGTTGAAGGCTGATTCATGTTACACACTTCTGTTTAGAAGTTTTTTTAGTCTTTTAGTAAACTGCACAAGTTGGTAAAGATTCTTTCTTTTTTAATGCAAGTTAACAAACTGGTTGCACAGATAGTATGTCCCATTGTTCTGTTGATTATTTAAGAGCTGAGTGCATGGAATCATGTACTTACTGCACATTTTTTTTTTGGTTCTGTGACATACTGATAGATTACTTAGTTTTATATCAGTTCTTGCGCATCTTCTGCTGGACGTATTTCTGTACTTCTTCTAAAATCTTGATTTTTGTTTTAAAAAATGACCTAGTTGTAGAATAATTTCCAGATATAAGCTTGTTACTTGAGCTCATTATACTTAATGTGGCTACAGATGGCACTACACATAGCTTGGCATAGTTTGATTGGTGCTTGGCTGTTATTTGTTATGTGACTGGCTGTGACTTATGTCGCCTGTCTTCTGAGCATAATCTCAATCTGCTATGGTAGATATATCATTCTTTGGAAATGGATCAGATTTTTTCAGTTTGTTGTAAAATTTCACCACAATCTTTGCTAGTCAGGTTAGATAAGTTAGGCTCAGCATCACTTGCAGTAAAGTCAACGTAACAAACACGGTTCATACTAACACACAGTACTCACACACACTGTACACAATGTTAAATCTGACAATATCTCATTCTTGTATTTTATCTAGAAATTAAGGATACTGCTGAAGAACTCTCAGATGATGATGGTATTACTGTCAAAGATCTTTCTGATATTGAGAAAGCTATTGAAGACAAAGCTCTTCATTACAAAGATGAGATGGCTGAAGTTGCTGAAGATTTAGATGAATATAAGGAGGTTTGTTTAGTCATTGATAATTGATATTACATTAATTTGTCTCAGATTCACAAATTGCACTGGGTCTTGCTTGAAATGAATCAAATCACTTCATTTTTATATGGGATTGAATTGTTTTGAAATTTTGGACTTATCTGAAACTTAATTAAATTAAGGTTTAATCTGCCTGTGCTTTGACTGATGAGTTAAGATAGAAATGAAGGATGTTTACTGATCTTTAATTTTAAAACGCAGTTCAAACTGTTGGGACTGGTAAGGTCAAATTACTGACAGTTTCTTGTTTATCTACCATTTTTGTAAATTGAACATATATAATGTAATAAGTATGATATAATTACAATGAAATGTCATTGTACACCTGAACTCTGCCTTGCGACCACCCCAAAATTAAGACCACTCCGCTCATTTCTGGCATTTTTTAAAGAACAGATTTTTTCCTTCTTTGCTTGATGTTTTTTTCACCCAAAATTTAGACCACCCCGCTTTTACATAAACCACCACTTTTCTTTGACCAACTTGTATATTTGTGCATTTTCTGACCCTGATATTAAGAACACACTTGGTTGCACTTAGCATCACCTTTGCACCCCAAATATTGAGATTGCCACAAGGCTTAAATTGTTCTCAGTCTTGACCTTGTATTAACAACATTTAGTGATGTTTTACGGTTGATTTGTTGAGTAGAGCATATATTAATGACGGACAATTGAATCTTTATGTTGTTTTAAGAGCTATTGAATATAGAAATTGTTTGAAAATCACTGGCACATAAATCATGTGTCAATGTCACATTTCTTAGCAAATGAGTCCTAATCTAAATTTCCGGACAGACACAATTTGAATACATAGGATTAAACTTCAAATATTAATTTATTTGCAGTATTTACCAGGAAAACCTACAGATTTACCAAAATCTACTTTCACTTAAAGAAATTCGTGAATATCTTAGATTTTCTTCTGATTTTCTATCGATGTTTAAGGATATTGTCAGAACATCATCAGATAAACTAATTATAATAATTACTAATAAAAGGTCTGATCTTTCCGGTATCAAATTTTCATACATTGACATATTTTACGGGAAACATTGGATTAGATATTTTTTGTTTTATGCTGTCTTGGGTACTATTCAAGCATGGTCACTCACTAAAATGAATAGTAATATATTTTCAGACATGTATTAGTCAATATATCACATCTGTGTGTTTTATCCTTTAAGAGCAACTCTCCCATAGCATACTGCAATACAAACAACTTTTCTGGGCAGTCTTCCCCTGTTTTAAGACCACCCAACCATATTCTTCCATCTAATGGTTTAAACTTGAGAATTTCCTTGTGAATTGTTTTTGTTATGTCACTGTTTCACTGAGAAAACTGACCTTTTTGAAAAATATTGAGGAAAATGGAATCTTTATCTGTCACAACTTGTTTTATGTCCTTCATTTTCGTCAGATGAAATCAATTAGAAATAATGAACTTTTCTCAGATAATTATCACCATGATTTGTACCAGATAAATACTTTGGATTTTTTATGGTATTTTTGCTTAATCCTTTACCTCATAATATCTCATTTCTCAGCATCTGTAGCCGATGACTTACGAAAACATTGTGGCAAAAGAAGCTATTGCTTGTTATGAGCAAAGGTTTTCATTTACCACAATGTTTTTCACCCCATCAGAGGGAAAATAACTTAAATTAAATAATTTCAGTTTTCTGAAACAGATTGATCAGATGAATATTTTCTTTTTATTTAGAAGCGTCCAAAATATGCTTATGAGGCAAAGGGTTAAAAAGATTGATTGCTTTTATGAGATTTATATCATTTTACGATCATTGTAGGATGTTGAAGATATAAAGACTATAATTCATGATTGTGATCATGAGAAGAAGATCGAAGAAAGTCTTAATGCTAAACTACTTCTTAAGCGTATGGATAAGGTTGTTAAAGACTTTGATAAAACTATAACAAAGCTACAAGATGAGAAGAGGGATATAGAACAGAGCATTGACAAACAGGAGGAAAATATGCTGAAGGCTGATGAAAGTGAAAGTCGTGAAGAAATCCTTGAAATTATTTCAGAGAAAAAGTAAGTACTTGAACTTAAACATTGATTTGATTTTTTTGTTTCTCTGTGCCTAGTGATTTCTTGAATTTCTGTGAAAGATTCAATTATTGATGTATTTTTTACAATTTTTAGGGACTGCAATAAATTTCTCAATTGATTATGTTAGAAAATGTTTGTTTGATAAGTCTATGGATTAACTCAGTTGCAGTGATGCATTTAATTGATTTGTTGTTATAAGATACATAACTTAATCAGTATATTTACTTGATCATTTTCTTTGTATTTTAGGTGCAACTTGATAAGTATATATAAGACATATATAAAAATTCCACTTTCCTCAGAATATAGCCTACCTAAAACCAACCAACTTTTTAATTTGTGATAACACTTAATTGATTTGTTGTTTTAGGAGCAACTTAATCAGTATCAATGATGTGTTATCGTCTTTGAAAAAAATGCAATTGGTTCCTGATGACATTCGAATGCAGAAAGTTTTAGAAGTTCTCGATACAGATCATGATGGTTTGATTGATATAAACCATGTTCTGAAGGTAAGTGCTGAGGTTAAACTAACTGAGGCCTAAACTAAAATATTATTGTTTGCTGTTGCCAACCGACTCACCAAATAACTGGCTGTCGAAAAAATGAAAAATTTCATCACTACAAATTGAATGCATATTATTACTAAAATTTACTTTCTGTATTAATGAAAATGTTTCCTCTAATTTCATGATCATTTTGCATATGTCTAATTAAAAAAAAATAATTCTCAACCAACTGACCCAGTCCAAAAGTGTGGTCAGCAAACGGCATACAAACAAATTTTTTATGGTGGTTTGAATGACTTGGTGTAATGAACAATGTAGTGATTGTGGGCAGGTGGGCTACTTCAAGACCTCTTGCTGTTGAATTATGCCTGTAGCCATGTTATTGAGTCTCTACTTACCAGTATACCTCTAGGACGCCTAGGTTTCGTTCTTCTTTCAAACCAGTTATTTTCCCTTCTTGCCGATTTTTAAATCATTGTTAGCTCTAACAATTCTTTCAAATTCAAAGTTATTTATCCTTTCTGACTGTAATTTAACTTATCTCTTGGTAAGACTTAAAAAAATTACCTTTGTGCTACATGCTTAGGTTTTATATTCAACTGATCAGTACATCAGTGGGCCGCAGCTGTGGTCCAGTGGTTAGTGTGCTGGACTTGTAACTGGGGATCTGTGTTCGAATACCGGTCGTGGCAGGTCATACCCTTCTATGAAAATTTGACAATACTGTTGATTTTCCTTCATATGTGGGAAGTTGCCAGCTCCTTTTAGAAGGGTAAGTTAGTACTGGTTAGTACACAGTCCAGGAAAACTGGTTAGGTGAACCGGTCGCTGTATATAACTGAAAAATTATTGAAAAACGAAGTTAAACCCCAGTGACAATAAGTCACATAAAAACAAAACAAAACAGTACATCAGTGATACTTTTGGTAATATCTTATTCTGTAGAAGAGTGACAAATAGTTACCATAGTACTGGTAGATGTTCACATGTTAACTAGTTTGTCTATCCAACTGTTATTCTCTGACCTTTTATGGGCTATGACTTGTAATTAAATTCCGGAACTTATAAGAAATTGTATTATATTGTAAAGCATGTTGAAAAATTGTTCCATGTGCTTGTAACTTCTGTTCCTACAAGATTCTACACAAGGCCTCTACACTTGTGGGTATTGTCACTACAAGTGTCATTTCTTATTTGTTCATTTTAGGTTACTGAAGCAGTGGGTCGTGAAAATCTTAAATTGAACAAGGGACAAGTAACGGCCATGATGAAATTGATACAGAAAGAGAATGAAATTGAATTAGCAGAAAAAATAAAAGAAAAGGAAGAAAAAGAACAAATAAAGAAGGAATGAATGAACAAATATAAGTTTAAATGATTGAATAAAGTTAGTCTTTCTTTCATAATTATCCAAATATGTCTTCAAGTGGCTGCAAGATGTACATATGCTTTTACACACCAGATGTGCATTTTTGTGATATTTATTTCCATTTTGTTGATATACACACCTGTTAGTTATAAATCCACTTGTAATTATGCAATGCTTTATAGAAACAGAAAAAAGTACCATGTAAACTTTTGATGTGAAGAGAAAACAAATATTGTACCTAGTTATTGTATTTACAACATTAATTTATTGTATCTTTTGCTTTATTTCCATATTTATGCATTTAAAGTAAATTTCCATCCTTATTATGTTGGATTAACTTCCCTGAAATTGATCACATATAACTTATGTTTGGATGAAAGGAATGAATTCAAGTGTCGGATCTCACCCAAATATGCGAGATTCCTAATAAAACCACTACTGTCATTGATTAGACAGTACATAGTAATTTAATGGTCTGCATGTTTAGACCACTCTACAAAGAAGTTGTGGATTTGGCAATTTTTGTGACAAAATTTTTTATCCAAGTTGAGAAGATGTTTTTATCATCAATGTGTTTGTTTAAACAAGTAATTGTTCATATTTGTTATTTTCATTTTTTGTGTTTGCTAAAGAACTCTGCATGTTATATCTTTATTGTTCTATCCTCTGTGATTTTAGATGATGTCATTAAAGTAAAGCCACCAAGTACTAGTTACGTATTTACTTGTCATTCAAGGTCATATCTAGGAATATGCTGATTGACATAGAAATATGAGGTGCAAATGCTTATTCAACCTATTAGTATTCCAAATGCATTATAATATTAAGCACTTTAATGATCAGTTTGAAAGATCTTATAAAACCTGGGAACCAAAACCATCAAATCTGTTCTATACCATGAGGTGAGTTTGTCTTGGTACTTTGCTGTAAACAGCTGTTGTACTAAATAAGGCACTTCCTGTATCAGTAAAACACATTTGTACTTTGAGTAAATTTCCATTTATATTCATTATTTGGGATAAAGAAAATGTTTGTTTCTGGTTACCCTACATCCTCTCATTTTTCCCCACAACCCTAGACTTTTTACTGGACCCAAGGAATGTTACATTCACTGTCTCACCTTTTTACCTTTCAGCACAAAAAAAATCTCAACAGCAGCTTTCAAGAATAATAAAAGCGAATCCTCAAAAAAAATCCGGACATACCTACCCTATTTATAATTTGCTTGTAACCAGAAACAAACAATATTTTATGCATTATTTCAAGAGCTTGAGACCAATGAACCCAACTGAAAACTCAATGATTTGAAGTTTTTGTGTATATCATAGTTAGCAGTTCTTAGCTTGTTCTCCACAGGTAACTGCCAACTTCTCTACATGAATAATTAGTGATGGTAAACTTGCTGGACACAATGCCCTTGGAGCACAAGGTCATTACACTGCAGCTTTGAGGATTATTTTCTCTGGTTTTGCTAAAACAAATATGCAGCGATATATATTTACCAAACAATCTCATTTTGAAACATTGAAGTGAAAATTTTGACGGACACCTGTGTGTCAGAGCTGCTGGTATGTTAGCAAAATCTTGAACTTTAACAATTTTCAGGTAATACCATACAACCGTACGCTTCATCTAAAACTATATAGATAACCTTAAATGAAGTGATGGAAAATACTATGCCAAGTTTAATGCTTTTGATAAGCAACATATGCAACAATATTGTTAAGTCATGATAAAGGTGCTTTACTAATGGTAAAATTGCAGGACCCAATGAACACAGAGTTCAAGGGTTTTTTGCCAAAAACATCAAGTGTAGAGTCAACTGCTAAATTATACAATACACAAATCTTGAGACATATCATCATTATAACATATGCCATACCACACTGGTACTTTTTCTAATCAACTTTAAATATCAGATTTCCCTTCAATTGCTAGACAGTCAAACCCGACTTCAAAAGTTTAGGGCCGTCCCTCCCTGCTCATGAATACGTCTACATATGCTAAATACGGAAATCGTACGGCGCGTTTGGGTTTTATAGTTTTTATTGACAAATTCCGTAAAACTGGTCCCCGTTCGATGTCGCAGTGCAACAAAGGTACAACCAGGGTCAACGGGAACCAGTTTAAAATTCCGTATCACGTTCCGTAATTCTTGAAATTATTCCGTGTCTTATTTTAAAAATTCTCATCTATCTATCGCTATTTACTTTGCCTATTTTGATTCATTATATGCAAGAAGCGATTTTACGCTCTTTATATGATCCGTATTGATTTATTTAAACTAAAGAATACGGAGTACGGAAATTTACTTTTAGCCATATCTAAGGAACCAGATGAACTGGTACCCGTTGACTCTGGTGTACACCTTGGTGCACTGCAATATGGAGCGGGGACCAGTTTACATGATCGCGGGGAACCGTAGTGACTTTGCAGAGGAGAAAACGTGCTTTTGTTTACAACAGTTATGAAACTCGGCTTTATCATGAATCAAGCGTGTTTAACGTTTAAATGAATTGTAGCGTTTGTTGATTAGTATTTATCATTATTAATTATATTTTTTATTAATGATAAAAAATGTGTCAAGTTTAAAAAACGATGCTACGATTTGCACTAAACCAACATGGGATATGCAAGACATCACGAATCTGTCGACTATGTTGCTCGAAGAATTTTGATTTTAAAGCTCGTTTGCACCTTTCAAGTGATAAACACAGAAAGGCATCAAAGAAATTGTCATCTAAAAATGTAAGTTCTCCTGTGAAAGTAGGAAGGCCAAAACCGTCTGAATTATTCCAGCCAGTTATTCCCAATCCATTGAGTGAAGACGGAGCTCAAGATGTCGGGGAAGAAATTGCTGGAAAGTTAACAAAAGGTAATTTTGACAGCGATAAGTTTTTGGCTATTACGATCATTACAGTATTCATCTGACCATATGACAGTAGTTCTGATGTGATATTCAAACATAAGCGTAATCTTTATGTTGTTATTTTTTTGTCAGGTACAGCCCTGTACTGGCTGGAGAATGGCCCTTAAAGTTAGTAAAATCATAGGCTCTTGGTTTATATGATTTACATGCCCGTACAGATGTTATGTTTTAATCCAAACAAAGCAAATCTGTCAAAAAATCTTCATGCCGAAACTACGTATATAAGAAAAACATAAAGGTATTCACTTCCCATATTTTCAATTGATGGAAGTGACAACATCCATCATGAGTCCTGGCATTCCTTCTGAAATGTGTGCACTTTTCAGGAACCTTGATATTAAACCTGGCGTCCTACAGCAAGAGTGAGGTTCCCAAGGAGCGCACGCAATTGACTTGGGTGATTTTAATGTAGGTGAATAGTTAGGCGAATACTTACGTAGTGAAATTGAATCTGATGATGAATATGTTCCAAGAAATATCTATGAGAGTGATAAGCTGAATGCTACTTGTGATTGAAAGTGTTGTGCAATGGTTCATTGATCTTCGGTTATGTCAAAACGTTTGATTTTCGATACCATTTTCAAAAAATTTGGTTTGGTAATTTTATATATGGTCATTAGCCAGCACAGTGCTATTTTGAAAAATCAGCTGGCCACAAATGATTCATTTCAACACTTTTGCTTAGTGACAAAATGAATTATGTAAACCGCTGGCAAGTTTGGAAATATTCAATTTCAGATACTTTGCGTAGCTGATAAAGGATGTGGTACTGAACATTTTAAATGTTTTTTTTATGTTTACAAATACCTGAACAGAATCATCAAAACCGAAAGGATCTTATCTGAAACTGAACTTAAAGGTTCATCGTTGCAGTCCTAATGTTGACACCTGGTATATTGATATGAAATTTTTATGCTAGTCTACAGTTTACACTGGTTCTGGTTTCTGTTTCAGCTGACAGGGTTAAGGTATTAAAAATGATAATGCAAGAACCAGCAATAGAAATGTTAGCAGCTCAACATAATCTTGATGGTATCTATGTTTTTTATTTATATGGTACACAAAACTTGTTTGCAAAGCTTCCGAATAATACTGTACATCTTTGTAGGACAATGTTTTTATATCATTTTATCATTTATGTGAACAGTCTTCTTGTTAGAAAAGTAACAGGCTGTCTAGAGCGATTTTGGGCATTCCCCCTCAACTTTTGTTTTGCCAGTTTTAACCAGTTGTTCGAACAGACACAGAAATGAGAACTGTGTATGAGAATATTTGTACTTTTTGATTTTTGCTCGTGTGATTATGATTTTTTTTAAGAAAGGAATATATTTTAATCTATTGTTTCTACAGCAAAACATGGAAAGTCTTGTCTCATAAATTTCATACAGATGATTTTATGAATAATTTTTTCTCACTCTAGTAAGCCAAAGTTATTCAGTCATTCTTTAAAAATTGCTTAACCAGAACTGTCCAATTACGTCTTACCCTTTTCAGGTAAACTTTTTCAAACAGCGATGCTTAGCTTCCGACAGTTTTGTTTGAAGTCTGCTTACCTACCTGTTGATATTCACATTGTTTTTAAGGACATATTACAGGAAGTTGGTAAGTTCATGGTACTTGATCAAGCTTTGTAGACAAGAGTTTTGTTTTACTGGACTGCTGGATTTTGATTATGATTCTGTATATTCTGTAATGGATGCCCCAAAAGCATTGTTTATTTAGTAACTGCTAGAATGGCTTTTGATGTATTGGAGGTAAATTACAGGCTTACTAAAATGTGTACGAATCATGATTATTCATAATTCTCTGAAGGAGGTAATGAAGAGGTATTAATGAGGGGTTAAGCACATAATTCAAGGGATATTTGGTAATTTACCTGGTCAAAGGTTAGGCTTAAAAAAGAAAAGGTTTGTTTCCAGTTGCATGCCCCAAACATATGGGTCAGTAGGTACGGATTCTTCATTTTATTTTATTTTATTTTTTGTTACATATATTGGCAACACTGTATGGGAATATGTGCGGCGTAATATTAATGAGATGTGAAAATTACAATATAATGCTACAATTTGGATGCTGTAAAAAACTTAAGAGTCGGCATGTGAAATATTGGGTATGTTGGGTAACCGGAAACAAGCCTTTTCTTTTTTGGGCCTTAGATAGTTTGGTACTAAAGTATTGAACCTGTTTTTTACTTGTGAATAACTTCATACATACCCGAGTGAAAAAACTTGCAACAAAGATCAATATTTTCTGTATCGATTATAGGGGAATCCCTGGTTGAGTGGTTATGGTCTCTGACTAGTGATCACTAGCCCGTAAGTTTGAATCCCACCCAGGACCAGAAAAAATTCTCATGTGAGGAAATTGTCCGGCTGGCTTACAGAAGGTCAGTGGTTCTACTCATGTGTACGCCTGGGGTTTTCTTCACCGTTAAAGGTAGACAAGTTGCCAAATTACCTGGCTGTCGGTGAGATGTTAAACACTAGAGCAAAAAAAATACATTATAGAGTAACGTAACCTCAGAATGAAGATGAATTTTATAGAAAGGGCACATTTTTCTTGTATTCGGGTTTTGTTCTCAGGATTTACCATATTTACATTTCAGGTCATGTGACTGACTTGTTTCCATTCTTCCTGAACCATGCTAAGACTGTTTACCCACATCTGAACTGTATGGAGGACTTGAAGAAGATAAGTGATCTGTCTGATCCCAGCCATTGGTAGGTTTACCTTTATTCTTGTACAGTGTAGTATGCTGTATAGAATCAGTTATTAAAGCTGCAAACTTTTTCTTAGCATTTTTCCCTTTTGCAGTTAACTGTATTGCGGACTTGAGCTACTTAACCCTTTACCTCATAATACCGCATTTTGCTACGTCTGAAGCAGACAACATTTGAAAACATTGTGGCAAGAGAAGCCATTGCTTGTAATGAATAATGGCTGCTTGTGCCACAATGTTTTCCACTCTATCAGAGAGAAATAACCCAATTTCTTAAATAAATTGATGTTTTGTGTATTCGCTTTGAATTTGAAATTTAGCAGCTCTTCGTTAATTATGTCTGCACTTGATACATCAAACAAAATGAGGAACTTAATATGTCAGATTGGTTTTTTAGCTCATCTGAGCATGTAGAAATTAATTGATATGAATTGCCTTGCAGAAGTTCATGTACATTTGTATCTGAAATATGAGAACTTAAATACCATATTTTACTGTATATAAGATGCTGTTGTGTATAAGATGCACCCTCATTTTTTAAAAAAAAATCTGGGGGAAAAAAGGTATTGTTGTGGATAAGACCCACCCAAATTTGACGAAATCCGGGTCCAAAATCCGAACTGATATCGGTTTATTAGGTGCCACGCATACAAGATTTAGTGCTATGTGTACCTTCATATCAAGTTTACTTCTTACTGTTCATGTCAATTTTTTTCACACCTTCATTGTCCCCCACCTGAGACATATTGTCGATGAACTGTCTACTCAAGTTACTGTAGAAACACAAGATAGTCAATTAAAATCACTCATTAAAAGCATGTTACAGAAATATTTTTATTAAAGCCATATATGAATAAAAAATAAGATTAACTATTGAATAAATTTGAAAACAGCGTAAAAATTATTCAGCGAACTTTAACCCTATAAATAAATAAATCAAACGCTGTTCTATGAATGGGGGATTCTTTTTTGTCAAATTCACTTTATTTGCCATATCTGTATCACATTTATTGATTTAATTAATGTTAAGTAATATAACATTAAATGTCTGCAATGTTAATGACACTTAGACAGGTTGCAATGCCAAAACAGCAACGGATTGAGAACGTTTTGAAACTGTACGTACATTTGGATAATACGTTTTTGTCTACGGTCAACATCGATCTGGGAAAACATGTTGTTGGTTTGTTCTGGTGTGAGACACACCCCCAACTTTTTATATATTTCTAGAGGAAAATATGTGCATCTTATACACAGTCAAATACAGTAATAGTGTGGACTATTTGAGCCTCTTGATTCAGCTAAATCTTTGTTCCATCTGATTCTATTGCAAATATTGTTCTTGAGAATTTTGGATGCCTCCAGGTGTCAGACACATCAGTCAAGCTCAGTAATGGCTGGCTCCTCGAAACTGCTGGAATACTGCGAGACCTTTGGTCTGCTAAAGATAGAATTTCTGTCTGACCAAATGAAAATTTGTCTGACCGAACATATTATAAATAAGTGCTAAATGCTGTATTCATGCCTGACTGCTGAACATCTGGTCCAGTGCTCACTGAAAAGCTATTGGACCTGCTTGAAATTTGCCTGACATGTCTGACAGTCCAGCAACTTTTGGGAAGCCTGTAATGGACTGATAAATATTTTGATGAAATCATAATAATTGATATTCTAGGTATCCCCTGGCAAGGGCGTTACAGAGAAAGGTCATATTCCATGTTGGCCCTACTAATAGTGGTAAAACTTACCATGCTTTGAAGAGATTTATGGAGTCTGGTTCAGGTGTATATTGCGGGCCTCTTAGATTACTTGCCATGGAAGTATTTGATAAATGCAATGAGGCTGTAAGTTTGTTATATTGTTATGTTTTCCTGTATTGTGTTTAAACTAGTTTTCTACCTGTAGTTCAATTATGCTCTACGTTTGTTTCTACTAATCAGTTCTTCGTGTCACATACCAATACTGGTCTACCAAACTTTTGAACACCTCATTTGACCTTTGTTTTTTTTGTTTTTTTTTATGTGACTTATTGTCACCGGGGTTTAACACTGTTTTTCAACAATTTTTCAGTTATATACGGCAACCGGTTCACCTAACCATGTTTTCCTGGACTGTATCCCAACCAGTACTAACTTACCATTCCACAAGGAGCCGGCAACTTTTCTACATAAGGAGGAAAATCAACATTTTTGTCAAATTTTCATATAAGGATATGATCTGCTGCGGCCAGGATTCCAACCTGGATCTCCGAGTTACAAGTCCAGCACACTAACCACTGGACCACGGCTGTTGTCCCATTTGACCTTCAGTAGTACAATTGTAGAAGTTGATATCAGGATGCAGAGAAATTCTTGTGATCTATTGATATTTCAGATGTATTTATCTAAAATTGAAAATGCACAAATTTTAGTCTTCACAAAAATCTCTTTTTTAGTGTCGATATAAAATTTCAAGCCAACGAAATTTCTTTCTAAATATTCAGGATGTTCCATGTGATTTGATTACTGGAGAGACGAGAAAATATGCAAATATGGACGAATCACCATCTGATCATGTTGCTTGTACTGTAGAAATGATGAATGTTAATCAAGAGTGTAAGTTTAGAGGTGGTTGTGTCAACTTCTCCACATTGAATGATCAGCATTGGATACTGGTTTTAAACGCAATTTCTAACTTGTCATGTGCCATCCTCAGGGTTTGACCTCATGAAACAGAGATGGAAGGACCTAATGCTCTCACCTCCTGTTGAGCTGAATGGTCTGGCTTGTTAGTCAATAAGACCGCAAATTTCTTAATATGTGGAAGCATACAAAGTAGGGAAAATTGTAGAAAGTTAAAATTTGATAACAAAAACTTACATATTAGGAAATTCAGTGAAAGTATCCGTACTGATAAAACACTGTTCCAAAAGTATGCGAAGTGGCAAAAAGAATTCCAGAGACATGATAATTTCCATGAAGAGTTCCAAACACTTGCTAGTTGACAGAGAGTTCCAAAGACATGATATTTGCCTTAAGAGTTCCAAAGACATGATATTTGCATAAAGAGTTCTAAAGACATGCAAATTGGCTAAAAGAGTTCCAAAGACATGCTAGTTGGCAAAAAAAGTTCCAGAGACAATTTTGGATTTTTGGATGATATATCTGTTTTAGTTCTTTGTAAATTTTCTGTCTATCAGTCCAAATGAATTTGAACAAAGTGGTCTGGAACAATTGGTGAATTTGTAAAAATTCTTGTTGATTAAATGTTTTTACAGACGATGTTGCAGTAATAGATGAGATTCAGATGATATCGGATTTACAAAGAGGGTGGTCTTGGACACGAGCTTTACTTGGTATTGCTGCTAAAGAAGTGCATGTTTGTGGTGAGGAAACAGCTGTAGATCTTGTTCAGAAATTACTTGAAACTACTGGGGATCATCTTGAGGTGAGTGGGTTTTTTTGGGGGGGGGGTTATATGACATGTTGTCACTGGGGTTTAACACCGTTTTTCAACAATTTTTCAGTTATGTATTGCAACCGGTCCACCTAACCAATTTTCTTGGACTGTATACTAACCTGCACTAACTTTCCCTTCCACAAGGAGCTGGCAACTTCTCCACATAATAATGAAAATCAACATTTTTGTCAAATTTTCATAGAAGGGTATGACCTGCCACAACTGAGATTTGAACCCGGATCTCCAGATTACAAGTCCAGCACACTAACCACTGGACCATGACTGCAGCCTGAGGTGAGTGTTGCAGGTTTTGGTCTGGGGTGTAATTAACATAAGTCAAAGTTTGCTGTCTACACCTTCTTCAGTTCTTATTTCAGTATAACAGCCAATGTACAGGAACTACTGAAGCTTTTATGAGTCCTAGCAAGAATCCACATTTTTTTTATTTTTCATCAAATTTTGTAAATTTTTATGTTATTTTCCTTAGCCTTTGTTAGCATACTTAGGACTAAATTCAAAGTCAGCCTTTGTTAGCATACTTAGGACTAAATTCAAAGTCAGCCGTTGTTAGCATACTTAGGGCTAAATTCAAAGTCAGCCTTTGTTAGCATACTTAGGGCTAAATTCAAAGTCAGCCTTTGTTAGCATACTTAGGGCTAAATTCAAAGTCAGCCTTTGTTAGCATACTTAGGACTAAATTCAAAGTCAGCCTTTGTTAGCATACTTAGGGCTAAATTCAAAGTCAGCCTTTGTTAGCATACTTAGGACTAAATTCAAAGTCAGCCTTTGAGTCTATGGTTCTGTTCAGTGTTGCGTTGTTTAATTTAGTTAGCTTTTAGTGCGCAGCTGTTGTTAGCTGAAGCTTGGTTTTGGCGTTCAGTTATAAAAAAATGTTGTTTTTATATGAATTTTAGGTACAAAGATATGAAAGATTAACCAGTTTGACTTATCTAGATCATGCTGTAGGTATGTATAGGATTTGAAAAACCTTAACAATATCCAGGTCTCGCTGTCACAAAACTTCTCAAATCAGTAAGTGTAAAATGAAAAATGTTAAGTCAATACACCCACCAATGGCAATATGATACTGTTATATGTAAATCTGCAGTTATTATCGTTTTTACTATCAATGAGTTCGAGAGCGAGAATTGTAACATTTTGAAAAAACGAGATTTTAGATCATTCTCACGAAGATTTTTAGTGCAAGAAATCCTAACCAATCTTAAAGAATGTTATACGAACTGGAAGGTTTTTGCACCTAAAGTATTTCTTACCTCTGCAAGGAGAGGCTTGGAATGTTCAACAAAAAAAAGTCAATCTTCAGACAATATAAAACTTTCAAGGGTAACTTGAAAATATTGTTATTTAGTATCTTGTGATTTAAGATTTTATTAATAGAACACGAATCTCTGCACATTCTATCAAATTAAAGATAACATACAAATTCGCTTGATTATGTATATTTTTTACCAGACTGGAATTTTGTCAACAGATAATAAATCAAAGTGCTGAGACGACTGTAAAGTTTTACTGTATTTAAAAATCCACAAGCTTAAACAACTGAAAATCCTTCAGTCCTGCCTTTATCAGCAATGGACTCAGTTTTTACATCATTCTCACACAGTTTGTATGAAGACTGCTGGCTTATCAGTAAATGTTTTGCCCTCAGCAGTACCATTGGTTAGTTGATGTTCATGGTAATAAAAATAACAATTTGAAATGTGTCTTATATCTGACTTGATCTGACAAGAGAAACAATCAAATAGTGAATATTAAGGCGAGGTTAATATAAATTGCTGTGGAACGGAAAAGTATTGTTTAAATGCAACACAATATTGTTTTGCACTCTTAGAGCCAGTCAACAAAATTGATATCAACAAAAGACTTATGATTTTACTGTATCGTATCAAATG
Source organism: Lutraria rhynchaena (assembly GCA_008271625.1). Lineage (NCBI taxonomy): Eukaryota > Metazoa > Mollusca > Bivalvia > Venerida > Mactridae > Lutraria > Lutraria rhynchaena. The sequence continues at coordinate 3,789,535 of VIBL01000020.1, forward strand.
AACACTTGATCATAGGTAAATTTTTCAGGCATTTCAGACATATATGCTCACATTCTCATTAATAGTTTGTTTATTTTACAGGAAGCTTTGACTATGTTAAACCTGGAGACTGCATTGTGTGTTTCTCAAAGAAAGATATCTTTAAAGTTCATGATGTCCTTTCTATGAAGGGACATAAATGTGCTGTGATTTATGGGGATTTACCTCCAGGTACAGGTTTAAAATATGATCATGAAGTAACTCTTTTACGACTGATTTGTATTACATTTTATTGTATAACCTCTGAAAACCGGAATTCTCAGAAATTCTGGTGATTTTTGAAGTCCCATTTTTTTCTATGATCAATACTTCTCTGGAATCTGGAATTCTTAGAAAATACTACTTTTGGTCCTGTTCAAAGGGGGTCAGTTTTGAGGGGTTTTGCTGTATTTCTGTCTTCCTGTTTTGTTATTTTGTAAATAATATTTTAGTAAAGTTCCCTGATTGAAAATATTGAGTAAAAAGTGCTCTTTTGCCCCATTTTAGCTCCTAAAAGTTTGGTTAAAATGTGAAAAAATTTGTTTTGGCCTTGCCACATTTATGTGATATTTTTCAGGTACCAAGATAATGCAATCACGGAAGTTTAATGATCCAAGTGATGAATGCAGTGTATTGATTGCTACAGATGCTATTGGCATGGGCCTGAACTTGTAAGTTATATACAGGTTTATTATATACCTTTCCTTTGATCTTTTTCTCTGTCCCAGAGGCTCATGATCTTGTAGCTGTAATTTAATTTTTATGCAATGATCAACTCCTTGAAGTTAGACATGAAGTTTATTTTGTAAAAAACACTGACTGTTTTATAATTTGTTTTGATCATATTCCATACGGCAATCATCTTTTTCTGTAAATTGAATTCATAATTGTCAGTTTAAATATACAACTCATTACAGTAATCTAACCTTAACATCCTATAATATAACTGGTTGTCTAAAATAATCTTTGTATTACTGATATTTTTTTACAAAATTTTACCCTTCAATTTAATGTCTCGCCATTTATTAGTCCCCTACTTGCGTTCACACATGAGTGGACTATAGGTTTGCCCTCCATCTGTCCGTCCATCCGTCCGTTTGTCCGCTCAAAACTGTATCCTGTGATAACTCAATAATTAAACAAGCTAGCTTGATGAAAGTTGGTATGTGAGTAGGTGGCAATGTGTACATTATGCACATCATTTTGTTTTCTCCATCGCAAGAAAATTGTTGTTGCTGTGGTATGTGAGTAGGTGGCAATGTGTACATTATGCACATCATTTTGTTTTCTCCATCGCAAGAAAATTGTCGTTGCTATGGTAATGGAATTAGTAAAAATGTGGCCAAAACTTCTGGATCCTGCAGTAACTCAATAACTAAACAACCTAGGATGATGAAAGTTGGTATGTGAATAGGTGGCAATGTGAAGATATGCAGATCATTTTGTTTTCTCCCATGGGTAAAATTGTAGTTACCATGGTAACAGAAATAGTTAAAATATCCACAAAAGTATTGATTCTGTCATAACTTTTTCACTGTTGAAGATAGGTGAATGAAATTTGGTATTTGAGTACGTGAATAAGTGACAATGTTGAGATTATGTACATTATTTTGTTGTCTCTTAGGGTTACAATTCTAGTTACTGTGGTAATGTTAATAGTAAAGAACATGTTTCAAAATCTTGATTTAATGTGATGGTGCCTGTTTTCAGGGCTATTAAAAGAGTGGTATTTTACTCAGTGACGAAGCGTACTCTACGTGAAGACAATACCATCGCATTAGAATATCTTTCCACTTCACAAGCTCTACAGATTGCTGGAAGAGCTGGTAGATTCAGGACACAATACGAGCACGGGGAAGTAACGACATTCTGGGCCAAAGATTTACCAATTTTGAAGCGTATATTAAACGATGAAAGGAAACCATTAGAGGTAAACGTAGTGCACTTTTATCAAATTTTTATTGAAATCCGCAATGATAGATGTTTCTGCATCTCCAGACCAACTTTTGAATATGCCTGTTGAGCAAAATTGTTTTTCCGGAGTTAAGTGGAAATCCAATGTATTTTATGCAGTATGTGTGTAAAAATGGAATGTTAATCAAAATAGAGTTTACTTCACTGAACAGAATTAGCTAACCTAGTGAATGATTCTCTTACAGAAATGCGGTATGAATCCAACTGCTGAGATGATTGAAATGTTTTCTTACCATCTACCTAAAGCATCGTTGTCTAATCTGTTGGTAAGTCCTCTTTTCTCCATTTATCTTAAATATTCAGTTCAAAGGGACTTGTTGAGACCCTACATGTGTGAAATTCATTATTTTCATTTTAAAAAAAGCGTTCATACTATTTTCCAAAATGGTCTGACTTTAACTCATAGATCTAGCTGGTGAGTTTAAAGTCGTCATTTCATCAAGTGACTGACAAGAAATACTTCTTTAGAACAATCTGATTGATATAAACCAAATCATTTTTAAAACATCCATTTACAGCTGTATCATCTATTTGACAAATATAAATCCTTTAGATGAAATTTTCAAAATACCAGGTGATACTAAGTACATTGCACCCTAACAACTCATTGTTTGTAACGTGGATGAATGAAGTTAGGTTATTCCTTATTAGGTATAACATGTATTAGATAACTTTTATTTCATTACTTTTGCAGGATATATTTGTTCATGTTTGTAAGATGGATGACCTGTATTTTATGTGTAATTTGATGCAGTTCAAAGAATTAGCCCAGTTAATAGAACACATACCTTTGCATTTACGTACAAGATATACGCTGTGTTCCTCTCCACTGAAAGTCAGGAAAGGATTTGCTCAAGTCATGTTTGTTAAGGTTTGTGGCATAAAATTGTTGAAATCTTCAACCAACCCACATCCCCTACATCTTTCTGTGATTATTGAAATATTCAATGTTTAAGTTTAATGAAACCTGCACATTTTGCGACTTAAACCATGTATTTGATGTCTGGGACAAGTAAATATTGCATCATACTACCACAAAATGGCCTTCTGAATAGGGTCTAGTGTGACCTTCAAGTTAGCGATCCGGTATGACCTCCAGGTTAGCGGTCTGATGTGACCTTCAGGATAGGGTCTGTTGTGACCTTCAGGTTAGTGGTCTGGTGTGGCCTTCAGGATAAGGTCTGATGTGACCTTTAGGATAAGGTCTGGTGTGACCTTCAGGATAAGGTCTGGTGTGACCTTCAGGATAGGGTCTGGTGTGACCTTCAGGATAAGGTCTGATGTGACCTTCAGGTTAGTGGTCTAGTGTGGCCTTCAGCTTAGCCATCTAATGTTGGTTTCATTTCCATGTTATGTTAACCTAATTTGTTTTCTTTGGTCAAATATTGTTATACTTGGATTCCAGTCTTTATATATTTGGTATGATGGAGATTTCGGCCCTACAAGATCTATTAACTCTTCTTATTAAAACTGTCAGTTTGATATATCTGCCATGTTTCCTCAGCTGATATGTCAGATGATAAGTTTTCTATTTACTGTTTTACAGATTGCTCGTCAGGTTTGTCTCGCAATGCCATTAACATATGAATGGCTGTGTACAACTCTTGGGGCCCCATTCAGTATCCCTAAATCTGTAGCACAGTTGGAACAACTGGAAGGTGCATTTGATGTAGTGGACATTTACCTGTGGCTGAGGTAAGTTAAATAGCCAGAAAAAACTTGGTTTATAATGTTGTTTTTGTTATCAGTTTATGGGCAAATGTGGATATTCTGTTCACTTGTCTTCAATGTCCAATTTATAGCTGAATCTATGAATACAAATCATTAATCCATTACAATGATCAAACTTCTGTTTCCATATAACTTTGTTTTGGTCTGATTTCCTATTTTTTTCAGACAGCATGTACCGATAGTTTGATTTCATTACTTAATCCTTATTGGCTTCTGAACACTTAAAATACTTTTGATCAGTAAATTAATTATTGTTTGTTTTTAAAATCTGATACCTTTAACATAAAATGACTCCTTATACAGGTCATGGTCCAGTGGTTAGTGAGCTGGACTTGTAACCCAAAGATCCGGGTTGGAATCCCGGTTGTGGCAGGTCATACCCTTGTATGAAAATTTGACAAAAATGTCGATTTTCCTCCATATGTGGAGAAGTTGCCTGTTCCTTGTGGAAAGGTAAGTTAGTACTGGTTAGTATACAGTCCAGGAAAACTGGTTAGGTGAACCTGTTGCCATATATAACTGAAAAATTGTTGAAAAACTGTGTTAAACCCCAGTGACAATTAATCACATACAAACAAACGTACAAACATACTCCTTATACCTCTTTCCTTCCTCTTTATTTTTTTTACTAGTATATGTAACATTATTCAACTATAATTAGGTGAGTTATACATGTAGTTCACAAACACTTGTTAAATGACTTGCCTGCATTTAAGATTTATTTTTTTGAAAAACCTGGAACTTACTGTTAATAAAATTTTCTCATTCTTCTTCAGTTACCGATACCCTGACTTGTTTGTTGATGCAGATGAAGTCAGAGAATTACGTGTAAAACTTGATACTATCATTCAGACATTTCTGAATCGACATCGATTTAGCAGTAAAAGACCTGACAAAATCATTGCATCACTTGATGTTGCCCAGGACTCAAAAGAAGAAGTTGACACCGATTTGATAGAAAAAAATCCACTACAAGGTTATAAACCAAAGCCTAAAGTGAAAAATAAAGAACAAAATAGAGTGTTAGCTGAATTTGTTAATGAAATGTATGGTGTTGAAAATATAATCCACCGACCTGATTTAAGTGTTGAGCAAGTTAATAAAAATGAAGTTAAAAGTTTTTGGCATAATGAAGAAACAACTGATTCATCTACAAATACCAGTTATGTAGAACATGAAGATCTTGATTATTTGGAACAAGAAAGTCTTCAAGACACTGCTGTCAGCTTAAAGGATGGTATCACTGAACAAGATAGTGGCAGAAAAGATGAAGATAAGGTAAAACTTTACAGTAAGCTTACTGGTAGTTATGACGTAAAAACAATGTTTAAAGCCAAGAAGGGTAAGGATAGTGACATTTCAGATGCTGAAAAATTACAAGTTCTTTTGGAAATGTCTGACTTAGAGAAAAAGAAATTATTGATGGATGGCACAGGCTCAAATATCCATGCCATAAACAAATTAAAGACTCAGTTGAACTATGTTGAAATTGATCGTCTTTTAGTACAGTTAGGAAAAATGCAAGAACATGTAAAAAGAAACGAAAACCACAAGGGGGATGGAACACAAAATGATAATGCCAAACTTGGAATGAATGTTGAAGAATTACAGCAAGTAAAAAATCTTCTCACACGAATGCACCAAAAGAAAAATAAAAAGAAGGCATCAGTAGATATCAGGCCTCCTCAAAACTTTGCTATTGATAAAATTGCTACCATCCATTCACCAAGATCAGCTGAAAGACGATCAAAGGTAGAAAATAATGGAAAATCCAGTCCTGAGAAAAATTTCAAATTTTCTGATCAGTTAGTTCAAATTCAGCAAAGTGAACGTGAACAGTTTAACACTAGTGATAAAACCAGACTTTATCCTGAACCCACTGATAATAACCAGACTGCTGTGGAGCAAATAGAAGAATTGCCAGAACAAATGAGTAAAAAGAAACTGTCAAAGACACTAATTGAACAAAATATTCTGTCTGCACATCTATTAGAGGAATTAAAAGCAGAATGGGAGGAAGAAATGCAAGTTAAATACAAAGAATCGATTGCTGATATAAATAAACATGATCCTAATAATGCATCGTATGAATCTATTGGACAGAACTATGGGCATGTATTCTACAAAGATGATAATATTTCTAGTGGTACTAATATGAATGGTAAGACAAATTCCAGTTTTGTTAATAAACAACCAGTTCTTACTGATAGTGTTAAATTATCTGAGAAATTGATAAGAGAGCTAGTTATTTCTTCTGATGATTTTGAAAAGTTGAAAGCTGAATGGGCTGCAGAAAGAACAGAACAGGGTAGTTTTGTGGAACAAATTTCGAACACTTATGATGAAATGTTACACCATCAAACTATTGAACATTCTGAACCGGATGACTCTGAAAATATTGTAGATACTGCTGTAGTGTATTCCAATGATTCTGAAGAACTAATTGAGGACAGTGTTTCAGTGACTGAAACTTTATTGAAACAAGGTATTCTGTCCGAGAGTATTTTAGAAAAGTTAAAATCTGAGTGGAGAAAAGAAATCAAATTAAAAGTGATAGAGTCTGACACTGAAACTGATGAAACAAATTCTGAATGATTTATTCATAGATGATTGTTTTCTTAGTGATAATTTCTACTGTATTAATAGGGCAAGGTTTTTATTGTACATTGAAGAAAAGACCACTTGACTGTGCGATCAATATCCCTTTTGAGTTTAACTGATGAAGATTTAACATGGAATAATATCTGATTATGACTTGTTTTAATAAACACCAAATTAATAGTCATCATTTTACTGTTGAAAATATTTTTTTCATCCTTTATTAAACAGATCAGCCCATTTGCTGAAAATATATTATTGAAATATTTCTGAATGAATGAAATAAACTTGTTTTTAATGGTGTTTTCTCATAGACTCTTATTGTTTGAATCTGAATTTTACAACACATAGATCTCGGTTGTAATTCATTACCTGAAATGTATGCATTCATTGTATTATCAGATACCAAAAAGTTATTTCTTCATTTTTGTACCAAAACTGGTTTAGTGTCTGCAGAATGTCATAGAAAAGCTTTTGTTGGAACTGTCCATACTAATTAGAGAGAGATCATAACCACCTGATAATGGAGGCCCCCCCCCCAATTGTCATTGGGTTTTAATGCTGTTTTTTTTTTCAAAAATTTCAGTTATATATGGCATTTGGTTCACCTAACCAGTTTTTCTTGACTGTATTCTTACCAGTACGAACTTACCCGTCCACAAGAAGCCGGCAACTTCTCCACATTTGGAGGAAAATTGACGTATTTATCAAATATTCATAGAAAGGAAAAACTGACATATTTGTCAAATTTTCATAGAAGGGATGACCTGCTGTGACCAGGATTTGAATCTTGACTGCCTGGTTACAAGTCTAGCTCACTAACCACTGGGCCATTATCGCAGCGTGAGTAAATCAATTCAAGATGCATGTATTAGTAGTAGATGAGTACTCAATGGTATATATATTCATCAAAATATACGTACATTCAGACTGTTTTTAAAAAGTAAAAGTGTTACCTCAACTACAGACCCTCAAAGGAGACCTATTTATTAGAATGGAACTGTAAACATTGGTTCATCTTTTTACCTGAATCAATTATGTCTTGGTCACAAAAAAAGTTAGACTCCAAATTACATACTTTTATTTTTAATAAGTGAATTATATAAAATGACATACATGTACTTACATTCTAAATATCATAAAATGACATAGTTGGATGCATAATTGTGTATATTGGTTGTAATTTTACTCTGTTACATAGAATCAAATGGTTATTCACTATATTATTTAAAATGACCAAATTCTATTTTTTCAGTAGTCTCCTCAGAATTTTTCCACTGGCGGTTTTTGGTATTTGTTCTATGAATTCAACTCCTCCCCTTAATTTCTTGTATGGAGCTACATTTTCTGGAAAAAAAATAATTTGATTATAGAAAATCTCATTATAGAAAATTAATCGTTAACAACAAGGACCCTGGCTCTATGCACAGGTACTTGACACAAAACCAAAGTTTAGCTCCATAGGTTACTGAGATACATAACCGTTGTTTTTAGGTATAAGTAGCTTATGGAGCTAAAATTTGGTTTTGTTACAAGTACATATGGCTCTAAGTTACCAGAACATGAATCAAACAACAAAATCATAGAAAGGATGCTAACAGGTTGCTACAGTTTGGTCAGGGACTAAATATTACATAGAGTCCTTGGTTTGGTGAAGGTCTATCAGATAGTTAATTAGACTGAGACATTTGCAGGCATTTTTTCTATTTTATTTCTTGTAGCCCATAAGCAAATAAAGGTTCACTGACTGGTTCATAGGAAGAAATTTTAATGAATATTTTTAGCTCGAGTGACCCCTTAATGAGGTCAAATGCAATCACTGAAATAAGTTTGATACAGGTTCATCAGCAGCATGGCCAGTTTCAGAGAAGTGTATTGTTCACTTCGGACAATAGACCATCCATCTATCGTATTAGTGCACCTAGTACCTTGGTTCTGAACAGTAAGTATGGAGATAGGTCTGGATTTTTCGAGCTTGACACAAATCACAGAAAAATCTTGTATTCGCTTCACCCCCAAGATTCTGTTTCATTTGGTAGAATTCTGGGTGTTTATAAATGAGATTGATGGCACATGGATGTCATGTGAAACCCTCCTTCAATTCTAGCACTAATAGGACTCCAATAAAACATTGACTTTGACCAAGGTGAGGTTCATTTAATTTTTCACTCCATTTAGTGAATGGCTCATGATTTGTAATCTTGCTTAGTTCAGTCAACACAGCACAGCACTGTTGTATGAAGTCACTGATCTGAGATTTAAACAAGAAGTTACTAATTATAGACCTGAGCAGGCACATGTTCCTGTATGATAATAAGACTGAACATATCTCCTTTTGTCATTTGTATCTCATCTGTGATTAAGTCCTCTGTATATATGCCTAGAATACTTCGTACAAAACTAAACAGCATTTCACACAAGAGTATGTGACAGTTCTGCTGTACTGAACAGGAATTTGGTATTTCAATACCTATAAATATTTCAAAGATCTCTAATTCTGCTACAATCTATGATATGAATTACCTTGAACATATTCTACAATCACATCAGATGAGATCTCAATATTAGGCTTCTTAACAATAAAAGCCTTTGGAATTTCACCATTTTCCCCCGCGGGTATCCCCACTACAGCTGCATCTTGAATCGATGGATGTGAACAAAGCAGGGCTTCTAATTCGGCTGGGGCTACCTGAAGGGAAATGAGTAAAGAAATTTAACATATTTTATCAGTGAATGTCCCATTCAAGAACCATTTTATCAGTACAATATGTTTGTTGCTCATTATGAAGTAAAAGTCTTAAAGTAAATTATTTATTGTTAGCAACCACCTTGACAGAAATCGTCAATGATTCTCAAATATCTTCTCTCAAACAAATGTTCTACTTTACAACATAGATGATTGATTATTGTGTTCTTTTAGTTCGCCTACGTGTGTAATGGAGAGTTACACTTGGCATTAGTTATTACTCTGATATCCATGATTTTTAACTGGAATCCCAATGAAAACCATAAAACAATATTTAGCAAAGATAACACAGTTCTTTAGCTTCAACATTCAGTCCTATAAATCTTTAGAATAGCGCACAGAACAATATTTTTTCTTTTGCATGCAGGATATCCTTTCTGACATTATTTTGACAATTATGAGTTGGAGAATCGATGTAATTAAATTGCCATGGTTAAAAGTTTTCCCAGATTCCTGATTTTTATTGTTTCTGTGGTACAGAGGTTAAGATTTTCAGGGTTTTTTTTAAATTTCAACTTTCACCTTGAATTACTTACCTGGAAGCCTTTGTACTTAATGAGTTCTTTGAGTCGATCACTAATTGTAAAATACCCCTCATTATCTACGCAACCAATGTCACCTAGTAATATATACAGAAAATATTTAGAAAAAAATGGTTGTAAAATTATGCTGCTGAGCCCAAGGTTATAAAGCTTGAGATTCATTGCAAAACTCAAATCTCATTTCGGGTAATTGACTGGTGCACAAAGAACTGTTTGAAAAGTGATAAGGGTAATCATACAATCATGATTTACATAAAGATAATGAAAACACAAAATTCAGATCTGAGCTGAGAGGCTGATCTAACTATGATAAATTCAACACAGTTGATGATTTAAAAAGAAGGAACCATTCTTAACAAAAACGAGCAATTTGTCTTACATAAGTTTTTTTCACTGGGTTTTGCACCATTTTTTCAACAATTTTTCCATTATAAATGGTGACCTAACCAGTTTTCCTGGACTGTATTCTAACCAGTACTAACTTACCCTCCTACAAGGAGTCATTAAATTCTCCATATATGGAGAAAAATTAACATTTTTGTCAAATTAGAAGGGTATGGCCCGCTGCAACCAGGATTTTAACAAGAGTATACCAAATAAAAATATCCTCAACCTGTACAGATCCATCCGTTCTCATCTATAGTTTCATTAGTGGCAGCCTTATTTTTCAGGTATCCCATCATGACTTGCGGCCCCTTCAACATTATCTCACCTGTCTCACCAGTATCTAAGACACGTCTTGATACAGGGTCAACAACCTGTCCATAAAAAGGGACAACAGTGTGGTTTGGGGAGCCAATATAAACTATATAGTGACCTTGAAATCTTAAGACTGACTCTCAGTGTGGAAAATTAACTAAGATGTTAAAACACTTGTTTTGGGGTAAAACTTGATTAACGTCAGAATTTCATTTTACATTCTGAAGTGCAAACACTAGCATAAATTTGGCAATAGTGTTTCACTTCAACACAATGCTAAAATCTAGAGGTTATAATAGAGACACCATAATATCCTATTTTGTGTACTAGACTTTCATCCAATTTTTCTAATTCCTTTTATAGAATGGCATAAAAATCTATATATATTATTATATGTAATCTATAATTAATTATTGAAGCTTTACGGTGATGAAAACGTAGTTTATTTGAATCACTTTTGCATAAACTTCTTGAAGATCATGTATAACTTTCTTATGTACATATGTGATGAAGATTAAACCTTTCCTAATGTGTTCGGAACCAGACGTCCTATGGTTCCATATTTTGGTGGAAAATGATCATGATGTGTCAAGGGACTGCACTCTGTCATACCAAAAGCTTAAATAAAAACATCATTATCTGAAATAATGATACCAAAAAAAGCTTTCATTTAAATCATCACATGTAATTTGAGGCAGCGATGTAATTACACCACATCATAAAACTCAGCTCCGACCAACTTACCGTTGCCATGAAGAGCATCTTTCACAAAGCTTTCATTCTACTTAGTACATGCATAAACCCTGAACATATGGCACAAACATATCTTTGTTGCTTTGTTGAAATGTTACTATTCTGTTTTGTCTTTTGGAGCATGTCCATTATATGTAAATCAGGTATACATATCATAGACAGTGGATACAACCAGTACTCCTGGATTCCAGCCAGAACTTATCTGATCCCTGCCAGATAAATCATCTAAAAAAACATATATGCATCACAAACTAAAAACTATATTACAGTGCTGTATACAGTTGACTCCAGTTAGCATGAACTCAGTTAACTCAATGTTTCCATTTCCTTGAAGTTTTCTGCTAGTCCCAAATTACTCCTTCTCAGTCTACATGAAATTCTATCAGCTACAAAACTTTGTCTCAGTTTTCATTATGTTAAGTTCTATTTAGAAGGATTTAAACAGTCTGAGAAAACTTCATGCAAACGAGAGTAAACTGTAACAATATTGATAAATCGTCTGTGAATCAACAAAATGTATGAAACCTTGTGATATTGTCACATTAAGTTTTCTCTCAGCATCAAGAGTCACAGATTCTCCGAGAGGGGCAGCGCCGCATATTATTTTCTCAACTGATGAAAGATCGTAGAAAGATGTACTTGGATCTTTAGCTAAGAATAAAACCAATGGTGGTACCAGATGACAGTAAGTTATCTAGAATAAAATTAATAATCATAAAAATGTGTACAGTATATTTACAGTAAAACCTCACATAACGACATTAGTCGGTCAATAGCTACACATAGCTAATGTTTGTTCTGTTAGATATATACCGACTCAAAATAAAATTTGTATTATTTGCAACGACCATTCCAATATTAAGACCCCCTGATTATAACAATAACATATTTTCGGACTCCTGATTTCATTTTTGAGAAAAAGGTAAATATACATACATCTAGTGTGTAGAGATAAGAATGTGACCTTAGTAAGGCTTCAGAAACACAATTGCCAGCTTAAGTGGCCATAACCAGAACTACCTCCACCATACAAGTACGACAAGTGTAAACTTAGCATAGGAAAGTTGTAGGAAACGCTACATAGGGAGAGTCCCAAGAAACTTTATAGGAGGAATGTCTCAGTAAACTTTACATAGGAATGTCCCAGGAAACTTTACAAAGGGAAAGTCCGAATAAACTTTACGTAGGGAAAGTCTCAATACATTCACATAGGGAGAATCCAAAAAAACCTCACATATAGAAAGTTACAATAAACTTTACAATGGGAAAGTCCCAGTAAACTTCACATTGGGAGTCCCAGTAAATTTCACACAGGGAAAGTCCCAGTAATCTTCACATAGGGAGAGTCCCAGTAAATTTCACACAAGGAAAGTCCCAGTAAACTTTACATAGGGAGAGTCCCAGTAGACTTCGCATAGGGAAAGTCCCAGTAAACTTTACATAGTGAAAGTAACAATAATCTTCACATAGGGAGAGTCCCAGTAAATTTCACACGGGGAAAGTCCCTGTAAAATTTACATAGGGAGAGTCTCAGTAAACTTCATACATGGAAAGTCCAAGTAAACTTTACGTAGGGAGAGTCCCAGTAAATTTCACAAAGGGAAAGTCCCAGTAAACTTTACATAGGGAGTCCCAGTAAAATTCACACTGAGAAAAAACAAGTAAACTTTACATAGGGAGTCCCAGTAAAATTCACAGTGGGAAAGTCCCAATAAATTTTACTTAGGGAGAGTCCCAGTAAATTTCACATAGGGAAAGTCCCAGTAAGCAAAATATTTTCTATAAGCTATTAGTAACTTGCCTTGTAGTCTTGTATAGATTGTAGGAAAGTTGAAGGTTCAAATTTTGGATGAATGATAAGTTTTGCACCCTGTATGAGAGTCTCAAACTGTAGCACCATCAATCCATAGATGTGATAAAATGGTAAAAGTCCGAGCAAAACTTCTTCACCTTCACGGAATCTCATCTGACCACTAAATAATATACACGGGTAATATAAAGTATAAATTGTTTAACTTTTCTTTCCTAAGCTTAAGTTTTGCTGTCATGATATTTATGTAAGTATGGCAAAGTTGAAATCGGAAATGAAGACACAGAAATGACGAATTTATGTGTAAGCAGGATTCATGGAACTGACAGCAACTCCTCACACTCAGTATGCTAGTATTGGTACTCAAATATATTATAAATTAACTATGTAATTATACTATAATAAGTAAGTTTCTCACAGTTTTCCTTGTAAGAGATTCATAACAAGGTTTGTATGGGATAACATGACCCCTTTAGGAAGCCCTGTTGTGCCACTGCTGTAAGGTAATATCAGAATTGTCTCACTGGGATTTATATCAACATTCTCAGGAAAACATGAACCATCATCTTGTAGGAGGCTCTCAAATGGTAGACATTTATCTGTGGCACCATACAATGTAATGATTTCCTTAAAAAATTAGAAATACAGGAGTAATATAGACATCTTTTTTGGTAAAAATTTGGTAAAACCTAAAATAACATCCACCTGTGAACAATGACCACTCTTTAGTATGCATATACTGACCAAATAAAACTCTTGTGCAAAGATGGTCATATTTTATCTTTCCCTTTGAAATATTCTGATTACAGTTTTGGCCATTATATAAAATTTGTATACAGGAAGCAAACTAGAGAATACAACACATACATTTACAAACATTTAAACTGTAAATAGTGTAAACATTTAAACTGTAAATAGTGTAAACATTTAAACTGTAAATAGTGTAAACATTTAAACTGTAAATAGTGTAAACATTTAAACTGTAAATAGTGTAAACATTTAAACTGTAAACAGTATAAACATTTAAACTGTAAATAGTGTAAACATTTAAACTGTAAATAGTGTAAACATTTAAACTGTAAACAGTATAAACATTTAAACTGTAAATAGTGTAAACATTTAAACTGTAAATAGTGTAAATATTTAAACTGTAAATAGTGTAAACATTTAAACTGTAAATAGTGTAAACATTTAAACTGTAAATAGTGTAAACATTTAAACTGTAAATAGTGTAAACATTTAAACTGTAAATAGTGTAAATATTTAAACTGTAAACAGTATAAACATTTAAACTGTAAACAGTATAAACATTTAAACTGTAGGCCTGAATACCATCATTGATAAAAAAGTCACAAACATTTTACAACCTATATCTTATATATATATATACTACCACAAAATTCCCTTTAAAAGCATCCTCCCCTTAATAAAGGCCCTGTAAGCACAAGAGTAAATCCAAATTACTGAGGGTCACATAGGTCATTAATTGATCTTAATCAACACTGCATAGCTCAATTTAAACTGTTTTTGATGATTTATGATTTAGTAAAAAACTGATTTTAATAGGCATCCCACTTTTGGAAAGTTATGCCGTTGGGGCCTTAAATAGGTATTTCACGGTATTTGCTAAGATATGTTGGTGCAGCTTTGCAAAAATTCATTCAGAATAAGACACCTGCTTATACATAATCAGCTGTATAATGCAAACTCAATTAGAGATTATAAACCAAAACATCATGAATCCTTTCAAGATATGATTACTTGGTTAGTTACCATCCTATTTTGAGCTTCTTTTCCCTCTCTACGTTGAAGAGCTTCTTGTACAATAGGCATAAGCGTATTGTGGGTAAACACGGCTTTGGCTTCACAGTGCAAAATTTGGCGGGAAAGCTCATCTGTTTTAAGAAGAATTATTATCATGAATAATCCAGATATTGAAGAAACTCAAAATATCAAATTTAACCAGATTTTGTTTGACCCTAGATAGACCAATTAGGTCATTTGTCACTGAAAGGCTGTATCAATCGTCCAGACAATGGTACAGAACATGTATAAATACATTAATAAATAATTAAGAGTCATTAAACTGTTATCCTGCCAGCAATCAGCATAATCAAAAACTACTGGAGCTCATGTCATTGGACAATGTTTTGAAACCAGTCTACAAATATATCTTACCCATTTGTCAATATTTTTCAAGACTGAGATTAAATCAGATGCTGGATTTCTGAGACTGCAACTGGTATGTGAACACAGAATAATGAGTAAGCTAGCTTTAGGGCCAAGCATTCTCTGTTTAAAAGTGCTCCTACACTATAATAAGTATGGAAAAGTTTAACCCGTAAGTGAATACAAAGAACTGATTACTTGATGTGTAAGCAGGATTCGCAGTACTGACAGCAACACCTAACACTCCACAGGCTAACAAGATAATGACATATTCCGGACAATTTGTGGAAAATATAAGTACAACATCGCCTTTCTTGTAACCACGTTTGTTCAAAGCACTGGCTAATTTTAAAGCTAACTCCTTAATTTTGGCTCCAGTATAAGTCCTTCCTGTTGGGAAATCAACCTGAGGCAAAGTAGTAAAATCAAAAATATAATTGTGAAAAAGCTGATACTTTATTATATCAATATTTGGCATGTTGAATTAGTTTTTAACCATACTAATAAAATAATCTAGAACTTAGAAAAATGTAAGATGAATTTTAAC
This sequence comes from Lutraria rhynchaena, assembly GCA_008271625.1. Classification (NCBI taxonomy): domain Eukaryota; kingdom Metazoa; phylum Mollusca; class Bivalvia; order Venerida; family Mactridae; genus Lutraria; species Lutraria rhynchaena. The sequence goes on from VIBL01000020.1 coordinate 3,805,122, forward strand.
AAAGCTCAACATTACATAGAGACAATGGCAACAAAGATAAATACAAATGTACTATTGAAGGTCAATGTAGACACATGTCAAATAAAACATTTTGCCACAAAGGCCAAGACTAAAGAAGGTTACTGTAGATATGTGAAATCAAACACTATGCCAGAAAAAGTCAACACTTTATAAGGTTGGAGTCAATAAAAATCAAATTGGACACTAGAAAGAACCTCACCATCATTTCTAAATCTTTGTATTTATCTAAATGAGAAAACATGAAGTCTCCAAAACTTTTATCACAATAATCAATATCTTGATACGGACTTCTTATAATTGTTTCACCATTGGCTTGTTTTTGTACACATTGTCTAAAAGCATCATTGCTATAACTTCTGTTCATGGAGCTGCCATATCGGATGCTGTATCTATTAGCAACCATGGAATTCTGGGAAAGAGACCCAACAGCAGATACTTGTTTCAAAACGCGGAATATAGGCACAGGTTTGTTTCTTGTCAATTTTAGACAAGTTGAATAAGTTGCTGTTGTCATAGTGACAGCTCTTCTGGAAAAAGAGTACAACAATTCAATATATTTCCATTGGAAAATAAACTCTCATTATCAAAAGCATCTTTAAGATAACTCTTTAAAATATAAATAAAGTACATTGCATTTAGTAAAATATAGAGCTATGATCACAATTTATTAAAGCAATGTTATTTGAGGACCTAACTTTTGGATATTAGTGACAGAGTAGTATGATTTAATACATATTTAGCCCACATGATTAGCTGTAAGTAAGAAGAGTACGTCACAATCAGGGCAGGCACCCATTCATCAGAGACAATTTGATAAAAGAATGATGAATAAAAGGTCATAATTATGTCTCCAACCACTCATACGTCATTCAGGGATCTTGTTAGATAAACTCACAAAACAAGGGCAGATGAAAACTGGAAGGTCACCAATTAACACAAATTAGGCCAACAGACAAACTTTATTACTCTTGATGAGCATCACAAAACAAACAATTATAAAAAAAATCAGAAGCATATGATACCTACTATAAGACAAGAAGATTTCAACACAAACGCCACACTGTATTAAGATCTAAATTTAGATTATCCATAAAGGAATACAATTTGTGATCTGAAGAATAAATAGTTTAGAACGTCATCATGTGATGCACATGGGATTGGAATGCAGATTGGGAGATTCAGAATCCACCATAAGATTCCTTACACCACAGGTATTTTTGTATCCTCTTGTTTTAAATTTCATATGCTTTAATTATTAACCCATTTCATGATAAACCATTAGGCCATACCAAATCGTATCTATGTTTAGCGTTCGTGGACGGAAAGGTTTTGATCACCTGAGTGAAATAAAAAAAACATATTGTAATATTGAATATTTGATAATTTGAAATATATATACGATATACATGTTTTTGGTCCATGTGGCCATTTTAGGCCTAGTATTATTCTCCATCCCTTCAACGTGCTAGCCCCTGTGGATAAACACACAGACCATAACTGAAAATAAATCTACTACTGCCTACTGTCAACAGACAGACTCGCAAGAAAAGGACTTCAAGCCAGTAATCTAAAGTGACTGATAAATATTTGCACTAAATAAATGGGTTGTATTTGTGAATGTGTATTTGTATTAATTTAACTTCTCCGCAGCAAAAACCTCTCAACAACAACGTAATTTCGCTTCTCCAAAACCTGTTGCTTTGGAGAGGTTGCACTGTATTTATTCCAACGAGTCAGGCAAAACTTTTCATATTAAATTGTCACTAATTATCCATTTTAGCTAAGTATTAAAAAGCACCATAATTATTTTATAAGAAAAAATTTATAAGAAAAACAAAACTAAATCCATAGTGACCAAACTCCACAAATATAGCTCGGAAACAGAACATAATTTCACTGTGGCCTAAACATGTTTTTGCTTCCATTTTTTCCAAAACGTATGGAATGTGTGTAAGTCAGTGTATGTTCCATATAACCTTGAACTTAAAAGTGTAATTCCCTCATGTTTAATCAATGACTAAGGAATAATCTTTTCACCACAAATGTCAAATTTTATTCAGTATTATAAGAAATAAAAAAAATGCACAATTATAAACATTTCGTCTTTATGCATAAAACATTTTGGTAAAGCAAAAATAGAAGATTATACAACTCCTATGTCATATTATATGCCTTGGTATAAGTAAGTCGTCATTGTTACAGATCAAACTTAAACTTGATACTTAATTACATTTATAAACATTTCTATGCAATGTTGAATTAATCTGAACATTAGTTGGCAGAAAAATGTACAAATCATAAACAGACACTGAAAGTACAAATATGGTAAATAAATAAAGAGCTGTCAGCACCTTTTTTGTTAAACCAGCACTTTTTGATAAGTATTCAACTTTTAGCAGCATGGTTAAAATTGAACAATTATTTACCTGTTAGTAAAAATTTGCAGTTATCATAAAATTAAAATTACATCTCAAATATGATGAAAAGTTTGAAGTTGTTGTAAATGATGAACTTACTAATACAATTTTAATCTTTATTTAGAAAAGCTAACAAAGATTCTGCATATTTTAAGAACATAAAAATAAAATACCTCACCCTATGGAGTGCTCCAATTCAAAGAAATGACCCCCAGTACAAAATTTATGCAACAAATTCTCTTAACATGGCCCTTCACAAATTACTCTCCTTCAATTCCCTGTAAAACTGACTCCTAACCATGATACACTATAATGTGAATAAACATGTCTAAACATTCAATGTTTGCATAAGGAAGGCTAGACAGGAAAAATGCATGATTTTATCTGGTATCAATTTACAAATTTGATCAATGGAAGTGGTATTGCATGAAAATATCCTTAACAAAATTTTGATAAAAATCTACACGGTTTTAAAAAATGTTTTGCAAGATGAAAACAATAAAACAGGAAATTATAAAAAAGGGTTTTTATAATTTTGGCATACAAAATTTTGGCCTGACAGCAAGAGGATGTGTTAGATTTGGGACACAAACATGATTTGTTTCTTGCCTGATGACTGACCTTGGCTGTAACTGAAAAGACAGTAATCTGAGATATGTAAAAAGTAACCACGCTAGTTTAACAGACACAGATAGGTCAAACACAATGTAAACAAAGCATGTTTGTAAGTCTGTATTTACCGGATTACGTTGAAATGAGGTCAATAATTTAGGTCAGATTTCCTGTCCAAAACTCGTAAAGTGATATCAACTTTATATTATAATCATAAACACCTCAGATAATAAAGTTTTCATGTTCTTGATACCAATTTTAAAGGTCATAAAAACTTTCTACAAGGCATTTAGGTTGACTCATCATATTTCTTATTGCAAAAGTTCACAATTCCATTCATAGCCATTGTCCTCAATATTCTACAATTTATTGTTTTATCATTTAGTAACACTGGTGTAAATTTCTACCCATAAAGAGCACTTTCATATCATGTTAAATTTGCACATTAACAAAATTTTCATTCAAATGTCTAAATTTTCTTACATTAAAATTTTTTAATTCAATTTTTTTTATTAACCCTTAGCCACATAATACAACATTTTTCTGAAAAAGACAACTTTTGTAAACATTGTGGCAAAAGAAACCATTGTTTGTATTGAGAAATGGCTTCTTTTGCCACAATGTTTTCCACTCTATTAGAGAGTAATAACCCAATTTCCTGAAATAAATTGATATTTTGTATATTTGCTTTGAATTTGAGTCCAAACTATGCTTATAAGGCAAAGGGTTAAACACTTAAGCTTCACTGCTTTGTGAATCCCACACTGAATCAAACAAAATTCACCTGGGAAGAAGCTGCCCAGATAGCTTACAATTCTATACAGTTGTTCACTTGGGATCTTCTTCCACTGTTACCAAATTACCCTGGCTGTTGAGTGCGATGTTAAACCACAAAAGAAAAACAAATTCACTGTTCTGTAAGCAAATATAATAATTTCACTCCATGTAAATTGTATAATTATGTCTATAAATCATTATCAATAAATAAAGTATTGATTTGGTCATTTTTTTATATAGGCATGACAAACTAACCAAATTTGCAAACTGTTATTTTTCAGGCCTGTAACCAGAATTAGGGTTTGACCTACATTTTTAGCCAATCAGATGGCTCCAATTTTCAAATTTTCTTGCTTCTATTCTGTGGAGATCAATTATTCATGAAGAATTTTCTTCATGAAACAAATGACACCACAAGAAACAATTAACATGGTAGACAGGGCCAAAAAAAATATATGTATCAACAGCTGTTCATTTCTGATTGACATGTTGAAGAGTGGTGGGAGGAGTAACATTGAGTCAGTGAGTCACTTGCTCGGGTTACTTAACGCCAAAGGATCTTCTAAATAAAATCAAACCTTTACTTAAAACATGCCCCTCTAAGGTCTAGCCAGCAAAGTATGTGACCCAACATGCCTTAAAATATTTCACATATCTGAGGCCTAAAAACTATGACTGTGGTCTGAGATTAAAATATTGATATTAATCCTAAAACTCATATAACAATCTGGCATTTTCAATTTCAAAAGTTCATAATAATATGATTGAATTACTTTTCAAATTGTATTCTATTATAATCAATTAATAAAAATATTCAGGCATACAAACTGGTCTGAATAAACAAAGAAAGAAAATGAGATTTAAGCTGGGAGAAAATCTCCCGTTTTATTATCTAGGACCCATAGAGTGTTGCATGCAATTTTATGTCATTTAAAACATTCCAACAAATGTAGTCTCAATTTACACCAGTAAACAACATAATAAGGTATACATCTGGTCCCTTTATTAATATTCATAAAAATATATCATCATAAAAAATGTGCATATATATATATATATATACAACTACAAAACTGAGACATAACTAATAGCAGTATAAACTTGCATCAAAGCTATAATTTCGCACAAAAAAAACACGACTGCTTTTTACACAGCATTTGAGGCGAAATCTGAATAAGTAGAGACAAAAAATAACAGAAGTAAATACATAATATATAATGTAATGTAAGGGATAAAAATGGACGGCTATATGAAGATATTTACAAAGAAAAACATATAAAACTTCAAGGGTGTTAATTCGTTGAGATATCTGAGTGATGCCAGCATAATATGCACAGTGTAACTTCTGAAATGCGAACACATGTGGGATGGTTCAAAAAGTTCAGATTTTGGAAGTTTCCGGCATTCAGATGTCTGGAACAATCTGAACAAGAACAGATGTGAAACAATAAAGGTTCTACATGGGGAGACATCATTCTTCAAGAACAGATGTGAAACAATAAAGGTTCTACATGGGGAGACATCATTCTTCAAGAACAGATGTGAAACAATAAAGGTTCTACATGGGGAGACATCATTCTTCAAGAACAGATGTGAAACAATAAAGGTTCTACATGGGGAGACATCATTCTTCAAGAACAGATGTGAAACAATAAAGGTTCTACATGGGGAGACATCATTCTTCAAGAACAGATGTGAAACAATAAAGGTTCTACATGGGGAGACATCATTCTTCAAGAACAGATGTGAAACAATAAAGGTTCTACATGGGGAGACATCATTCTTCAAGAACAGATGTGAACCAATAAAGGTTCTACATGGGGAGACATCATTCTTCAAGCAGGATAGTGTTATTAACACTGAGACGTGATGCAAAAATAAAGATAAACGTTTCTATGATTTATTAATCAAAATCTAATATAATTTATGTTACATAACATACATGTGAAATTCAATCCTTAATCATGTTTGATCCAAACAACACTGAATTATTCTCCAATATTTAATCCTTAATTATGTTTGATCCAAACAACACTGAATTATTCTCTAATATTTAATCCTTAATTATGTTTGATCCAAACAACACTGAATTATTCTCTAATATTTAATCCTTAATTATGTTTGATCCAAACAACACTGAATTATTCTCTAATATTTAATCCTTAATTATGTTTGATCCACACAACACTGAATCATTCTCTAATATTTAATCCTTTATTATGTTTGATCGACACAACACTGAATTATTCTCTAATATTTAATCCTTAATTATGTTTGATCCAAACAACACTGAATTATTCTCTAATATTTAATCCTTAATTATGTTTGATCCAAACAACACTGAATTATTCTCTAATATTTAATCCTTAATTATGTTTGATCCACACAACACTGAATTATTCTCTAATATTTAATCCTTAATTATGTTTGATCCACACAACACTGAATTATTCTCTAATATTTAATCCTTAACTATGTTTGATCCACACAACACTGAATTATTCTCTAATATTTAATCCTTAATTATGTTTGATCCACACAACACTGAATTATTCTCTAATATTTAATCCTTAATTATGTTTGATCCACACAACACTGAATTATTCTCTAATATTTAATCCTTAATTATGTTTGATCCAAACAACACTGAATTATTCTCTAATATTTAATCCTTAATTATGTTTGATCCACACAACACTGAATTATTCTCTAATATTTAATCCTTAATTATGTTTGATCCACACAACACTGAATTATTCTCTAATATTTAATCCTTAATTATGTTTGATCCACACAACACTGAATTATTCTCTAATCATCACTTAAATAGTTTAACACTATGTATTTATTGTGATATTCAGTTGCACTTTAATCATATGATTGTAATGCCGCAGGGTCTAATTAAGTTAGACTCTTTTTGGACTGTCTGGATTTTGGAAGTAAAATGGCACTTACATAGCCAAAATTAATAAAAACATCATTTGGAATTCAGAATTTGGTAGTTACAAAATTCATCAGTATATTTTATATAGAAACAGAGGGAGAAATTTCGAGACCAAGAAAATCGTTTGGTGTTCAGAAGTTACACTGTAATCAACATCATTTAGTCAGTCGTATAACAATGACTAAAACCACATCATTAAAAAAGCAGATATATAAAACAAGAGCACCAGAGTTTGGAATGTAAAAATATGGCACATAAACAATAACAAAACCCTGGGTAAAAATAACGGCGTAAAAAATAATAAAGAAAAATATTGGTCAATTTAAGATGACCACAATGCATAATTTAGTCAGCATATTTCACTCTCACTATAACAAATATCAACAAGAGGAAACAAAATATGGCAGCTGAGTCTGAAGGTTGCATACCTGGTACAGGTTCTAATTTTGCGTATCATAAAAAAGGTACCAAATGTGTTACGCTGGTTCAAATAAGTGCCAGACATATCAGACTGGTCCTTATAATCAAATTAATATGAAACAAAATGACAGGAACTATCACAAAACCAGGTTTTCATGAGAAGTTTCACACAGAATATTACAATAATAAAGGGCCAAAATTCTGCAAAAAATGATTGAATCACAAAACCCTGAAAATATGTGCTGGGGTACTTGGTGATGTCAATTATGTGAAAGTTTCATTGAAACTTAAGAAATTGAAAAATGTAGGAGTTATGTGCAGAAGAAATTGTGAACGCCCACCTGCCTGTCTGCCCACCAACCTGCCGACTGACATTCGTCAATTTAAAAATCAGGATTTTTCATTCCGGAAACCTAGTTAAAAATATGTCAGACTGGATCTAATATTGAATTATGAACAAGACAAATAACACCGGCTCTTGTCAAAAATCAAATGTAAACCAGAAACTTGTTTAAATATAAAAACATAACAAATCAATGATCAGGAGGAAGTATAACAGTTTTCATTTTTGACAGACTGAGCTTCTGATCAACATTATCTGAACAGTTCTTAGATGGACTGGTTTCATTCTTATTATGATCTGACTTTGTGGAAATTTGTGAACCAGTCAAAGATATCTCCTTTGTTGGGTCCAAAGGATTTCTACCACAATAAGTCATCATTTTTTCTTCTTCAAAAGATTCATCCCTTGTCTCAAGGCATTCACTCGGTAAAAACTGCCCAGAGTTTTGTGGTACAACAGATAATTTTGATGCATTTGATGGAAATATGGAAGACTTTTTGTTTGTGTCAGATGGTGATAGTTTGATTGGGGAGATGCTAGCACTACTTGATGAAAGGTTTGGAATTACAGCAGCTTTTATACGTCTCAAAAGTATCTTAATAAAATCCTCGTCCTTCCTCATCTGAAAAAGAAATAACAAAATTTCTTCATATGACATTGTCATTGGATTTAATGCTGTTTTTCAACAGTTATATAAGACTGCTGGTTCACCTAACCAGTGTTCCAGGACTGTATACTGACCAGTGCTAATTTACCCTTCCACAAGGAGTCAGCAACATTATATGGAGGAAAATCAACTTTTTTGTTAAATTTTCGAACAAAGGTAAACAAAATTACCAAGTTCATAAAGGTATGTGATATCATGAATTTCAAGCACATTTTGTTCTGATTCGAAGAATATCATATATTTTCATTTTGACAAGGCATGCAGAATGTTATATGATAAATTAACCATCCAAAACTTTTCATTTACAAAGAATTCTGAAGAAAAATTGGGATGAATCTTCATTTTTCATTACCCTGGAGGGACTTGTGAGAAATGTTTTCTTACCTCAAATCCATGAGATCCAACCAGCATTGTCATCCATTGAGGCATTAGGAAATCCTCAAACAGAACTGGGACAACTCGCTTCCTATGTTCACAGTAAAATACCTAGAATATATTTTATTAGCAGTTTTATTCAGCACCATGCATATAATAATAACAACGTTCTTCACTTAGGTATGTTATTACAGTAATGAGTTATTTTCAATCAAAGCATTTCAATATCACGCACCTGCTGAATGCTGAATCAGCCAAGACTATTCAATACCCTAAACTATATTTTTGCAGACATTCAAACAATCATAAAGTATAATATAAGATCATTTGTAACTAGCTAAGTACACATCAACAAATAAAGAAACACTAAGAAGATTCAATTAATACATTTTTTTTGTAAGAATTATTAAAATATCAAAAATTGTCTAATTTGGTATAAATCAATGATTACTGCACATCAGTTTTAACCAATTTATATCAGTTACCCTTCATTCTTAATAATAAATTATCCTTTTACACAATTTATACTTTTTGTTTTCCCCTTTATTTAAATGCACTCTACATGACCATTAGTTGTCAATGCACCATAAAACATCATTAAAAAAATAAAAAGTAAATCTATGAATTGATTCACAATCCTACACATTCTGTGTAGTTTTACAAATACTTAATTACACAACAATGACCTAACCTGTTCTCAGAGATATTGTAACTTTATTAAAGCACTATAGAAAAAAAGCTTCAAATCTGTTCAGTATACTGGAAGGAATCTGATAACTGAAGATTGATTATTCAAAATAGAGTTTACTAACAGCACATGATCAACTTTGACCATATCTCACCTGTTGCTGACATACTCGGGAACCAGAGAAGTTTTCTGACAATATAAACAACACCACACTAGCATCATCCGCTTTCTCTTGAAATAATTGAATGTTCTGTAAAATACTGTCATCACGGCAACCAGCCTTAACAGAACAACCGTTATTCAACACAGAGTATGTGATATCTAGAAAAAATCAAAACACACAAATGAAATCAAACAAATCCTTATGCCTTTCAATATGGATTACTTTGTGAAGGTGTACCAATGTCAGGGAGATAAAAATGCTTTAGTTTGTATTTGGTAAAAAATATACTTTATTTATCTTTTCAAATTAATATCTGTTCATTAAGTACTGTAAAGTCAGTTTAGTTAAATTCACACTCTTAAGGAGAGGGTAGAGCAGAAATTAAATACCTGTCCTCTAATTAATGTGCTAATATTTTAGTAAAAACAAAAATTGTGTGCAGCCCAAATGATTTAATATATCACAACTGAATAATTGCACTTTGTTCATTACAGGACAAATATAGGAAAACAGTTATCATTTTTATTCTAGTAAGAATATTTTGGCAAGTGATTACTACTGCAAGATCATAACTGGACCACGGTGGCCCCCCTCAAAGTCAGTGTTTCCAGACCTTGAATAATACAACAACAACATACCATCTTGACTGTTAGCAAGTCCATCAATATGGTCAATATGTTCTCTATCTAATTCTGTTGTACACCATACTTCATAATCTTCTTTCTCCAGCATCTGTTGTAACTCATTGCCCTATAATCAATGTACACACATATATTTACACATTATTTAACAAAAATAAGTTGTGTCTAAAAATAAGATGATAGTATAATTGCAGTTTTCATGCTTTTTAGTGTCAGGTCGAGATGATATAATTCTAAGTTTTTCCGTCATAACTTTTAGGCAATATGCTGGTTAACAAATTTCTACTTCATTTAAATTTCATAAAGAAAAGGAAGAAACTGCAGTTTCTGGATGCTATCTAGCTTGACCTGTGACACATCTTCATGCAAAGATGACCTTATTTGGTCTCATTCAAGAAATTTAAGATTGAACTACAATTGTGATAGCGAGATCAGCAATCACGATATACAAAAAGAGCAAAATCCTGTGAATTTCACAGGATGGAGACAGATTGAACATAAAACTTACGTAAGCCTCCTGTAATGGATGCACACAGATCATCACTAATGGTTTGCCATCTCTGTTTGAGGTTACAGCTAACATTTTATCTTCAGTAACAAGAGCACAGCTCTTCACAATGGTGGACTGAAGGACAAAAATATTAATTTTATAGCTCGTCAAATGAAGGACTGAATAACCACAATGTCAATTTTAAAACTCTTTAAAACAGAGGACAAAAAACAAAACATCTATTTTACAACACTTCAAGTGGTAGCACTGAATTATGAAAACATGTTTTTATGTCCTGTCAGCATAAAAAAACTACAGCAACATAAGAATAAGAAATTCTACATCATACTGAGGAAAAATCATCGTAAGTAAGGAATTCTGAATTAATCATGAAAGTATAAAATGTGACATGTGTCTCTCCACCAATAAATGTGATTTTAACATGATTAATCCCAAATGGAAAAGCAAGGTGTCACTTATAACATAATGATTGTGAGCAGTTTACCACCATCATAAAATAAACTACGGTAAAGTAACAAGAAATCTCACCCTTTTAATCAGTGAAGGCACAGACATCACTCCAAGACCTCGGATCCGCTCAGATATTTTCCTTGATACAAGCTTAATATCTTCATCATTCCAGAGTAAAGTATTGTCAGACTTGCGCTGATCTGGAATTGGAATAGATATAAACACACACCATTAAGGATAATAAAACTCTGTACTTACTTTCAACTTATTTCAATTCAGCAGATGCATTATTTGCATGTTGTGGTAAATAGTGAGATATGTTCATACATTTACGGAAATTCCGAATACGTGTTATATTTATCAACAAACATTTCCTCATTACAATATAACATATATTGAATTTATTAAGATGAATTGCAAAGTTATCTGCATAATCAATCTTTAATTTCATAGCTTTTGACCCAGGAGTGTGTTCTATGAAATAATCTTAGTCAGAATTTTATTCAAACTTGCTCAGACCATAATTAGAAGAGTTGTGGGACAAAATTTCTTATCATACTTGTCTCCGAATCAAGCGGTACCCATGGAATATATTGTGTGGTAGCAAACTGTATCGCTAAACATCTTGGAGGCCAATCATGTAGAAAATTCACAGGTAGAATGTATTTCCCCAAAACATCAGCCAGCTTCACCTGCAACATATACAACAGTATATTACCACAGCATGAACAACAGTACATTATCACGTTATAGTATGTTATTATGATACCACACAAAATAAAGCCACACAGACTGTAAGTAATTTTAGACACAGGATTAAATAAAAAAAAGGGTAATAGTGATCATATTGTCCTTATTTTTTTGTCTTTTTTACATATATCGGCAACACTGTTGTAAAAATTACAATACAGCACTTAGATTTGGATATCGTAAAAACTTATGAGTTGGCAGGTTAAAGATAGCTCAGTCAGGTAACTGGAAACAAACCTTTTTTAAGGCCTTATAACAAGTTCAGCAACTTGTCAAGCAACCCTTTTTTCTAGCCTCACCCGTAATTAATCTACTCTGACATTACCTCTCTATTAGTCCATTGAGTCTCACCATATTTCGTGGTTACCAGGGGAACAAATACCTCACATCCACTGACAGCAAAGTTGAGAGAATCCTGCCAGTCTACGCCAGTTTGTATTTCATGCACATCCTGAATAATATAAATACATGCATTTAATTTTTTTACTATTTACAACATTTTTTATACAAATTACACACAATTTAACTTGTACTAAGAAACCGTCTAATGGAAGAGTAAAACAGTCTCTTAATATGGTAATAATTGGTTAAATATCACGAATTAGAACCAAAAAGGGGGTCCATAAATAGACATGATCACTAGAGCAAATTGAATTTATATACCTGTCTAAGAATTATAATGTAATATGAACTGAATATTATGTGTACATACAAATGTAGTAACAGTATTTAAAGTATTTGAAAAATTCAAGATGAAGTTTGCTAAATAAAATTCAAGTGCAACATATAGTAGACATATAATAGACTAACCAGATAGACACTAAGACCGTGAGATATAAGTTGTTGTTTGAGACGTAGGGCGTGGTCAGCAGCTTCAGATCTTACGTAACTAATCAGAATCTGTTTCGCAGTCGATCCTCTGTCTATACAATCTGAGTTCAGCTGTCTACATACATCTTTACCAGACGAAAAAGATAGTTCCTTAGAACTGAAATACACAACAGCACACAGTGTAATACATTGAAGACATAATTATACAATGCAACCTCTCCAAAGCAAAACCCTTCGGTAGAAGCAAAATTATGTTGTTATTGAGAGGTTGTTGTTCTAGAGAGGTTAAATTAACAGTTAAATTGTACAGAGGGAACAATCATGCTGTTGTTGAAGGGAGGTTGTTGCTCAAGAGTGGGCTGCTCTGGAGATGTTGGACTGTGGTTGATAAAGATTAAAGTAGGATGATAAATGTAGCTTGCGTACATAAAACTTCACTGGTTTTCAAATAATGATATTAAACTCAGCAAATGTAATTCCATTTTAAAGCTCAATGTTTGCTTTAGTCAGAGAAAATGTTTGGATGAAGATGGCAAAATATGAGCCACTATGAACTAACGGCATAAAAGTTTGCTATTTTCCAAGCCTTTAAACAAAGACCTCTGAAACATTTTTACATGCAAAATTTTAGCAAATTGCTATACAGCTATTTAATTGAATAATGGGTAAAGTAGCCATGATAAACAGCAAAAAAATTAATATGTTTTAAGAGTGCCTCAATAATGTTAGCGATTACTCACCAACAACAATTCATAAACTCTATTAAGATGAAGACTTAATTCACCAGCAAAAAATAAAAACAGAGGCAATATGATTGTGACTTTCATAAAGTTCAAACTAAAGATTTCTAAGTTGAATGGCTGACATCATTATACTACTAAACAAATGCTCCAATGTGACTGATACAGACCTTTTGAGTTTCTTCACAGGTCGCTCTTTAGGAGGAGTGAACTGTTCTGATGATAATTGTCTTTTGGACTGTACATCAATACATACACAACGACCAATCAGAATGTCCGAAACTGTCATGTGATCTTCCTGGTAGCTACTGATTGGCCATGAGTTTCCATCCAAGAATTGAAAGGATTTTGAAGAATTCTCAGAGTTCAAAATCTAAAATATGAATGAACACAAACGTAATGTACAATCAATTTAAACTTTGTCATGGAGTTTTATTCCCCCTCCAATTATCAGACAATGTGTCAGATCAATGTAAGAAGTTGATTGGAAAATTTGAGATTACACAGTCTTGAAGTCAATAATTTTCTAGTTTTAAATCGCTAAAAATAACTTATCATCATCACGCAATCAAGCAGCAGGTATCAGCATCAAGCAAACATCGAAAGTCATGAGAAAATCTTATCAAAATATGATAAAATTATACATTCAACTTTAATATGTTAAAGATGAAAGCCAGATTTAATCATGGACACAGTTCTCAAGTATAAAAACCTTGAATCTGGATTAACACAATGCAAACTAATTAAATATTTTCCATACTTTGAATAAATTCTGAATTAATTAAATTCTAAATTACATCAACCTTTTCAGACTTTAAATAAATCTAATAATAAATTCGTGATAACAAAACAAGCAGAGGAGAACAGTTTGGTCTTATAGTTGTTTGTTAATAAAGAATAAAATCAACATTCGTGATGACACGTGTAATTTGATACACTCTTAATTATAATTCAGCATGCTATAATGTATCATTTTTAATTAAAATTCATGCAGTGAGTGACAATCACCATTCTAAAAATTAAGTACCAGTAGACTGTGAAATCAATTTGATAAAGACAGGATAGAATTACAAATTGTATTATTAGTGCAAGTTAAGTATTATTAGGTTTCAGACCACCAAAATAGAAAATATTAGGTTACAGAGCATTAGAATTAGGACTGTTTCATTATATGTACAAACAATGACACAATAATGTTCGCCTGTTGTGAAAACATGTAATATAATTCCAAAACCAGTTCAGGATTTCACAAGTAAAAAGTTGTGACATCAATCTGCAAACTGCTTTAAAAAAATGTTTGTTTCTATCTTCTAACCAATTTGCTGATATATACAGTCTGATATTTTCAAATGTAGTCTGAGTTTTTTAATTGTCCTTTTGTCAGAGCTATTGGACACGTTATTTTATCATTAAAATTTTTAAGAAAAAAATCATAAGTTTCAGCATACCAACCATCACAAAGAAGGGTCTGGCACAGCAAACAAACAATCTATAAATAATAAGGCCTTACCTGTTTTAAAATGAGACTTTTCAATGTAATGAGTTTTGCATTGTATTCTATGTGCACAAATCCTATCATGTTTCCATGGTGATTCCTTATACCACATTTTGGTCCATCTATAACATCAAAGGAAAATTCCCAACTTCACATAAATAAATTCTTCCAAAACATCATAAGAATGAAAATCTATTTTTTCATAAGTCCACAGAAATAAGAATGGCAAAAATCATTGATTAATCTAAAGGCTTTGTCAGTTTGTATATATCAGGTTTATGTTTATTGATATGTTTATTGAAAATGCATTGGCCACAACCATGGTCCTGTGGTTAGTGTACTGGACCAGTAACCCAGCAATCCGTGTTCAAATCCCAGTCACAGCGGGTCATACCCTTCTATGAAAACTTGACAAAAATTTTGATTATCCTCCATATGTGGAGAAGTTGCTGACTCCTTGAGGAAGGGTTAGTTAGTACTGGTTATAATACAGTCCAGGAAAACTGGTTAGGTGAACTGGCCACTGTATATAACTGTCAAACCCAGTGACAGTGCTTTTATATTATATCTGTTCTCTCTTTGGACATTACTCAACCAACAACATTATGTGTACACCACAGGTGGGAGACAAATCATCATATAAGAAATATTTTTATTACATATTTTCATGAAGAAACATGAGCCTCCCATAATTTTAAACACACAGCATATGTACCAATAGTCCTGCACTCTACCAATAAGCTAACGGGACCAGTGCATATTCAAACATTAAATAAAGGTTCATTCACTTCAATTTATTCATGACAAATGTATTACAATAACGTACAATGTATTGAGAGAAAATAAAATAAGAGAAACTACAATGATTACCATGTCTGATTTGGATATGGATCTCATTGTCGTTCACCAGTATCTGTGAGGCTGGTAATTTGATTTCTTGCTCTTCTGTTAATATCCATCTAAAACAAGTATGTGTTTAATGTTTACAGAGAACAATGGATTTCTTTCAAATACTTTTTTAAAAAAAAATTTCGCATACAATTGAAATAGATTTACTAAAACATTAAAAATGACAATAATTCTTTTAGAAGCGTTCACAAATTATACTTAACTTACATTTCCAGTAAAAATTAAATTTGTATGTCCAGTAAAGAAAAGCCTGAATTGAAAAATATTGAGGGAAGATTTTTACTCTAGTAACCACTGGCTATATTTAGTGAAATCCCCTAAAATGATTAAGCAATGAAATATATAAATGACTTGTACAATTACAAACACAAAAATCATATTAACAGTAAGTACCCATAAACATACAATAGCAACAATTTACAAGTCCAGCATAAATCAAACAAAGGAAATACACAGATTAATAATATAATACACATACTTTTTTGTACATTAAAAAAGGCAAAACAGCAGAGCCTCATGGCAAGCAAACATTCAAAATCAGTTAGACATAAACAAACATAAGCCTAATGTAATTAAACAATATGTTTCATCACTTATTTGTTTCTAATACTACATAACTATTCTTCTCTCAACTTTACATATAATACTTGATCTCAGGTTAATACCTTTGTTCTGTGCAGAAATTGAACCTCTCTGGACAAGCCAAGATGTCTTTTTTGACGATATTTTTAAAGTCTTTCAGAGTGAGGTCTTTTATTTCACCACAAGGGATCAGAACGACTCCAATGTTAGTTGTCTCCTGTCCCTCAACATCAGGAACAAGATGAACCCCGATAATATCCATTAGTGTACTATAAAAATATGGTGATAAAATGTAAAACACAGATAAAAAAATATAAATTTTGTCTCTAATGACCCTATCACTTAATCTACAACAATAAACCTAAGACTGGAACACAAATCTAGACAGAAAAGCATTCAATATGCATTTTGTCAAAACATGCACATAACTATCACCAAAATATCACGAATAAAATGCAGGCTAATGCTCTACCATAAAAATCCACAACAAATTCTATTATCAGGTAACAATTATTGAAGACAAGTATAGCTATATTTTTCACAGTTCAGTATGTAGGGCTACAATGCCAAAGGTTTGAAACATAAATGCTTCATATGCACATAAAAGAAAACTCTTCTATGACCTAAGAACCCTATATAGGCAAAATGTCATTCATCTTTACTTCTTACAAGAATTCAAACAGACTTACTGCAAAAAAGAAAAATAAATGTAATTTATGGTTCACTGAAGTTACTTACGCCATTTGAGCACAGGTACAATGAAAAATCACTGGAAATTTAAGCACAACTCCATAAAAGTGTAGTCTACAAGTGTATCACAGAAAAGTATGATAGCATTTCATTTTAATTAGTTGATAAATTTCAGAAATGAACAAGCTAGATGATAAAAACACCTGGAAGAGGAAAAACATAGCCATATCAATATTATCATTCTAGAATATACAACTTATATTGTTGGGCAACAGTCAGACAAACGTAACAACATCTAAACTGAAGAGTTTTGTTTATTTCAAGATGAGAACGCCTCCATAAAATTGTGTAAATGGGGCAGCCCAATTTACAAATAACTGAACAGAGATTCTACATTACGTTGTGATTGTCCCTGACTAAACTTAAAAGACTTATGAAATGTGAACTTCAAGTACAAAGATCAGATCAGTTTCAGAGTTATCGTGAATGGCAACAGTTTCTACCAAGTCAGCTCATACAATAAAACCATCATAGATTGTCTCAGGCTCTTAAATATGTAATTAAGTAATAAAATGTCAACATTAAAAAGCGTGTTTACCTTTGTTTTTCCCACCGGTCTGCATGCTGTTTACACTCGAACAGACGCTTGTTAGGTTTCGAAGTAATTAAGTAAGCGCCTACTGACTCGGCATAATTTTTCCGCATTTCTGATGACGTACTTCGCAAAGGAAGTGAAAACAACAAAAAAGAGAGTTACAAGGGTTGCATTTGGTAAATTATTTGGCGTATAGCTTGACTTTCAAGGTTAGCAGTCATTCGATCATGATATAGTTTTCATCAGTTGTATCCACATTTTATGCTGTATATTTGTTGTCTACCACTCAGTATGTCTTGTCAACTTCTGTCAGTGTCATAGCGAAACCAAGACTTTTTGCTGAATATTCTCAAGGCATCCATCAGTTCAAACTATTGCAATGAGTTTTGTATTGCAAAAGTTGTTTTTCCGATTTATAGAAATATGATGATTCCTCTTTGGTGTTTACTTGCTGTTAAGACTTACTGATTTTACTTATTGAATGGCTTTTGACTCTTCAAATTATCATCAGTCAAGGGTTATTTTTGACCCTCCACTTTTAACGTCCTGTGAAAACCCTGAGTCTTTTTGATGTGTTAATTTCTTGTTCTTATCTAGAAAAAAATCTGATTTTTAGTCATTTTCCTCAGCATGAAAGGCCTATTTATGTCCTTACATTGCCATAGAAATAACACTATAGGAAGTTTGAAATTTAGTGTTTCAGACTCAAGCTGGCGTATTTTATAGACAATAGATACTTGACTAGTGAACAGTCAACATTTGTAGACCTTGTGGTTGATGATTTAAAAGATTTTCATGATAATTCTTCAAGTGAAGTGTAAGTATACATGCATACATTATATGCTGTTTTCACTGGAGCTATTGATTAGGTTGTGATAGAAATTTTGCTCGTTACTGAAATATATAAATAAACATAGTCACATTTGGTAAAAGATTTATATCAAAATTTGTAACCTTGAAATAATTTATTGCATTAGTTGGATCTGCTTGTTGTGTCAAATAGAATCAGTCTGTTTTGCATAATATGACTGTGTGTTTCAGTGTCCTGCTTTTTCCACCAGTCAATAGTTTCTTAAGATTATTGATTCACAAAAGTGTTGAAGATTTTCCTGATTTACACAGCTTTTCTGTTGGTCAAGACGAGGGAAGGCAAACTGTTGTCTGTTGGAAAAAAGCTTGCATAGAAAGGTAAGTCATTTGACAGCAACAGTTGGATAACAAACATTTAGTTGTTCTGCTTATTTTCCACAGTCTATTGGGATTGCTTCATCTGTTTGTAACTAGATTCCAGCTTGTATTGAGTCTGGTTTTTTAGATATTGTTATAAAAGTTGACTTATAATTTGTGCATCAATAAGAAAACTAAACACTGTTGGCTTGACTGATGTATCTTTATTTTTATGTTAAAGGGATAACAGTCAATTTAGAAGTGTTGATTACGTCACTCCCTGGACCATGAGGGGTCGGGGAAGGGCCAGATACAGAGATCAAAATAGTCAAAGTCCTGGCAATCGTCAAGGTAAATTTTGTGTACTATATGTCATACATTCTTTGGAATAAATGGATTTGAAATTGTTTGCCTTACGTCTTTCCTTTCTAATATGTTCTAATTTCCACAATGTGTTTTATAATTTCATTACCTTGAAGTCAATATATGTTTTATGAACATTATCATATATCTGTTCCTCAGGTTCTGGTGATAGATGGAACCAAGACAGTTATCAATCAGAATCACTTCCATCCATACAACCGAGGTATTCACAAGGGGAATCACATTCAAGGAACACTCTTGGGCAGACTGTGTCTGGTAAACAAGTGCACACATCACAAGAAAGATATAATTCAGATGGCATTCTTGAAGGTTCAAGGACTCAGTCACCTGTCATTGGATCCTCAAATCGTGTGAGAAAGTCTGATAGGTATTGCTTAGCCTGCTGTATTGTCTGCCTCTTTTCAAGAAGGAACTACTTGCTTTCAGATTGGGAATTGTGAAAACACCCTGACTTGGGGAGCAGTGATAGGATGTCAGTCATTTTAAGCATAGAAACTTAATACTTTTTTAGTCTCATTGATTACATATTATTTAAACATTTGTTTCTTTTTTTGTGAAATAGTTGAATATATTTATATATTTAATTAATTTTAGATCGAAAAATCGTCGTCCAGATGCACAGGTCTATGTTCCCAAAGCTCGCCGTCAGCAGGCAGGTCATAATGATTATCACCCGGTAGATCCTGATGAATCTCCTGGTCCTTCAAATAACGCAACCCGCAGAACTAGACAGGTACAAATAACATTCTTGTATGTCATATGGAATCTTGAATCTATTATATAATGGCGAATATATTTTATCTGAACATTTGTTTTTTATTATTCTGGACCTTGCAATGTGTGAAATGACAATGTTCGCACTTATTATGTCAATTATTACCTGTACATATTTGTATTTTGATGGAACAAATTGTTTTGATTGTTGTACAAACTTTTCAGAAAAAAGCTGAGCTGGAGTATTTTGTTCCTAAAGGGAGGCAAGCTCACCAAAGTCCAGACTCTGATAAACTACACGTCTTTGATAATAATTCTGGTGTAAACAAATCTGATGTAAAGGTTTCTGACTGCTATGATAGCAGTAGAAATGTTTCTGAAGATCCCGTGAAATCTAGTGTTGACAAAGTAGAGATACAAAATTTGGGAGCAAATCAAGATGTGTGTGGAGGCAAAGTGGAGCCTCATAACTGTGACTTTGTAGATATGTATGGTATTCAATCATATAACAAGAATAGTGAATTAAACAATACAAATGATGTAATTAAAGAATCTATGTGTTCAAATCAGGGGCAGTCCGCTAGAGATTTATCAAGGCAAGAACTGCAACTAAACCCTGATAATGTTGTGCAAGATTTTAAAAATGAAAACATTGAAAGTAATTGGTTTACAAATAAGATCTCTACAAGTAGTATTACTCAAAAATCTGATACTAAAGCAGAAAATAAAACAAATGAAGAAGGTAAGTCAGTTGAGGAAAATGTGTTTCATCATCTTGACATGGACCAAGCATTATATGATAAGTCAGAACACTTATCCAATGATAATACAGAGCCTAATGCAGCATGTAATAAATTGGACCTTCGAGAACTTTGTAAATATGATATTAATAATGTTGTGAGAGAAGAAGATGGTCAAATTGGAACAAAATGTCTGGATGTGCCTGTTGAGACAGTTCAGTGTGATATTCAGACTACACAACCTCAGGATTCTAACTTAGAAATTGCTAGTAACAGTGAGACTGTCCCTGTTCTTGATAATTCTGCAAAAGACATGGGAGCAACTGATGACATTGTAATCCATGACTGCAAAGACATTTATCAAGCAGAAATAGTTCATGCTTTGTCAGATAATAGTCAATCATTTGACACTGAGACATCAGAAAGTGAAAAGCTCAATAATTATGTTAGTAATGATATCAATGCTACCTCCAATTTAGAAGAGTCAAGTAAGACTATGCAGGACAGTGTGAATAAATTAGAGGTTGTTGGATCTGAAAATACTACAGAAACAGATGATGATAGATGTGAAATGAATGTTGATGATGGCAATGATTCAGATAAAATTGATAATGTTGAACAATTAATTGGTGAACCTGCAAGTAAAAATTCAACTCTAATTGATTATCATCAAGAAGAAATGGATGAATTATCTCAATCAATGGATACTGAAATTTCTTGGTAAGAACATTAGGAAGTTTTAAATCAGAACTTTGACAGAATTCTGGACATGTAATGTAAAACATAAACATTTTTCAACAATACAATTTTTTTCATTTCATATTGAATGAAAAATATGTTCTCATTTAAAGTTACCATAATGCCGTTACCGGTACACTAATACCCTGAATAATATTAAAGCCCTAGGTTTGAAGGGTATAATTGGCTGTACTGATATTTGTCTGCATGATATTGTGGCCACATAAATCAGTGACTCTTAAAAAAGAATTGTGAAATGTTTTCTTTCATACTTGTATGAATTATTCAAGTTGTATCCTGCATTGTATGTTTTGTCCTTCAGTAAAAATACACAGAATTCTGAACTTCTAACTGATGAAGATAAAGAAAGTTCCAGTCAATCAAAATGTGATTCTACAAACATCAACCAATCACAGACTGAGGAAGTTGATGCTGATTCATGGGATGCTATGTTTGATGATGACGGTGAATGTTTAGACCCAAGTGCAATGGATGAGGTTAGAAGCATGAATATAAAAATGCTTTGTCAAATGTCATGTGACTAAGTATTCCCTGTTTATTGATGGTTTATCAATATATATGTACTAGTATATCATTTTGTGTATGTGTGTGTGTGGTAGTATGTACACCTAGACATTGTTCCTAGATTACTAACAAGCACTGAACAGTTTCTATGGAAACCACTGACAATTTCTCCACACAATGGATGTGAATAAGAGGTTGAAGATCTATGACATTGGGTGTATTTTTTTCTACTGTTTTTTTATTAATGAGAAGCATTTGATTCACCTAAACCTCTAGATGTTGATTTGTAACCCAACACTTAATCAACAGCTGACCAGGCAGATCCTATAAGTTATAATTTACTGTGAATGTGGATAATAATTTATGCTTTTTTACCTTCTGTATTGAAATGGAGGTAACTGTGAAGTGTTGAGCCAGGTGTAACGCTTTATTTCTTAAACTTTTTTTTCAGCTCACTAAGACAGTTGGTAAGGTTAAAATCAAGAAATCCAAGAAGATTAATTATCTTGAATATCAACCAAAAGATAAATCAGATTTTGATTTTACTAGTAAGGCTCTGTTTCTTTGTTTCATTTTACTTCTTAGGCGTAAAAAAAATAAGTTTGTTTCTGGTTACCCGATCGACACATCTTTTACCCACGGCTCAAAATTTTTTACGGCATCCAAATCTTAGTGTTAAATTGTAATTTTCACAACAGTGTTGCCGATATATGTAAAAAAAAAGTAAAAGAAAAAGATCTCTACCTACCAACCCATGTAACCGGAAACAAGCCTGTTTTTTGTTTAGGCCTTACAAAAAATTGCTGCCACAGAATGATTTACTTTTTTTATTATATTTCATGTATATTGTGTGTTACCTTTAATATGAAAAAGAAGGTGATGTTGAATATTCGCCTATTGAAAGTTGTTATTCATGGTGTCTAAATGAATATAAGTATGGTATTCCAGTCAGTGTATAGATTTGTTTGCTTATCTTGGTGTGATATTGACCTTCGATGATGTTTTACTGATATTGATAATTAGTTTACAAATATTGTATGATTTGTTGGTAATTCTTGGTGCATTGTTGTGACTGACATATTTCTCCTTTCATCTTACAGATTATGAGCACATTATTGAAATTTATGATTTTCCTGCTGAATTTATTACCAGGGACCTTATAATGGCATTCCAAAGTTTTATGTAAGTCTATGTTATCAGTAATACCTTAAGAACTTGATAAATGCCTTGTTCAGGTTGTTTGTTTGAACTCAGGAAAAATTCTCATAACACACTTGTCTGTAAAAGCCTGCAGTTTTCACTCTGTAGTTAGAACACTGTATATTGATGGTCATGGCTCTGTTTGCAAAAATGAGGCAAATGTATGATAGTTTGTGGGTAACCAGGGAGCACAAAAAAGAAAAAAAAACAAATACAAAATTAGCAGTAGTTATCCGATGATAGAATTAAAGTGCATTTGTAAATGAAAATTTGATGCTTTAATTAACCATGCATTGAAATAAAATTACTGTGGACTAATTAGTGTTAAGGTATGATCTTTTATGTTTAGATACTGATCTTATATCCCAGGTCCAGAGGATTTGATCTCAAATGGGTGGATGATACTCACGCCTTAGGAATATTCAGTAGTGCCATCGCTGGTGAGTGAATAATTTCTCGATTATTTAGTAATATACACCTTGGAGTCTTGAATACTGCTTTTCCTCGAATCTGAAGCAGAAGGCGTTTGAAAACATTGTAGTGAAAGAAACCATTGCTTCTTATAAGTAATGGCTTTTTTTGCCACAATGTTTTCCTCTCTGTCTGAGAGAAATAGCCCAATTTTCTTGAATAAATTGATGGTTTGTGTATTAGCTTTGAATTTGCGAGTCCAAAATGTGCTTACGATTCAAAAGATTAATGTAGTGTACACACACAACACTGAATTAGTTTTATGTTTAGCTTTATGTTTTCAGTAAATTATGTTCATTAACATTTACTGGTATTGATTATTCAGTACTAAAAAATAGAGTCCACTAACTTTTTGTACGTTTTGAAATTTTGCATTGATTTGATGGCTACTTTTGGTTTTACTGTGCATGAATTTGATTTATTTCTGTTGATTTATTTCAGCACAAGATGCTTTAGGCTTAGTCCACCCATTGCTCAAAGTATGTCCATTATCTCAGGCATCCAAACAGTCTAAAATCAAGGCTAAACGATGTACAGGTTTGTATGTGGTTTATCAGTTTACATTATTTAATCAAGCTTTGTATTAAGATACATGTATAAGGATGATTTATAGATTTGAATGGTAGAATGATCTGTTTATTTACCTTAGAATTCAGCCAAACATGTAATGAAGGGTCGTCAAAGGCAGAATATAAATATGGCCGCATACTCACTCATTTGTTAGTCCAATACTTATTTTAGTGTATTATATCAATAAATATGTGCTACTTCGTGACCTTTATTTATATAGTGACCTGTATTCAAATAGTGACCTTTATTCACTGGTCAGTGTTCACTATCTTGATTGCACATGCATTGAAAGCTTGCTAAATATCCCACATTAACATGAGCACCCTTGGTATACCTAAACAAATTCACTAAGAAAAGACAAAACACATGTTGCCTCAAAATTATTCATAAAATGATCACTTCAGAGTTTCTACAACCATACAAACCTCGACCAGAGACTTCAGCTGCTGCAGCAAGACGATTGGTTGCTGGGGCTCTTGGTATAGCGACCAATGTATCTCGAGAGAAACGAGATAAAGAACGGCAGCAGTTAAAGGAAGCAAAGGGTAATATAATGTTGATCTTGTTTTTAATATTCAGTTGTTACGTTATTGTTTCTTTGCTTAGTTCTGATTTATTGAATTAAAGGGAAGGTAGTTCTGCCCGGGATTGTGTCCAGTTACTAATGATAGTAATTCATTGTGTAGTTTTAGTATAAATGTATATATATGATATTTACAGTCATAAACTTGCTACATGTATTATAAATATATAATGTGAGGTATCCATACTGGATTTACCCAGTATTAGTGGAGTATTGTAATTTTCTCTGGTAATTGCATTATGTAAAATTACAATCATCACAGAATTATGTACTAAAATTGTTTTTCCATGAATAAATGTCTTAAAATAAATTTTAAAGGCCATATTCATTTTTGTAGCTAAACGGCGGAAAGATAGACAGAATCGTGAAGATATTTGGGAATTTGGAAAGTGTGCGATGGATGAGGAGTCATGATGACAGTTCTGATACATGTGTACATCTGACTTAGTGTACTAGTGATATATTTTGTCTACTTATACAACTATTTGTTCTGTGATTATTTTGCTCTGCAGTTTTATTTTGGTGCTTCATTTTACAAGCACACAAACTTTATTTTATTAAATATAGTATTGAAAATGATTTCCGTGACAAGTTTTGCGCTGTTAATATAGTATTGAATTTATTATTGTCAGATCTTTCCTTAAGATGAATCAAATGAAATGTATATCTCGGCATTTAATTTTACATCTGTGTTTGTTGTTTTTCATTGTTGAAAGATGTTTCTGTACTTGGAGGGAAGGTGTACATTGTAACACAGGTACAAAACCCTTTTATATTCCCACGGAACTATTGAGATAGTTTCTTTAGTGATCCACGCACTAATACATGGACTTAACAATACTAGTATTACCAAATACATGTTGATAAAAGATGGACAAATACATCATTTGTTCAATGTTTAATAATAAATTTTATGTACACAGTAAAATGGTTGAGTGGTATATATGCAACTGAATGAGAAAGACATACATATCAAATATACACAGGACATTTCAATTAATAACACAACAGTCCAATCATTATTACATAATACATGAGCATCTGTTTGACATAAATTAAGAGCATTTTATTGTACATTGCAGATTTCAATACTTAAGATTAGAAATCTGTGGATTGCTTTGCAAGATCAAATTAGCACATACTTCACAGCATTCACAAGTATTACCTTGTTTATAGTGTAATCAACCATTAAACCAGACAATTAACATACATCTCTCATTGTATTCTTCATAGTTTCATAGAGCTGTGTTGCATTACTTAGAGTCAACATGGTTGCATAGAGTCAAATTTCTACAGTAAGATTCTCAACAGTTGAGATGTCCTTATCAGACAAAAGTTTGCAGTAAAACATGAAATATAGTTAAACATGCCTTTAAAAACTACTTTTGGAAGAATCCGTCTTTATTCTGAAATCAATATAAACTGTAAATCATAAATGCGAATTTTACTCATTCTGTAAAATAAATTGTTCTAAAATTTTAATTTAAAGCAGAGTTGAACATGGAGCCTTACATTCACCTTTTCTGAACTCCACACTGATTTTATGTTTAGAAACCACATTAAATGCGCAACAGAATGAAATATGACAGATGAGTGATTCATTTGATAAATGATGTTTACCTGGAGGTCATAGTAGGAACTTAGTAAGGTAGTGGATAAATTCCTGATCAATACAATATAACATACTAATATATTTTTCCATAAGACATAAAAAGAAATGCATCTAAAATGGCTGTAACAGTCAAAAGAATCATCACAATTATGAAATGCATGCAAATAACAAATTTCATAGTAAATAAAAATTTATATCATATAGACAATACATTCTTCAATACTTGTACACTGAATTTATGAAATATATTCTATATTATGTACATTCATGTGTACCTGGTAGGAGTTAGTTCATATATGTTCAAACATTTATATTCTGTACAAGGTTCTCATCTAGTAAAATAATAATAAATTTGAACCCTGAAGAAAATAACATTCAGAACTATTGCAAAGAATAAATTTAATACACAATAAAATTTAAACGCAGCAAATTTCTTTCAAAAAAATATTCACACCTATATACAGCCCTTGACAAACAATAAAATTGTGGAAGAATTTGAAGACTAAAATATTACAATCTGTATAAATTGCGTAAAAATAATCTTTAATAGAATTGTTGGCGGTAAATATTTATAATGTGCATACAACATATTCCACCATTCAATGACTTGGTACCAGAAATATTGGCTAGCTTGGAATGTTTAGTATGCTTTAAAAATCCCTTAATTCAGAACACACAGAGATCAACCAAATAATCAGGAGATAAGAAACGGAACTTTCATTTGAATGAATGGCAACATGTCATTAAATACAGTAAACATGTAAAAAAGTAGATTTTAATGATTCACAAACATGATGTTCATTTAGAATTTGAGCAATTTGTACCAGAAACAGACAAATTACAATATAACTTCTCAGTAAGCATCAATTTTACAAAATCTTCATCCGGAGGACAGTTTTCAGAACAACCAATTTACCTGATGCCTGAGATTTGAAAAAAAACAGATAGGGACAAGCTAGAAGTTGCCATCATTTGAATTTAAAACAAGTAATCACTGACCATGCAAACAAATTTCAAGTCATTCATCAAAAATGTTCACACAGTTAACATACAACACTGTTACCTAGATATTGTAGAATATACAGTCAAACCTGTGAACAAAGACCATCCTTGGGAAGGACAAAACATGGCCTTTGTTTGGAGGTCAGTTTGTTCTAAATAATCAATGATGGTTTTCAAAAAAAAGCCTTTAATCAGAGCAGACAAAGGTTTGACTATATTTTAAAACGCTAAAGTTGTATGTACAGGTTATGTATTGTACACATTTGGATAAATAATAGCTGCACATTTAGAGGACATTTAATACAGAACCATTCAAGTATACACTTTCTTACTGTAAATAAATAATTCACCTAGTGCGAACTTCATTAACACGAACAAAAACATGAATGCCAAACCGTCATAAAATATGCCTGTCAAATTTGTCAGGTAAAGATTAGATGCGAACTGTACAACCAAGAGAGTAGAAATGGTTATAAACATTTTAACCAAGATTTGTGAAGATTTAATGGGAGCTTTTCAACTTACAGAACAAACAACAATATGAAACTCGATTTTTTAAACCAGACCTCTTATTCAAACATAACATTCATGCACAATATGATTTACCCCCCCCCCCCCCCCTCCTAAAAACATGTATTCAACATTTTAGTTGATATTTGGTAAAACAATCATACGAACAAGACAAGTTTCATCAAATGAATAAAACAACACATCACTCATACAGGTTCATAGTTTTACTAACATTTCTCCAGGAATCTCAAGTTCCAAGTTCTACATTTCTCTAGAATGAGATTCTCTAAGCACAAAGGAAAATTCAGAAATAATATGACCAGTCTATACTGGCTGAAAAAGCCATTTATTAAGCCAGTCCAGACTCATAAGTCTGATTTTTTAGAAAATAATGACTGTTTTTTAATGCTACAATTATTCAAGACCATAACTTTATGGCTGCAATATTTTAAAAACTATTTTCTTATTTATCCTTAAAAATTAGGGATATCAATCACTAGACCAAACTCTTCTTCTTCATCATCATCAAACATAGGGGCTACAGCCAGCGGATCATCAGACACTGAACCTTTACCTCCAGACTCTCCTTTTGTTGACCCCTTTCGACCTTTTCCTGGCTTAGGAGCTGCCCCATTGGGTGCCTTGTCTCCAGACTCAGTTAAAGGCTTTGGTCCCCTTTTCTTTGGAGGCAATGTCTCCTCCTTAGATTTCCCCTTTTTAGAATCATTCTCTTTCTTCCCATTGGTTGATTTCTCAACAGCATCAATGTCACTTGCTTGCCCGCCATTATCATCCGAGGCATTTGACGATTGTACACGTGATTCAGTAAGGGTCTCTATGAGATCGTCGTGTTCTAGACAGTAAATTTTACCGTCAAATTCTTTTATATTGTTTGCTGAGTGAGCTGCACAGAATGAGTTAGGACATTCAACACATTTATGAGGTGCAGGTTTTCCACATTCATCACAGTGATGCCATGGGCAATCCCACTTACCTAAAATAACAGAATCATAAAATGATGACAAAAGTTTTGCAATAATTGTCAGTTCTTAAGAAAACAATTTGATTGTTTTGGGGGATGTCGAGTCATCATTCAGTAACAAATGCATAAAATTTAAATCACGTCCATAAATGCGAATTTCTCAGTAAATTCCTAACCCAAAAATGATGACCTATTATGGGGAAGAAGATCTGTTGATCTTTCAATTGATGTATGATGGTAATTAGTCATTTATACTTAAGCCATAAAATCAACAGAATTGTAATCTAACTGAAATGAATTAACTTATCATACACACCATAAGGTGGTTTCGACAGGTTTAGACATCGCAGGTGGTAACTCTTTGTACATGAAGTACGATCACACATCACAAGCTCTCCACCTTCACCACACCGGAAACAATCATCATCATGTTTATGCTTAATTACAGGCTTCTTTTTCTTCTTCAATTTATCACCTTTCTTCGTTTCCTTCCTTTTCTTTTCTTCCATGGCAGCATGCTGGGTCTGAAAGTTTATTTATCAGATTACATAAATATATAATCCAATTTAAACAGCTTATTTAATGAACCCAATGGAGATACAATAATATCAAATTGTGTTTCGACACTAGATATTTTCAAGAAGATGCATTCTTATTGATGATTATGTCATGAGGCATAATGTTAGTAATCACTTCTGAATATTATCATCTTCACTTGCAACACATTTCTTGTACAAAGCAATTCATTGGTCACTTCCATAATTTATCACTGATTTTTTTAATTGTATTTTATAGCCTTAAAATATCACACCTGCAACTGTGGACTAAGTTCGTTCAACAATAGTCACTAATATAGCTTCTGTAATGGTAGCCCATCCACAGTCATCTAAATAGGATCCTCTTATGCCACTGTGCTTTCTAAACATTTCCTTCCTAGCCAGATGTATTGGTTTGCAAATATCAGCAAAATTTGATAGCTACCATAAGTAACATAAAGTCTCATTTAATCAACTATCTGTTCACAAGTTTGAGGAATATTGATATTTACCTTAGGTCTAACTCCGAGGTAGCCACTGCAGTTCTCTGATCCACATTGACACTTTGTTTGTTCATTTCCCAGACAGTCAAAATTATAATTAAATGTAAGTTCTTCACCTGTTTATATAAGGCACAAGTAATTACTTTCAGACTATCTACATACAACAGCATACAAGCCATCATAACAATAGTCAGAATTTATACTCTCAATACATTATTTGTGGTTGAGTAGACAGTACTTAAGAATGAATATAGAACTTTGTTCATCAATGCTCAAACATGACGAAACACAAAAGCACACATACTAAGCTTGAATCACCATGTGATGTTGTATCATGTATTTTTTTTTCATTTTTAAGACTCATGTGTTAAAACCTTTGGTTTTATTCCATTTTTGAAGCAAATTAGAAATGAAATATTCTTAACAGAACTTTATTCCATGCAGAATGATCATCTACACAAAAAAAGAAGAAACATCACATGCTAAAGTCACCAATCCATCACAATATTTACTCAAAGAATATTTTTATGAAATACTAACCTTCTTTAATATCTTTTAGAGCAAAAAGTCCGACCCTGACATCTCCATTAACATTCCACTTCTGGGTTTCTAAGTTAGGATCACAGGAATGGTTCATAAATCTTGATAAATTGCCTTTTGGTCCAGCATCAATGATTCTACAAAAACAATGTAGGTTTCTCACAAGGCATCGAAAGTTGAGGGTCAAAAATGACCCTTGGCCGATGATAATTTGAAGAATCAACAAAATTTCTTTCTAATTTTACAATAAATTAGACCCTTTGGTACAAATTCTCAAGAGCCACTAGCTTTATTTTACTATTTCAATAGTCAAAATACTGTTTTAAGGGTCAAATGAAAGCCCTGTAATGTCAGTTAATTCTGGATCATTTTAGTAATTTCTTGGCAATTTCTAACAATGCATTTTGATAATATATATGATACATAATGACATTACTTTGCCATAAAACTAATCAACAGGACACTGCAGTAACTCCAATCACCATATATACAAGAGATTTGATAAAATACCAAGTCTTATTCTTACGTTACTGATCTTGTCCTACCAAAATAGAGTCATTTGTCATCATGGGAGGTTTTATTGCTCTTTTACAAACCTGATGAAGTTGAATGTGTCACGATGCATGAATGATGTACTTAGAATACGACTGTAAGACTCAATAAAAAAACAGATTCTACCCACCTGTCCATATCTAACGTCATCATATAGAAATTATGTACATCATCTTCATGACTCTTTTCCAGACGTCTTCGACATTCTTCTTCATCAATGAGGTCACCAACATACTCATTCACAAACTGCCCCTGTAAACAACATATCCTCATCACATGTAAAATTTTCAAAAAATTGCACAAGAAATGAAAAAAAAACATTAAAATTATTTCACAGATATTGTTAAATCAACTTTATGTATCAATTAATCAAACATCAAATAATACAGACTTAATTGTCAAAACATCTAAGAATGAAAACCCAACCCATACAACAATTCCTTTTTAAAATGAAAATTTTATTTCCATTGTCTCACTCTAAATGTATTTGTTCACATCGACAATATCCAAACAAATTGTCGATAAAATTAAGATTCTATTTATCTTAATTTAATTAATGCATTGGTTCACAATTCATTACATTAGCAGAGACCAGTTGCGTTTGGAAAAGTTTCAATATCTAAATACAAAGATGTAATCTTCAACCAAATTCTACACTAGTTTTATCTTTGACTCAAAATGGCTAAAAACTATCTACAAACCTTCTTAATATCAGCCATAGCTTTCAAGCCCCAACCACGACTTTCTGTCTTGTAAGGTTGCTGCAGTGGGTACAACCGCTTAGTGAAGAACTGATTCTGGCATTTATCACCGACTGGACATAATGCTGGATGGCATTCATACATCATCATACCATTGAGACATTCAGAGTCTCGTCCACATGGATTCTCTTGATCAGGTTTACATTCACACTTTGGCAGCTCTGACAAATCGGCTTTCTTTATCACCACAGAACCCAATGGCACATTTGACTACAAATGATAATAAAAAATATTTTTTTCTTTATTTGAAGGGTTTTTCAAGAATGTCAAAAAATGAATGATTTTAATGGTGGCTTCAGTACAATGTACACCAAATGGGGATATTATACTTACTAGACAGTCTCAAAAGTTGCCCAGAATGATTTTGGAAAAATGATATGAGAATGAAAAGGTTCATCATGGTTATAAGATGATTGAATAGAAGAAATTGATGATTGTCTTTTTTATACCTTGACCATTTTGAATGGCGCTGGTTTCTTGCTCTCCTTTGCTAACTCCATTTGTTCTCTGTTGTCCCTGAACTCCTTCCATGATTTAAATGCTTCTGAAGCCTCTTTCAGACCTAGAGTAAGAACTATACTTGAGAAATGATAAATCAAGCTCCTATCCAACCTAGAGTAAAGACAATTTCTAACTTCTCTCAGACTTAGATTAAGAACTATACTTAATAAATAATAAACTTCTATTTAACCTAGAGTAAAGACAATGTCATATTTCTGTCACACCAAGTGCATGAACTAGGCTTGAGAATGCTAAATCAAGCTTCTTCCAGATCAAGAGTGAAGACAATTTTAAGCTTCATTCAGGCCTAGAGCAAAAACTACACTATAGAACCAAAATCTAAATATTCAGTGTTATCAATCATATCAAATGTTCATTAAACTCAGTCAAATGTTGGGATTTATGAATCCAAGGTAGACAAAACAACATATTAACGTTATTTATTTGGCATACAGAATATGTACCTTGATCTTGAACAAGTGATCTTTAATTGTGGGCTTTACCAAGAGGCATACATACACCAGATCTAATAAGAAAGCAATTTAGGTGCAAATACGTCAAAAAGATGTTTAAAGTATGATCTACAAAGTCATCTATCTCTGTACATACAGCCTGAAAATGATGGATAAAATGAAATACCTTTAGCAAAGTGCTTCGCCAATCCCGTTTTATTTGTTGACCACCCAGTACCATTGTCCCCATCTTGATATGAAAATACCCTGAAAAGTAGACAGAATACAAATAACCAGACAATGAGAAGACCAAGAAATAAAGTCTACCGATGTAATATAAACATTCAAAGTTTCTAACATCAGTTAAGAGCTCATTTACTTCAGCACATGATGTACGTCACCAAAAATTATAGATAGCATACTTACAATACTTAAAAGCAGGGCCTACGATTTTCAGAAATACTCTGAATAACATATATATTAAGACACTTTGGGGACTATTCATTATAATTAATAAGTTTGGAAAGAAACATCTCGAGTAAAAACAGACACAAACCTTCCCTGATGTAACCAGAAATATTCATGAGATCCGAGGAAATGAACTGGAAATTCTCCAACCTGGTGAGGCTTTTCCTGAATATTTAATGGCACATTTCTTGGATGACAAATCTCACCTGGCCACCACCTGAGAAATTAGAACATACAAACAAGATTATATTCCGAAACACACTAATAATAATAATAGAATAGTATCTTACCATCTACCAAGCAACCTTAACAGTCAGAGATATTCTTTAAATCAGGAACTAAGGTATCTTTATACTGAACTAAGATATATAATGCTTTTAATGAATGGTCAACTTCTTACACTCCTAATCTGAAGTTAACATATGAAGAATAAGTTACGCACAGACAATATATGAATGAAGCAGGAGACAATAGAACAATGAAGAAAAAAAGATGAAAACAAACAAAAACAATACACTGCTAATTGTTGAAAAATGAAACATAATAAATAAGTGCAATTTGTAAGTACAGATAAAATCTTACCTGTAATTACCCAGTTTCACCCAAATTATTTCACCATATAATGGTTGTTTACCCTTGTTACAATCAGAACAATACCAACTTCCAGTGGGGAATTCTATGTTCAGACACTCAGCATGATAAGCTGCCGGGCAGTACTCACAACACAACAATGTACCACCTATAAATCAGGAATTAATAATTATCAGCCTGAGAATAAAGTATTTTACGCAATATATTGTCACATAACCAACTTACTAAAATATGTCATAAGGCAAGAAAAAAGTCATGTTTATGGTTTATTGACAAAAAAAAAACAAACTGGGCAGGTTTAATTAAAAAGCTTTTGTACTTTTTATCCAAAACATTCTTTTCTTACATTGGAGGTACTGGCTGTCCCGAAATACTTTCATATGATGATTTCAATATTAAAAACTCAATAGAATTGGCACCAAAAACATAGCACCTGTTGTGTTACCCTAAACTTATAGCAGTAAGTAGGTAGGACTTTTCTTGTGTGTTACCATTATAAGTTTGTACTGAAAATGATAAACTGGAAAAAAGAATGAAAATTTATATCGAAATCACAAAAAAGTTCTTGACCTGAGGATTTTTTAATGAGTTGGTCAAGTAACTTCTAACCATTTAGTTTTTAAAGATGGCTTCATTTCATATGCATACAAAAGCTACATGATACATAAGTGATTAAAAGAATGCTTATTTCACCTTTATTGCAACTAAAGCACCAGCTAACATGTACACGAGAATGATGTTTCAGTGAGGGGTTTGGTTGAAAGTGACGAGCACACACAATATTGAGACCAGTCAAGTTAATGCTACCAGCTGAGATGCAAAAGTCACCTACATGGTACGCTGTTGGACATCGTACACAACGTAGTAAACGACCTGTAATAGTAATGTTGAGAAATTAATTAACTAACAAATCAAATTGTTTTTTTAGCCAGGTCAAGTACTTGAAACAGGCACCGGGTTTGTTCCTGGAAACTGATATCAAATTCAAACATAAGTACCGTACAACAGAGATAAATTTATATAAGTGGGCCATCATGGCCTTACGTCGCTCACTAGAATAAATGTAACTCGTTACCTTAAAGGTACACTTCAGGGCAGATAAAGAGGAACAATAATAAACTTGATAAAGGACAAAGATACTATTATGGGACATTGGTGATGACTGGATCATGCTACAGCCCAAATTCAGTGATACTGCATTTATTGATTCATGAGAAGTCATTTTAAGGTATTTCTATTTTTATCTCTGGCTATCCCTAAAAGGGCAGACCAAATTCATTTCAGCAAATTTGACAGATGACCATCTAAAGATGCTAACATTCCATTCATTGGTTCATGTTACGAAGATGTTTTAAAGTATTTCTATTGTTAGTTCTAGCGGCCCCTAAAAGGGGCCAACCATTTTTATTTGAGGAAAACTGATAAAAGTTTGAACACTATCTAAAGATGCTGAAGACCAAGTTTGGTAATAATCCATCTATTGAATCATGAGAAAGTCATTTTAAGGGATTTCTACATTTAGCTCTGGTGGCCCCTGAAAGGGGCAATCCCTAATTTATTTGAGCAAACTTAACACATGGCTATCTAAGGACGCTACCAACCAAATTTAGTAACGATCCGTCCATTGGTTCATGAAAAGAAGACGATCAAAGGTATTTATATTTTTAGCTCTATCAGCCCCTAAAAGAGCATCCTTCTTCGGTTCTTGATGTGCTAATAACAAGTAATCCATGGTACACAACAATGATAACTATAACAAAAGTACTCCACAGTACATACCATTAGACCTAGATGCTGTTCCTTTCAGATTAAATGCCAAACATGTATGACAGCTATGTAAGGGGCAGGTGATCCCTTTTCCTTCAACCTTGGCCTGAGGATATTTCTTGACACAATCCAAGTGATAAAATTTACCACACACAGGGACAGAACATCTCTGTGTCTCCGCGGAAGCTTTCTTGCATGAAAAACAGGTATGTACACCTAGCCAATATAAAAAAGCCATGAGTTATCGTACTTAGAAAATTATATATTTACAAAAACATAAATGTACAACTAGTCAAGATAGATATATATGTCTACAAATAATTTTGCCATGTCTTTCCCAGCCATACACTGCAGAATAGGACAAAAAAAATCAATATTGAACAAAATATCAAGAAAACTAACACATTCATGCATATACATGAATATAGCATAATTAAGCGGAAGGAAATTTTAGGTACAATGAAAGTTAGACACAATTGATGCTAACAGAGGAGAAGGTGAACATACCAGTAGAGCATTCATCACACTTGAAAGATTCTGTCGGGGCAGAGCTCAACCCAAGACATTCTATATGGAAAAAACCCTGACAGGGACCCTGGCATTCAACAAGGTCCCCAGTTTGTTCACAGATTTGACAAAGATTTTCTTTTTTCTGGGGCCCTGTTGACGATAACTTATAAATCTCCTGCTCATATTCGTACTCTTCCTTCACACGCTTCGCCATGGTAACCTGTTCAGGTGACGGTGATCTTGTTGATCTTCCACTCTCGCTCTGAATATCATTATATATCATGTAACATTCATACACTCTACTTATTGATCACTTATGTTTAGGCACACAGGTGAATCCCATTTAATTATTCAAATTATGCACAGTATGTGATCCACATGTAAGTAGTAATATAAACACATAATGCATAAGTATAATATATCAAACAATTCGACGGCTAGTCAATACAGCTGATTAACTATTTAAACCAATATCAAATTACTAACGATGTAATTTAAAAACCTGGATGGCAATTATCAATCAATAATATCGATACATCATATACCACATTTTGTATCAATGCAAAAATAATACGTATACAGAATATTTGTGAAGAAGAAATTTCTAGTCCAATACAAAGCTTCTAAGTGGGAACAAGTTACAGGATGTCCACTTGTCATTGTCTGATTTATTTTTACTTAAAGAAAGAAGCTAAAACACACATTTTAAAGAGAAGGGGAGAGAATCACCTGTTTGTCCGAATCTGTAGACAGAGATTTTTTGGGTCGTGCTCTTTTTGCAGGAATCACAGTTGCTGTCTGCTGCAATATTTAACATTGAAATTTGAACTTTCACACAAGATGTTGTACATCAGGGTTTTCATTGAGAAATTAAGTAACTGACTTTTTTGCCAAAGCAACAGATGAATCCGGTGAAAATTGTTTGTATTTTGGTGAAAAATTTTAAAATCTTGGAAAAACAACCAATTCAAGCACTTTTTAACCGAGGGTTTCGATCGGCAAATGGTTCCTAATGAAAACCCTATACATGTAACATTATAGAACTACAACATATTGAAGACATGTTGATTTGTAAACAGAGCTCTCTTATGACTGATTTCGGTCATACAGGACCTCAATTTTCCAAGTAGTCGAATTAAGTCCCAAAAATATTATTCAAAATTACTTCTTTATCAGTTTTAAATCAGGTGTTCAAGGTTTCTGAAGAAAATACTACAGCACATAACTCTAAAGAAGTTAGTCCTCATTGATTACAGTATATAGCACCAAGTCAACATCAAAAGCCTTGAATTATCACTTACAGTTTTTTCTACCTCTGTATCTGATCCTGAGGTGCCTGGTTTTGTTGCATTATTATTAACTACAGTATCTGAGGTTCCAGGTTTAGCTGCTGAAGAATCGTCATTAGCAACCTTACTAGGGCGCCCTCTTTTCTTGGGCTCGGTTCGAACCTACATCAAACAATGCAAACACAGAATCCATAAAAAGATAGCATGTTCATACAATGCCATTTTTGAACATGATTGGCTTTCACAAAGACGTCAAAGTTGAGGGTCAAAATTGACCCTTGGCTAATGATAATTCAAAGAGTGAACAAAATTTCCTTCAAATTTTTCAGTAAATTTGACCCTTTGTTTCTGAAAACGTAGCTGGCAAGAATGCTCAAATAGCTGGTTGATTTTTCCGGCTTCAGGCTCATTTCTACACCCCTGACTTTGATTTCTGTCCACACAGTGTTTTTAATGGGTTGATTTGGGGCTGAAATTCATTCAGTCTTCAAACTGTGCTTAATAAAAAGTCCCCCTCAATTGCATTTAATATTTGTCATAACGATCTTGTAATTTAACTGCAGAATAGCTCTTCTGTGTCTGTAACAACCAAGGTTATAACCTATTGGTTATTAAATGTTGGAGAATATGTATGTTAATGTCATGCTATTTTTCCCCTTGCAATGGAACTTTCCCCTTTTCTGAGGACTCTGCCACCTTGCCCCTAAAATTGAAAAAATAACACCACAGCCTCATGGTCACTAAACATAAAAAAAAGACAATTATCAAGATGCGCTATTACCTTTTCCTCAGTTTCTAGAGGTGTTTGACCAGATTTTGGTAGGGATGTTCGGGATTTCCTAGCTTTTGTATCTTGTGGGGTAGATGAAGATTTTTTAGACTTTGAGGCAACAGGAGTGGATGGCTTCTTTCCTAATATAACTTCATCAACAGCTTTATTGTCTTCTTCAGCTTCTATCACTTTCTTGGAAGGTTTACGTTTCCTGCCACTGTTAGGTGAAAGTTCCTGGCCAAGATCTATAACATACGAAAAATAGCAAGGTCAATTAAAATTAAAATCGCTTGAAGCATGAGACAGTAGCAACTATGTCACAACTCAATTCATTTAAGTATTGTAATGAAGAATTTATTCAGACTGAATATGAGTTATCTAACAGAACCCAGACATGCTAAGAGTATTTCATAAGTAAAACAGGCTACTCTTGGGAACAGAATTTGAGAACAACTCACCTGAACCCTCTGTAT
The DNA here is from genome assembly GCA_008271625.1 of Lutraria rhynchaena. NCBI lineage: Eukaryota > Metazoa > Mollusca > Bivalvia > Venerida > Mactridae > Lutraria > Lutraria rhynchaena. The sequence continues at coordinate 3,843,656 of VIBL01000020.1, forward strand.
ATTTACTCTTATATCGAGCTTTCTGCTTTTTACTCATCATGCACCATTGTTGTTTACAATAATCCAATAAGTTCTCATCCGTAAAATCTGGATGTTCTACAAGCACATTTTCACGCTCTTTCTGACAAAACACATCAAAAGAACCTTCAGTCCCTGAGTTAGCTCTGCCACTACTAGGCTTCTTTCCACTTTTTACAGGTGAGTCTGATTTTACCGACGAGGGGGTTTCAACTTTCCTCCTCTTTGCAGCAGTTTTATCAGTCTTCGGTGTTTCCACTTCATCAAGTTTTCTTTTTTTTGTCGATTTGGCTTCAGATGGCACACTTTTACATTTGTCTCCTCCTTGAATAATTTTTAAATCTTCATCAAGCTCAGACAGTTTAGCACTTACTGTTTCAGACACTTTATTTTTAGGTAACTTATAAACAAATGTATAACTAGCACGTCTTTCCTGTTTGTCCATTGTCAATGCTTCCTCAGCCTGAGTGATACCTATATTCACAGCATTAGCTCTATTTGCTGGAACACCGTACCATTTTTTCAGTCTTTTTAGTTCCTTAGAAGATTTAGATGCTGCATATAGACCCTCGACATATTCATCATATTTAGCTTTACCAAGGAAATCAAGCAAGTTATTCATTGTTATCCAAGCACGCTCTGCAGCATCACCGAAAAATTGGACATGATATTCCCGTGTTCCTGAAAAGAAAAGTCCGATTTAAGGTTATAACTAGTTCTTTTTTAAATTATGATGGGAAAATAAGTTTCTGAAGATTCTGATATTTTAACAGGAGGAAATGACCACATAAACATACATAAATAAGTTATCAAGTAAATAAAAATTGCTTCAATAAGTCATTACCTCAGAATCCAATATATTTTAATGTTCCACTGAATTACAAAAATGATCTATTAAAGTAATACTTGAAAATAATTCATTTTTTTTTTCAAAAATGTGAAATTGAGTAAATGCATAAGTTAGAATAATAATCATTTTTACTAAGCAATTTGCTTTTCATAAAATAGGTAATGAAAAATCACCTGTTAAATCGCTGGATTACAGTTTATTAAGTAGAATAAACTTCTCACCAAAAAACCAGTCATGCAAGATAATTTCAAAATAAGTTTTTTACGGGACTAGATAATTTAACTTAACATATCAGATGGTAGGACATAAATTTGGCAGACTAGTAAAATTATTATTTCAAACTAAGCTGTCATATTGGACTTACTGTTGATTCTTGTATAAACTGCAGAAAAAGGATCGTAAGATATCATACATGGCCACCATGGATGACTAGCTACCTTTGCCCATACCAAATCACCAACAAACCATTTCACTGAAAAAAATAGTAGTGAAGTTCTGAAACATGCACAAATATAACCATAGTCCTTGTTTGATCATATATATATATATTACAAATATCTTGAACATAAATCTGTTTTAAGGAATCGATAGCACCATTAATGGCAATATAGAAAATCAATATCAAACTATGAACAGATTTTCATAACTTCCAATAAATTACTTTCCATTGCTTTTCTTCTTAATATTTCACTGTCGTTCACGAGTTCTGAACTAAATCCAATCAATTTTTTAAAGTATTAACAAAAAGTGGGCTTTTGAAAATAAACAATGTAACACAAACCTGACAGTAAAAGTTCACTAGCCCGAACAGAAATTTACTTGCTCCAAGCTTTAGGCTAGTATAAATGGAAACCAGAGGAAACCAGAAGTATCCAGAAATTTTCACATTTCTTGGAATATCAAATCAATAAAAATTTAAAAAATATGTATTTCACAAAATCCTGAACAATATAAAATAGCAGGCAACATCAAAATTAAACATCACAAACTCGAAATACAGGTTTGCTTTCTTCCAGAGCAGATATCTAATAGGAAGTATGACTGTAATATTTATTTAAAAGAGCCATCTCTAAAGTAAAAAATAACACCTTACCTGGATATTTTGCTTCCATCTCAGGTGTTATTACAAACTTCGGTTTCACTGATTTCTCAGTTGGACTTTTAGGAGTTTTTGGCACAGATTCATCTTCAAACACTTTTGGTTTTCTCTGTCGCTTTGATGGACTTTCATCTGATGATACAGCACTTCTATCTAATTCAGCAGGTTTACTCCTCACTCTCCTGGACTTCTTAGCAATATTTCCAGACTCAGTTTTCGTCTCTGTACTCTCAGCACTTTCATTTTCAGTATCAGCATTCACTGCGGCTTTCTGTTTACTTTCTACTTTATCAATTGTATCTACTTCAGCTTCTTTAGGTTTGTCTTCTACAACTGTTTCCTCTGCACCTTTTATATCATTTACTGAATCCTGAATGTTGTTAGCAGATAATAAATCTTCTTCATTTTTTACCACATCTGTTTCTTCAACTTTTACCTTTTCAGTGCCATTTTCAACAATCTTGCCCTTGATGGACTCATCCAACTGTTCTATCATTTTATCAACAGATTCATCTACTTCCATTACTTCAGAACCTACAGAAAAATGAAATGATCTTCATACTTAACTGTAGACATACACATGGCTGTCTTCAAACCACAAACTCATTTCATAAAATTTCACTAGTATACAAGTAATAACATTGTTAATTCATTATCACAGCAATAAATAAAACTATGAAAGACATACCTATATGTACAACTTTGCCGACCCCTTCAACATCTGTAGTAGAATGCTCATGTTCATTGACTATAGCCGCAGATTTAGTGGATACCTTGCTTTGTGCTATTTTAGGATTACGTGCCATTACAGGAATTTGAGGCAGCTGATGTCGGAACCCACTACTTACTGGGGATGAATCTATGCCATTTACAGCTGGTTTTTGTGATGTCTCCATATTCTATATCTGAAATCAGGACAATTTATAAATAAGGCTTGATAAAGTAAAAGAACATATCTTCAGCACTTCCATGGAATCGGATTTATCTTCCAAGGTGCAAATAGAATTCATGTTCAGAAATTCAATGAAAAAACCTGTTTCGAATGCTTTCAAATCTTCACAGGCACCACGTTATAAAAGGTGGCACCTAGCCATTACTGAATTATTTACCAAAACATAAATTAACTAATTTAGTCCAATTAATTATATATTAAAGCCATGTTTGTTAGGAAAAGGAGCAGCGTTCAGCGTAATTGACAAGAAGATATAAAACTATAAAACTTCTGCGATTAGATAAACATGTACACTGAACAATTTCGTGTCACTGACATGACAAGGAAATACAAAATAAATATAAAATTCAATTGATTTTCTGTTGATACAATTTTAATGCAAACTCAACAAAACAACATAGTTTACGATAGCACACAGGTATATATCATTAAAATCAATGAGTACATATAAGATCGACAACCAAATTCCCGTGGCATAGCGTAAAAAGCTTTGAGTTTGAAGAAAAACATTCATTGTTGATACGCTGAAAATGACGCCATTTTTGTTCACGTTTGTGTACGAGAATTGCGGGCTTTTCAATCCGGATTTTTTCTGACGCTACGCACAGGCGTACATCATTTGTAAATGTAACTCACCAATTTCAAGAAGATAATTAAATTTCAATTATAATCTGATCGTTCATTCACATGGCATTGAGTACAGATCAGTAAAACCCACAATTTGTGTATAATTTGTAGACTCCGTTTTCTACATTTCGTTCATTCGGAACTCCACGGTCGGCGGAAGTAAAACGGTGCAAAGATTGGCGGGAAATCTAGAGTAAAATCGATGCGGTGACATGTCTTAGCTATCCAAAACAGATTAAATAACAGATTACTTTGGGAGAGTATCTTTATTTTCTCCCAAAATGTAAATCCAGTGTTTTTAAACATATAACCCTCTGATTTCATGCTTTTATCAACCTCTGTCGAAATTACACTTGATTTGTTTTCATACAATTCATTTTTGTATAATTGAGGTATTTGAACCAAATCACTACTAAATTATCCAAACCGTTGACTTCTAGTTTTACCATTATTAAAAATCAAGTTATTGAAATGACAGGCCGTTTCAAAAGATCTGATTTAATAAAAATTTCATAAGGCCATGAAAATGAATTATTTCATTTTCAACACATCACGACCTTTCAACACTATATGTTACGTCACAACTCGATACATGTATATGACGTCACTTACTTTGCTTCTTTTGTTTTGTTTTGTTATTAAATTAGAGGATGAGAACTATCGAATTGTTTTAGATGTTAGCTATTGATTGTTCTGTCTTTTATTTTTGTGTTTGTCTATAATTTATTTATTTATGTAATTTCATTTTTTTGTTTCACCTGATGTAAAAGTTTTAAGCAGTTATCTATGCTTAAGGTTCGTAGTATTTGATAAGTTTCACTGCTATTGAATGTAGATAAGAAAAGGATTCCTTGAAAACACATACAAAACACCCCCACCTTTTCAAAGTACTGCACTCCCTCAAATCCTCGACCTAAATTTTCTTTCTAATGTTTGTTAAATCTGAAATAATTCTGCTGCTTGTGAAGACCAAGTGATATCGGTTCAGACATTTTAGATCCAATTGACATTATTTACATAGATCTGGGTCAAGTCTGTACGGGTCTAAACTTAATTAAATTTTCTTTAAAAAAAACGTCGTGTACCAAGCGCTCATAATTTTAAACTTGTAAAAATAAATAATTTTGTATATGTTATCATATGATAAAAAGTTCTTATGGTGAACTCGTCTGCTTAAGCTAGCTGATAATGTGCGATCTAATACAGGATTCCTTGAAGGTTCTGCACGTGTTTTGTTAATAAGATTCGTAGTTTAATCTGGGTGTTTATGCTTGAGTGACGTTGGTTGAACATATTAATATATATATAAAACATAGTATTTTTTGTACAAAATTATTTTGTTCATAGAGTAAAACTTTGATAATGAGACTATCAATGGGTCCGTCTATATGTGGTCTTCATCTTGAGTTGGTCTTAATATAGAGTTTAATTATGTGTAATAGGAGGCAGAAAATAAAGTTCCCGATGCGGGGCTCGAACCCGCGACCTTCTGCTTGCAAGTCAGCTGCTCTACCAACTGAGCTAATCGGGCTGACAGACATACAAACTACTATAAACACATATATTATATATACAACACTGTTACATATGTCATGAATTGTGTACCGTAGATTTGTCAGTTTGCGTATATTTCAGTTCAGTTAAGTAGGTTGACCGAGAATATGTAGCTTGTTAAATTCATTAAAATTGATCAATGATAAATTGATCAAAATTGTAGTTAAAATCCTAGTGGTTCTAATCCTATTTATCCCATTCTACACACACATATATTGTATTTTATTGAAAGCAGATATTGCTTGATGAGTACTTTGTTCAATCTGAACAAGACCAGTTTTGCTCAGTTTACCTATAGAATGTAGGTGTTTGCATTCTAAAATTTAAAAAAAAACAAGTAAGGAAACATCGAAAAATAGAACAAGACATGTGTATTACTCAATAGGTTTAATATTCAACGTCGATTAATATTTCCAATGTAAAAAAAACATTTCAATGAAATACACACATGTACATATCGTCAAATTAACAGACCTGTATGTCATTCAGTTCGTAACTCATTTCATTGTGCTGGATGGAAGAACTTATCCAACTTTGTTTTTCAAACAATGCATCGTGACATACTCCTTTTCAAACTCTTCATGTGTCCTACTAAGTTCTTCAGAGGCAGAGTGCAATTTCAACAGAACTTTTCATGTCTTACCCACTTGAAAAAAGTCCTTATCTTGATTAAAAAGTAATCGCTGTTCTTCATCACCGCCATTATCATCAACAACATCATCGTCAACTTTTTCAGTCCCATTTAGAAAGCTTCATATAGATCGATGGACCAGATATGGATCAAATTAAAATTACGCTATTGAATGTGTTATATAGCGTGTATTAAGCACTGTAGAATGTATAAAGGTCACAAGGAGATAATTATATAAAATGAGTCACATATGCAATAAAACATAAATACAGATTCGAGAACTTAGTTACTAGATAATTAATGAGAATGATTAAATTTAAAGTATGTTAGAAATTTCATGACCGATAAAATATTTAAATTGCATCACTATCTTTCATCGATCTAGGCCGCGGCCGTGGTCCAGTGGTTAGTGCGCTGGACTAGTAACCCGGAGATCCGGGTTCAAATCCCAGCCGCGGCAGGTCATACCCTTCTATGAAAATTTGACAAAAATGTCGATTTTCCTCCATATGTGGAGAAGTTACCGGCTCCTTGTGGAAGGGTAAATTAGTACTGGTTAGTATACAGTCCAGGAGAACTGGTTGAATGAACCGGTCGCCGTATATAACTGAAAAATTGTTGAAAAAACGGCGTTAAACCCCAGTGACAATAAGTCACATAATTAGAAAACAAATCCATCCATCTATTCAACGTAAAGGGAGACAATTCAACAAACGTTTGCGATGCGGGTGTATTTTATCCATTGTCGTGATTTTTTACCGATACCAACTTATGGCAGTCACTTTGCCGGCGAAGTAAAATCGAAATATTTGAATTTCTGGACTATGTAACTAATTACCTGTTTAAATTTACCATGTTCAAAACAAAACGTGACGTAGACAGACACGTCTCACACATATTAAACCGAATTCGTGAGGAAAAAGAGGTACCGCGTTGAATTGTCTTGTACTGCGCACTTTTTTCGAATGACCAAATCGAAAGTCAATTTCATTGCTTGCACTGGTCAGATTGAACCGGTTTATATCGAACCAATATTCTTATTATAATAAGTTTGGTCTGTTTGTTGTGATAGACTTGCGTCCATGTTATCATGTGATGCGAATGATTTCTTCTTAAGTGAAGTTAGTGTCGCATGCTTGCTTTGCAATTTTAATTGCTTTATTACGATTGTTGCTTTTTCTGAAAATCTGATTATACAACGGTTTTGGTTGAATTTTGTATGTTAAGCTACGAATTTGTTTTGAATATTATAAATCAAACATCCCTTGTCAAACAATTTCTATTACAAATACAAAAATACAGTGGCCAAGTAAGGTCTGGTTGTGTCTATACAGTAACTCAATGTCCAGAAAGAAGCTTAACATAACTTAGGAAAGCACTTTAAACAAACATTACTTACCTGACCTTATAAGTAGCTTTTCTACCTGCTTTACCAAGAAGCATGTTATTGTATACAAATTCTGTATCTGTTTCAGAGAAATGCTCGTGGTTATCAATTTGCAAAATTGTATTATGACATCGGAGACTATGAATCTGCTAAGAGGTAAGTTGAATATATGAGTTGTAAGTAACTGTGAAATCAGTGGTAAGATTAATTGTAGCTTCGTGATGTTGTATTTTCTTTCAGATATCTCTTATTTTCTGTGAATGGTTTAAACATTTTCTCCAAATTCTGTTTTTATTTCTTTCTGTTTTGAAAATATTGCACTATCAGGGTTCAAATTTAGGCATGCATACTTGCTAATACTAATAGCTTGTAGAATTTCCAAATAGCAAGTGGCAATAAAAACCACTCGCATATTTTAGCGAGTGTATAGAGGCTAAATGGTCAGAGGAAGAAGAGGGCGAATAAAACTTCACACAGCCCTAGAAATTAGTAATTTGTTAATTTTGGGTTAATAAAATTTTGTTCTATATTTTAGCTTGTCGCTTTTCATTTCAGCTTGTAAACAAAAAAGGTACAAGCTAATTTTAGCTGGTAGAAAATAACGCCAAATTCGAACCTCGACTATGCTTATAATCAGTGTAATGTGAAATTGAAATTCCTACAGCTGTATAATGGATAGTTTTCATTATTTGACCAAGCTGCATATTTTATGATGATTACATTTACCAGGTATTTACAAGCTTTCCTCAGTGTGCGAGAAACTATACACCAAGCACACAAGTTGATGGGACAAATCTATGAAGGATTGAAGAATAAAGAAAAGGCAATAGAATCTTATAAAAGGTAACTGATTGAAGTAATGCATTAATGATTCAAATATAAAAGTCGTCTATCATAGTGTTGTGTAAGCATGTCTGGTGAGCTTATTTAACACATTAGTTGGGTGTGATCAAGTTTTGAGGTTCAGTTCCTGACAAAATTTTACAATTAAAAATATATAATAAAATGAAAGTTAAGATAAATATGGCTGAAGTGATATTCCTCCTATCATTTTGGGAAGAAATGTTAGTTGTTTAATGGGAAAAATAGAAATACACTGGTAACTCAAGAATTTTGCTATGGTAAACCAGAAATATAGTTAAAGCTTACAAGCAATAAAATGAAACTATTTAGCATTTGGGTTTTCATGTTTATTTATATCTTTATTCCAGATCCTTGGACCTGGAGTCTGATCAAAAAGATGTCATTCTTAAAGGTAAGGGCTGTTAAATGTGGCAATTTCCCCAGACATTAATTAGTTACTCTTGTTATATTTGACCTCATTTTGAACTTCAGAAAGTACTAAACTTGTTTTCTGTTCTTGAAATGCTGTTTTAGGCGTAATTTCCTATCACCTGATATTGTTATTTTATCAGTTAATGTATTTCCTGCAATTATTTGCATATTGTTCTGTACTGATTTGTTTGTATGTTTTCAGTATGTGAGTTATACAGTGATATAAGTGTATCTGTGAATGAAGACGTTGCTAAGGTAAAAAAAATATACAGTAAAACACCGATTTTTTGACAACGGATTATCCGAAAACCTGGTGTAATCCGAAAAGAAATATCAGTCCCAATTTTTTCCCTCTACTTTTCATTGTAAAATAACCCCGATTATACGAATCATTTAATCCGAATACCATAGCTTATCCCAGGGCTTTTTCACGGGTAGGAGAAGGGGCCTTTCTTAAATTTGGGGAAAAAACACTGTATTTTTGCAAAAGGGGAAGAAAAAACTTGATGCAAACTGAAATTTTGGGGAAATTGCATGAATTTAAGGATTTTACCTAAGGGGAAGACGCCTATAAATGGCCCTTGCTATTGAAGGAAAAAAAGCCCTGGCTTGTAAGAAGTGATAATCAGGTCCCCAAACTGATTTGAATGCGTATTTTCACACCTTTAATCCAGAATTGACAATTAACTCTGATCGACCAGACTTGTCGATTGAAGGATTTCTTTAACGTGTCAGGAGGTGTGAACAACAATTTGTAAAACCCCACTGACCAAAGTATTGTTTATTTGATCTATTGTTTGCCATTTTAGGAACATAATTAATCTGTTATAATGCCAATTGGGTCAGATGATTCACCTTTAACTTTCATTTGATCAATAAATTGCTTAATGATATCAAAATTTGAGTTTAACATGCAATTACCATTACACCGGTTGACTTTATTTTTTGATTTTTTTTAAAATTGTCACGAAATGCTAAAACAAACAATACACATGACTGTTATAAATTGAAGGCTCTTGAGTTCAAAATAATTCCATTTTGGAAAATGAATACAAATTCGTAAAACAAATATGCTTTGGATTTCATATGCTTAGTTTCACTATTTGCGTAATACGTATGTATGTTTATCTAAGAATTTATTTATTGTAAATAAAACATAACACATACATTTTGTTGTTTATAGTTTTACATGTTCATCATGATTTATTTTGGAGCTCTCCCTTTACTTTCATATAAAAACAGTCTAGATTTCCTTTGCCTTATCCGAAACCCCGGATTATCTGAAATATTTTTTCGGTTCCGTTCGATTTTGGATGATCAAGGTTCTACTGTAGTTGTGTATTAAACTCTGCCATTGTAGTCATCTAAACTGTCTTGGTGCTTAATAGAATGTTTTGTTATGTATCTTTTATTTCAATTATACTTAACTTACAGAAAAATCTAAAAAATGAAAACTGAGTTAAGTTCACTTGATTCTTGCTAAAAAAAACGAATGATTAAGCTGGAAGTCAGATATAAATGAAACTTTTTATGTTGTAAACTTACAGCCTTATTTTAAACCTTTTTTGTACTCTTGATTGATTATTGAGTGGTTTAGGTAGGAGTTACAAAATTTACCTCATCTTTACAATCTCTGGTCAGTTTTAGTTGTAAAATACTTTGTTTATAAACCACTTTTATGTAAACCACTCTTGATTATGGCTGCTTAGTTTGTAGCTGGTTCTGGTACTCATGATATGTCTCTGTATGAAATTGTTCTCACAGTAAAGAAAAAAAATAGTCATCTAATAAAACTACTTTGATCCTGTCTATATCAGCATGTTTATACAGGAAATAGGCTTACTTTATGACTGGCATGGTATTAAAATTAATAAATAAATTCTATTTTTAGTGCTTTAGTTTAGTGTTCAAAGTTGTTTTCATTTTCAGATGTGGATTGAAAAGGCTGAGAAAGTTTGTCCTAATGATCATACAGTGTTCAGACTGAAGGTACTGTGTATATTTCATGATTTAAGTCTTTGATCAATCTAGTCCAAACCTCAAAAGACAGGCTATTAATTGGTTGGTTCTGGAAATTTTTTGAAATTACCTGTAAAATGACTACTTTGTGGTTCTGATTTAATTTCAATTTTGCTGTAGCAAACATGAAATTTATATCAGTCATGAAATTTTAAATTTGAGCTAAGAGAAAGGTTTCAAGTTTATAACTTAGTACCTTGGTCAAAGGTCAGTTTTGAGATATAACTCCACAGTAACCAACCAGAAGCTAAATATTAAGACTATGTAATTATTTTGATTGATTAGTTAATTGATTGATTTGTTTGATAGGAAAGAATAGTGGACAAGGATGGTATTGGAGATATTGAAGAGTTGAAACAACTTGTTAGTGATGAATTGGTGAGTACTGTGAATGACTTAATGAAAAGACAGATATTGTCTCACCATATGAAGGAGTGACTTTGTTCTGTCTTTTTTTTCATTTTTCTGGGTTATTCCTCTTAAAATGTTTGCTGGATCTCAACCAAATTGACTATGGAGGGGAATTGGTAGAAGTTCTCATTTTTTTCCAATCCCTTATGTGATGTTTTAGTAAATATCATAATACAAGCTTATGTGTGTGGGTGCGTGCGTGCGTTTTGTAAGTGTATATTAAATTGAAATGAAGTTTCCACAAACCATATTGACCAGTAATTACCTGTATTTTAGCATGAGTACAGTCAAGGGTATTACCCTGAAGTATTGAAGTTAATTAAGATTTTCAAGTTATAGAATTTTCTGTCAAAAATTGTAGAATGCCCCCCCCTCCTATTTTACTTGTCAAACTTTATCTACTTTTATTGTAGCAGAAATATGTCTGCTATATCTCTGTTTTAAACCAGTTTCCTGATATTTTTTGAAACCACAGTCTTTTCGTGTAACTAGTCGCATTTTATTTCAAGTGTAGAACTTATGGGAAGTGGATGTCATTTTTAAATTCTCACAAATTTAATTTTGTTAGGATATTAGGTATGTTCGGTAATAAAATTTTGTTGAATAACATTCACCATGATTGTCGAGTATACAGGAATTCTATTGCAGCCTGAAAACAAAAGTCATCACAAGTCCCATTTTCTTGGCTTATTGATGATAATGAAAAATGAATAATAATGCTACATTGTCATATTTTGCTTTTCTGTTTGTAGACAAAGAATTATGGTGATGTAAAGTTACATATCAAGCTGCTACGTCTGTACATTGATTCAAGGGAAGTTGAGCAGGCATTCAAGCATGCAGTAGACACAGAGAAAACTCTCGCATTCGTCTCCTCGTTAGAATGGTGTGAATGTTTGACTGAAGTATTTCAGGTAAATGAGTTTTTTAAGTTAAATTTTCATTAGAATTTTCAACTTCTTCGTGATATTGTTTTTCCCTAAATTTTACATGATTACCTATTCTGTCCTGGTTTTTGCTTAGGCCTGAAAAAAATAGGTTTGTTTCCGGTTACCTGACCGACCCATCTTTTACCTGCCGACTCAAAAGTTTTATGGCATCCAAATCTTAGTGCTATATTGTGATTTTCACAACAGTTTTGCCGATATATGTAAAAAAGAAACGTAAAAGAAAAAAATATCCCTACCTACTGACTCATATTTTTTGGGGCATGTAACTGAACCAAACCTTTTTTTTGTTTAGACCTTAGATTGAATTTAACTTATCTGTGTGATATAAAGTTGAGGGGTTGTTAGAATTTACTCATACAATAATCTCTATGATAAAATGACATTACTGCACCTCTCTTATAATCATATATGAAAACATAGAAAAGGTAAATTGTTTTGACAATTGATGGTATTTATTGCTTTTCAAGAACATACTATTATATTCTTCTGTTATTAAATAAATAATTTTGAAGGGTGGAGAAATATGTGAATGTAATTTTATAAAAGTTCTTTCTAATTTTCTATGCATCATGAAATACTTACTATTTGAATGAACAAAACTCCTAATCACATGTTTTGATTTAATGCATACTATCATCTAAATATGGTCAACTAAGCGTGAAGTCAAGTATTGCTTCTCTCCCTTTAGCAACTTTTTTTACTGGTTTAACTTAAGGCAGGCTGATGACACTGCGATTTTTTTCTTCTTTGTTTGGGTCTGGTAAATGGACCCTTCCCAATAAAAAATAAAGACATTTTTTCCCAATTCCCAACCTGACCATTTTGGCATCACGCTGCAATTTTCCCAATTGGACCGGACCCTTTCCCAAAATTGCAAAAAAAATCACTGTAACACTTTTTCTTGTCAATAAAATGCAGGTTTACCAAGATCAGGGTTATGGAAATGATGAAATGACTCTGAACATTCATAAGCTATTTACCCTGGCATCATTAACATTACTACAAGTACAGAGTGACACACGAGACATGATACCAGCAATTAAATCATTGAAACAGTGAGTAATATTTATTGTAAGATACAAAACATTCACTTATTGCTTTAAGATCCGGGCCTCAGTTTTTAAATACCAATCTGCGCCCCAATTGTATAAACATGGGTTAACTTTAACCAAATGGTTAATTTAACCCAAGGTTAAATTTAACCATTTTGTTTTACTAACCATTAAAATATCAGTTAAACATTAAAAAAGGGCTGCCATTTTGGTACTGGTTACTGTTTATGTTAAAATTTAACCAACATCTTGGGTTAAATTTATTTGAGCTTTAACAAAAACAACATTTGGTTAAACTAAAAGAAAATTTTCTACAACATCTAACCGAACATTTATCCAAAATTTTAACCAAAACTTTGATTTAACCCAGAGGTTAAAGTTAACAAATGTTTCTACAATTAGGTGCTGATTGAGATTTTTCTCTTACTTTTTAGAAAAACAAATATAGTGACTTGTAGTCATTGTTGTCACAGGCTTGTAGCAGGGATTTCCCTGATGCAGGTTTCTTGTGTCCCTGACGTGATATTCAGCTGAGGGACTTGCATCGAGAGTGACCACCGCATCCTAGGGACCCGTTCTGACTCGGAATTTGCCCTTGGCATTTTCTGTGTGGGACCCCCAAGAATTCCAAGGGGCCCCTAAAATGTTGGTCCTGGGGACACTTGATTAAAAAATCTTAGGGAAAACCCTGCTATAGGTTATATTAAGTGTGAAAATCATCTGAAAAATAATTTAGCTGTGTGAAAATGTCAATGAAATGTAACATTGTGGGGACATCTGTCAGGGAGTGTTTGGTACGTCCGCAGCTTTGGTTCTGATACTAAAATGTCTAAATTCCTGGCAATTATCACTTGTTTTGACCAATTTAAATTTATTTATTCTTAATATCAGATCTTTAAAAGTATCATTAAGATGTGTATATCATATTATAGTTCAATCATTCTTTGTTGTTTCTTGTAAGGTTTGATGAAGATCTGCAGAAATTTGAGAACAGTCCTGTACATAGTCAGGAATGGAGTAGTTTTCTTACTGAAATGAAGGGCCAGTTCTTTTATCTGGCAGGGCTGTTGCTGTTGAAGAAAGCTTTAAAGGTAAAACTTTCATGTATTGTCATTTGAATTAATGGCTTGAAATGTAAGGGACTAGTATAAATTTTCTGTGTTGAAATTATCTGAGTTATGTTAGAACTTATTCAATATTAAATTTTTAATACTTCAGACTTGGCAGCTTGAGAAATTATCAGTTCTTTGGAACTTACTTTTGAATCACAAAATATTGCTTTACATTAGAATCAAGAAAAATTCTGATAATTTTAGCTTCAAATGCATATTTTTATATGTATAAAGTTTAGACACTATCGCTCTTTTATTATCCAATTATCTAGATAAAAATTGAATTTGTGTCAAGCAGTTTTCATCATATAATGCTCTGTTTTTAGTAAACAATTCAGTGCAAGTTCTCAAGAGCAACCCTGTCTTGAGCAACCACCTCCCTTCAACAACAGCATGATGTTTTCTTACTGTATGATTTAACTATTAATTTAACCTCTCTGAAGCAATAACCTTTCAACAAAACTTTGCTTCTCCCAAAGGGTGTAGCTTTGGAGAGGTTGCACTGTATAACCATAGTTTTGCACATTATTCCGTATACATTTCAGAGCCAGGTTACGTGGAAAGAAGCGTGCTCGTTCTGCTCCCTCTGCTTTTTCCTGAGTGATACACAGAATACTGTAGATCTCAAGTCAAGCTGGTATTTACAGGCTAAATCTAAGTGGAAAAAATTCTATGATTACATATATGCTGTTGGTTGTGACAGACTTAGTCAGGGAGGTAAATTCATTAATTTTTTTTTATGGTTTACAACTGTTTTCAGCAATTTCAGTATTAAATGTACTATCGAGAACTTTACTGACCTTGTTCTCCTAAAGGCAAAAAATGAATACCTGGTTTCAGCTTAACCCCCCACCCCACCTCAGAAAGGGGGTCGGAAGGTGAGTAGAACTTTTTTCAGATGTATTTTTTCAGTTATAGAGAACATAATTCGTATTGGTAGAAAAGTGGCCAACTTATTGCCTATAATATAACATTTTTTTGTGTTACAAGAAATCATAATTACTGACTTGGTTTCAGGACATATGATTTATGCTTTGCTGAAAAAACAAAATGGCGGCCAATATTTGAAGAAGTTAAGACAGAATCTATGCACCCTTCAAGGGAAAACAACTCTGCATGGATTTATATTCCCTGGTCTTGATGCTAAAAAGGATAGCTCCTTCCTTATCCAAAGTGATATGATTACTGGTCTGAATTTAGATTTGCCATCTAAAAGTAGCATTAGACAGTATGATAGTGGTAAGTGAAGATTTTTTTCATATCCTTGGGTTAAACGCATATTATGGAATAGTTCACTGTGTTTTGTAATTCTTAAATCATTGTTAAATGTAAAAATAAATTGTAAGTTGAGTGTGACTTAAGTTTCTGAAGCTGGGTTTGGCCTTGTAAAATTTTGTCTTTTAACTTTATACTTCATATATGCAAAATGACATTTCATGAACACTTCATAGCTTTTAGTTTGTCTGTTTCGAAGAAAAGTTGAGTGATTATGATCGCGGGTTGTTATTGTTGTCATTCAAAACTAAATTATCATAAAGCGCACTTGCAAGACAAGGGGCTTTAACTTTTTTACTTAGAATTTTGGTCAAAATTGTATCTTGTTGTGTTAAAACTCAAAAGTGGCCTCTTGCCAACATGTACCACAGGTGAGCATTGACGCTGCTTTACAGAGCTCTAGTTAGATTTTTAACTAACTAATGAACAGTTATTCTAGTAGTTTTACATAACTTAGTGACTATTGAGACATGATACAACATGTATTGTGCTGTTTTAATGTGTTGTACTGTTTTCTAGTTGCCTACGGTTTACACGGTGGAGACTTGAATCATCTGGTCTGGTTATCTTTACAACATTATAGTTACAAGGACGAGGTTCAACCTGATTATGAACAAATCTGTAAGTACATTTGTCAGTCATTGAACTCTATATAATAGCGTATACCCCACTATTTAATTTACTCTTATTTATTCATGACTTGTGAGTTCTTATTTCCAGAGGTTTTCTGTGCTTTTCTCAGATTTGATTTTTTTAGGCTTGACTTAAACATCTGTTGTTTCTTGTAGAATGTGTATAGCAAGACTCGACAGATCCATTGGTCTGCTCATAATTGCGAGTAGAAATTGACTCAAGATGAGTTGAAATTGCTGTAGAACTAGTTAAAATTTTTAGCTGGAAGAGTAGCCTGAAAAAAAATTGTTGAGCCGTGTATCATATTGCATGTTTGTTTTTTTTGTTTGCTTGTAGTCGGACGTTCTCTGTTTTCTGATATGAAGTACAGTATGCCAGACTTGTCAGGTGGAGATCCTGGGACTCTTTGTCAGTTAGATATACAGGTGAATTGTTATCCTACACCTGACTGCTGTTGTACAGTGGAAACCCTCTAAAACAGTTCCTTCATAAATCCGTTTCCCCTCTAAATCGCCCAAATGTTCTGGTCCCGACTTCCATTACTATATAATTAAAAAATCGCCTCAAAACTGACATTCCCTCGAAACAGGCCAAATGACCTGGTCCACGGACTTGGTTTAGAGGGGTTGGTTGCACTGTACATTGTTTTTACAGGTTCTTGATATTTTTCAAAATTTGAAAGCTGAATTGATAGTTTTTGTTTTGAATAGTATCAGCAGTGTGTATGAAGTATTTTAATGCTGGGTTTATTTACTGATGCACCTGCTTAGATCCTCAGTTACATAGAAAAACGTGCATATATTGTGACTCATACAGTGTCATACAGTAAACCCTCACATGACACCTCACTATTATGACCACCTTGTTTCAATGACCACTATTATTCTGGAACCGGCTTTCAATAACTCTCCAATAAATCAACCTGATAATGAGACCACCTCATTATTACAACCGATTTTTCGAGTCCTGAAATTGGTCTCATTATCGAGCTTTTACTGTATATTATAATTCGTTCTGAATGTATTTGTATTTCATTTTCTTACACATAGCAAATTTGTATTGATTGCAATTTAATGTTATGAATTTGGTACAGGTATTCTTGTATGCATGTGTTCGCTGGGCCACCATACAAAACAGAAATCGGAAGAGAAACATACATTCTATCGCTGATAAACCAGATCTTCTCCCCGCATGTTTGAGTCCTCCGTCCTGTAACAAGCCACAATGTGATTGGTGGTCTGCTGTGTACACCATGGAAAAGAGAACTGGACGGTAAGTTAGTGAGCGGTAGTTTTTGTATTCATTTCTTGTGATAGAGTAGGATCCACCAGTTTAGCTCCAGTGACAGAATCAATGATTGTTGATCATATGGTTACTGGTTTAAGACCCAGGTCTGGCTTATGCTTCTCTGTGTTAACATCTAAAGTCACTTACTTTCAACATCACATCTATTCATCATGTGAGAAATTTTCAAATGCTTTTAGAAAATATGGAGGAAAGGGTAAGCTTTTGATTGTATCACTGAGTCAGGGTAAGGTTAATGGTTTGCAGTATGTAACTGATATATTATGATGAATCCCCGTAAAAAATAGGTGATAATCCAAATGATAAATTTACACAAAAACTTCTTTTTTGCTGCTTGGAAGAAAGGGTCTATCATTATTTTTCATTCTATTCCATTTAATGTTTTCATTGTTAAGTTGTTGTTTAGTTTTGCTTGAATGAAGTTTGGTTCTAATCTAGTCTAGTTTGAAGTTTTAATTTCTGTCGTCTTGATTGCATCAGTAGGAATTCTGTTTTTTAATTACCTCATGTTGAAAACTGGATTAAACTATTTCAGTTTTTAGTTGTTTAATTGGTTGTAGATTGATATTTATTTGCAGGGAGAAGATGTCTAAGTTATGGGGCATTGTTATGAGAGGCCTAGAGACAATCAGACTTGTTATACCTAATGCAATCTCTCTTGAACTGTTTGTACATATAGCCAGCACCCTGGATGCTAGGGTAAATATCTGAAATATGTTGATGATACACTGTTAATGTAGGCTATAATTGTTGACCTTTTTTACTTTCTGAATAACCTAAAATACTTTTCCCGACAAATTATGTTTTTTCCTTATCGTAATAGATCTTCTTAGAATAAATAAGGATTTTAGTTGTCTGATTGGGTACCTTTGCACCTGATATTGACTGAAAAATGTTGTGTGGGATATTAAAATCCATGTAATTAGTTCATTTATGTTCGGACATACTTGTAGGCACAAGAAATTGAATCCTTGGATCCCGAAGGCATTGTTACACCAAAGTTAACTGGTATGCAGGCTCGTGCTGCGTTCTATTGGAAGAAAGCTTCAAATTGTCTTGATAGAGATGATAGGTATGTTACTGCTCAAATCTTGTTACAAATTCCACTCTGAGAAAGAGCCATGAAGTGGTCTATCAGAGGGTGAATAAGTTGTAAATATTCATGTATTGGACATTAAACTACTGGTCTACTTAGATAAGTGATCATTGTTCACCATGATATTTTTTTGCAATTTTGGGAAAGATTCTGGGTCCAGTCGCATTGGGAAAAAATGCACAGTGTAATGCCAAAATTGGGAATTTTTAGGTCAGGAATTGGGAAAAAAAGTATTTTTTATTGGGAAGGGTCCATTTACTAGACCCACGCAAAAAAGGAAAAAAAAATGCTGATTCATAAATGCAAGATCCTCTTCAAAAGTAAGATAGATTGATGAAATAATTGTTCAAAACATTTTACCTTTCATAATAAACCTACGAAGAATAGATGGTGTGTTTTGTTTGATTTTTGACATTATTCCTATGTAGTGTAATCCTGATAAACTTTTCTTCATTCTTAGAAACCAAAGTATGAAAGCTCCTAAAGAACTAATGTTTCCAATGGATAACTTGATAGATCCAGCAGTTGTTAAACAAATACGAGAAAAAGTTAACTTTGCCATGGCAACCATAGATATGAAAGAAGAAAATTACAAAGAAGCGCTGAGTGCTTACGAAAGTCTTCATCAACCTGAAGCTGCCTACTACTCTGGACTGGTAAGTTACTCATTTTTTTTATCCATATCTAAACGCAAGCAAATTTCTTTCAACTTTTAGCATTACTGACTGATAAAAGGCCTGGTTGTTTGTTACTATTGGCCTCTTAATGTCTTGGATATGTTATCATTCTATTTAACATACAGTTGTATGAACTGCTGCACTCCTAGGGCTCTCTCTCTCTTGGGGGACTGGGGCCGGGGAGGGAATTTCGCTTCATTTCCAGTTCAAGGGGGAATTTCAAAAGCCTTATGAATATAATCGGTGGGGGAATTTTTACCAAAAATAGGGGGAAAAAGTATATTCCAGAGGTAGGGGAATGGAGCCGAATTTCGGCCCCAAATTGGGGAGATCAAGAGCCCTGACTCATGAAACTTGAGTATAATAAACAAACTTAAATGTAATTGAATTGTGAAAACTTCACCATTGATTTTGATGCCCCCCTCCCTTTTCTTTCTTTCTTGGTGTTTAGATATTAGTTCCTGGATGTTGTATTGGACACTTGATGTTAACCTTATTTCACTGATACCTTGATATCTGAGACTATTGTGTTTTCATGCGGTTATACTCAATTTGTTTATGTAATTACATGATGTTAATTTCAGATTTATCGTAAACTTGCTGAAGTGCAGGATTTGAACGGTAATTCATCAGCAAGTTCTAGCCACAGTGCTCAACAGATTGCAATGCTCACTAAATCTAAAACAGCTCTATACCAAGCACTGGACAGACTTGAAACGGACAAAAATGAGGTACAATTTTATCAGTTTCTATGTCAACATATTACAGGGCTTTCATTTGACCCCTTTAAAACAGCATTTTGACTCTTGAAATCAGTAAAATAAAGCTTTTGACTCATGAGGATTTCTATCAAAGGGTCAAATTACAATATGATAAGAATAAAATTTTGTTAACTCTTCAAATTATCATCAGTCAAGGGGTATTTTTGACCCTCAACTTTTGATGTCTACTGAAAACTCTGATGTTAAAAAAGGTTTTGTTACCAGGTGTATGTGTTTTTAAGGTTAACAGTTTCTACTGTTAAGTAATTGTTAATCAGTACTCTGCTTGTGAATTTTTGTTCTTACTGACAGCCTAGTTTAGGGGTTTCTTAAATGTTTTGAAAAAAACTAAAAGTAAAGCATCTTCATGAGGAAGTTCATTATTTGCAAGTTTCTAGGTCTGACTGCATGTAAAAACAGGGATGTAGAAATGTTTTCATATAGCCGGTAAGCTACTAAAAGTAGAAGGGGGGTCTGGGGGTTCAATGCAGTATTATGTCCGTTGTTTTTTGGAGAAAGTATTTAGTGAGAATGCTCGAGTAGCTGGTTGATGTTTCCGGCTCATTTATACACCCCTGAAAAGAACCATATATGGTCTTCTCCTTATAAATATATGAATTTATTTTCTTTTATCTATTTAACTTCTGTTTTATTGATACAGGAATTGAAGGAGTCTGTGCAACGTGACATTGACGATGTTGTGTATAAATTGATTTCTCTCGAGTCAGGGGGTCCCCTTATGGATAGTATTTTCTCTCCTGGAAGCCAGAAACAAGGTGTGGCCGAGTCTGAGACAGATTCTGATGATGAACCCACAAAGTTGGTGACTCCTAAAAAACTGACAACACCAAAGCAACTGGTCAGTTTTATTTATCACATTTTCTCTAAAAGAACATGTTCATATCTTAAACATAGTTGTAGCTTCTAAAATCTCCAGTCTTCAGTTGTTTAAGATTATCAAGTTTTGCTAAAAAGCTCTGTTACACATTTAGTCAGATTTGTGGCACTTTTGTCCTGCAATCTGTCTAGGTTCACATAATGTTGGCTTGTTAAGCTATAAAAATGTTCAGTAAAAAAGAAGGGTTGAAATGACGGTAGTCAATAAATGCTTTCATGTCACAATCTATCAGGAGACTAAAACAGACACGTTTCCTTTAATACATATGATGTTTTTTACAGAGCTCCACCACTAGTATCAGTCCAACTAGAGTTGAAGTACAGCTCCGAGCCTTAGAGGCAACTAACACTGCTCTGACTGCTCGTGTTGCTGCATTAGAGGATTCCATGAAGAATTTTTCCAATCAGATGATGCAGGAAATCCTGGTACAACTTCGTCAGACAAGAGACGAAAACAAATCGCTACGGGTTGGTATATTACCTTGTTTTGTCAGTTATTTATTTGCCTGTGTTCCCTCTCACTTCTGAAATTACCCCCTCGGTTTGAAATCTGGGGGTAAGGGAAATATTTTGAGGGTATTGACATTTAAAAAAAACGATAGTGTAAGCTGCACCATTGTACAGACTATGTGTCCCGATTTCATTGTTTTTTATTCGATTGTTTCATACAAGAAAGGTTATCACGTTATCTCTCTAGTAATCTTAAACTCGAAGTAAATACACGAAACTCATCAAGCTGTGAAGTTATCAATTTTAAACACAAAAGTATAGTCGCTATTTAGACTAAACGAAACCAGCCTGGTTTGTCGTATACGTCCCAACAACTCACCAATAATGGGGCATCTATTTTTGTTTCGTATTGGGTTTTTTGCCAATTTGTCCCTAAACATATTCATATGCATGCGATCTTGCACCAGATAAAAATGTGTTGCGTGGTTCTCTGATTTTGTTGCACGATTTATGCAAGATTTTAAGTGAGTGGGAACACTGATTTGCGTTATAATTCTTATTTCTTCTCCACCCAAACATTGATGAAGTTTGAATTAAAACTTGGAAAAAACAATTTGACCATGCCAAGAAGTTTCCTTGTAAAGCTTATTGACCTTGACCATTGTCCCAAAGGTCATATATCCCTGACCTTGACCTTTGCCCTCTAGGTTACAAAGTTTTACTCGAGGAATCAAAGCTGGAAGAAAGACAAAACAGTTGTTAGATTAATTATTTTCCTCAATGTATTGCTTCCATTCTCAGAGGCTTTCTACCATTTCCTCAAAGTGACTGTAAACATTGCAACAGTGAATGTTTTCTATAACACAGGATCAACTACAGTTGATATCACTACAAGGTTTATCAGGGATGACCATGGTACGACCTGCAGGTACACCACAACAACCTGCACGATTGAATCCCATCAATATGTCATTCGGTATGGAATCATTTCAATATTCTTTGCTCTGTGCATTATTTTTTTTTGTTTTTGTGGTATTATTAAGTTTTTTTATGAAAGTCATTGAAAGCTTACAAGTAGTCCAAAGATGTCCCTGGGGCCTTTACAATGTGCAGATGGTGTTATTAATTTGTTAAATATGAACCATTGTTTGAATGATTTTTGGATGCACTGAGGATTATTTATTTGATTAATGAAGCACCATATTACAACATGGTACTCTAATCCTAATGTAAACTATACTCTAATCCTAATGTATGTAAACTGTTTGCTGTTTGTTTGACATACATAATGTTAAATCCATTCAATTAATTACCTGAACACTATTATTTAATGATACAGTCAGTCAGTTGACAAAATTTATTAAGTTAATCAAATATTCCATAAATTATTCAATCGTACATGTATATACTTGTGTTTTTCCAGGTGCTGGTGGATCTATGTATGATATACCAGGTCAGGGTAGTCTGCCTCCACATATGACTCAGTATTGTTATTCAGCAGCCAGTCCAAGACCTGGTTCAGCCTATGGACAACCTACTTTTGATGAGTTTGAAAATGTAGACGGCGAATTTTATGACCCAGATGGTGAAGATTTTTACACCCAAGATCAAAATTTAGTTCAAGAATGGCCGTTCGGACATAAAGCTGGTGTTGAAGGCAAGTCAACTATTACATACTCGCCTCAACCACAGGCACAGCAGCCACAAGTGAGAGGTATGAATCCAGCTAATGCTGGCATGTTTGCTAATGCTCTGAGAGGACCATCTATTCAGTATGGTGCTAGTTATCCTTCTTTGGCACCATTACAACAACCAGCATCCTCTCAGTTACCCGGTCCTGGTTACTTCTCACATAGCAGTCCACAGGTCCAGCCAGCTGGCGTACCAACTCAAGCAGGAATGGTTCAAGGTCAGTATGGTATTGGACAGAAACCAGCAACTATTCCTTCAGCGTCTCAAGTACCACAATCAAAGCCTGGAGTGATTCCACCTGTAGGAAACAAGTCTATGATGCCACCCAATGCTGTAATAAACAACCAATCAAATGAAGCCATACCGAAATTGATTCCTGGATCTGTTGGTGTCCCAGTGTCCACTACTACTACTGTATCTTCATCTGGTGTATCTAAATCTCTGCCTGGAAGTGTGTCTACTTCTTCATCTAGTGCAGCTGCACTCTTAAGCGATATGGCTGCCAAACATCAGGAAGAAAAGAAACTTCCTGGAACAGTTCCAGGGGCTGCCACTACTCCCCAAAAGACTGTGTTTGGTGGATTTTCATTCACATCAACTCCAAAGATAACAACTCCTAAAGTTGATGACAAAGAGGAAACACCTGCTGTTAGTTCTGCTGCACCAGATAAACCATTCAGTGGTTTTACTCTGACACCACCAAAGCCATCTGTTGCCTCCACAGCTCCAACTGGTATGGCTGCTTCACAGTCTCCTGCTGGAGGTCCATTCAGTTCTGGACAAAAGTTATCATTTGGAAGCTTGTCTGCTCAAGGTAATACAGCAACTGCATTTCAAGCTTCTGGTGATCAGAAAGGATTTCCTGGATTTGGAGCACCTTTATTTGGTAAATCGGCATCTCCACGACGAAGAGTTACTTCGGGTGGTTCTGATGACCACATTGAAGAATATGAGCCGAACGTTGATTTCAAACCAGTTATCCAGTTACCAGATTTGATTGAAGTCAAAACAGGTGAGGAAGAGGAAGATAAACTGTTTTGTGAGCGTGCAAAATTGTTCCGATTTGACAAGGAAGCCAATCAGTGGAAGGAAAGAGGAATTGGAGAGATGAAAATATTGAAGCACAAGATAACGAAGAGTGTCAGGATACTGATGCGTAGAGAACAAGTGTTGAAGCTATGTGCCAATCATAAAATCTCACCTGAAATGAAATTGACTCCTATGAGCTCTTCAGATAAAGCCTGGGTATGGAATGCAATGGACTTTTCTGATGGGGAGATGAAACCTGAGAAATTAGCCATAAAATTCAAGACTGTTGATGTTGCTGAGAAGTTTAAATTGGCATTTGAAGCCAGTCAAGCAGAAAAGTATGAACAGGCAAATGAAGCAGAAGTAGAAAAAAGTACACCTCAAGATGAAGATAAAGATGATAAAAAATGTGACTTGGCTAGTCTATTCAAACCTAAACCTGGAGCTTGGACTTGTGATGGTTGCTATGTACAAAATACTGCAGAAGTTTTAAAATGTCTCTGTTGTAGTACATTAAAACCAGGAGTTAAAGCTGAAGATATAGAAGAGGAAAAACCATCACGACCACTTGTCAGTTTTGGAAGTCAGGGTGGATTTGTAATAAATATTCCTGCTTCAGACAAACCTTCTGGTGGTTTCACATTTGGTGGAAAACCAGTCACTGAAAACTCTGGATCAGGGTTTAAATTTGGTTCTACTGGAGAGGGTGGAAGCAAAACAACTGATGCTGCTTCATCTGGTTTCAAGTTTGGCCCTGTCTCAACAACTGCAAGTACTAGTCAGCCTGCTTCTGGATTTAAGTTTGGCACCCCAGCAACAAGTGTTTCTGCCTTTGGTTCCCCAGCAACAAGTGTTCCTGCCTTTGGTTCCCCAGCAACAAGTGTTCCTGCCTTTGGTTCCCCAGCAACAAGTGTTCCTGCCTTTGGCTCTAAAGCTACTTCTGCAGGAAGTCAGTCTTCATCAGGATTTAATTTTGGAACTCCTGCCTCTACAGTTGCAACTGTTTCTAGTGCTCCTACATCAGGCTTTGTATTCAGCACTCCGACATCAACTATTGCTTCATCAAGCAGTTCAATATTTGGCAGCAAGCCAGACAGTACTACAGGAAGTGGATTTACATTTAGTTCCACTACTGCATCCTCTGGGAAGACAGGAACCAGCAATATATTTGGAGTGCCTGTTGTCTCCACTTCAAGTTCCGAGTCAGGATTCAAATTTGGAAGTTCTGAAGCTTATAAGCCAGATACATCACAACAGCCTGATAGCACTTCAGATAATTCTACAAAACCTATAGATGAAACTAGTGGTGAAAGTTTATTGGCAAAGTATTTGTCAAGCCCTGACAGCTGGACTTGTGATTCTTGTTTTCTTTGTAATGAAGGTGTTACTGATAAATGTGCTGGGTGCCATACTTCACGTCCTGAAGGTAAAAGCAAGTCCAATTCACAATTTAGCTTTGGACAAGCTGCAAACGAGAATAAAGGTTTCCAGTTTGGAACTCCATCCAAATCTAGCAATGACGGATTCAAATTCACCTTTGCCCAATCATCAAATGATGAAAAACCACAACCAGCTGCTAGTCTTGGTTCTGGATTTAACTTTTCAATGAGTATGACTCCTTTGACAAGTAAAAAGAGTCCTGCAAAGACACCACAGATGTTAAGCCGTGGTGTAATAACTTCACCAAAATCCCCTGAGGCCCAAGAAGGTTTTTATGTTAATAAAGATGGTGATGATTCGCACATACATTTTGAACCTGTTATAGAATTACCAGATGAGGTGGAAGTGAAGACTGGAGAAGAAGATGAGCAAGTTTTATTCAGTCATCGTGCGAAGTTATTCCGCTTTAACAAGGGGGAATGGAAGGAAAGAGGACTTGGGGATGTCAAGGTGTTGTACCACACTCAAACAAACAAAGCTAGGATTGTAATGAGAAGAGAACAGATTCTGAAAATTTGTTGTAATCATAGCATTCATCCAGAATTATCCTTTAAAATGATGCCAAACAGTAATGGTCGTGCTCTGGTCTGGTATGCTATGGACTTTGCTGATGGTGAAGGAAAGTCAGAACAATTTTCTCTAAGATTTAAAACTGAAGATTTAACAAAACAATTTGAGAGTGCCGTGCTTGTTTCCAAAGATATAATGAATGGAACTTTGTCGATCAAGGATGGACTGAAAAAATGTGGTAGTAACATCAGCCCTGGTGTTGAAACAATTGGAGCTAAAAGTGCAGCAACCAATTCACCATCATCAGATGATGTTCTTATTGTAAAGGTGGAGGAAGCTTCACCCGAAGAAATTCAGAAAGCACGTGAATTGATGTTGCCAGATCATTTCTATCTATACCAGAATAAGCCACCTTGTCCTGGATGTTTAGGCTGCCGGGATGATCTTCCTCTGTTTGAACGCATAGGTGGCACTATCGATGACGTTACCAAGTCTGCGGTGTGTGATGAAGATGATGATGATGATAACTATGATGATGTTGAAGATGATGATGAAGAAGAGGATGATGATGATGATGATGATGATGATGATACACAGGATTATGAAAATGCAGCAACGAAAGGTTTGAACAATTTATAGCTTTTATAATCAATGTTATTTAGTAATGTTTAAAAACTTGCATGATGTTAAATTGTTAGCTTGTTCCTGTTGGTGTAACATGACTTGCTTTGTGTTATATGTTGTTACTAAACTTGCATGGAATGTTATCTCCACTTGAAAAATTGAATAAAGTCTTGTCCAAAAATTGAATATATAATATACAGAATCAAAAAGGTCAGAATATTAGATAAAAATGGTATACATTATTTTAGAGTTTGTTCATATTGATTCTAAATGTATTGAGATGATAATGAATGCCAATGTCCTTGAACCTAAGGCAGTAATAGTAAGCCTGCATTAAAAGTAATTGTATATAACAGCTGTGTCAATAAATGTTCAGTGCTTTCTTATTAGCGATATTAATGATTTTCTGTTAAACCAAAAACCCACCCAATGAATAGGAAAAGTACAAAAAAATAAGGGACGACACAAAATTTCCTGAGGAAAGCATGTTGAAGAACATACCGATGTGAAGAATTTTTTTGGCTGTTGTGACAAACAAGCAAACATTAATGAAAGAATTAATGGGTTAATTATGTCAACTTATCACTGAATTTCATCAAAAAAGAACATGACCACATCATATCAAAAATATCCAGTCTTGAAAAGTTTTCAGGTTTGTTTTTTTGTATGAAACCAGTCTTATGGCCTGCAATTCTGTGTTAAAGACAGATTACATGATGTGATTGAACTGTTCATTGTAGGTTGCCCTGCGGGTGCTGAACTTTTGTCTCATCTGCTCGACGCAGAGTCAGGTAACGTCGTAATTATATTTGATATACATGGACTTATAACAAATGTTTTTTATGCTTGGTCTTACAGCTTTTTGTTATTATTGGGACGGATTTATTACCATTTTGATTAATTTGCTACAATTCCAATGCATGTTATGCCCTTGTTAATAGTGTATAATATGAAAAGGAATTCTATTATGTTATATAATTAGATTGTTTTTTATCTAGTAGATGCGGAGCTTTGCGTTAATTCACTCACATTGACAATTTAATTGATTTTTACTCATAGTTACACGTGCATGGAATTTTCTATTTGATTGGTTGACACTGTTTATTGATTTTCTGCCCGGAATATGTTGTAAATACGTAGTGAAATGTACGTCTGGACTGGCTTGCATTTGTCTTAGATATTAACTAGACTTGAACTGTCTTGGTGAAAGGTTTGCTTGGAATCGGAAAAGGCGACATTAGAGTGTGTCGTCTGTATTAGACATTCTAGAGTTGATGTAATATGAAACCCAATATAGGGACAAGTTAAAAGAGCAGTATTGGCCAGTTTCTAGGCTTTGCTTAATTTAGACCAATCAGAGCCTGACATGTTGAGATTAGCATGTACAAACAGGTTTATAGTCAGTCATGTTTGAAGGAGATGTATACAGGGTGTCTCATGATGTCTGATACCATTTTAATCATTTATATTTTTTGTTTAACATTTATGCCATGTAAAGTAATGTAAAGACAGCATAATATACATCAGAAAACTTAACTCTATCCCGGTTCATTTGATACATGATGTATTTGTTATTTACAAAATGCAATGAAATGACAATAATTTGAAATGGTAACAGATATTATGGGACACCCTGTACATAGTTTTAATATGGTATCTCTTCCCATTTGTCTCCCTTCCTCATTTTTCTGTTTTTACTAACAAAAGCATGAATTATCAATTTTGATATGTTTTTTTGATATTTGTTTCGGTTTTGTGATTGCTCATTAGTTGATATAGAAGCATGATCTTAAACTCTTCTCTCAGAATTCATCAAGCTCTTCATATCTTTACTGTCCCTAAATGGGATGTGTATTTTGGGTCAAAAGATATTAAACTAAGTCCAAATTAGTGGATTTGATTGGCTGAGTTTCATCTAAGAAAGGACCAATGATATTGCTGCATGCTGAGACATAACTACTAATAATGTCTAATTATGGTGAAGTCATCTGTTGTTCTCACTAGGGAGATTCCTGGGTCTATGGACCTCAGGTTTGTGTTGAGTGTGATATATGATCCCTGGGTCTATGGACCTCAGGTTTGTGTTGAGTGTGATATATGATCCCTGGGTCTATGGACCTCAGGTTTGTGTTGAGTGTGACACTTAATCTCTGGGTCTATGGACCTCAGGTTTGTGTTGAGTGTGACACTTAATCTCTGGGTCTATGGACCTCAGGTTTGTGCTGAGTGTGACACTTAATCTCTGGGTCTATGGACCTCAGGTTTGTGTTGAGTGTGACACTTAATCTCTGGGTCTATGGACCTCAGGTTTGTGTTGAGTGTGACACTTAATCTCTGGGTCTATGGACCTCAGGTTTGTGTTGAGTGTGACACTTAATCTCTGGGTCTATGGACCTCAGGTTTGTGTGAGTGTGACACTTAATCTCTGGGTCTATGGACCTCAGGTTTGTGCTGAGTGTGACACTTAATCTCTGGGTCTATGGACCTCAGGTTTGTGCTGAGTGTGACACTTAATCTCTGGGTCTATGGACCTCAGGTTTGTGCTGAGTGTGACACTTAATCTCTGGGTCTATGGACCTCAGGTTTGTGCTGAGTGTGACACTTAATCTCTGGGTCTATGGACCTCAGGTTTGTGCTGAGTGTGACACTTAATCTCTGGGTCTATGGACCTCAGGTTTGTGCTGAGTGTGACACTTAATCTCTGGGTCTATGGACCTCAGGTTTGTGCTGAGTGTGACACTTAATCTCTGGGTCTATGGACCTCAGGTTTGTGCTGAGTGTGACACTTAATCTCTGGGTCTATGGACCTCAGGTTTGTGCTGAGTGTGACACTTAATCTCTGGGTCTATGGACCTCAGGTTTGTGCTGAGTGTGACACTTAATCTCTGGGTCTATGGACCTCAGGTTTGTGTTGAGTGTGACACTTAATCTCTGGGTCTATGGACCTCAGGTTTGTGCTGAGTGTGACACTTGATCTCTGGGTCTATGGACCACAGGTTTGTGTTGAGTGTGACACATGATCCCTGGGTCTATGGACCTCAAATTCGTGTGTTGAGTGTGAGTTACAGACGAAATACAGAACATTGGTCCCAAAATAAGTGGTCATGATAATGTTCACGTAATCATTGAGGTTTTCTATGATTTAGATATATGCAAGTATGTGTAAAAATGTTTGTGAGCAGGTCAAATGTTAATGTCTTGTTTTTATTAGTAGTTTTTATAAGACACATTGAGTTTCTGAAAAAATTTTAAGGTTTAGATTTTTATGTCCACTCACTATAGTATCGTTCATTTTATATTTTTATACCTTCTAGGTGATGAGAAGGATGGATCTGGTTTTGTGTTTGGTGGATCGTCCGTCAGTCAGTTCTCGTTTGCCTCTGTAGCTGCATCATCTAACAGTGGATCTTTCCAGACTGGTACGTACCTGTATTCTTATACAGTCAAACCTGTGAAAAAAGGCCACCCTTTGGAAAAGACAAAATGTGGCGTTTATTGACAGGTGGCCTCATGGTAATTCATTTGTAACTTAAAGTGTAGCATGTTTCACACATACTGACTTCCAATTTGTGACCACTGAAGTATTATATTGCCATACTCACCTGTTTAATGGCCTTGTGTTGATATATTTACCTTCTGGGAGAGGTTGTGTGCTTTCAATCTATGCAAGCACTTTTGAGAATATATCATTAGCATGAGATGATACGAGGCAAAAGTTTTTAGTGAACAAGTCATTTTTGAGACTGTGGGACTTGCTGACTTTGTGTAGACTGGGTTCGCATCCACTGCTCAGCTTCAGCATAAAAGTAATAAAAAATGGATCATACTGCTTCCTTGTTCAATCTTGGTATTTAAAGGATATTTTCTGGAACTTGTTGGTCTAGTGTTAGTTTTTTTGTGACTTGGTCTTCAATCAAGAGTGAAATGGTTGTCTTTTGTTAAACTTGCTTATG
Organism: Lutraria rhynchaena; assembly: GCA_008271625.1. Lineage (NCBI taxonomy): Eukaryota > Metazoa > Mollusca > Bivalvia > Venerida > Mactridae > Lutraria > Lutraria rhynchaena. The sequence goes on from VIBL01000020.1 coordinate 3,873,935, forward strand.
ATGTGCTCAACAAAATCACCAAAATGGTGGATATATGTATGTGGATGCTTCCATTCCATCCAACTTGATTATTTTGTCCAGATCATTAATCAAGTTTAAAAAAATACTTGGTACAAATGTTCAGCATGATGAGACAATCAAGCTCAAGAACCATATCTGTAGCTTAATTGCCAAGGTAACCAACAAAGAAGTCAACATGTTGCCTTATGATGTTTAGTTTTATTGTAAGAAATATTCACTTGAATTATTATTTACTTCATAGATTCAAGGAAACCATTCCAGTTTCAAGGAGCCGGGAAACAGGTGTTTGGTACTGTAAGCAGTGATGGGAACCAACACGCTGAGGGAGAAGAGGGAGATGTTGTCCAAGGAGACGACCCTCACTTTGAGCCTATTGTTCCACTGCCTGATCTTATTGATGTTAAAACTGGTATAATGTTTCACTAAATTTACACATACTTAGAATTTGAATCATTGGCTAACATTTTAAATATTATTATTTCAACTTCAACAGCGACGTTGTGAAGGGAACTAAGTAATTTCTACTGAAACTAAGTCTTAATAAGGACTAATTGACCTTAGAACTCTTGATAAGGGCTAGTTTACCACCCAATTACCTCCCCATCGTTTAGGGAAATAAAAAATTTGTAACTGGCTGTTTTTTGTTCCAAATTCATTCAGACAATAATTAGACAGTGTTTAGATAAATGCTATAAAATATAACATCCTTGGGGCGGTTTAAGGGAATACTGGTTTTTTTTTGTATGAAATGCGCTTTGTGATGAAAATCAATAAAATCTTGATTTAAGGTGAAGAAGATGAGACTGCAGAGTTTGCTCAACGTGCTAAATTATTCAGATTTGATAAAGATGCAAATCAATGGAAAGAAAAAGGAATTGGAGAGATGAAAATATTGAAACATAAACAAACAGGTTTGTCTCGATTAATCTCAGGTTTATCATATCTGTTTATTCTAGCTCTGTTTAAAGTGCTCTAGATGTCTCCTTTATGGGAGGTACAGTGCTTCTACTGAAGTGGTTGCATCTTTAAATAGATAGTTTTTAATCTTAGTGTAGAGTTTAATCTTTGTACTCTATGAGTAACTGACAAGTTCAGTCTTTGTTTTCTTCAAGTGACTGGCAACTTCTCTGTATGACTCTTTTGGCTTGGCAGATGAGGAAGAATGGTCCTAGAACCAAGATCTTCAACCAAATTATCATAGAGCTTTTACCACACCCAGGTGTTTTTCTCACAAACCTGAGACTCATAGACTTGACGCTGCCGTACCTTACACTTAGTAGATTTGCTCTTTATGTTTCTGATGTCAATTTCTTACAGGTAAATACAGATTTTTGTTACGTCGGGAACAAGTTCACAAGCTTGCGTGTAATCATTTATTGACACCAGACATTAAAGTAACTAGTATGAACACATCGGAGACATCATGGTGCTGGACTGCTCAAGATTTTTCTGATGGAGAGGGCAAAGTTGAACAATTAGCTGTTAAATTTAAGGTGAGAACAAATCTAAAGAATTGTTGATGTTCAGTGATCATATCCAAAGAATTGAAATTGGATTTTGTGTTTATTAGATGTTGAGTTTACTCTTGTTATCACAAGTTCTGTCAGACCTGAATGTTTGTCAAGGTTGAAGTTGGGTCAACTTAAGTTAGTACCTGGGCATCATGTCGAATCATAGGCACATGTATCAATACATTCATAGCTTATTTTATATTGGTTTGTCTTTGAACCTTATCAAAATGGTTTTCTTTGTAAAATCTTGCACCAAGTCTGCATTGGGTCAATTGAGGTTAAAAACTGGTTCATTTGGTCAAATTTATTTGAGAGTTCTGATTTCTACATTTCATTTGTAATCTTATTTCACAATTGACACAGTTGCTCTAAAGTTAGACTCAGGTATGAGCTCCTCGTTTACTGATGAAAAATACTTGACCTTATACCTCATTCATTGCATTTTATATATTTCAGAATATTGCTCTTGCAAAAGCATTTAAGGATAAAGTGGACGAAATACAGGCACAGATGTGAGGATGAATCGTTGGTGTTATAAATTCTGTGCTATAAGCAAGACTTGTTTTATAGATTAGTCCTGTGCTACATTAATGAGAGAGAAAATTTTATGTCCTCTTGACTTGCTGATGTAAACTTCAGTTAGAAGTCAATTAATGTGTTTAATCATATACTTAACTGTCACGTTACTGATAAGACTTAATTGTTATCTTATAATGAATTCCTACTTAGAACCAATTATTTGTTAATTATCACACATACAGTGCAACCTCTCCAAAGGAACACCCTTTGTGAGAAGCAAATTTATGTTGTTGTTGAGAGGTTGTTGCTCTAGAGCAATTATAATAGTTAAGTCCTACAGTGGGGAAACATGCTGTTTTTAAAGGGAGGTTGTTGCTCAAGAGAGGTTGCACTGTATATCACAAATCCTGTATGTATAAACACTTAATATAGATTAAAGATCCTGTGTTAGTCCACCTTTCTTCATTTTTACTTTCTCAATTGTTTATATAGTGTGTAATGGAGTGTTTTTATGAAGTGTGTTACTGTCATAGGAAATCCATGTTTGTCCTTGCACCAGGTTTATTTTCATTTTCAAATTAATTTATGGCTAAAGTAAGCATCTAAAACATTATACTCACAAAATAGGTTAATGTTTCAACATTGATATACAAGGATATAAAAAAGCTTATTATTATAATTAAATGATTACCTTTCACTAGTATTCTAATATTTGATTGTTAACACTAAAGTGTGTATATTCTGATGGTTTTATTACATTAACGATTTGTAACATTGAATATGATGCTTGGTTGAATTTCAACAAAATAAACAATTTTCATTGTCATGTTGTTTTATTTGTATCCCTTATGACATATATCTCTTGATTGGTGAGCTGTCTGTAACAGTATGAGATTTTCATGTTATATCTTTAACCATTGGACTTATGAGCTAATACTATAATATATATTGTGTATTAAACACCAATTTATTTAAGAAAATTGGAGAGTGGAAAACATTGTGGCTATAGAAGCCATTACCCATTACAAACAATGGCTTCTTTTGTCTCATTGTTTTCAAGTCGTCTGCTTCAGATGCTGGGGAAATGCAGTAATATGAGGTAAAGGGTTAAGAACTTGTCGCACGGGCTCCTTTCATATACATATTTCAGCTATGATGGCTGTTTTTTTTTTCTTAAAAATCTCACAGCACCTTGTTAGTGAATGAAGTGTTTAATATAAATGCATATGCGTCTTCGTGTCGCCTGCTTGTAAAAAAAGGTTTACAAATTTTCCTGTATCGCTCAATTGCAACCACCCTGAGTATATGGACCTCGAAGACCTTATCATCCAGAAAACGAGAAAATGTGAGATTTTGGGCAAAATTTCAGAATTATGAGTTACGCTCATAACCATCCCTATGACCATTGTAAATATGAAAATACACACCATTAAATCAACGACTTTCAGAGTTGTAATCAGAATTCGCGATGACGAACGCTTTATCATTTGTATGTAGAATGCAATAGTCAGAATATTTGCCACAATTTCAAGCGCTCGTCATGGATATAAGGATTGGAGCGTGTAAATGTCATATCTCGGCGCTCAAGCCAATCTGTTTCGTCTGGTGTTGAGTTGATAGAAATCGCTAAGTATTCCATATTTGTCGTTACTTCAGCGATTTCAGGCATCGCCAGATTTTCAATGAAGCCTTAGTTTTGAAAATGAATTCTTTTAGTTGTTGGCAAATAACCATTTGGTAATTTTCCGTGTATAGATACTTTCATAACCGGCAATTTAATTGTAAATATAACATAAAGGAAGTTTTTAATGAATCGTTAACAATCGTTGAAGATTATGCATAATGAAAACTTTATATAGGCAATAAAGCAACTTTCAGTCGGAAATCTAAGGACCACAATAAAGGAAGATATGTTTATATTCCAATGTCCAATATGTTTATATTCCAATGTGCTTGTCGTCTTGAGTTAGTGAAAGTAATTCAAGAACTATGCCGACATCGAATTGATGCATGTAAACAGACGTCAATTTTCTGATGTTCAAATGATATCGGGGGGGGGGGGGGGCGTCTCAAAAATAAAATGAAGAAATCTAAGCATTAACAGTCAACATATTAGTTCATAGTTCATATACCAACTTGAAAAAATATCTGGCCCAGTTAAGAATCGCATATCAACCTTCGACATTGCTTGAATAAATAATTGAAAACATTGCTAATACATGTACATGTAATTCTACTTAGTCCATCTGAGATTTTGTCTTTAAACAGATGAACCAATGCACTAAACAATTACTATATAGTAGGACGCATAAATACATCCCTAAAGGCGACAGACTCAAAGATATTCTGTAGAAACTTACAAATACGCCTTTCATTGACTTAGACATGAATGGAGAGTCGTGTACGTACGAGTCATTCCACAATTCGTCGTTTATTGCTGGACTTGTAAAATTACGTTTATTACGAAATATAGTCATAAGACCGTATTTTCTGATACAACTATTACAAAATATAAAAATGAAAAACAAAAGCGTGCGCGAAAAGTACACAAACATAATTATACATGTAGTATCTGTACAGCACGAAACGGGAAAATAGACACGAACTCATTATATAACGATTCCCATGTACTACCATACATAAAAGCATGTCAATCATGAATACATTTACTGAGAAAATATAACCATTTGATGTCATGATAACACTTGGGTGCTACAATTACAAACGGAAATCCGATAGTCATCGCCTTACATGGTGATAACAGGAATAGAGGTCAAACAGTAAACTTGGAGACGAAAATCGTCAGGCGAACTTGTTCACACTGAGAACGTCTCCATGTTGCAACACATTACTTGGATATAATAAATGGAACTAAGCCAAAACTTAATTCCCCCCCAAAATGATATGAAGTGTGTATTTATAACAACAAAAGATTCTAAGTGTGCCTCGTTTTACACAGATCATATTTATTTAGTCAATACATAAATAGATAGAATGAGATTCTGTTAGTATATATATTATATATATTATAATAAGTATTTTTCCATGCTCAGGTTAGGATTAAATCTCTAATTTTAAATAACATTCTCTCATTTTGTGGCTAACAACAAAGTTGACGCAGTTTGTTAACGAAATATTGTCTGAATCGAGGATTAAAACAACAATAAACCACAGGATTAAAAACACTGTTAATGTAAGCCAGTTTCAATGCGAACTGTGCACCAATATCCAGTTCATAATCTGCGCCAAGTTTCAACACTAGTCGAGAAACTTTCACAATAACGTACGGCAGAAGACAAACAATAAATCCAACCGACACAGTAAGCATCATTATGGTTACAGTTCTCTCTGAAGCACTTTCTATTGGATTTCTCATTCTGCGCATCGACTTTGAACGTTTTAAAGTATCTATATAAGGTACACCACTCACTTCATCCAAGTCGCAAGCAATTGAAGCCAATTTTGATTCTGTACCCAAGTCACTTACAGTATCGCTCATGTCTGTCTTTGAATATTGCATTTTTGTGTCGCATTGTCCGCGTGGCATCTTTTGCAGAATGTTCAAAGCCTTCCTTGAACTTCCGTGCGATTTCTTCATTTTGAGGCGGAATAAAGCCAGAGCAATCTGGGAATATGTTCCAATTATTGTCATCCAACATATGAATATAAGTAATGTATCTATTCCGTAAAACACTAGCACTATGATTTTATAGTCCGGATCCGATGTAGATGTGCAAATCGTGCCGGACACAGACTGATTATAACCGGAAAGAGTAGCATTCACCCAAATGAGTTCAAAATGCAGGAAATCTCGTACTGACAGAAGTAAGGCAAACAAAATACATCCAAAGAGTGCATAATATGTTAATTTTATTGTCATTTGTTTCTGGAACGGTTTACAAATTTTCCTGTACCGCTCAATGGCAACAACCCAAAGTATTAAACTTGATGCTGCAACCATCCAATGACCGAGAAAATGCACAGATTTACACAGAAGTTCAGAATCATGTGTAACATTAGTTACCATCTCCATTATCATAGGAATAATTAAAATACACACCATTAAATCAACGACTGCCAATAAAGTAATCTGAATTCGCGACGGTGAACGTTTGGTCTCCATTGAATAGAACAGAATTGTAAGAATATTTCCCACAATTCCTATCGCGCCAAAAATCGTCATACAAATAATCACCGGAAGAAGACGACTGTAAATTTCATATCTAGCAAGTTCGAGCAAAGTAGTGTCTTCTGTCGAAGTGTTGATTGGAGTCCCGCCCAGGTCCAAATTGTCCGCTACTGCTGTATGTTCTGTTGTTGTTTTATATTCGATAGTTGACATCTTAATCGATATTAATAATCGATTTACGTGAGCGAAGAAAAGCGTATAGGTACACCAAGTACACGCAGACAGTCACGCATACAACAGGAACTGACACAGCTAAACTCGTTCATAAAACTCTTTAGTCCTGGTTCATATTATTCATCAAACTCTCAGAAAATAGTCAATCAATACGTCGTATGTTAATTTATTATCCCGTCTAATGTGTCCATATACTGATGTTATGTACCGATAAATAAACAGTTTTATGGTAGCAAAAGAATTAGCAACAAATTAACTTAAACATTACAGTAATTGCATCAAAATGATTTACTAAATGCTACAAGTTTGAAGCATGCGATTAAACGTTGAATACAACGACTAAACCAAATGATTAACGATGATTAACAAACCGGACAGAAGTCAGACCTCAAAACTATTGCTTGAACAGAGCGGATAAATTTCCTTGTATTTCGACCGACCTATCTGACATGTCTAATCATATTGTTACATGTTAGACACTATCAGGAACAGTTTAAAGTGTTAGATTACTTCCTCTCATCTGAACCAAAGATTTATCGCGTCTCAGCGAGTTCGAATGACTGACTATATTAGGAACATAGTTTGTTTTGTTTTTATGTGGCTTATTGTCACTGGGGTTTAACGCCGTTTTTCCACAATTTTTCAGTTATATACGGCCACCGGTTCAACTTTACCAGTTTTCCTGGACATTGTTACGAATTAAAAACCTTATGGTGTGTAAATCAAACGTATATTTGGTTTGATTCTTAACTTAATACTTTTATATATGCAACCAGATTTCTTGTGGAGTTAAAGTACTTTACTAAAGTGAATTAGTTTAATTTACTTCATACACCACAATACCTCAGTAATAAAGCCTCAGTATGGGACCAAATAAGTCTGTCTAAATATTGAGGTGGTCAGAACGTGAGGTCATAGTACAATATCATCAATTTATTGTTGCAGTATTGTAATAAGTCAGTTTTGGCCGATTTACGCATTCATGAATCAATGACAAGCGTTGTGAGTGCCGTCTGGTAATCTTGAATCAATGATAAAGTATTCAAGAATCAAAGACAAGCGTTGTGAGAGCCGTCTGGTAATCATGAATCAATGATAAGGTATTCATAAATCAATGACAAGTGTTGTGAGTGCCGTCTGGTAATCTTGAATCAATGATAAAGTATTCAAGAATCAAAGGCAAGCGTTGTGAGAGCCGTCTGGTAATCATGAATCAATGATAAGGTATTCATAAATCAATGACAAGTGTTGTGAGTGCCGTCTGGTATTCATTGCTTCACTTAAATATAATGCAAACCTTTTATAAAGGAAAGTACAGTTTGACCTCTGCACGAAGACCACCTTTGAGATAAAAATAGGTCTTGTTTATAGCGGTGGTTCCATTATTGAGTTAATAACATAGATAAAATGTTGAAACTGTCCGAAAATGAGCGGTCGTTTTAATGAGGGGGTCATAATATTGCGGTGGTCGTTTTGATGAGGTTGTCATTACAATGAGGTGGTCGCCAAGTGTTCCATTTGGTATTAATACAAAACGATAGAAGATAAATCATTACTTTTAATATGATAAATATAACAGTAATAAGAAATAAGCAACAAATGAATAACAAATACATGAAATATACACGAATAAATGTAGATAATTGCCCGTTTATCCAACCTAATCGTATAATCGTGTATTTAATATGAAAATAATGTATGTAAAAGAAATGTAAATATTAGAATCGTTTACAAATAAACTAAATTAAAAATCATCATTTTATTTGATAGAACAATCACTAGAGATGATTCATTGAAATCTTTGTGGTTAATTTTGTTTGCTGTCTGTAATTGGCAAGTTGTGATAGTCATAGCAGGTCGGGAATCTCTTTCGCCGGAAAAATCTACTGCATGAAATATAATATAAAGTTTTATCCGACTGTAAACTAATAAAAAAATATGGATTTTAGCGTCAATTTTCGTCTAAAGTATGACTTAATAACATATGCTCTTGTCACATAGTAAATCTATTTTCTGCATATGTCTCCTATGCCTGCTGTAATAACATTTTCGCGATTGGATTCATATTGAACAAAATCAGAACTCGTAAAAGTACAAAAAATTTATATCAGAACGTTCATTTGTTATGTCATCAAAATACTGTTTTAACACCCACTGTCTCAGTACAGCAAAACATCAACCAAAACGGTTTGGGGATTTTTGAATCTTGCAAGACGTCCAGCTAGAACATAAGTTTATCATTGATTCTTAAAACGGGCTGTTTCCTCAAGACATTGATATTAAATATATAAAATCTGTGTTCATAAACTAATACATGTACGCGTCATACATTAATACATGCATTTATTAAGTGTGTTATACATGTATTTGTTTAATGATCAACTAACACTTACTAACCCCACTTAACACAGCTCTAATAATTTCCTTGTTGCATGAATTCTACGAACTTAAAGTAATAATAAGTTTCGTTTTTTGTATCTTTATAGTAAAAGTCATTACACGTTAGCCTGTGGTAATCTTCCGACTAACAAAATTATAAATACATGTATCGTCATCAACATGTAATCCAACAACAGGATTACTTTGATGGCGATTATCATCATCGAAATATCAGTATCAGTAAGAGCATCAGCATCAAATAATATTATAATTATCATCAACAATAATAGCTGCGGTGACGATGACAACACTCAATGTAACATTAACTCCAATCTGGTATGGTTAACTGCGGTCTAACATTTGCTTTTGTAGTTCAACAAACTTGTAGAACACCGAACGCAGGTCGAAGAGAAGTGAGTATCGTGTCCACTTAACTCAAGTCAAAATTTGCAAGACATACTTGAACATGAATATATGCGCGCAAAACTATACTGAATATGCCTTAAATCAGGGTACAATGTCCAGATCTGTTAATTCTTTTATAACTGCAATTCTATTTAAGGTGTCTAACGCACTACCGAGTTGCGTCTGAATATCTTGTTCTAAGTTCGTCAAACCAGCGGTTGTGCCACTGTTAGTGTTATCAACTTTAATTGCTATCTTTGATGCTGTTTGGGTGTCGAGAGATGACTGTTTCTTGGGTGATAAATTTTTATTTGGAAGCGGAATGGGTGGGGGATGGTCTGGGGCCACGTGTGTTTCACCAGCCATAGACTCAAACGCTTGGATTGTTGATGGATCAATACCGAGAAGTGCTAGAGTACCTGGAACTGTTGGTGCAGCACTAGTGTCCATCATCATGGTATTGTCTTGCTGTGATGGAATAAATTCTTTACTGGAAAAGGGATTGACTGGGAAAACCTGAAGATCCTCTGGTGACATTGGTATTTTGTCATCTTGGGGTTCAACACTTTGAATCTCGGTTAGAACATCTTGCCATGTACTTGGTCCCAGAAGTTGTAGACCTTGAATAGGACTGTCTTCGATAATTCCCATCGCATCGTCTGTTTCAGCTGTTAAGTCACCACCAACACCTCTGAGGGGATAATTGTCACTTATATCGTCGTCTAATTCTCCGACAATATCATCCTGTGTTAAAAGATCATCACTAATATGACCTTCAAATATGTCATTAATTTGTTCAGAAACTTTATCTTCCAAGTCTGTGATAGAATTTATCATATCGTTTAAATTTAAATCCAGTCGCCTATTTATAAATTCTAAGTGGTCATCAACGGAGTCTAATCCCTCTTCAATACGATCATGCAGAACATCGAATTTGTCATCATCATCATCATCATCATCATCATTATCATCTATATCACTGAATTCATCTAATTCATGGTTATCTCTTACGACAGAAGAGAAACCATCATTCATGTTTGTAAATACTGGATTGTTTGGTGGTGAAGGGATGGTTGGTGCGAACATAAATCGAGAATGGTCAACATTCGGTGGTGTTTGATGAGAGTTCAAAATACCAACATTGCTACCTGAATTAATATCGTTAGATACTTTTACATCAAATGAATTAAAAATAACATTATTTGCGCCGTGTTTTAGTATTTCGTTTGGGTACTGTGAAGCACTGGTATGCATTCTTCCAATTCCCGTATTTACTGTTACTCCGCTTACTCTTCCGATTCTCATATCAACATCTGCGGAAGTTGCCGATGTTTTGGGGTAATGTCCCTGTGTGCCATGAAATACCGTAGCCGAATTAAATCCTTTAGGCTCAACTTCTTGAATATTGTTCCGCCTGGTGTGCGCACTCATCTGACCAGAAACTGCATCTGGTCTAATCGGTTTAAATGTAGAACTGAACCCATTATCAAATCGATCATCGAAAGTATTATCGATTTTATCATAAAATTCTCTATCAAACTGCACGGGTCTTCGATTGAAACGCATTCTATTAAGTAATGGTGGTCTCATGCGTACCTGGGGTGCTAAAGCATCTTCTAGTTCATGTCTTCGATTTAATCGGATATTTTTTCCCGGCATTCTGTCATACTTATTGTTCACTCGTCTTCTTCTGTGTTGTGCGACACGTTTGGTGGGATATCTCTGTTGTCTGATCACACCCAAAACTCCTCTCCTGATTGTATCCATTCTAGCTATCGATCTTGCTTTTGCCACGTTACGCATCTTTTTGGCAATATGAGCCTTTCGCGCAAAATGATTACGCGCCATTGGACTCATAGGAAAAGATTTCCCTCGGATCCCATTGACCCAGTTACCAGTACGGGGACCTAATTTCTTAACCCAGGTGACTTTCCTGTGAAAAGCTGGTATTAATGGTACAATATGTGATATTGGTCCAATGCCACGTGGACCGACTTGTAAACCACGTGGTATTATTGCGTGTCGATGATAGACTGGTCTCGGATTACCATATTTTTGCGGGAAAATGGTCGCAGACGTACTCGAGACGATAAAAACGAAAATTGTAGTAAGTAGTACCGCCATTGTTAATTATAGATTCTTGTGTATTCACTGCAATGGAAAAAAGTTTTAGGCGCACAGTTAAAATGATGTAAGTATGACTGCATTCAGAATAAAAATGTAAACAAAATTATTATTGCTGAATAATTGTAAATCTTTAAAATGGCTTTCCCTAAGTTTTCATCGTAAAATTTTCAGACACAGTCTAAGTTTAAGTCACTTTAAAGATAGCCGCAAGTGGCAAAACCAACATGAAGTTTTAATACTCAATTTATCATGGACAACATGTGTAAAACCGCAACATTAAGCGATGGAGAAATAGTTGTATGAATAAAGAGCGAGATAAAGGTTTCTTGAAAAAAGTACAATGTTGATTATATTACGGTAAAACCTCAATAACAAAACCGCATGTAGAAACCAGAAACTTTCTAAATAATTCAGATCTTTTATCAACAGATGAAAATACAAAGAAATATAGAACAGAAATAGATTAATACTGAAAACAAGCGCGGTGTTCGTATATTAATCAAATTCATTTTGCACTCTTGTCCTGCTGTAAAACAACTGAAAGTTCAAAAATACTTAGTGATATCTGTACAATAAAGAATGATTATTTAGAATGTGAAATAAATGCAGTGTAATCATTGTGGTAAATTGGACGTTCCATGTATATACATATAAGACTGATAAAATACGAACTCATTGTCAAGTAGTTTAATTCTAAAGCATCAATGATTGTACCAGTATTAACAAACTTACCGATTATAGCATGTTTCACAATCCTTTTTAAAATTAACTCGAATTAATCCGTAGAATATAAAGTTTTTTTTAATGAAAACAGATAGTGGAATTATTTATCTATATTTTACATATAATTGAAAGTTATGAATACAATTAAACAGTAAGACTGTAACTTTAGAATGACGAATAATGTCTCTGACGGGTATTTATTAAATCAGTGTCTAGACTATATAACTACACATAAAATATATATAATTGATTATATAATATGATGGACAGAATGTTTTTATTTATAGCATTTTACTACTTCAGTTTTACTAAATCAATGTACAGTACATTAAAGCCACATCAATTATCATTAGGGACAATTAATTATGACAGGTGGTACAATAACGTTTAATTAACGTTTTGTGTAAATCTGTCATTTCTTATGTCACGTTAGTGTTTCTATCGGACGTTAACAGCACAAAACGTCATGTCACATTGTACCTGATTACAACAGGATGTAACCCCGTCTGCCAGGGGTCATTATTCGGTCCTGTTCTGTTTCATTCCCTCATTATTTTAACATGATTACCAAATTAAATACAGACGTGAACTATAACATTTTCTTTACATCTTAACTTGATAATGGAGACCGCGGCTTGAATGAGACTTTATAGTCCCAAGGTGGCATCGCTAACAAAGCTTTACTGAATTCACTTTCACTAGCACAAAATATTTTGTTCAAAACTTATTTTATACAGAGTGTTAATTCCTTGTTTTAAACGTTTTATCAACAATTCTCAATATCTGCCATTTAACTACTTATATAATCCATAGGCACTCAGTTTCCGTGATTTTTATACATGTACAGACGTTATTTTTAATATAAATTCACCAAGCAGCGCAAATCTGTCAAAAAATCTTTATGCCGCTTATGTGCGTATAAGAAAAAACGTAAAGGTAAATCACTCGCCATATTTTCGATTGACGGAAGTGACGACATCCAGCGTGGGTCCTGGCTTTCCTTCTGATATGCGTGCGATTTTCGGGAACTACGCTCTTGATGTAGCGCGTCCAATCGGCAATCCTCGGCTAACTCCGCTTCGCTCCATACTAACCTCGGATGTGATTGATGGAGGAATATGCATCAAATCGATGCATTTCTCCGCCGGAACTGCCTTCTCACTCAATTGTTCTACGCGTAAAGATGGCCGATGACAGTGACTTCTTTGAAGCTTTGCAGTTTGCTCAATATTGTGTTCATGTTGACTTCGATTTAAAAGTTAAACAGATCCAGACATTGAAATCTTTGTACGACGGATTTGTACGACAACCATTTTTAGCGCTATTTGGAAACGAGGTTGAAAGTAGTCCCAATGGATGCCATTCAATTACGTCCGAGGTCAATGTCGAGAGACATCCGAGTAATTCCGAGTGGTAGCGTGTCAAGTTTAACAGTGAGGTTCCCGAAAAGCGCACGAAAATATGGCGAGTGACTTACCTTCACGTTTTCTTTTAATACGCACAGAAGTGGCATGAAGACTGTTTTGACAGATTGGCGTTGTTTGATGAATTTAGGTTAAAAATAATTATGCGGATATAAAAACCAACACAACCGAGTGCCTATGATACAGCCCAGTATCCGTGACTTATTTCCGATGTGTAAATGCAATATCGAATTGGCGATGGAATATCTTTACAGAAAAATTTCGAACTCTGGTTCTCTGGTATGGGATTAAACCGGCCTACAGCTAGTCTGCGAGATTTACAGTGGAAGAAATATCCAAAACTCACTACGACCAACTCAAGTTATTTTCTGTTGTGTTTTTGTTAGAATTAATCACCTTTAAAAAGGAAAATCAATGTACTGTCTGTTAGTAATTACATGAGGTTCACACAGTGAAAAAGTCATCAATAAATTAAGTCTAATAAAAAGAATGTAACACTGCTTATGTGAGGACTATCTTTAATCAGTCCTTAGGTATCGTCATGTCAACCCTAATCATGTATAATCATTGAATAATTTTCCTCCATGGCCGAAGAAATGTGTTATAATAGAACAATTCTTCTGCTGAATGAAACAAAGTTTAACCAGAGATTATATGGTACATTGTCAGCCTTTATTGTGCTCTACTATTAATTCATAGCCATAGCATTAGCAATAATTAGACCGTGCCTAGAATTTCAAACATCAAAATGCAGAATTGTTATGATTTAGATACCGCATGGTATACACAAAAGAACGGCCCTAGTCCGAGTGTGTTACTAATTAAATTCTTGTGTGTACGTCCCAAAGAAACGTCAATGGTTGTGTGAAAGTTAAATAACTTAACAAGTTTATGCACTACAATGTTACAACTCGAAAGTGTTTAATTCAGAATCCGTATTGTAGACATTCAAGCCATTAAACAATGTTTCAAAACCAGTGTGTGGAATAGACAACCTAGTACTAAATCGGTATATGTCGCAAACTTCCGTAACACTTAAATCAATTTCCTATTGTTTACGGAAAGACCCGAGTTTTGCCGACTTCCCCAATTTTTTAACATCGGCCTGTACGAATAATTGTTTCACTGTTCAGCGAAAAAATCTTATAATTTCCTTTTACACTGAAAACATTGTGTCGATATAAAAGTGAAAGCTAAAATAATTCAAGCACGCATTTTCGTATATAAAATTTCAGCATTCAAATTAATTGTCACGTGGATTTCGTAATTTATGTAAAGTTACATTTGTAAGTAAAAATGATTAATTATTAGAATTCATGCGTCTTTTTACGAAAAGTACTCAAAGAAAAAAAGTATAAAAAGCCTACACGTAATCTTACTTCTACTATGACTATTACCAGTCAATGCATATTAAATCCAGAAGAATTAAGAATTAAAACAACCATACCTTTAAATGAGTCCTGACGGTCTGTATCTCGTCCAATTAAAGTGTAATCAAAACTATCCGAAATCAGTTTAATTAATAACCGGATCGTACTTTTACGACCTTGTCGTATACCCGAGTTTGATCGCAAACACATGTTCAGTCTGAGTATCATCGGTGCATACTTCAAATACGTAGGTAAGTACAATGTATTAAGACGTGTTATTAGTACATCGTGTAAAATGCATGTTCTCCATTTGTAGGTGGGTAGCAAGAATGTTGCCACTTAGTCTAATAATTAGATGTCACAATACTAACGACTTATTCATAGCAGATCGTTCTTCTGCTTACTTTTGATGACTTCTGTCACTTGTTTACACGGGTACATGTATAAATATGGCTATACATTATCTGTATATCATATTGATTCATTAAATAGCAAAAGAAGTTTTATTCGAACACATTCAATTATCCTGTAGAAAGTTGAATATTTACAGCTAAATCAGTTAGAAAGTACTAAACAAGTTGTATTGATACAAAAAATTCATTTATATCTAATAGACAGAATAATTACGCAGAAAGCATTCATGAAAATATAGAGATGTTTTAACCACAAATTAATACAAGCACAAGTCCGCACAGATGTGCTCAGATGAGTTCGTTTTAAGTACTAGTACAACATTTGTCGCCGGCCACATTTATTTGCGGTCGTCGTGAGTAAAATACAAGGACGAGTCTTCAGCGTCAATATGTGTATAAAATAACTTCATGAAGCAATAGAATAATGCATCAGTCACATAATTCTGAAACAATACCACTTTAACATTTTATCAATTCAATAATCAAAGGAATATACATAATAAAGACGGACACGGACAACAAAAATGATGACAACAAAATGAAACCATTTAAATCATTTTAGTCATACAATAAGCAAAGGAATAAACAATAAGAAAAAACAGACAATGACGAATCACTTCAGATACGGGATTGTGTACGTGTAGGACTACATGACCAAAGTTTAATATGAATTTAATAGTTACAAACATATTAAGAGCTAAATATATTAATCCTTCGATACAGATAAACAGATAAAAATGTAACCAGTACAATAACTTAAGTTTAAAATAAATATAGACTATTAAATATTACTGATTACTTTTACAACTACAGTGCAACCTCTCCAAAGCAACACCCTTTAGGAGGCGCAAAACTATGTCGCTGTTGAGAGGTTGTCGCTCTAGAGAGATTAAATAAATAGTCAAATTGTACAGTGGGAAAAAAGCATGCTGTTGTTGAAGGGAGGTTGTCGCTCAAGAGGGGACCGCTCCAGAGAGGTTGCACTGTACTTATAGCTATGATGGTTATCTGAGCCTACGACACATTTGACATGCTCTGACTGTAGACATGAAACTTCAAAACAGTAGAGAATATTTTAATCCATTGTTCGTACATTACATGATGATGTAACAAAAGATCCATACTACGCTTCATTGGTTCAGTCTTTGGGATAAACTCTCCATATATGACATAAAAATTTAACAGTTATACACAGGAAACATTTAATGTTGCATCGTGTTGTTCGCGGATCATTTGCAATATTGCTGCTGCATACGGCAGTTAATGGGTCCAGCACTTAATCTCAATGAACAACCGGTGCCTATTGTACCTCGGCAAAGATCAGACTGCATTGGTATTTATTTAAGATGAAGAGAGTTTCGCACGAAGTTGTGGGGAATCTTCACGAAGCTACGACTTGTGTTTTTTATGTATCTTCTAAATTTTGGATTGAACACACAGTATACGATAGGGTTAAATACACTGTTCAGATAAACCAGACGAAGGACTAACTGTATTCCTACGCCGAGCTCGAATTCCTCCCCAGTATGCAAAACGAGTCTCATAATGATTTTGATCACAAAATACGGCAAGAAACACACAACGAAAACTATCGATACAGTTAACATCATCAAGGTCATGCTTTTCTCTTTGGCACTTTTTGTTACGCGCAACTTCCGCTTCCGTCTTCGTCTAATTCTACTCTGCGCTCGATTACGTAGAATGTTGGAAGGATTGGGACCTGATTTGTCATCTAACACGACACAATGTTGGCGTGAGCAACTTCCACTTGTTGAGGCGTAAGGAGACTCGTCTGACGTGAGATTGTCGTTTGTAATGTATGAAATGCTACTTTTGTGTTCCGTATTTTCTAGAAAATCGAAACTTGTCTCGGAAGCTTCTGTCCTCAAGTCTCGCATTTCGTGACCTTTCATCCTTGACCTGGGAAACATGCCTTGCTTTCTCCGTTTTATTTTGATTAATGTGTATACAATATGCGGATAAACAATGATTAAAGTGAACCACACCATAAGAAAAAGCGCGAAATCTACCACAGTGAAAATTGTCACACTCAGTTTATACTGATCGTCGTCACGTGTTGTACAAAAGCGTCCAGTTATTGTGCGGTTTAGTCCGGTAACACTGACATTCACAGGTACGGTGTCAAAGTTTGCGAAATTTCTGACAGCCATACAGAACCCAAAAAGTACAACTCCACATACAGATCGTTTTGTTGATTTAATAGTCATCTGACTAACGAAGGGTCTGCATATTTTCCTGTGTCGGTCTATGGCGACAACCCACAGAATAAGGCACGAACTAGCTATCGTCCAAAGGCCTGAAAAATGTGCAATCTTGCACAGAAACGGGTGATTGTGCGCAACATTAGCAACCATTTCTAAAATGTTTGGTACAATTAATAAACAAACTAATAAATCCGCGACGGAAAGGGAGATGATTTGAATCCGTGACGATGAACGTTTTGTCTTCATCGAATAAAACAGGAGTGTCAGAATATTTCCCACAATTCCAACCGCGGCAAAAACCGTCATACAAATTATCACCGGAAGTAGATGAACGTAAATGTCATATCTTGTAAGTTCGAGCCACACGTCCTGGTGTGAGGACACATTCTTGTCTCCATGTAAACCTTCATGGCTTGAAGAGGCATTCATCATGGTAAGTGCTACAGTGATAAACGTAATGGTGGCATTAAAACAAGTCATGAATGTTCAATACATGAATAAGTACCGACTTGTCGCATTATCATTTTTCTACACCATTCTAGTTCATAAAAACATCTTATAAGAAATTTCAGAGATAAGAGCAGACAAAACGCTTGTTTATATTTTATACGCCTTTCATCTTCTAACTTTTCCATTATTTGCCGGTTTTATTATAACTGAAAAATAAGTTTGTTTAGAAAAATCGGGAGACAATATTTGACCTACATGTTTTCTCAAAATATAAAAACAGCAAACATACTTACAGTTCGGCTTGATCGAAGCAATGAAAACAATTGAATTTACTTATCTATTCTATATAAGATGAAAAATAGGCCAAAAAAAGAGAAATAAGTTCACACCAACAATTTCTTATGTTTTCTGCCGATGGGCCTGAAAAAAAATAAATTGGATACCTTTTACACTTATATACAGTGCAACCTCTCCGGAGCGGCCCTCTCTTGAGCGACAACCTCCCTTCAACAACAGCACGATTTTCCCCGCTGTAGGACTTCATAAACCTCTCAAGAGCAATAACCTTTCAACAACGACACAAGTTTGCTTCTTCCAAAGGGTGTTGCTTTGGAGAAGCTGCACTGTATATATTTAATCAACGGCTGAAAAGTTTTCTTCGATTTTGCGATAAGAAGAACCGGAGATAAAGGGATATCACTTGTCGGGTAAGATGAAGCGAATTTATTTTTCTTCTTGTCCGAGTGCCTACAGGAAAATATTCACATCCGGTCACCGGATAGTTTCATATATATCACATACATGTATGTAGATTACTTAAAGAAATATACTTTTAGTCAATACACTTTACAGTCAACGAGAAAAATCTTTAAAAAGATAAACGGCGAATGTATTAAATACAGTTATGTTATGATATATGGAGGCTATTCGTTGCCAAAAATCAAGCCTTGGAAACTTGACAATTGATGCTTTGGTTCTACCAAATAGATTTGTAAAATATAAAAGGTTACTAGTATTTTGCGTTTTGATTATCTCGATTTATCTAGTACCATTTTTACTTCTAACAGGTAAGCTGGTATCATGCAGCTAAGATAAATTGCAAAAAAATCACAAACTCAGATTTGCGACATGTACAAAATGTAAACGATATGACGTACACGACACGTTTTATGCCGTACATCACGACCTTCGAGAATGGGGCTGCATCAGTTATCACTCTCAGGTTGACAACTGCATACTGGACTTTTAAATTTATACTTGATTGATATTTGTAGACAATTTTGCAACTTCTATATATGGCAATTATACGAGCTGAAAATAAAGAGAGGTAACTCTTACGATATTAATGCGGTAAGTACAGAAAGAATTCTTATTTAATAAAACATTTGTTTGTCACATTACAACAACTGCATTCGTTGACTTTGAATATACTATATTTTTGTTTTGTATTCCAGCATAAGATATTCATGATGGTCGGAAAATGCGCTCTATTCTGCCGGCGTACACACAAACAATGAATATCCTTGGTATTGCCACTCAGATAAAACCAGTAAACGCTTTATAGTTTAACAAAATGTATTTTGTTGAAATACGTGTTTACATTGTTACATCGGCAAACTCGATCCAAAAAAAATGTATCTATAGAGTTTACAAAAGAAGAAATACAAATGCATTTTGTCCAGAAACAAATTGTTCAACTCAGATCAGCAAGGTTGGATATTTGGCAACGATTAGCCTCCATAAGTTGATAACGCGTAAAACCTTTTGCATCGATAAACCTGGAAGATATTCTGAACTTGCTAAATCTGAATTTCGTTCTTTACAAATCCCTTTAAGCCCAATCAAGGTCACCATTTTTGTAATTAATAGACAGTCAGTTTTTATTGTCGACTTTTGGTACAAGAGCTGTTTCAAGGTATTTTCTAATATTTTGTGCAATAAGAATGTATGTATTTCAGGACTTCTTTAAAGGTTGATGATTTTTGTGGCATTGGATGGCTTAATATTGAAAATCGTGTTAAACAGCTACGACTGAATGTGCTCATAAGATATATTATGACAAATGTCCATCTTACATGGAAGAGAATTTTGTTTTAGCCTCAACACTGCTTCCACACCGAAATCGAAAGCAATATAATTTTTATATACCACAAGTAAACTGTTACACTAAGATATCATTTTATTATCAATGTATCAAAGCTTGGAACAGTTTGCCAGACAACACTAAACTAAAAAACAACCATCAGTCTTTTAAGACAGCTGTTAAACAGCATTTAAATGATGCGATGTGCAATGTTGAAAACTCTGATTTTATTTTTTATTAATGTGATTTTAAATTCTTGTATTATGTTTATTAACCCTATTAGATATATAATGTTTTATACTTGTATCAGTAGGACCCTATTGGAAATAAGTCTTCGGACTTAATGTAATTGTTACCATAATTGAAAGCATCGCAAATCCATCCATCCATCCATCCATCCATCCACCCACCCACCCATATCCATCCATCTATCTATCAGGATGAATCATCACATACATGCATTTGTGGTCTCCAAGTCAAGCTATCCTGCTACCTGTTCCATAAATGCTCATGCTGATAACCGAAACATGTACAAAAATATCCAGAGGAAGGAATTGCAACTAATCATTAGTGTTGTACATGACTGCAGCGCCCCTTCCAATGAATAACAGCAAAAACATGAGAACACTACACAGAATATGTGAGTGGGTGAGCGGTATAATATGTGGGTGGGGTGAGAGGTATAATTTGTGGGTGGGGTGAGCGGTATAATATGTGGGTGCGGTGAGCGGTATAATATGTGGGTGGGGTGAGCGGTATAATTTGTGGGTGGGGTGAGCGGTATAATATGTGGGTGGGGTGAGCGGTATAATATGTGAGTGGGTGAGCGGTATAATATGTGGGTGGGGTGAGAGGTATAATTTGTGGGTGGGGTGAGCGGTATAATATGTGGGTGGGTGAGCGGTATAATATGTGGGTGGGGTGAGCGGTATAATTTGTGGGTGGGGTGAGCGGTATAATATGTGGGTGGGGTGAGCGGTATAATTTGTGGGTGAGGTGAGCGGTATAATATGTGGGTGCGGTGAGCGGTATAATATGTGGGTGGGGTGAGCGGTATAATTTGTGGGTGGGGTGAGCGGTATAATATGTGGGTGGGGTGAGCGGTATAATTTGTGGGTGGGGTGAGCGGTATAATATGTGGATGGGGTGAGCGGTATAATATGTGGGTGCGGTGAGCGGTATATGTGGGTGGGGTGAGCGGTATAATATGTGGGTGGGGTGAGCGGTATATGTGGGTAGGGTGAGCGGTATAATTTGCTAATCTTTGAACGATCTTGTACCAGTAATCTTGTTCTGGTTAGTAAGATACGAGCATATGTTCTGTCAGTTTAAATGCCCATAAAATAATGCATACATTCCACCCTTATATAAGAATAAACGTCACAAGAGAAGCATTTTATTACAAATATATATTTATGAACAACTATTTACAACAATAAAAACGACATGAACTATTTGATAAACGGCGATAATAACTACAGTGTAACCTCTCCAAAGCGGACAACAACCTCTCTTGAGCAACATCCTCCTTTCAACAACAGCATGATTTTTCCCCACTGTGCAATTTAACTATTAATTTTATATCTTCAGAGCAACAACCTCACAACAAGTGCATAATTTTGCTTCTCACAAAGAGTGCTGTTTTGGAGAGGTTCCACTTCATAATTAAGCAACAGAATCCTAATTGGTGCATGTAATTTGTTCGTTAACTTAACTGTACTAGATGGTCTAACAGTAACTGACATAATGTCGTATTTGTACTGCTTTAAGCACATTTACTGTAGTTATACAAAACAAAGTTATAGCTGAAAGCTTTTTTATTTCATATTAGACCATTTTCTGGAGACAGTATTTACGTATTAGATTTTTCTAGGAATTCCTTTCTTAAGTATTTTCAAAACAAAGAGACTTTGATGTATTTTATTTTTCGTTTTATGGATCAGGATGTGGACTTTCTGATTGCCACTGTCTTAATCTTCTGCCTCACAAATACACAAATGCACGCAAATATCATTGGTTCATGATCGTAATAATTTCAATTGAAAACCTCTCTGAATACCGGAACTCTAAAAACCGGACTTTTGACACGGTCCGGACAGGGTCCGGTATTCAGAGGTTACACTGTAATAAAGATAACACACGTGTATAATGAAACATCAGTTCAACATGTACAGGTTACACAGCTTTAGAACATGTAAATATCCAAATGTTTGTTTATGCATGCATACAGTTTTTTTTGCAGGATTTGTTTCCTATTTCTATTCAATCTTCTTGTAATTCCAAAACTAATAAACACATGTCCAGTATGCATCTTGTGGACTTTCTATTTAAAGATGGCTAACTTTATGACATATTTGATGAATTCGAAAAACAAAAGAAAATGCAAATTAAATTGAAAATCCAATGCATGACCATAGGAGTTCAAGGTACATTTCAAAACATTCCTTCTTGGGTGTCCCGTTTTATAAACATAACTAGTTTAATATAATCCTGTATATGCGTTGATATATAATATAATAAGTAATGTATTTGAAAAATAGCAAAGGTAAAATAGATACATAATATTTATGATGAATCATACAATAGAAGAGAATAAATATCTATTAAGTCTGCTCTTAAATAATTAAATATACAACAAACAATGCATGATATATACAGTAAAACCTCTCATCTCGAGGTATCATCGGAACAGATTGAATGTTCAAGATGAATGTGGTGCTCGTAATAACAAGGTTTTTGTTTGTTGGTTGAAAATTACACACAACTAAGAACAAATGTTTTCGAGATAAGTCGGGTGCTTGTTATATCGATGCTCGTAATAATGAAGTTTTACTGTATACGAGCCATATTCGTATGACAGTTTTTTACATATCAAGCGGTATACTCACACTGCTATTTGGACCAAGCAGAGCCAAACAGGAAAACATATATTTACAAGGCTCTATATCACCCCCATATACTATATTCCAAGGATATATTTCACATTTTTTCACTTTTCCATTTGTTTTAGATATAGCACAATAAATAGATTTACAAATAAAATGTAACTGTATAAACTGAATACAAAAATCCCACTGAAGTATCAGAACATTGTTCCGTTAGAGCAATTATGTTGAAGTTATTATTACAAAGCTTATAAGGAAGTGACTATTACATAATGTATAGGGAAGCGATTATAAAGGTTATCTCATGGTTGTGTTTGTAGAAGAAGTGAATAAAGGTTTCGAATATTTTGTTTTGAAGTATTTTGTTTTCACATACTTGTGTAAAATTTACAAGAAAAAAAAGTTCCATCTCCGGGCTGAGTATGCAATAGAGTTCATCAGAAAGAATATTCTCTCCATGATCCCCGTCCATTGTATGCAGAGTAGGGCGAGACCTGATAAGGATCAGCCAATGACTCACTGTGAGCAATGTGTGGCACTTTGTCAGATTTATACTGGTCATACCATTGTGAGTGGTTGAAACTTCGGTCAGAATTGTATTGTGGCTTCTTTGGCCTTGACATTTGATCATGTCTCTTGTGCCTTGTGATTTCTCTAAAATGGTACATCACATTCAGTGTTACAATGAATTTATCAGAATGATGTTAGCAGAAAAAAAATACAAAATTACATCCTTTACAAACATAAATTTGTTAAAAGAATTGAATCATTTGAAACAAATATTACTCACATAATGTTAGGTCCATGTTTTATACATAAAAAATTCTTAATTATTAATTAGATTTCATTATTAGATGCTAAAACTTGTTGAGAAAAACCTGCATCTTCATCAGTGATCAAACCATATGTATTTTGTAAAACTTACATATTATCCTGCCTTTTTTTGTAGCATATTACAGCCAAAACAATCATAGAACCAATAAAAATTGTAGACAGAGCAAAGCCACAAAGTGCCCAGATTAAAGCTTGGTTATCTGAAAAAATGCATAAACATACAAAGGTACAGGACTTCAGAGACTTAAAATATATTCGACTTTTATAACTGCTTTTGTGTGTAGCTTCTTTGGTCTCCTTCCTTGTACATTTATAGAAATGTGTAGAACTGAGTAAATCTCATTAGAGTTGTGCTTTTAAACTACAGCTGTAGAATAGGAAGTCTAGCACATCACTACTAGACAATGTCTCCTTTGATGACCAGTTATTAACCTAGAGCATGATGATTATTTTAAATGATGTCATTAATTGATGTTTAATTGATACCTATGCAATCACTGTTCATCACGCAAACTTTTGTTCGTTAGGAAATTTTTCAAGAGAATGAATCAGAACCAGAAAGCATAATTCCACAAAACAACATATTAACGGTAAATTCTTCTGATACAGACAACTATGGTTCTGAGATCAACTGTACTTAACATTATAGTGTCCAGAATTGTGAAATTTGGCTCTGAAGTAGTTGGAAGATGTGAAAAATGTTGTTTTTATGAAATAGTCTTGAATGATCAATGGTTTCAATGGTGGAGTGATATCATATGATCAGCATTTACTGTTAATGGTTCCCACCTGATGGAGATCAAAACTAACAAAAGCTCACAAAATATCATCAAAGTTCATGATTATCATAAAACATACAAAGCAAGTCACAAAGTATTTTTGAAGGATAATTGTATTTCGATTCTAATACATTAAGATGAATATATAAAATAGTGTAATACATACCGTCATCTATTATTCTGAAAATACAAAACACATTAATACTGTATCAATACATTTTCAATGAAAGGTTTCAAGCTTTTCATATTTTGTAAAATCAGGCATAGCTCTATTTGACACAAAAATTGCACAGTCCAATTCTACTTTTCACCCAGTAAAGAACTGAGAATTTTTGAACATGACTGGATGTGTGACAACATGAAATAAACATCCTATACACTAGCAGATCAACACTGCATGAAAATCTCATTTCGGAAACACAAATATAAGTTTTCACAGTAAAATGAGAACAATGAGAAAACATTGCACAGCTGTCTTTTTAAGCTTTATCTAATCTTTGACATGATAACTACAACTATAATATCAATACATGTATTTACAGGAAATATGGGTTACCTGCATTTAAAAGCAGCATTACTGGTCTCACAACGGTAACATACAGAATTATCACACATGTCCAGTACTGGTAGCACGCTGCTACTGTTACCATCAGCTGATAAATTTTAATGAAGGAGATTTTATTTGGTTTGTTGTTTAGCTAAATGAAAGTAATAAGAAGCCTGCAGAAAATGTCAAATACAATTACAAAATATAATAATAGAATGTTATTACTATTCACACTCCTGTTATAAAATTCAGTACAAACTAGATGTCCCAAAGATGGTACATAAAGCCTGCTTAAGATCTCTCAAACTCACTGCAAGCAGGCTAGACAACAAAATCATTACAAATACCTGTGTATGCGTAACCCTTTGCCACATAAACATATTTTGGAGTCTTCAAAAAATTCAAAGCTAATACACAAATATAATTTTATTTAAAAAAAAATGGGTTATTTCTCTCCGACAGAGTGGAAAATATTGAAAAAAATAGAAGTCATTACTCATTACAAGCAATGGCTACTTTGCCACAATATTTTTTAAAAGTCGTCTGCTTCAGATGCAGGGAAATGCGGTATTATGGGGCAAAGGGTTAAGAACAATTTATTTACTTATCACTGTATTTAATCCATAGAAAATCATGTACCATTTGTAAACCCAGCCTTTTTTACTGCCATTGGGACTGTCCTATCATCGTATTCTAAAGAACCAGACTCCTTTAAAGCATTAATATCTTCAACAAGTTTTACCCTCTCTTCAAACGTATTATTTGAAAGGATTACACTTTTAAATTCAATAGAACCACATCTGCAATAAAATAGAAATGTTTTCAACCAAAAGGAGCAATTGGATTGACATAACCTGAATTGGGGAAAAAGAAAATATAATATAGAATGATTGAATATTACATTTTAAAATTCCAGCTATGACGCATTTCTAGCAATTGATGTATGGCATTAATAACGTTGTCTTTCAAGGATTGTATTCTGAAATGTAGGTTGATTATTCCAATACGTAAGCACAGTTACCAATTCTGCTAATTTTAAGAGAGCTGTTTGTTTGTAAATATATTAATGTTGATATGTAAGTTAATATAGCGCTGTTTGTTCTGTAAATTGTAGTCTATTTTGTATTTTATAAGAGTGTTTCAATCTGTATTGTTTGTTACAAGAGTGTTTCACTCTATTTTGTTTGTTACAAGAGTGTTTCACTCAATTGTGTTTGTTACAAGAGTGTTGTAGTGTATTTTGTTTGTTACAACAGTTGCAGTGCATTTTCTTAATAGCAATTGTTTGTTAGTTTCTAAATCTAGAAATTACCGGATGAAGTTTTTACAAGCCATTGGAGTGTGATATAATAAGTTATATAATTAGTGGACAAATGTAAACATACTGAGTACTGTCACAATTTTAATACATACTTGATGTTGTACACAATAGTACTGTCACAATTTTAATACATACTTGATGTTGTACACAATAGTACTGTCACAATTTTAATACATACTTGATGTTGTACACAATAACTGTCCTATTAAACTTCTTGGTAAGCTGAAATTGAACATCAGAAAACAAAGTAAATAGAATACAAGGCAAACTGGATGCAACTATTTTATACAATAAATTGAGCTTTCCCTTGCAAACCCGTCTTTGAAACCACCTCCGAATAAAGACCACCATGTGAATGAAGGCCATTCTTTGAAAACTGTTATTGAATTTTTTAACAAACTGACCAAGTGTGGCCTTTGTCCAGAGGTTTGGCTGTATATCTTACATCATGAAAATTATACACGCATTCGTATATTATGGAAAAACTTACTGCTTCTTCAAGTTTTCTCTTCACTTCTTTATACACCGATGGTTTCTTAAGGTTGGGACAATCTTCTCCTGGTAAAGTTAATTCCACCAGAAATTGACCTGTATCGATGCAATTTCAAACATTTTGTGACACATTCAAGGACATGTTGAACTGCTTATAAAATCGGAATAGTAAATATAAGCCAGTTAGTTCAAAGTTTATACTGCTATTAAAACTAAGTAATTCATGCCCTTTTAATAGAAAAAATCATAATAAACCATATTTCTAAATTAAACAGTGTGCACATACCACGTGACTTTGACATCATTTTTGGAAATACAACAAGAAATTTATCAACAAACTGCTCAAATTCAAAATCTTCAACGTCACATAAGTTCTTTATTTCTTTAAATATCACCAAATAAAGTGGAGGCTAAGGCCTAAGGTGTGAACTTCAAGTCCAATGTAATGTGTTTTTTTTGATAGATGAATAATTTTTGCCCCAAAATGGGAAAACAGTATTTTTCTGCAAAATTTTGTTTGGCAAATTACAGTTTTCCCATTTTCTGACAAAAGCTGTTCATCTATCAAAACAAAAAATACATAACCTAAAAATGACATCAAAGTCACATGGCATGGGTACACTGTTAAAGACATAATTGAATTATTTGTACCCATTTTTTCTCTTTTGTTTCACATCATCACATGAATATACCATCACAGAAAAGAAAAAACGCACCTCTCATCAAAAATGTATTGTAATATTTGTTGCTGAGTTAAATTCAAAACACACATAATTGATACAGATTGATAAATTAATCAGTTTTTATATGCATGTGTATTTAATTAGAATAAATGCTACTTATCTAACAGTATCATTTCTTGAAGTTTATATAAAATTGACCATTGACAACAATAACTTATTGACAAAAATAACTTAATAAACTTAGATAAATGTTCATACCTGGTTGAATGTTGTCAACTGTAACTGCTGAACGACACAAAAAATAGAATGGAATTCGTTAATTCATCATATACAAGATATAAACATCTCTAATACATGTACAAATATATATATCATTGTAAATGAGTAATAAAAAATATAAAAAAAACAAGTGACAGACAAAGTAATCAGCAGGTGATGTTACCATGACAACTGCTGGGATAAACATCTAACATATACAAATACAAAAAGAATGGTTCAGAAAAAGTATGAGGCACTAAACAATAAAAATGCATTATACTGTTAACTAAAACAGATGTGAGCAATAAATGTACAAATGAAACTTACGATTACAGACATTATTGTCTTCTATGTAACCTTGTTCACAGACGCACGAGTAATTCCCTACACCATTCTCACATATTCTCTGTGCAGCTTCATCGCAGATGTTTGTCTGAATTAGATTTAAAACTCAGTGATACTGGAACTTAGAAACCTAGACAACCATGGAATGTAGGAAACTTGACATTCCCATACCTTCAACCAAGTCCACAGGGCAACAAGCACAAACAATACTTCAAGACAGAAGGTACTAACCCAACACAAGGATTGTACTTCTATAAAACATGGAAACTCTGCTATGATTTGAACAGTGTGTGGTCAACACCATCAACTGCCATCAGTGAAATTTAAAATGATTCAATTATTTGTCTCAATAATATCAATGATAAAAGAGCTGATGTTGGTTCATTGATATTATTATGCGTAGATAATTGTAATTGTACAATATCATGTGTTAATAATACATAACAAATCAAATACAATGAGATAAAATAATTGGAATAATAAACAGATTTCCCCTAAATGCAATAGGGGGCCTCCACAGTCTAGGGGTTATGGTCTCTGGCAAGAAATTACTAGCTGCTCACTACTGTGAGTTCCAATCTCATCTATGACCAGACAAACTCCGCATGTGAGAAAGATGTCTAGCTAACTAAAGGAAAGTCAGTGGTCCTTTTACCATTAAGCAGTATAAGAGACAAAATGACCCTGGCTATTGGTGTGATGTTAAACGAGTGAAAAAAAAATAATGCAAAAATAAAAATCACTTCAATCATAGCCAATCATATGAGTAAATCATAAGAACTAAGAATGTGTGAGTGTCTATTATTAGGCTCAAGCATGAACAGAAAAGGATATATGTTTATGTCACACAAATTTGAGAACTGTGGATAGAATTTATAAGACAAATATGACAGCAAAATCATTCAGACATTGCCTGTAACTAGAAAATTCAGACCATAGTGTTGTAGAAGTCTGATAATCCTGATTTAGAAATACTATACAACAAACTGTACATCACACTGTATTTACAAGAGACTGATACACGCATATGATATATATAAAGTGGAATGTGATGTATTACATCTACTTACTATGTTACATTCATCAACATCAGTTTCACAATCATCTCCAGTCCAAAAATTATTACATATACAAGTACCGTCAACTGGTTCACAAGTTTGGTCCTGGGCGTCTTCAGCTACATGTGAAGCGGTACAATTACAATTATCTGCGCAATCCTGTCCATACGTGTTACCAGCACATTCTTCATATTTCAAAGCAATAAAAAGGAAACATTACAGCATCAGAAAATATATTTAAGCCATCAACGGCTTCATGTGTAATGGTAATAAACAAAAACAACATTAGTGGACATTATCTGAACTTTTACATTATCCTTATATTCATACGTAATTTTTACATTTGATTAATGATGATGTTTGGTAATTTCAGTACAGCTTTCTTACCACATTGTATTTTGTCAAACCTTCCTGAATTAACATGCGTCATGTTAGTGGATACTTTTTAATGTTAAAATTTCCTTTCATTCAAGGGCATAAATTCTTTTTCTCTTTAAGATACTACATATTCACTCAGGATCATAGAAATGAACCAATATATGCAGTAAACATTTGACTGTGGTGATTTCAGTCCACTTCTTACCCTAACAACAATCAGGGGGTTTATTGTGTATGATATATGACCTACCTGTTACAGTGTCACATGATGATTTAATGATCTATCTGTTACAGTGTCACGTGAAGATTTTAAGATCTATCAGTTACAGTGTCACATGAAGATTTTATGATCTTACTGATACAGTGTCACATGAAGATTTTATTATCTATCTGTTACAGTGTCACATGATGATTTTATGACCTATCTGTCACAGTGTCACATGAAGATTGATGATCTATCTTTTACAGTGTCACATGATGATTAATGACCTTACTGATACAGTGTCACATGAAGATTTTATGATCTATCTGTTACAGTGTCACACAATGATTATATGACCTACCTGCTGTACAATTTGTGTTTATTTGCCATCCAGGAGTACATTCACATGTAAAACCATCAATTGTGTCCACACATGTTCCACCATTACTACAAGGGTCAAGTAAGCATTCATCTACAAAGAACACACCAAAACATGTTATAACAAATTGTAACATTCTACCACAATATGCAAAAGCAGACATAATATTCAAAGATATATAACAACATTATTTAAACAATACTGTTCAACAAAAGTCACAGACAACCAAGATAATGTGTACTTGCATCAAGTAATTATATCATAAATTCAACAGAATACTAATAAATCTTGTGATGTGCATTGACAAATTGTAAATTTACTTGATTGGGAAAGTACATGGTTTTGAGGAAACATTTCATATTTTATCATATGCTACTTAAATGTACATGAAAGTCATATGGAATAAAACTTAATTATGAATTTCAATCTAGATAAGGTGTACCTTCTTGACAAGTGTCATCAATTTCACGATATCCCGATATACAAATACAATCGTATGATCCATCAGTATTATTACATGTTCGATGTTCTGCCGCGTTGCATATGTTTGGCTGAAGGAAATAACATAATCTGTGACAAAATTCTTATCTAAGTTGGTACTTCATGATAAGTCTGTTAAACACACAGGTGGATTAATTAAGATAATGTACCACATTTCAAAATCAGGAGAGACTGTGAAGATTTGTTCATTCATATTATGATACTCATGCAACTTGACTGACTTTTACCAAATGGTGAAGTAATAACTTACTGTAGTACATTCATCAACATCAGTTTCACAATCATCTCCAGTCCAAAAATTATTACATATACATGTACCGTCAACTGGTTCACAAGTTTGGTCCTGGGCGTCTTCAGCTACATGTGAAGCGGTACAATTACAATTATCTGCGCAATCCTGTCCATACGTGTTACCAGCACATTCTTCGTATTTCAAAGCAATAAAAAGGAAACATTACAGCATCAGAAAATATATTTAAGCCATCAACGGCTTCATGTGTAATGGTAATAAACAAAAACAACATTAGTGGACATTATCTGAACTTTTACATTATCCTTATATTCGTACGTAATTTTTACATTTGATTAATGACGATGTTTGGTAATTTTAGTTCAGCTTTCTTACCACATTGTATTTTGTCAAACCTTCCTGAATTAACATGCATCATAAATGAACTTGTAGTGGATACTTTTTAATGTTAAAATTTCCTCCCATTCAAGTGTATAAATTCTTTTTCTCTTTGATTAAAATATGACATATTCACTCAAGATCATAAAAATGAACCAATATATATATAGTAAACATTTGACTGAGGTGATTTCATTCCATTTCTTACCCTAACAACAATCAGGGGTTTATTGTGTGTGATATAAGACCTACCTGTTACCACGTCAAATGATGATTTTATGACCTACCTGTTACCACGTCAAATGATGATTTTATGACCTACCTGTTACCGTATCACATGATGATTTTATGACCTACCTGTTACCGTGTCACATAATGATTTTATGATCTATCTGTTACAGTGTCACATGATGATGAATGACCTTACTGTTACAGTGTCACATGATGATTAATGACCTTACTGATACAGTGCCACATGATGATGAATGACCTTACTGTTACAATGTCACATGAAGATTAATGACCTTACTGATACAGTGTCACATGATGATTTTATGACCTACCTGATACTGTGTCACATGATGATTTTATAACCTACCTGTTACCATGTCACATGATGATTTTATGACCTACCTGTTACCGTGTCACATAATGATTTTATGATCTTTCTGTTACAGTGTCACATAAAGATTAATGACTTTACTGATACAGTGTCACATGAAGATTAATGACCTTACTGATACAGGGTCACATGATGATTAATGACCTTACTGTTACAGTGTCACATGATGATGAATGACCTTACTGTTACAGTGTCACATGATGATTTTATGATCTATCTGTTACAGTGTCACATGAAGAGTTCATGATCTATCTGTTACAGTGTCACATGATGATTTGATTATCAATCTGTTACAGTGTCACATGAAGATTTTATTATCTATCTGTTACAGTGTCACATGATGATTTTATGATCTATCTATTACAGTGTCACACAATGATTATATGACCTACCTGCTGTACAATTTGTGTTTATTTGCCATCCAGGAGTACATTCACATGTAAAACCATCAATTGTGTCCACACATGTTCCACCATTACTACATGGGTCAAGTAAGCATTCATCTACAAAGAAAATACCAACACGTGTTATTACATATTGTAACATTCTAACAGAATATGCAAAAGCAGACAAATAATAATATTCAAAGATATATAACAACATTATTTAAACAATACTGTTCAACAAAAGTCACAGACAACCAAGACAATTTGTACTTGCATCAAGTAATTATATCATAAATTCAACATAATACTAATAAATCTTGTGATGTGCATTGACAAATTGTAAATTTACTTGATTGGGAAAGTACATGGTTTTGAGGAAACATTTCATATTTTATCATATGCTATTTAAATGTTAATGAAAGTCATATGGAATAAAACTTAATTACGAATTTCAATCTAGATAAGGTGTACCTTCTTGACAAGTGTCATCAATTTCACGATATCCCGATATACAAATACAATCGTATGATCCATCAGTATTATTACATGTTCGATGTTCTGCCGCGTTGCATATGTTTGGCTGAAGGAAATGACATATACTATGACAAAATTCTTGTCTAAATTTGTACTTCATAATAAGTCTGTTAAACACACATGCTGATTCATTAAGAAAATGTACCACATTTCAAAATCAGGAGAGACCATGAAGATTTGTTCATTCATAATTATGATACTCATGCAACTTGACTGACTTTTACCAAATGGTGAAGTAAAAACTTACTGTTGTACATTCATCGACATCAGTTTCACAATCATCTCCAGTCCAAAAATTATTACATATACAAGTACCGTCAACTGGGTCACAAGTTTGGTCCTGGGCGTCTTCAGCTACACGTGAAGCAGGACAAATACAATTCTGAGCACAGTTCAATCCAAACTTGTTGTCTGAGCATTCTATATAGTGTAAAATATAAAACCAGAGAAGTTAGATGGGCAAAACATAGAAGTGTAATGTAGATACTTCTGTATTTAAATGATCCCAACACGTGTGCATAATATATGCAAGCAACAGACTGGGACAGTAATGAAAGATTTGTTTTGAAATCCTTCTTTTATCCCAGGATTAATTAGCATCTTTGTTTATTTGTCCAAGATTATACTAAAAATGATAATTATATAATTAATTACCAGTTCACAGACTCAGCAGAACTAATAACCACAATGGCATTAATTTCGAATTTAGAAAGCATTTCATGTTTTATATATTTATGTTGTTTTACATCGACAATAATTAATTTCCATACCTCAGTACAAACCGATTAATTTGTGATGAAATACAAGAAAGTAATGTTAATTCACAGCAAACTTATTTCTACATACTTGTGTCACATATTTTGCCTTTGTAACCTGCAGAACACGTACAAATAAAGTCATTGACATAAGCGTCACAACTGGTACTCTGGTCACATGGATCATTTTCACACTCATCAATGATGGCTGCAAAATCAAAAGTTCTGCATTAATTAATTCACCCAACACAGTAATGTCCCAGACAGACAGATGTACACTTATTCCAGATGTCCCATATATTCAACACATAAAGTCAAACACATTTAGCCAAAATGATTTAAACCTATAAAGCAGTTAAATAAATGGACATTACTACCTCTGGAACATGGTTCACATAGCTAAAGAAGAGCAGATATTTGCGAATGGGTAATAAATTCTGTGCTGGACAGTTTTGAAATATCAATACTAGACTTCTTCCCGAAATTTCGCAATCAATATTTCTGCTACTGATAATTGACCGTAAAATTCCAAAATATTACAATTAAAACATTCTCATAAATGGCCACAACAGGTTTATATTTTTATATATTATTGCCTTTAACACCCCTTGCAACACTATCTTTACCTTTGAAGAATGAATACAAAACAAACACTAAAATGAACACTTAAATTATTATGGACAACAATTTATTTTTCAAGCATCTTTTGGACAAGGACTGAGATTCATCTTAACGAAGCTTTTAAGTAGCTTAAAAGAAGCCAATGTGATTTTTGTCATTGTAAGAGCTAGGATATGTTAACATCAATGTGGATTGTAAGTGGTTGTAAAACATAACTTAAAAAGTACTTTCATATGTTGCTATGTCTTGCTCCTAGACTGAAAATACAGAAATAAACTTACCCATCCACTCTAAAAACGTGTCTCGTTTTCCTATAGCCTTATTAGAATGACACATTAATGTACTTAAAGCTAATGCTGGGAAAAATATCCTATGAATGATTTAAAATAAATATGGTTACTTTCAAATGTAGGGAAAAAATAAAAGAATATAACACACACCTGAATTGATAATGATGGTAACACCTAGAGTGCTAGATTTAGCTGGGTTTCCACCATCCCTAGCAGATATCACTAGTGTATAATTGTCTGTTGTTGTTGATACTGGCTGTGCTGCTAGAGTTATGTATCCCGTTGCCACATTTGCTTGGAAATAACCATCGTCATTTCCAGCTATGTAATAATGAATATGAGAAACCAAGCAATGATATAAAAGTATGGTATTGATGCATTCGCAAAGACAAATGAAAATCAGGAAGAAATCATCCTGAGTTTCATTTTGTTTCCTAGCCATTGTTAAAGATATCAGATAAAATCAGATATCTTAGGATTGAAATCTGCTGATAGGCATGAAAATATATTCATTAGGATGAATGTTGACAGAAACAGTACAGTCAAACCTGTGTTTGCGATCACCTCCAAATAAAGCCACCCTGTGAATAATGACCATTCTTTGAAACACTGTCACTGATTATTTAGATCAAACTGAATAAAGACTGTCATTAAAGGTTTGACTGTACATTAACAACAGAACTGATCTGATTATCATTTTCTAGGGACAATATTGAAATGTAAATCAAATTGTAAAGGTGTCTAAAAGCATGAAATGTATTTTGTCCAGAAATTCACAACCCTGTAGTTTGCCAAGACACAAACAAACTAATCCAGACTTCAATTGTTTTTTGTTTG
Source organism: Lutraria rhynchaena (assembly GCA_008271625.1). Taxonomy (NCBI): domain Eukaryota; kingdom Metazoa; phylum Mollusca; class Bivalvia; order Venerida; family Mactridae; genus Lutraria; species Lutraria rhynchaena. The sequence continues at coordinate 3,909,283 of VIBL01000020.1, forward strand.
TTTTTATGTGACATTGTCAGTGGGGTTTAGTGCCGTTTTTCAACAATTTTTCAGTTATTCATGGCAACAGGTTCACCAAACCAGTTTTCCTGGACTGTATACTAACCAGTACTAACTCTACCTTCCAGAAAGAGCCAGCAACTTCACCACATATGGAAGAAAATCAACATTTTTGTCAAATTTTCACAGAAGGGTATGACCTGCCGTGACTCGGATTTGAACCCAGATCTCTGGGTTACAAGTCCAGTGCACTAACCACTGGACCACAGTCGCAGCTGCCGGACTTCAAACCTTAGGTTGAATTATATAAAGAAAATGTAAGACCTAAGTTTCGATACTGTTTTTTGTATTTGATTCGTCATGAACACGCCTCCCAGTATTTACAAGTATGATGTACGTTAACTAAGTATGCATATGTTTGTCTACATTATTCCATAGCATTGTTACTGTTTGTGTATAATTAATTCTAACTTCATCGTTTATATTCTAGCATTCAATATGTAACACTGGTGATGTTCTTTAAAGCAAATACAATAACAGCACCTACCAAGTTATTTTAACTTAAATACGAAGGAACATACATATAATAAGAAACTTACATTCTATTTCCCAAGTAACATCCTTGTTTGGACTTGACCAATCACCATCTGTTATAGTGACCGCCACAACATTATCACCTGTAAAATCATGGTGGAAAAAATAAGCAAGAAAAATTAATAATATGATAACCAAAGAAAAGTTAGCATTGAATATAATTGTTAGATTTTATGCTACAAACTGACAAGAAAATAAAAACAAGAGGGTCATGATGGCCCTGCATCACTCACCAGAATAAATATTAATTAACTTGTTACTAAAAAGGTAATAAAGGTACACTTGTAGGCAAATAATGGGGAACATTAATAAACTTGATAATGGACCATCAAAGGATACTACAAAAGAATATTCGTGATGACTGAAGGATACCACAGACCAAATTTGGTGATGATCCAACCACTGGTTCATGAAAAGAAGTCATTTTAAGGTATTTCTATGTTTAGCTCTAGCGGCCCTAATTGGGGCCAACCATTTTTGCTTGAGCAAGTCTGATAGAACACTATCTAAAGATGCTAAAAACCAAGTTTGGTAATAATCCATCCACAGAAACATGAGAAAAAGTCATTTTAAGGTATTTCTATTTTTAGCTCTAGCAGCCCCTAAAAGGGGCCAACCAGATTTATTTAAGTAAACTTGAGAAAGGACCATTTAAGGATACTACAGACCAAGTTTAGTGATGATCCATCCATTGGTTCATGAGAAGAAGACGTTTAAAGGTTTTTCTATTTTTAGCTCCAGTGACCCCCTAAAAGGGGTCAACAGGTACAATATGAGCAATTTGCAGTTAGAACGTCAAAAGGCTTCTGCACCGCAAATTTGAAGTAAATCCGACAGGTAGTTTCTGAGGAGAAGACCATTGTTGACGCCAGACGACGGACCATGGAGCATCCACCTACCCATCCTAACAGCTCACCCTGAACCTTCAGTTCTGGTGAGCTAAAAAAAACATACGAATAAAGAAGCTGTGACACAGATAAATAGATTTCATCTTAATTAATTCAGGACTGTATTAGTGGAAAACATTGAAATGGCACCTTTTTTGTACATGTAAATGAACAATCTTTTTCATCTTACAAGTTTCCATTCCCCTAATTAATAACATTTTATTTCATCCAAACATTATATCTGTACATCAATATTTGCAGACTTTCATTAATACAAAAAAGGTCATGACGAACTGCAATGTATAAAAAATAACCTATTGCAAGATTTTCAGGAATAGTGACGTCAGGAATTTCAGTAATAATGGGATTGTAGTCATTTTCATCAAGCACATCAATCGTCAGTGTTTTACTATTTGTTGTATAACTGCCATCACTACATCTGAAAAATTCATATAAATATCAATTAATGCTGCAGAACTCTTATTTCACTGGTAACTTACTGATGACAGAAACAGTGAAAATGAATGTTACAGTGCAACCTCTTCAAAGCAACACCCTTTGGGAGATGCAAAATTATGTCGTTGTTGAGAGGTTGCCGCAATAGAGAGGTTAAATAAACAGTCAAATAGTACAGTGGGGAATAAGCATGCTGTTGTTGGAGGGAGATTGATGCTCAAGAGAGGGCCGCTCCAGAGAGGTTGCACTGTATTTCTAAAAATGACATCAACTGCATTTGTTATAGATGAGCCATTAAACAGAAAGTAGTTTGTCCTTATTAAGACAATAAACCAAAAATCACCTGTTTCCTTCATGCTTAATAATAAAACATGACAAAATGAATACATGTACAGTCAAACCTGTGAACAAAGGCCACCCCTGGGAAAGACAACATGTGGCCTTTATTGTCAGGTGGCCTTTATTCAGAGGTCAGTTTGTTCTAAATAATCAGAGACAGTTTTTCAAAGAGTGATCTTTATTCACAGGGTGGTCTTTATTCTTAGGTAGCCGCAAACACAGGCTTAACTATAAACATATACATGCATATATGCCATATAAATATGTTGTTACATGTATATACAGGGTGATAAAATAATACTGATGCTATTTTCATTTCTTATCACATTGTGAAAATACAAATGCAAACATTCAAAAAGTCAGGTATCTGATTATTTGCACTATACTATGATCATTTTATTTATTAATCATTAGATTATATTGTTACACGTTTTCTATGCTTTAATACAAGTGTTTAGTAAAACATAATATTTCTCTTTCCATTTTATTTTCTGTAAAACTGCATGTAACTCAACTTAGTGGATTTTTCATAATGCAAAGAAAGACTGCGTGTCACGAAGATAAACGTGATGTGAAATGTACTGCTGTACATGTCAGCTGATAAAAAACTTACACTTTGGCATGTTGTTATAACTTCATAAATGTTTTAACTCTTTGCCTCAGAAGCATATTTTGGACTCTTCCAAATTTAAAGCAAATATAAAAAACGTCAATTTATTTAAGAAACTTTGGTTATTTCACCTGACAGTACAAAACATTGTGGCAAAAGAAGCTATCATTCATTACAAGCAATAGCTTCTTTTGCCACAATATTTTCAAAAGTTGTCTTCTTCAGATGTGGAGAAATGCAAAGGGTTAAAGCTCCTCATTAAAGCACTGATATTAAGAAATAGTTTAACATATAAATACATCATGGATTACATCCAAATATATCAGACTGCTGAAACTGAACTGATCTGTACATAGCTCCATAAAAGTAGCAATATTTTTCATCGAATTTGGACATTTCCACACAAATAGTTTAAGGTAGCGTAAGTGGCTACAAACGTAAAAATAAGCGAAAATGACATTTTAAGTTATTAACAATAATAAAATATCATACTATCATACCATGCAACAAAAAAATCGATCCGAATATGCAAAAATAGTGTTTTATCGCGATAAAAACTGCACCCCCATATCGACTCCACTTTATCAGCGAGAACGATCTAGGAGGCGGCGTTGTAAGGGGCTCCTTAAGGGCAAATTTGTATCAATCGATATTAAATTTGGTATCGCTTGCCGTATGTTAACACAAGTATTTGAAATTCGACAGTCTATCAACATCAAGCAGATTAAAATGCGAAATAAGAAAAATAAGGCTAAGCAAGGTGTTAGAGTGTTCTCAAAAATTGAAAAATGTAGTTAGAAATCTCTTTCTCGCGGAAGTTGGTTTACGAATGCTAAAGATACCGAACTGCATAAATCTATATCCCGTAAAAAACTTGACCATAGTGACGTGACATATTGTGAAAATGGAAACTTTGTGGTGGAAAATAACGTAATAAATATATAACTGCAACAATCATTTGATGTGCAAGAAAGGTGTGAATTCATTAACACCTCGGTCGATTGGGCTACTAACATCTAATGTACTTTTAATATAAAATATATGATGAAATAACTGATCCAGAACGGTGGTCTTATTGAAGTGTGATATCGATATCATACTCTAACGCCTTGTTAATTATACTATCAATATGGGTCAACTCAGACTTTATATATGTCGCATCACATATTTCTTTATGTTTTGGCGGGAGATATAATAAACAGCAATATGGTTTGCAGACACTTCATGCACCTTGCAATAAAACGCATACGATAAGAAAACGAGCTGTCAAAGATTGTTACCCTGTTAATGTTATTTTTACAAGTTTAATTAAATTTATATATTCCAGAGTCCGGTTTCAAACACAATTAAAGTTATAAAACTACAATATATTTCAATTGCCAGTAAATTAATACAGGGAGACTGGGTGAACGAAAATTATTATTTTCGCTTTTTCATTGATGTAATCAATAAAAAAAGTTATTTCAGCGTGCACTTTTATTAAGTAACTCTGTACATTTTGGTAAAATATTGAAAGCTATCAAACAAACAATAGGATGAAAAACAGTAACGTCTTATGGACATCGGACGTGCATGTTTATCGAGAATCTTATACTATTCTGTTGTATATCCAATTACCTTTATATATCAGTATGTTTTTAAATGATTACATTAACAGACATAAAACATAGACACTTTTCTACAAATCAATCACATCTTAAGTTCTTATTTTTACACTAAATGCATGGCTGCCTTTCATTTAATTTATACAGCGGTTTCCCCAGCCATCTTCAACTCGATTTCCCAATCAGCCGTTTTCCCGTTGAGAGCCTCTCGGTTGACGAGAAATCTGATGTACTGTGTATTGCATCGGTACGATATGATACTATTTTGACAAATAATTCGTAATTAAGCTCTTTAGAGTCATCTAAAATGGTGGGCGGTTCCACAAATCGATCTGCTAAAGACGAACGAATTTGATTGGTTATCAAATTTTAGTAGGCTGTATTAATTTATAGAATAATTGTTGATTACACAAGGTGATAATGATCTGACACTTTTATTGTTAATTTCTCGCTTAGAAAAAAACGCAGTGGGTGCTATTTTTGAACAAAGATTGCCGCCTTATTTGAAGATGGATTTCAAAGCGGTTTTCGGTATTTTGTAGCGGAAATGCTTATCTAGGGAACCGTGTCACAGAATTTTGATATTTATTTTCATTTTTTATCTATGACGTATTACGTAATTGTCAGCGGGGTTCAGGCTATGGAATTTCTTTAAAGTCAAATATCTATTGAATGGAGGGTGTTATCAAAAATCTGTGACACGGTTCCCTGCATGATACCATGATTGTTATTTTAAGTCTAAAGGTTGTAATATATCCTTATATACAGAGTAGTGATCTTTATTCAAAAATATGAAAATTACGTGCGATATTGGTTTATAGAAGACAGACCAAGTAAAATATTTGTTTCATATCACTTGCAATAGACTCTGTATAGTGGGTTTATTAATGTGTACAATTATGGATGACTTTTTAAAACTATAAATTAGTAAAACTTGATATCGCCATATAGCCACTCACGATACCTTAAATATAAATGAGACATTAATAATAGTCAAAATCATTCAGTGACCATCCCAATAACCGTACATGTATACATGTTCCAGCAATGTTAGAAAAAGCCAATTATACTTAATTTCTAACTTAAATGCTAATAAATAAATAAACATATTCATATGGTGCTAATAAAAACTAAAACTCACTGAAAAGTTAAGCTGTAAGACTGTATATCTTCCATGTCTAGTTCTGATTTAGTCACAAGTGTAGTACCGTTGACTTCGAACACATTTGGTTGACTTTCAGATAATATTGTTATCTGTAGTGGGTTGGGTAGTTCGTCTTTGTCTTGTACGTCAAATGTGAAAACCACAGTTCCAACAGCTGCTGACTCAGACACATTCATATTCTGTGCATCATCAAGTTTGTTGAATTCTGGAGCTTGAATACACAAAAATAAATCAACAACATGTGAAATCAAAGAATTATGTGAGATTAAAGTAACACTAGACAACAGGAGTCAATCAATTTGAATTCATGTTAAAATGTTAGTACGTATCAAATTGGTTTGATAGAACATTTGTACATTAATATAGAATATGAAATATGAGCCTCAGTTGAACCAGGCGGGCTCAGTATATTGTAGTCAGTGTCCACACTCAATCAGGTAAAGATCTACTACCAGAAAATTGGGATGTTTAATCAAATATAAATAAGTTTAGATGACAAGCATGAAAATGTACCAATGCCTATCAGGCTTCCTGAAAGTTGCTGGACAGTCGGACATGTCAGGCAAATTTTGAGTAGGCCCGATGACTTTTCAGCAAGTATCGGACCAGATGTCTGGCAGTTGGGCACAATTTACAGCATTTATCACTGGTTTATAATATATTCAGCCAGTCAAATTTTCATGCGGTCAAACAGAAATTCTATCTTTGCCTGACCAAATGTCAGGCAACTATTCTAGCAGTTTCGGAAAGCCTGGTCTATGGTAACAAACAAGAAATAAAAATACTACCTGTGTCTATAATAATGGTGAGTGTTTCATCAACAGTGAAAGTAGTGTCAGGGTCGTCTGTATCATTAACAGTGATTGTGAGTGTATACTCATCCTCAAAATTCAGAGGGGGTTGTCCAGGTGCATCATTTAGTGTGATTTTCCCCCCATCATCGATAACGAATTTATCAGAACCTTAAAAGAGTAAATAAACAAAAATTCAGGTTCATTACTTTTAACCAGTGACAGAATTAGAAGGTTTGGGCTGGGGGCAGAGAAGGGAGAATGATGAGAGAGAAGGGGAGAGGATAGACAAAAAGAGAGGAAGGAGAGTGGATAGGCAAAGGACAAAGGGAGAAGAAAGACAAAGGAAAAGGAAGACCGAAGGAGAGGAAAAACAAAGAGAGAAGAAAGAAGTGGAGAGAGGAAGGATGAGGAAAGAAGTGGAGAGAGAAGGTGAGAAAAAGAAACATAAAGCACCGACATGATTACAGGGTGATTACAGTGTGATTTTAAAGTGTGATTATGGTCCGATTACAGTGTGATTATGGTGTGATTACAGTGTGATGAATGTGTGAATATAGTGTGATTACGGGCTGATTATGGTGTGATTACAGTGTGATTATAGTGTGATGAATGTGTGAATATGGTGTGATGACGGGCTGATTATGGTGTGATGACAGGCTGATTATGGTGAGACTACAGTGTAATTACAGTGCGATTACATAATGATTATAATGGGCTTACCAGAAATTTCATATTTAAAATTCCTGTTATCATCAGTAATGTCATCATCTGTTATTGTGACTTGATAGACATCTGCTCCTACAAAAAAGAAAAAATCAACTTTAAATCATGTCATAAAAGTCTGTATAAAATGGACAATAGGGCCATGTTTACTATAAGTCACTCACCAGAGAATGAAACAGACAACAAACTCCAGGAAAAACAATCCAAGGATGTTGCAAGGTTGCTACAGACAGTTTGGTGAAGATGTATCATTTAATTCATGATATGTTGTTTAAAGGACTTCCATTTTTTTATTCTGTTATAAATATATAACAACATGATTGAGCATTTGGTATGAAAAGACTGAAAAAAGACCATTAAAAGATGCTACACACCAAGTTCAGTGAAGATCTATCAATATTTCATGAAGATGTGTTGTTTACTGGTTAATTTGTTTATTTTTAGTTCTGGTGACCCCTAAAAGGGGTCAGGTGGATTTATTTGAACAAACTTAATAGCAGGCTATTAATGGTAGATACAGGTCAAGTTTCAAACAAGTTGTGTCTCAGTAGTTCACTGTTCATGCTGGACTATCCATCCACTCTAAAAGCACATCATAAACCAATGGCTTTGGTGATATAATAATACATTTTGTAATTTGAATATTAGCATCCTCAATAACAAAAATAATATACTTGACCAAATCTAAAATCAATTACAAAACATACTGAACCACAGGTCTAGCTTGTGTAAGTGATTTTTCCATAAAAATAACAACATTTACATGTAATAGGTATTGTATATTCACTAACAAATGAACTATCCACTGATACTTAATATTCTCATCAGATCTGTACATACAAAACGTAATCTCCAGATAATGTGTTGTCTGTACACCTCAGATAATATGTTGTCTGTACACATCAGATAATGTGTTGTCTGTACACATCAGATAATATGTTGTCTGTACACATCAGATAATGTGTTGTCTGTAAACATCAGATAATGTGTTGTCTGAACACATCAGATAATGTGTTGTCTGTACACATCAGATAATGTGTTGTCTGTACACATCAGATAATGTGTTGTCTGTACACATCAGATAATATGTTGTCTGTACACATCATTTAATGTGTTTTATGTACACATCAGATAATGAGTTTTATGTACACATCAGATAATGTGTTGTATGTACACATTAGATAATGCGTAGTATGTAATCTCCAGATAATGTGTTTTATGTACACATTAGATAATGTGATGTATGTACACATAAGATAATGTGTTTTATGTACACATCAGATAATGTGTTTTATGTACACATCAGATAATGTGGTTTATGTACACATCAGATAATGTGTTTTATGTACACATAAGATAATGAGTTTTATGTACACATCAGATAATGTGGTTTATGTACACATCAGATAATGTGTTTTATGTACACATCAGATAATGTCATGAATGTACTCACCAGCCAGTATGCTATCTAAAATATGAACTGTCAGTGGCTTTGTTCCTGAAAATTCTGGCTCGTTATCATTGAAGTCTTCTACCTGCACCGTAACATTGATTGTTGAAGACAGAGTATTGTCTGATACCCTGGAAGAATTCAATATCAACAATGATTCTATGAACCCATATTTTGTTTATAGCGCATTACTGTCATAAAAATCATTGACTTATTTTTTTAAGAAATCACAATGTTGAAGTCATGCTGAAATAATTGATAGCTCAACAACTTTTTCTGTTATGGCCATTATAAGTATAGCAGAATTCATTGAGACTCCCCATTCTCCATGGTATCATTTTATATCATCTTTGTTAAATATTTTTAACAACCCCTTAAAAAAATACTCCTGAACATGGTTTTTTTCCAGAAGAAAAGACTCAACCTAACTCCACAGTGACTCAACCTAACTCCACAGTGACTCAACCTAACTCCACAGTGACTCAACCTAACTCCACAGTGACTCAACCTAACTCCACAGTGATTTGACCTAACTCCACAGTGACTCAACCTAACTCCACAGTGATTTGACCTAACTCCACAGTGATTTGACCTAACTCCACAGTGACTCAACCTAACTCCACAGTGACTCAACCTAACTCCACAGTGACTCAACCTAACTCCACAGTGATTCGACCTAACTCCACAGTGACTCAACCTAACTCCACAGTGACTCAACCTAACTCCACAGTGATTCGACCTAACTCCACAGTGACTCAACCTAACTCCACAGTGACTCAACCTAACTCCACAGTGACTCAACCTAACTCCACAGTGAAGAGTACACATTATACTCTACACCCTTGTGTACATATGATACACATGAATTATTCTTACAGAGTGGCACACCTTTAGAAACCAATTTTAACCAATTCATATCAAATATCCTTCATTCTTATTAATTTATTATCTTTTTACACGGTTAATACTCCTTTCCTTTATCTTTAATTTAAATGCGTGCTACATGACCGCTAGTAGTCGATGCACCATAAAACATAAAACACTATTAAATTAAATTAAATTAAATCAAATTAAATTACAGAGTAGAAATTTGAAACACTCTGAATGCTTTTACCAGATCTACCCTTTAGATTGATAACTATTTAGTATAACTTACGTTAATCTTATTTCAAATTCTATGGGATTGTTTTGATCCTCAACATCAAATTCACCTTGTTGTACTCCAGCATGTACCATTAACACCTTATTGGTGATATTAAACAATCCATTGTATTGACTATCCACCTAAATAAGAATTGAATTGTGAAAATATTTACTGGTATATATTAGAATAAGATGTATGCAATATTTGGCAGACAGAAATCAGAAAACTGTACATTATGCTAACAACCCAATGTTAAAATTTGTTTATAAACAGCCAGCATCACTCTAGATAATGGAAAGGGTTTGAATGGCATGATATGTTAACTGTCTTGAAAATTAACTTTATGAAAGATTCAATACACAAATTTACCATTGTTAAAAGAAATGTAAGTTGATCTACATCACCATCATCTTCATCACTAGCTTCTAAAGTGACTAACTCATCACCTTCAAAGTCTGTCTCACACATGTAGATCACATCATTGTTCACAGGATGAGTAAACACAGGTCCTGATAAAAGACAAGTATATTTCAAACATAGCGTTAAGGTATAACTCTAGGTATTTACCTAACACTGATATTTTTAAAAATGCTTTTGTTATAATGGGCTCATCTGTTTGGATCCATCGTCAAGGAAACATTAAGAGGTAGAAAACAGGACACAGTTCATGTATCTACATGACAATTTGAAGGAATTTGTCTCTCATCAGTTAGCTTCAATATTTAATCCTAACATAATATTGGAATTTAGACAATTCGTAGGCTTATTACTACATCCCCATACCTCAAAGTTTGGCATTATTGAGATTTTGGTATCATTTTTTTGTTTCAATGAGCTCTTCATACTAGGGTTAATCACAATTTTACAAACCCAAAAAACTTCAAATGCGATTTTTTCAAAATAAGAAACAATGACATACAGGTTTGTAGATATAACCTGACAAATTGTTAACACAGAAAAGGTGGACAAGGTCAGTACTGGTAGGTAAGTCAAGATCCCAGGGTAGGTAAGCAGTTCTCTGATATACTGAAAGAAGCTTTAAAATCGTTCAATCAGATCAGAGGTAAATGGGTTTTCATGTCATTGTTGATAATTAATTACAGTAAAAACTCATTATATCAAAAACGCTTATATCATATTCTCTCTTATATTGATATTATTATGAAGTCCTGAATTTTATCCTTCTTTTTACATATCAAAAAAGTGAATTCTTTTGAATTTTTGGTCTTGATATTTTTGTATATTTAAGTAGATTTTCGGTCCCAAACATCGATTTTCAACTCCACAGTGACCATCTATGTGAAACCAATCAAGTCACTGACTAGCAAAAGAATTTTTCGCATCTTTACCTCCAACAAACACCTATTAATTTCTTATCCAATCAGATATTTTTGTACTGAATAATGAAATTGATATTTAATTATGACTATTATGTAAACATGTCGGTGTTTATGCTCGCAATTATAAAATTAATTTGTGTGAATAATTATTATGTCTGTAATGTTTTTTTTTATTTGTGTTTTTTATGTAAATTTGCATGTTTTAAATACATCGAAAGTATAAAATCTGTGTAACACAAAATAGCCCAATTAAATAACACACAGACAATCGCACTAAAAAGTAGACCCAGTCGTCCTTATCTATATATCGAAGTTAGTTTATATCAAACTATTTTGTGAAGTCCCTTGAACTTCTATATAACAAGCTTCCACTGCACTTATACTTAAAACTGCCCAACTTACCTTATTTCTTACTTTTTCATTTCAATGACCTCATGAGAAACTATTGTTACTAATAATCTCATTTTTACTTTGCAGAATTCATTCTTAGGATAGGAAGTAACCAAGAGAGCCAAATAATCACAAAATTACAAACTTCCATTAAATTTATCAAGTGAAGATTGCATGAGAACTCTTCAACTTAGAGAGCAGATTTTGTCTAATCATCATTTTTTTGCTGAATCATGGTCTATAATTCAAGAGTGCCAGTAGCAATCAAACAACCAATGAAAAAGTTTTTCTCTGGAGTTTTATGTCACACCAACAGTAAGGGTCTTTTTGGCAACTTTTCTAACATTAATGGTGGAGGTAGACCACAGGCATACACCTGCATAGAACTATTGACCTTCATTAAACCAACATGACAGTTTCATCAGATGTGAAACTTGTCTGGTCCCAAGAGGGATTTGAATGACAAACAGAAAAATTCAGAAGAGAAATATTTAATTAAAATGTTATCTGAAGAACTTTAAGACATCACATTGACTTATATTAGAAAACATAACAGACAGTGATGAAAACTGACCTACTGCATCAAATGAATTTGACAAGATTAGACAAGGAAGTTTTGACATATTTATTAAACACCAATCAGTTTAAAGTTTGTTTTACTTTCTCATGTTTCACACTTATTATGTTTTCTCATATTCAGAACCTGGAGCTCTCATTTCAGGGTTCAGCCGCAGTCATGGTCCAGTGGTTAGTGTGCTGGATTTGTAACCTACAGATCCGGGTTGGAATCCCGGTCACGGCAGGTCATACTCTTCTATGAAAATATGACAAAAATGTCGATTTTCCTCAATATGTGGAAAAGTTGCCAGCCCCTTGTGGAAGGGTAAGTTAGTAGTGGTTAGTATACAGTCCAGGAAAACATGGTTAGGTGAACCGGTCGCCATATATAACCAAAAAAATTGTTGAAAAACGGCATTAAACCCCAGTGGCAATGAGTCATTTCAGGGTTCAAACGTAGATACACTTCATTAGATATAAAAAATCATCTTAAACTTCAATTATAATCTCACCGTGCCAAATAAAATTCACTACATATGAATAGCTTGAAACTACAGTACAACTGCAACAATAAGTTGTATTAAAAATTACTTACGATGAATCAGTATTAATGTGAGAGTAAAGGTAGCGCTACGCTGTGGTTCACCATCATCTGTTGCCACTATTTCAAGTTCATGCGTACTATTCAATGCGGATAATGATGAAATTATCTCAATATTGTTACCATTTAGGGTGAAGAAATCCGTGTCTACAATGATAATAATAAAAACAATAAAATGATATCATAATTATAGCTACAAGGAGAACAAAATAATGAAGTAATGAAGCTATATAAATTATATAAAATAAATCATGATAATAAAATCTGAAACTATGACAATAATAGTAACGATAATAAAATCACATTAACAATCGATATTTCATATTTGATTATAAATATGACCCTAGAATCCATGAGTGTTGATAATTAGACTGAAAACTGTCAAAAATACTTCTAAAACAAATGAAAATTTAATCCTAATATCTACACAGCATAGTCATAAGAACCATAGCAAGTTGACACATGCAGTACTCTACAATAAAACAATGTATGATACTTTATTAATTCAGAAATTGTAACTAGGCAACAATAATGGCAAATAATGTCATTGTTGATTTTTTGATAATAAAGAACAGACTCTCTGATTGAAAAAACGTCTTCCTGTCATTTTCTGGTGTTCAAATGCAATTGTTTTGTTTGTTTACAATTGAAATACAACAAGATGACAAGAGCTGTCACAAAACCAGGTTTTTATTCACCAGACACACCATTCCTACATTTAGTAGTGTGGAAACATTTTGCCTATAAAATGTTTGATTTTAATAGCTCATAGTAACAGGCAAAATAAACAATGTGAAAAACAGCCAAGGTCAGGCTTGAATATATTTAACCTGTATAATTTTATAACAATCAAGATCATTAAAAAGAAAAATTAGCATTGATTCAAAAAGTAAGTCAATATGTTGATAAGTAATTTTATTTCAGTCATACCTGGAGCTATTTTGATTGATACCAGATAAAGCAGTGTACTTACCAGATATAGATAACGTTATTTCATTGTCGTCTGCATCAGATACAGTAACAACCCAAAGTAAGTTATCATCTGCAATCACGAAAAATTATCTGTCTAAGTGACCCAATTATCATAAATACTAATTCAAAGTATGATTGACATTGGAAATTCTGAACATTGGAAATTCTGTACAGACCTAGTTTTTATCAGGTAAATATTCAAAAATATATATACCTACAGGGATTAGTTACTAATGTTTATCATGCAAATGTATGAGCGGAATGAACATTCATAATCTATTGGTACATTCGCAACATAACCTCATCTGGATCACAATTAGAATCATCAATTCACACTAAGACGATATTTTCAGCATTACTTTAACACACAGTCAGTTTAAGCAATATCAGGGTTTGTCTTTGTCTTAATATTCTAAATAAAAATTTGGTTTCTAACTGTGCATGACAAGTTGTTTCCTTTAGGTATGATGGAATCAATGAGGTCACAAGTCTAAAGTCAGGCTTTTTTTCTGCTTTTTATTTTTTACTCTGGTGGGTTAACATCGCACCAACAGCCAGGGTCATTTGGCAACATTCCAACAGTGGAGGAAGACCCCGTGCTTACGCCTGGGTAGAACCACCGACTTTCCTTAAGCTAATTGGACAGCTTCCTCCCATGTGAAATTTTGTCTCAAGTGGGATTAGAACTCACAGCAGTAAGGGGCTAGTGGTTACAGGTCAGAGACCACAACCACTCAACCATGAAGGCAAGTATTTATCTATTGCAGGCAATGAAACATGAATTAACAAGAACAGACATTTGCACTTCTAATAATATTATGACCATATCAAAGAGGGTTTATTCAGATATCTAATGACACATGGTGCATTATAAAGAAAGCAACTACAATATATACAAAACATTGACACTAATATCCGCTTTGGGGGGGGGCACACAATCTGTCTTAATATTGAGGGTGTCTCAATATCATCTTAAATATACTAGTATGGGAAAAAGCCTGAAGACTTGTTTGAAAATAAGTTTTTTTTGTAATAAGGTGGTGTTGACATTGAACAAGGTGGCTTTACTGCAGTTAGTCAGTGTTATGCAAAGTGTTGTTAAAAGTTTGCAACTATCATTGATGATTTTTGATAAAAGATATCATTTCAAATTCTATGTTTTACCGGCATATTTTACCTGATGACCAAACATTTATAAACACAACTAGAATATTGATTTATTATTCTAAGAGAGAAACTTGCTATTTTCAAAAGCATCCCTAGCCACTTCTTTAGTCTGAGCAGTTCCGTCTGTGAAAGTGGGGTCAAAATCATTAGAAGCTGCAGCACCAGTGTTTATGATGTTGATGGTAATATCAGACCAGCTTCCACTACCTGTGCTTGTAACTCTAATAAACAAATAGATAAAGGTTTTCATCTTTACTGTTTTGGCATCAAATTACTTCAAGTTTCCTTAGAAATCTTTTTGATACTTAATGCATTAATTATTTTCTGTTTTCATCGAGCCACTTATCTGTTTTCATCTAGCCACTTATATTAATTTTGATAGCAATGCAATAAATAGAGGATCTTGAATGAGTGCTCATTCCTTACCATTTTTATTAAATGAGTTGACTAAATAATATGACACGAGGCTCTGCCGAGTGTCATATTGTTTTTGTCAACGAGTTTAATAAAAATGGTAAAGGATGAGCACGAGTGTAAGATTCTATTTATTACATAACCGTAAAAACGACCACAGAAAATGAAACAGACTACAGGATGACGTCAAGATGACGTCAGTACAAGACGTCTAGTGTAGACTGTTCACTACGGTGCGCAAAAAAGTAGTGCATGTTTCAATTAATCGTTTGGCGATAAAATGCAAGATAAAAGACATAAAATCGTTATTTTATTTACACAAACATCATTTTATTAATTAATAAAATCATTCCGAATCGAAAGTCGACCATGTGTACAAATATCGTAGTAGTGTAGTAATACAAAATATGCAAATATAGTGATTTGGCTAATTTGAATATTTATTGCACGGTTTGGCAGTCCCGAACGATATTTCTGGCACGGGTTTATGGCACACCTGGACCGCAGGTTATGTGATAAATAAGAAATAAAGAATATAATAATGAATCATAAATATCATTTTTTATGGAATACAAATGTAATTATTGAATGACATTATATTTTATTGTTGTTAGTAAGAACCATCATGTTATTAGTAAGAACCATCATGATATTAGTAGTAACCATCATGATATTAGTAAGAACCATCATGTTATTAGTAAGGACCACCAAGTTATTAGTAAGAACCACCATGTTATTAGTAAGAACCTGGAATTAGTTAGAACTTCCATGAAATTTGAAAGACATGAGTAAAAACCATATTGATATTAGTAAGAACCTTTACAATATTAGTAAAAAGTTTCATGATATTAGTAAGAACCTTCATGACATTAGTAAGAACCTCCATGACATTAGTAAGAACCTTTATGATATCAGTAAGAACCTTCATGATATCAGTAAGAACCTTTATGATATTAGTAAGAACCTTTATGATATTAGTAATATCATATTCCTCTGCCAAATGACAAGTGCATTATTTAATATTTTGATATTGTCTCAGATGAAAAGAGGCCGTATTCTGTGATTTAGATAGAATGGGTTTTTATTGGCCAAGACCCAGACATTAGTACCAGCGTTTTTTTTCACTGGGTTTAATGCCATTTCCAATGATTTTTCAGTTATACATGGCAGTTGGTTCACCTAACTAGTTTTCCTGGACTGTATTTTTCCTGGACTTGCCAGGTTATAAGTCCAGCGCACTTACCACTGGACCACATGGGTGGCTCCCTGAGCATTTATTGTGAGTCACAATGTTTCATCTGTCTCAAAAACAAGTGTGGGATGGGGAGGGGGGGGGCTCAAATTGAGAATGATGATAAGATTAAGCAGGATAAAATATGGAAAAACAATAAGGAAACCGACAAAACCTATGGCTCCCTTTTTTGAAGAGGTCATATAATCCTGAGTATTGTTATAGCATTACATGATGCAATCAATGGGTATGATGAAACCATGTGTCAATTTGTGCGATAGTGTGAAATAGGACAATAAAAATACAACAAAGTAAGTGACAGCATGTTAGTGACGGTCGTCAGATCACAGTCTGTGTCAGTCATCAGATCTTAAGCCCATTTCACATAGCTATACAGCAACATTTTTTGACAAAGAGCATGACTTTGCCTGGACTCTGCAAGACTGTCGTTCAAATTTGCAATGTCGCAGATGTCACAAGCTCACTTTCTTTGCTGATGTAATGGCCTTATGGTGTCTACAAGTTGACTCATGAACTGTATGGCTTTTGCTGGTTGAACGTGCGAAGACAACAAAGTGGCATGTTCGCACGACTGTCATGCGGTGATTGTGAAGCTGCCGTACAAAATCTCAAGGCAGCTTCACTTACAACTGCAATAAGAATCTGCAGTTTCAGTCTTGCAGTATGTGCGATGGGTGCGCATTTGTAGTGATTGTGTCGGCAGCAGAAATCATATGAAACAAAACTCGCACAGCTAATGTGAAACAGGTTTTACACTGAATAAATATTCCTTTGATTTGATAATAAAAAGTAAAATCAGAGTTCTAGCAAGGAATTGATTGTAGTATTTATTCTCTACAAAACTTGCTTATATCTTCAGATGTGCAGAAAAATACTTACATTTAATAAAATATGCAACAGTAAAGTTTGATCATAATTATGCATTACTTACATGTTTATACAGAACACTGAAATGTAACCTTAATGAATGACATTTAATTCCTAAAATGAGCATTTGGTGTGATTTTTATATGACAATCTGGAGTTATGTCC
Organism: Lutraria rhynchaena; assembly: GCA_008271625.1. NCBI lineage: Eukaryota > Metazoa > Mollusca > Bivalvia > Venerida > Mactridae > Lutraria > Lutraria rhynchaena. The sequence goes on from VIBL01000020.1 coordinate 3,926,775, forward strand.
CCTAACCTATTTACCTTACAACCACTCTGAATGTGGAAATAGTTGTTGCTTGAAATGTATCAGGATCACATTTTAAAAAGTATGTATATTCGCTTGACTTGTAATAAGCTTGAAAACCTCCATTTGGCACCTGCTCTGCAACTCTGTAAAAATAAACACAATCATGTATCAAACTGCAGCAAAGCCCTTAATACAATACCCTGTAGGCCTTCCTTAGAAAATATCTGTTAACAAGTCTGTGACCAAATCATCATAAAATCCAACATTTTTTAAGCAATTTTGTAAAAAATTTTGTTCGGTCTTCATTCCAGATTTTCATTTTGTGTACATGTACCAGCATTTTAACAATAAATAAATAAAAATAAGTAAAAATGCACATCCACCTATCCATTGCCAAAAGGTTTTAGTACTGAAATCCAGGGTTACTGGACAGGTCAACTGCTTGTTGGTACATAAATGAAATACCATTAAAATCAGGCCTAATACCAGGAAGTTCGAAATTACGAATTTGAAACGGACTGCTTCACAAAATGAATAAATTGAATTTGTTTTAGCTTAAATGAACAAACAGTCTGAGAGTAATCATTCTAAAAGTAATATAGTTATACACAAAGTATGTACATGAAATACATTTAAAATCATGGATCCACATTAAAATCTAAAAAATCCACATAAAAATACATTCCAATTTGCTAACATAATTATCCATATACATGTGCAAAAAACACCAGTTTGAGATCTGAATCCTGAGATTTGGTACCTGAGATCTGAGTTCTGTGATTTGGTAGCTGATATTTGAGTTCTGAGATTTGGTAGTTGAGATTTGAGTTCTGAGATTTGGTAGCTGAGATCTGAGTTCTGAGATTTGGTAGCTGAGATTTGAGTTCTGAGATTTGGTAGCTGAGATTTTAGTTCTGTGATTTAGTTGCAGAAAATTGAGTTTTGAGATTAGGTAGCTGAGATCTAAGATTTGGTAGCTGAAATCTGAGTTCTGTGATTTGGTAGCTGATATTTGAGTTCTGAGATTTGGTAGTTGAGATTTGAGTTCTGAGATTTGGTAGCTGAGATCTGAGTTATGAGATTTGGTAGCTGAGATTTGAGTTCTGAGATTTGGTAGATGAGATTTTAGTTCTGTGATTTAGTTGCAGAAAATTGAGTTTTGAGATTAGGTAGCTGAGATCTAAGATTTGGTAGCTGAAATCTGAGTTCTGAGATTTGGTAGCTGAGATTTGGTAGCTGAGATCTGAGTTCTGTGATTTGGTAGCTGAGATCTGAGTTCTGAGATTTGAAAGCTGAGATTTGGTAGCTGAGATCTGAGTTTTGGTAGCAGAGATCTGAGTTCTGTGATTTGGTAGCTGAGATCTGAGTTCTGAGATTTGAAAGCTGAGATTTGATAGCTGAGATCTGAGTTTTGGTAGCAGAGATCTGAGTTCTGAGATTTGGTAGCTGAGATCTGAGTGATAAGATTTGAGTTTTGATAACTAGAATGAGTTTGTTTCCTGAATAGATAAGAAAAGCAATGGCATTAAGACACTGGTCAGGTTTCCATTGATTTAGATATTATCAGCACACACCTCCATTTTGTATTTACCATGTAGTAGAAACATACAACCTCGAAACCACATGCAGTTCAACATGTTACAATTCAAAAAGAATTAAAATTTTGTACAGATGACAGAATGACTGCGAAGCCTTGAAAAACAATCAAATTACAAACTAATCTAGTCCATTAAGATCTGAATACTGATGTACAGAAAAAATCTGATATTGACATACTCATAATTTACTGCAGTCCGATCAGTTGATGCGGCGTACAATTCTGTTAAATCATTGCATGCACCACTGACTGTAAAGTCTTTTGATAATTCGTGTTCCCCTGTTCTAGAAGGATTTTGCCAACTAGGTGAAGTAGCATTGCAAAGCCAACTCATACCTAAAATAATAAAATATTTTTTTTACACACAGCTGGAAGCACTAACACAACTGGCGCTAAGAAATGGCCATAAAAAAAGCTAAAGTTTGTGCTACAAACAAGACGTCGTAGTCTAGAGGTAGAACATCCGACCTCTGATCCGATGATCCGAAGTCCTGAGTTCAAATCCCAGCTTTGACAGGTTTCATTCATAAACTTATCACTCCCATTTTTGGATGCAGGACTGGTGTGGTGTCCAGGTAGTGGACTCGAGCATGTTTAATATACGCAAAATTGCTTGTTTCGCAATATTGCACTAGAATAAATTAGTATAAGAGATCAAAACATGTACTCAAATGAGTACAAAAGATAAAATTGACAAGATGCATTATACATTTTGAAAGTCTGCATCATAGGACACAATATCAGTGCCATAAAACACCATATTTGTGTCACACAACACCACATCATTGTCATGGATCACCACATCTGTGTCCTGTAACATCACACCTGTGTCATGTAACACTATATCTATGTTAGTTATCACCACACCTGTGTCGTGTAACACTATATCTATGTCGTTTAACACCACACCTGTGTCATGTAACACTACAACTGCATCATATAACACAATATCTATGTTAGTTAACACCACACCTGTGTCATGTAACACTGTATCTATGTCATTTAACACCACACCTGTGTCATGCAACACTATATCTATGTCATGTAACACCACACCTGTGTCATGTAACACTATATCTATGTCATGTAACATCGCACCTGTGTCATGTAACACTACAACTGCATCATATAACACTATATCTATGTTAGTTAACACCACACCTGTGTCATGTAACACTACAACTGCATCATATAACACTATATCTATGTTAGTTAACACCACACCAGTGTCATGTAACACTATATCTATGTTAGTTAACACCACACCTGTGTCATGTAACACTATATCTATGTTAGTTAACACCACACCTGTGTTATGTAACAATAAATCTATGTCATGTAACACCACACCTGTGTCATGTAATACTATGTATTTAAATTATGTGCATTAGAATGTTGTACATATTTCTAATGTGTAATAAGTATCCCTATGTTGATGAACATTTAATTGACTAGATACTGTATGGATTGGTTCATATAAATAACATACCTGAAAAAACTACAGCTATCACACATGCCTTGAAACTAGCAGACATCCTGAAAACAATTAAAATGTAAAAAAATCAAAGACAAATGGATACAAATGAACAGACACCATTATTATATTCCCCTTCCCTTTTGGTGGAGGTAGAATGAAACAAGTTGGTTTAAAATGAACAGTAAGATACTAGAGCAAACTGAAGAATTTTTGACACTTTAAGTACATTGGTGAAAATTTTTGTTTCATTCTTTGCGAGGAAGGTAAATGGAATAGCATGACGTCATAAAATATATGTCAAATAGAGCTGTTGAATGTGTGTTTTACGTCTACTGCATGGGTCTATGACCTTTCATCGATGAAAGGTAAACTGTAGTAATTTCCCTAAGTGTTTTGAGAAAAATAGATGGAAGATAAACAGCAGTATGAAAGTCAGGTTTGTATCACATGTGAAGTAATATCAAAATTCCAAATTTCAAACTTAAATCCAGATGCACAAAGTTTCATACTCAATCAAATCTTAATTGTGGCTTTTTGTTGAGCTCTACACAAGCAGGCCTGACAAGTGTCTGATATCTTAGGTACAATATATCATCAAGTTCTGAAGTCAATGTCATAAATTATTCCATTAATTTAATAAAAGACAGTTAAATTATTTCACTGAATATCCACCCAGACCCAGACAGTAATTCACAACTTGAAGTTGATCAGTGGTTTGTACATTATCAACAGCCATTATCTTGTATATAATCTACAACCCTCATGTTGTATATAATCTAAAACCCTTATCTTGCATATAATCTACAAACCATATCTTGTATATAATCTGCAAACATTATCTTGTATATATAATCTACAACCCTTATCTTGTATATAATCTACAACCCTCATCTTGTATATAATCTACAACCCTCATCTTGCATATAATCTGCAAACATTATCTTGTATACATAATCTAAACCCTTATCTTGTATATATCATCTACAGATCTTATCTTGTATATAATCTACAGCCCCTATCTTGTATATACTATCAACAGACCTTATCTTGTATATACTATCAACAGACTTTATCTAGTATATATCATCTACAGACCTTATCTTGTATATACTATCAACAGACCTTATCCCGTATATATCATCTACAGACCTTATCTTGTATATAATCTACAGACCTTATCTTGTATATAATCTACAGACCTTATCTTGTATATAATCTACAGACCTTATCTTGTATATAATCTACAGACCTTATCGTGTATGTAATCTACAGACCTTATCTTGTATATAATCTACAGACCTTATCTTGTATGTAATCTACAGACCTTATCTTGTATGTAATCTACAGACCTTATCTTGTATGTAATCTGCAGACCTTATCTTGTATATAATCTACAGACCTTATCCCATATATACTATCTACCATCCATAACTGGTATATCATAAAAATCTAAAGATTTATATTTGTTGATATACAATATATTAAAATAGTAACATATGTCATCAAGGTAAACAGTAACTTTATATTCAAACTTACATAAAGTTAGTGTGCTTTAAAAACACATTGAAATTAATTTAAATATTACTACATACCTTTTTCGCGTAGCTAAAATATTTTGTTTACAGGTAATCCTTGCGATTAGTAATTTACTTTAACACTTCATAACATACGTTCTTGACTGTATATTTTTTGAAATCGGACAACTTTATACGTAATGTAATCAGATATCTGTTGTAAACATGGTAGTGGTTATTGAAATTCATATTTGCGTCTTATATAGAGGCATCCACCCATTTCAATTCATAAAACTGTTTCCATAAAAAAGTTCATGAACAAAGCAGTTGTCTCTACGCATATTTGATTATAGTTATCTTAACTATTAGTAACTTTACTGCAATGTTAAATGAAGAATGTAAATCTTTCAATTTCTTTACGAAGGTCTGAATGGATTCATTATATGACAAAATTGGATAATAAAGTACTAAAATTAGGCAATTAGTGTTCTATTCATCTAAAATTTTCTACCGCTGAAAGTACAATGAAGATGATGAATTCATTTATACTGTAAATAACTTATAGGTCAGTAACATTCATAAGTGAAATCATTCAATTTAAGTATTCACCTGTGTACCAATTGAAGAAATTGGGACACCAAGAGAAAGAAAGGAGCAGAAATTCTGACAGAGGTTATAAGAAAGAGAGGGAAACATAGGTTCTGATAGAAGAGAGAGAAACATAGGTCCTGATAGAATAAAGAGAAACATAGGTCCTGATAGAATAGAGAGAAACATAGGTCCTGAGAGGAGAGAGGGAAACATAGGTCCTGAGAGGAGAGAGGGAAACATAGGTCCTGATAGAATAGAGAGAAACATAGGTCCTGATAGAATAGAGAGAAACATAGGTCCTGATAGAATAGAGAGGGAAACATAGGTCCTGAGAGGAGAGAGGGAAACATAGGTCCTGAGAGGAGAGAGGGAAACATAGGTCCTGAGAGGAGAGAGGGAAACATAGGTCCTGAGAGGAGAGAGGGAAACATAGGTCCTGAGAGGAGAGAGGGAAACATAGGTCCTGAGAGGAGAGAGAGAAACATAGGTCCTGATAGAATAGAGAGAAACATAGGTCCTGGTGGAGGAGAGAGGGAAACATAATTATGATCACTTTGTTGTGTTTGGGTTGTTATAATAAGGAAGACCTTTATGAATCAGTATTTTATTTTAATATTACAGGATGAACAGATACGACAGCTTGTACATTTTGGGCTTGATATACCTCTTAGCAAGTGTATCATAGTAGCAGTATGATTGGTAAAACAAAATAGTGTCTGCAACTATTTGCAGAACTACTTCTTGTGTAGTATTTTTAAAGACACTTCATTCATTGCACTGTGGTCAATTGTAAACATCAACAATATGTTTTTATGGCCTCGTTATACATATCGTCAAGAATTTCACACAGATAAGAAAATAGAATAACACTGATTGTACTTTTAGTTTCAACAGTGTAAGTAATATCAAAGAACAAAATTTCCATTACTATGCTGTTTTTTTTTAAAATACATTTCTTGATAATTTTAGAAATGAATATAAAGCTTGTCTAAGGCCAGAATGTTTTTTGTAAGAATCCACCTTCATTTTTGCCATTTTCAAAATTAAACCACTTACTTTACATTCTCTTCATTTTTGCCATTTTCAAAATTAAAGCACTTACTTTACATTCTCTTCATTTTTGCCATTTTCAAAATTAAACCACTTACTTTACATTCTCTTCATTTTTGCCATTTTCAAAATTAAACCACTTACTTTACATTCTCTTCATTTTTGCCATTTTCAAAATTAAACCACTTACTTTACATTCTCTTCATTTTTGCCATTTTCAAAATTAAAGCACTTACTTTACATTCTCTTCATTTTTGCCATTTTCAAAATTAAACCACTTACTTTTTTTTTTTTTTTTTTTTTTGCCAATCCAGTTCAATACTGTGACTTGAAACAAAATTTGATTTTGAAATCTTGATATCTTCATGTTTTTTTTCTGGAATTTAACATTGCATCAACAGCTAGGGTCATTTGGTGACTGTTCCAGCTTTCATGGTGGAGGGAGACCAAAGGTGTACACCTGAGTAGACACACTGACCTGCAGCAAGTTGGCTGGACAACTTTTCTTTGCTCTAAAAAAAAGAAAAATGACACACTGGGTTTCTTTTAATACTGGAAATTTCTGAAATTTAATTCTAATTCCAGTGACTTTATATCGGGCTGGAAATTTTCCATGAAATAAAAAAAAATACCCTGACTTAATATTTATATAGAACTGATTAATTGTGTAATACAAGGCAGAAAATAATGTTCCAGATGTGGGGCTCAAACCCATGACTTGCTTGCAAGTCAGCTGCTCTATCAACTGAGCTAATCAGGATGACGAGCACACATACTATAAACAGTTATACATGTATTATACAGCCCCGTTACAATTGATTTTTGGTAGCTGTACAATGAAAGGTGGTTGTTTGGGCAATGATCAAATTACTACAGTGATGTCATTCCTTTCATCTTTCAGTCCTACATTTCTATTAGGGTACAGATTATATCAGATAGTCGTCTAATATTAATGTGTCATTTCATTGAAGAGGCTACCCATGAGTTTTATGCAAGATTGAAAGCTACTTTCATATATTTCAATTTAACATCTTCTATCACCAATTTATCATTTTTCATACATTCAAATAATTAAGACAAACTTTAATACCAAAAGCTGTATTTTAAGTCTGATGTAACCGTCCAACTGTCCAAAATGCAAAACATTGAATTCCCCGTGGTGCTACACACCTCATACAATCCAATATTTTACATAAAGGACAGTGTGAGGCTTATATCTACTACATAAATGTACCTGTATTTACTGCGTTGTTATTCATTAAGCTGTATTACATCATACGAAAATATTAAAATTAGAGACAACATGTGTTTGCTTCCTGGTGATTGTATTATTGACATTTTACCTCGAAGTCTACAACACTAGACATTGTAGAAACATCACTGGTACAAAAAACATATTGGGTGTAACCATGTAACTATGTAAAGAAATGTTTCAATTATAACAAGGATAGCCAAGCCATAAAATAGTCTGAGTAATCCTAGATGATCAAATTTCTGTTGTGAGTGCAAAAAAATGATTCAGACATAACGTTATCTTACAAAGTCAATTCAAGCCTTCAGTAGTATATGGGAGACATAGAAAGTTGACATTTGATTCTGGATTTCACATTGGTGTGTTCACATCTATCATAAACAATAGTGAATTGAAGTGAACATGTAAAATAATAGCCATTCATTGAAATTTGTGATATACCTGGCATAACCCCCATAGCTAAAAGTTAGTTACCTAAATAAATCCCTATAGATAAAAGTGATTTACCAGCTGGATTAATCCCCATAGATAAAAGTGATATATCTGGATAAATCCCTATAGAAAAAGTGATATACCAGCTGGATAAATCCCCATATCTAAAGGTGATATACCTGGATAAATCCCTATATCTAAAGATGATATACCTGGATAAATCCCCATATCTAAAAGTGATATACCTGAATATATCCCCATATCTAAAAGCGATATACCTGGATAAATCCCCATATCTAAAAGTGATATACCTGGATATATCCCCATATCTAAAAGTAATATACCTGGATAAATCCCCATATCTAAAAGTGATATACCTGGATATATCCCCATATCTAAAGGTGATATACCTGGATAAATCCCCATATCTAAAGATGATATACCTGGATAAATCCCTATATCTAAAGGTGATATACCAGCTGGATAAATCCCTATATCTAAAAGTAATATACCTGGATAAATCCCCATATCTAAAAGTGATATACCTGGATAAATCCCCATATCTAAAAGTGATATACCTGGATAAATCCCCATATCTAAAGGTGATATACCTGGATAAATCCCCATATCTAAAGGTGATATACCTGGATAAATCCCCATATCTAAAGGTGATATACCTGGATAAATCCCCATATCTAAAGGTGATATACCTGGATAAATCCCCATATCTAAAGGTGATATACCTGGATAAATCCCCATATCTAAAAGTGATATACCTGGATAAATCCCCATATCTAAAGGTGATATACCAGCTGGATAAATCCCTATATCTGAAAGTGATATACCTGGATAAATCCCCATATCTAAAAGTGATATACCTGGATAAATCCCCATAGATAAAAGTGATATACCTGGATAAATCCCCATATCTAAAGGTGATATTCCTGGATAAATCCCCATATCTAAAGGTGATATACCTGGATAAATCCCCATATCCTGAAACAACAGTCACAATACTGAATTGAACCCCCAAACCCCCTTTCTACTTTTAGTAGCTTACCAGCTAGATGAAAAAAATTCTACACCTCTACTGAAGTCACCAGAATGTGTTAAGGCTGAATTTACAATTGTTCATGTATGTGACATGACAGAGACGGGAAAATGTATATCCAATATCAACAGTAACACATCATGAGCAGATTATAAAACATTTGCTACTAAACATGAAATGTAGGTTAATTTGTGTCCTTACAAAAATTGATGGTTCAGGGTTGTTAAATTTCTTTTCACAATAATTTGTAGCATAATACCAAGATATTCAAATCAAATGAAGTACTTCTGAACAATAACCTACAACACAATCAGTTTTACCTCTTCACAAATATGTGATAAAAGAATGATTGTTTTGCCTGTACGGAGTTAGCTGTTTAGTTCAGGTATGGTGTAAAGGATTTAAAAATCAAACCCTGAAGTAGAATTAATGTATACAGAATAGGGTTATATGACAGACATACAAGCTGGAAGCCAGTCAGGTTTAGGGAGAACATAACAAGTTAACAGGAGACCATTACTTTGATAGATATCTCATCATTGTTAACATTGGAGTGGTTAATGCTGAAAATCAGTACGGTTAACAGTCTAAATACCTTTTTTCTGGGCATTAACCGAATAACAATGGAAGACACTTGAGAATTAAATGGTTACTGCCCATGTCCTGAATACATTATCAACATTTTTATTACATTAACATCGCGTTACATCTGATCATGTTTCACAGTGTTTACAAGTATTTCTATTCAATTGCCATGTATAAAATTAAACATATTCATATGTGTTAACAAATGACCAATGCCAGTTTGTGCGTTGACATCATTGCTGAGTCTTTTAGAATTATGTATGATACATCTTCAGACAGACTTCACAATTCATGAAAATATGAAGTAACTATAATTGTCAACATATATCTGGCAGTCTACTACAATTGCAGAACTCATTTAAAGGTACATGTATTTCTATTTTTAACACTGGCAGCCCCTAAAATGGGCTGACCATTTTTATTTCAGTAAACTTGATAGAGGACTAATTACGGATGCTACAAACCAAGTTTAGTAAGAATCCATCCATTGATTCATGAGAAAAAGTTGTTTTAATGTATTACTATTTTTAGCTCTGGTAGAGCTTAAAAGGGGCAAAAAAATATATTTGAGCAAACTTGACAGAGGACCATCTAAGGATGCTGCAAACCAAGTTTAATGATGATCCATCCATTGGTTCATGAGAGGAAGACATTTAAAGTTATTTCTTTTTTTAGCTCCAGCGGCCCCTAAAAGGGACAAACCATTTTTATTTGAGCAAATCTGATAGAAAACTATCAAAGAATGCTTCAGACTAAGTTTGGTGATGATCCATCCATTGGTTCATAAGAAGATGTTCAAAGGTTTTTCTATTTTTAGCTCTGGGGCCCCTAAAAAGGAGCAACTGATGTAATATGAGCAAATTGCAGTTTTGTACTTTGAATTTTGAAGTCAGCGTCAAAAGTAGGGTCAGCCAGATAACCGTGAATACAACTACATTTACTAGTCTGGTTGAGACGTTCAGCAGTGTGGTGTGAAGTGTTTCATTAACTTTAACTCTCAAATTTTACTTAAATGCAACTGTTTCATAAACAACCACAAGACAGAAGATGTAAAACACAGTCATAAAACATACGCAATTTTATTTTCGGAATGTATCAAATAAATCACTGGAAAAAACTTCTTCAGGTTTTAAATAACATATCTTCACGTGTTTAGACCATATTTGGAAATAAGTATATTTATATTCAAAAAAAGTGGTTTCTTAACATTTCATACACAAGTAAATGAATTATGTGTTACTTCTCTGCTTTTGTATGTAATCATTCACCCATATTTGGTAAATTTGCAAATTTGATATTTTATTACTGTGACAGGGTATAGTTAGGATCCTGGTGTAAAACTGAAATGAAACACTTGTTGAATAATGTTGTTTACTTCATATTATACCTGAATACTTGTAATGTATGTATTGAGATTTTGTGATAGTTAAATTTCATTAATATTCTAAATAGATGTGTGTTAGCTAGCTTCATTTTACTTTTAGCGTGCACTGATCTGAATGAAAAATGGATCACAGACACTAACGACAAATTTTGTACCAAAACACAACCTGATGATCCCATCAAAAGTGATCATCCTAAAATAAGTCATTCTACAGTTTACAAGTCCTTACTCAATGTTTTATATGGTGAGATGACTGCGACTGTGTTCCAGTGGTTAGTGTTCAGGACTTGTATCCTGCCGATCTGGGTTCAAATCCCAGTTGCGGCAGGTCATATCCTTCTCTGAAAATTTGACCAAAATGTTGAATTTCCTCCATATGTGGAGAAGTTGTCACCTGCTTCTGGAATGGTAGGTCAGTACTGGTTAATACACAGTAAAACTTGTACGGTGAATCAGTCAGTGATGAAAAATGGTGTTAAAGACAGTGAAAAAAACAGTGATATGCAGTGTTGTAATTTTGCCAACATATCTTTTCTTCCTGTGTAGTACATAATTATTTGTGTAGTACATTATTACTTGTGTAGTACATTATTACTTGTGTAATATGTTATTACCTGTGTATATATTATTACCTGTGAAGTGTGTTATCACTTGTTTAATATGTTATTACCTGTGTAGTATCTTATTACCTGTGTAGTACATTATTACCTGTGGTGTATGTTATTACCTATGAAGAATGTTATTACCTGTGTAGTAAGTTAGTACCGGTGTAATATGTTATTACCTGTGTAGTATGTTATTACCTGTGAAGTATATTATTACCTGTGTAGTATGTTATTACCTATGTAGAATGTTATTACCTGTGTAGTATGTTATTACCTGTGTAGTATGTTATTACCTGTGTAGTATGTTATTACCTATGTAGTATGTTGTTACCTGTGTAGTATGTTATTACCTGTGGTGTATGTTATTCAGGGTATTTATCTCTAGAATACTGGTAAGGTCAACAGTCTGCCTTACAATACTGAATTATTGCTGATAAAAGTCATTAACCTCAAACCAATTGTTCATTAAACAAGCATAAAGGATGTGTTTTACTGTATGGTAATCTGTTTATTCCAAATCAAAACGAAAATTATGAAGTATATATAAAGCATTCTGTATTAATTATTGTTACTGTATTATTACTATAACATTCAGATAAAATCAACTTGGCTGCAATCAGTACAATACAATAGATGTTACAATTTTTAACATACTGAATAAGTCTGACAGAAACATTTGTCCATCAAACATATTCTATAAGTCATACAGACTGTGCATGTCAGGCAACAATTATCTATCTGAAAACTCAGACACTGACTGATTGTTCTAAGTATCAAGTGCAAAAATTTTTTTTAGTGATAGGTGTCAAATAAAATGCACAATATACGTAAATCACATATTTACAAAACAATGGTTGTGTCCAAAAGATACATGACTCAAACAATTTTAACACATTATATGTACAATGATCTTTTTCATGCAATTTAATATATATAGACAGAGAGCTATTTGATCAATACACTTTTCTATTTCTACAGAACTTAAAATATTGAAAAATTTGTGTACCAATTAAAAGATAAATGTTTGGTCTGTCATAAACTATTTACATTAAAAAAATATTTGAAATTCACATCCATTGGCATTAACAGTCATTACAAGTTAGTTTATTTTCTTCACACATTCTTCTTTAAATTAAAGTTACTATTCACAAAAGCAAACAGACACATTTCTTTCAAACCAAAATGAAAATGATTAATAAAATGAAATACACTCCTTATAAAATATAGTCAATTGGCGAAATAATCATTCATATAGAAGACATGTCACTCAACTAAGGCCTAAACAAAAAAAAGTTTGTTTCTGGTTACAAGCCCCCAAAAAATATGGGTCAGTAGGTATGGATTTCTTTGCTTTTACACTTTTTTACATATATCTGCAACACTGTTGTGAAAATTACAATATAGCACTAAGATTTGGATGCCGTAAAAACTTGAATCAGCGGGTGAAAGTTGGGTTGGTCAGGTAACTGGAAACAAACTATTTTTAGGCCTGATAACAAACACTGTAAAGCTGTACTTAATTCACACCTGTTCATTCAAACACTAATTTGTACAATGATAATTTGCGGTGTCCATTTGTAGAATTTGAGACGGCAATTATTTCTCTGTCCTTTGATACAGCAAGATAACAAGGGTTGGTCATTTTTAACTGATGTGATGACAATACATGACCATTAGGAGTTATCTCCACTAAAGATCTGTTATCGCTACTTGCCACAAAGATGTGATCACCTGGACCAACAGCTACACCATATGGTGACTTGATCCGTTCGTCCTTGACAACAATATTCTTACCTGTCTCAATGTTGTATATATAAACCGCATCTTTATATCTATCAGTGAACACAACTTTGTCCTGACCACGTATGTATGTACAGACGCAGGTGCCGACAGAATATTTCTTAGATGGTAACTTAATATCTAAGTCCTTTTCATTACCTGATATTGATACAATACGGACTGGTGGCTTGTGGTCAGCAGCACAGACAATGAAGTGTCCATCATCCATCATGCTTATAAAACTGTATAAGACATTGACAGCACATCTTCTCTTTAACGTTATTTCATCTGATTTATTGACTGTTAAAAAGTCCAGCCTGAGGATACTTCCCATTGTAATAACAACTTCATCATTTGAAACAGCTACTACACATACAGGACTTTCATATGGAGGATACTTATACCCTGATGTGAATGTAGACTTCAGCTCCATTCCATCATAAACCAAACATTTACAATTCTCATTATCCACCACAATTAGTCTTCCATCGGGGAGAAAATCTAAACCAGAATAAAGTGGCTCTCTTGCATCATACTCAGCCCGCGGTAAATCTTTGGAACACATCAGCTCAAGTCTTGTTGCCTTTGCTACATTGTATTTCATCATAATTGACTCTGCTGTCAGATTGTTAGTTAGAAGTGTCTGAAACATTTCACACTGTTTGTCATAATTACATGATACATTTAATGTATCTAGTTCAGCACATAGTGAATCAACACTCATGATGGCTTTTTGCACTGCGCCTCTCATACTACAATAGCCAATAAACTGCTGTGACTTTGTTCCCTTTGCAGATATATCATTAATCAATTTTAAAGTGCTACTCATAGTTTTTATGTTATTTTCACACTCATTCTTTTTCTCCATCCATTCAGCTGTAATTGTTGCAACATCCTCCATTGATATTTTTGTAACTTCCTTAGCAAAATCATCAAAACATACATTCATTTGTTTCTTCATATCTTTTAATTGTCCTGGTATTTGTTGAACATCCCTAGATAACCTGGACACTGATCTGTTCACATTTCCAATTGCATAATTCGATCTCATTATGGCGTTTTGTATTTTTTCACCCAAAGCCTTGCACTGATCATCCATGCCACTCATAGATATATCCATCACATTATTACACATTCTGTGCTTTAAGATGACACACGAGCTACAAACTAACACTTTGTCTTTCTCACAGAAGAACTCAAAGGCTTTATTGTGTTCCTTACATATATCAGTTCCTTTCATATCCACATCACAGACCTTAGTGGACTGTTGAGTTTGACCTTCACTAACAGGAATCAAGTTGTGATTCTTCATAAGTGGGACCATCTTGTGACAGTTTGAACATTCCATACATTGAAATTGTTGGCATGTCGAGCAGAACACATCAGCTGAACGAATAGTGCTGCTGTCTGCACAAGACATGCATAATCTTTCTTCATACTCCTCATCCTCTGGTTTGCCCTCTGCCATTTTTCATTTAATATTGCCAGTATATTTATTCACAAAATGAATGATAGCATTTTTTTCAAAAATTCAAAATATTGCCATAACCAAATACAATCGCATTACTCTTAGTCCAGTGATATTGTTCACTTAATTCTTCATGTGAGAAGAATGGAATATTTTGTCCTGTTCATTGGAAAAAAATTGTTTTCAGTAATTGTAGCCTTGAATATTATCTTACTACAAAAAGTTTTACTTGAAAAGACTATATTTACAGAATTGACTGTTTGGTTAGATACAGAGGATAAAAATGTTTCATGTAGTATGCTTTCATATTGTATTACCACCTCAAAAGGGTCTCCTATGGGGCACATCATCTCTTCATATAATCGAAATGACTTTTCTAATGCATGAAGCTCGAAACCAGTTTGTAGGCTCTTGCGGGGTAAACAATATTTCGAATATTTCACTCAAAAACATTAGCTTTTATTGTTCAGAAACGAGTCTATTTCTACAAAAAGGAGGATTTTATTTGATGAATATTTAGATTATATGCAGCTAGTTTAATTCATTATGAAATCCTTTGTTTCCTCTGAATGCAATACTTCAATATTTTTGTTACTGGTATGTGTTTTAACTATGATCTTTTGGGGCAGTTTTATATCATTGTTCACTGGTCCCCGTTCCATGTTGCAGTTCACCTAAGGAACGTTGTCTCTGTACAAACAGAGTCAACAGGAACCAGTTTAATATCATCGTGAATATAGAAGAATGTGTTGCAAACTCTCAACAAGAAATGAAGCCAGGAATGAAATCTCAAGGAAATCTTTATTCAATATTCTATTCTTAGCTCTTATACTTGGCTGAACGGCAATGCCAAGCATTTTTGGAATTACTAATACTTGTGTCTTTTACAAAACATGATGAAAAATTCTAAGGTCAGTTACAGCACATAGTCTTTAACATAACATGATAAACAATACTAACCACAGCTTCTACACTGAGTCTTTAACATAACATGATAAACAATACTAACCATAGGTGTGACACTGAGTCTTTGACATGATAAACAATACTAACCACAGGTTCTACACTGAGTCTTTAACATGATAAACAATACTAACCACAGGTTCTACACTGAGTCTTTAACATGATAAACAAAACTAACCACAGGTGTGACACTGAGTCTTTAACATGATAAACAAAACTAACCACAGCTTCTACACTGAGTCTTTAACATGATAAACAAAACTAACCACAGGTGTGACACTAAGTCTTTGACATGATAAACAATACTAACCACAGGTGTGACACTGAGTCTTTAACATGATAAACAAAACTAACCACAGGTGTGACACTAAGTCTTTGACATGATAAACAAAACTAACCACAGGTGTGACACTGAGTCTTTAACATGATAAACAATACTAACCACAGGTGTGACACTAAGTCTTTGACATGATAAACAAAACTAACCACAGGTGTGACACTGAGTCTTTAACATGATAAACAATACTAACCACAGGTGTGACACTGAGTCTTTAACATGATAAACAATACTAACCACAGGTGTGACACTGAGTCTTTAACATGATAAACAAAACTAACCACAGGTGTGACACTAAGTCTTTGACATGATAAACAATACTAACCACAGGTGTGACACTGAGTCTTTAACATGATAAACAAAACTAACCACAGGTGTGACACTAAGTCTTTGACATGATAAACAAAACTAACCACAGGTGTGACACTGAGTCTTTAACATGATAAACAATACTAACCACAGGTGTGACACTAAGTCTTTGACATGATAAACAAAACTAACCACAGGTGTGACACTGAGTCTTTAACATGATAAACAATACTAACCACAGGTGTGACACTGAGTCTTTAACATGATAAACAATACTAACCATAGGTTCTACACTGAGTCTTTAACATGATAAACAAAACTAACCACAGGTGTGACACTAAGTCTTTGACATGATAAACAATACTAACCACAGGTGTATCACATGAGCCTTGGACAAAATGTGATTAACAGTTCTAACCATGAGAGCAACTTTGACTTTTGAACTAAACATTGTCGCAAATTCAATATTTGATTGTCACATCATGTACCTTAGTAAAATTAGTTACACATAAAATAACTGTAATACCATTAAAGAGATACAGGATCAGGATAGTACTAATGGAACAGTATGTAATATTCTACATCTTGTACAGTAGTTCGAATCCCGGCCACGGCAGGTCATACCCTTCCATGAAAATTTGACAAAAATGTTGATTTTCCTCCACATGTGGAGAAGTTGCCGGCTCCTTGTGGAAGGGTAAGTTAGTACTGGTTGGTACATAGTCCAGGAAAACTGGTTAGTTGAACTGGTCGCCGTATATAACTGAAAAATTTTTGAAAAATGGTGTTAAACCCAGTGAAACAAACAAACAAACATCCTGTACAGTAAAAACTCGCATAGTGACCACCTCAATATTATGACCATCTTCTTATAGTAATTATTTGTTGTTGGAGTGGCATTCTATAACTCCCATATAATTTAACTTGATAATGAGACCATCTCATTTTAGTGGCCAGTTTTTCTGGTCCAGAGAGTGGTCTCATTGTTAAGATTTTGCTGTACATAACATGCCATGAATGTGTGCCCTGAATACTTATAATCTTGATGTGTTCAAGTGAGAATTTCCTATAACAAAAGATTACCTATGTGGTACAACATACTTTTAAGGATCAAAACTGGAAATTGTAGGAAGAGATCAGCAGGTAGATTGACACAATTATAAATGTGTTTTCTCCTGGAGTTTTTGACAGTGCTTTTACTTCCCAGAAGTATCTACCTGATGTTGATATACTACATCAAAATATATATTAATCTGAACAGACCTATTTTTAGTATGCATTACGCAATACACCTGCAATACATATCTAAAAAACTATGATCATTTAAAATCATAGGCAGATCCAGAATTTCTAGTTAGGGGGGCGGAAACTGAACAAGTAGGCTGGGGGTCCAGGGCAAATTGTATGTTATGTCCTTACCCTTCCACAAAGAGCCAGCAACTTCTCCACATGTGGAGGAAAATCAACATTTTCATCAAATTTTCATAGAAGAGTGTGACATGCTGCAACCGGGATTTGAACCCAAATCACAGGGTTACAAGTCCAGTGCACCAACCACAGAACCGGGGTCGCAGCCCCTGATAAAGGTCTAGCAAAAAAGCCACAAAGGAAAATACTGTTGATGACTGGAGGATGCAATACCAGGTGCCTAGCCCTGGTCAACGGAGTAGCGCTAACAATACGAAGGAGATTAAATCTGTATACTGTAAAACCTTGATAAAAACAATACCTTATTTGAGACTAAAACATTGGTATTTATATTGAAGTAATGTGGCCCATGATAGTTTCAGTTGAATAATTTTCTTTTCAACCATTGCATGCAGAATTACTTTGAAATGATATCATTTACTTCATGTTTGTACATTTCCAGAGCTTCTTAACAGAAGAACTGAATCAAAAAGTGCCCTGTTATTGTATACATATTAGTTATTTTTACATACCATAGGCGGATGCAGGGGGGGGGGGGGTAGACCCGGTGTAAGCCCCCCCAAAGTGCCTAAGCAAAGGTTTTTTCTATCATGAAATATGAAATTTACATGAAAATATAATTATATAAATGTCAAAAACTTTTCGCACACTACATGTGCAATAAGTTATGAATACAATAACACAACTGGAAATGAACCTTAATCTCTTAGAAATGACCAAAACAGGAGCTTCCGGGGGCCCTGGCAGCCCCCTGGACCCCATCCAACTTGTTCAGTTTCCTACACCCCCCCTTAACTAGATATCCTGGATCCGCCTACGCATACTTTAGTTAAATGATATATCTGAAGTAAAACAATTGCTTGAAATCTGTAACACACAGTTGTGTACAAACAATACCACGGTACAATGTCAGTAGATATCATTTCTGCTGGCTTAGAAAGAAAAAAGGAGGAGGAAAGACTGCGGTATAATAATAATTTAAGAAAAAAAGAAAAAAAACATCTGTTGTCAAAACATGGTCATTGTTTTTAATGTTTCACGCAAATTGTTCTTTTATCTTGTAAAAAGTCTATAAACTAACCTCATGTATGACTGTATAATATGCTTATGTCCGACTCTAGTCAGTCAATGACATAATTGATAGGAAAAACCATTCCAATACAGCGAAATACTTTTATACATGAGAAAGTCAATAACAGCTTTATTTTTCCAAGATACAAACAGTAAAGTTTATCCTCTAAAGTTTGTCCATTACTTTTTAATGAATGTCTGCCATTCCCCAAATAAATAGAATATATTTTTGCACATTGAAAGAGAAAAACTTCCCCATAATTAAAAAAATGAAAATATTCTGTTATCATATATTGAAAACTATTTTTTCCATGGAAATAACCATGTAAAATTTTGTGTTATTTGCTCTGGTAAATATAAAATGATTGAGACATAACTTAGTGTTTTGTTTTTTCATGATTACAAGCTTTTGATAATTCCTCAGTTTAGCTCTATCTGCAGTTTCTGTAGTTATTCCGAATCATGGGTAGTTCCAGGTCACTTAGAGATAAATGGTTGTGAAATTAATGATAATTCTTTCATGTCGAATATTAAATATTTTTGTTTATAAGATATAACTATTGGAAAAAATTTGCAAAGTTTCTGTATATGGAGATTTCTTCTTGACTAAACATCAAAAATATCAGGTAAATAGACTCAGTCTAACTCTTTGTTTATCATTTGGTTGACAAATGTATATTCTTTGTGATGCATACACATGAGAACTCTATGAGACAAATCATTGCAGAAACAACCATAATGTCAACACATGTGCTTCAAGGAGTTCTGGGTCACATGGATGTTTGTCATTATTAAATGGGTCAAGAAACTGTTTGTGTTTTAGTTTTAATTTTTTATTATTTTTATCTTTTAAGTTTTTCAGTCAAAGATATTGACCAATGGTAATAAAATTATTCATGTATATGAATTGTTTCATTTAAACTACTATGCAGAGTAGTTGTAATATATGTAAAATTACAGTACTAACAAAGTATATGTAATATATGTAAAATTACAGTACTAACAAAGTCTAAACTTGTACATTGCAATCATAGGTTGTCCTGCTTAAAATGGTAAAACAATATTGGTAGCCATGCTTGACAAGTTATAAGTCATTTTGACAGTGAAAACTGAATATGGAACGACCCTTGAATGAATCAAACAGCAGAAGTGAACCGAAACACACATACATGGTTAAAAAATTTGCACAATCAGTGCGTGTGCCACAGTACACAATTTTACATGAGTAGGTTAGTAAATCAAAATTGTAATCATGCATTTTTGTGCTGAGATATCTATCAAAGTATGTTTGGTTTATTTGGTTAAAAACAGCAATTAAAATGATGACCGCAATTTAACCGTTAGTGGCCACATCACCAATTGTACTGTATACATTTATGGCTAAAATTACAGCAAGGAATAATTAGGTACCTGTGTATACAGCAACTCATCTTCTCTCCAAAGAGCCTGTAACGTTACTTGGCGTAAATACGATGAATATGCACTATTGTCGTAGAGAAACGTTCAGTTTCACGTGCTGAAATATACCTACAGTCAAATACTTTTTTCAAACATTGAATGTGGAGTTACTTTCATTTTGCCAGTTAGTGATGACGTCACAATGTGCGTTGACAATGGAGAACGAAGAATTTTTCATCTGTAAGAAATTAATGTCACATGCACATGGTTCAAAATTTAACAAGTTGAATATGTAAATGACAGGCCTTGAATATACACGATAATTCTGATTCACGATAATTCTGTTTTAAAATACAGTGACACGAAGAAAGACAACTCAAACGAGAAAATATTTGAGTATTAAAAGAGTTGTTTCCCTTTGACTACTTATCGCATTTGGTGTCTGTGAACTGAAATTCACTTTATATGAACAATTAACAGACGTGATGGTTAATAATTTTTTATCATTTTTTACAGTTGAAAAGTTTCTGAAAACCACACAGGGTCACTTCAAATGATACTTTGGATCTGGCACCAATATTGGTCCCAGTTTGAATGAGACAATGTGTGACTTCAGCGCGGGTTAATTTTATCATACCACGCCCCAATCAAATCAGAAATCATTGACAACTGGACTGACAACATCATTGAAAACGACCATTTTGTGGTAGTGTCGAATTTCTGCTTTATTACATATATCTGCGATCGCTATACATATGGGATCTGGTCATTTTTTATAAATACATATTGGTCCCAACATAAACGAACGCTCGTGTTATAGATCCTTGAAACCTGGTCGCATCGAACAAACGACTTGTAAGAGTTCTGAATAAGTCTAAAAGTAAAGATGAAAATCACAGTTATATGTCGTAATATTACAACGAGAAATTTTTCGTAGTTTTTTAATCATGCTAAAAAGAACCCACAATAGTTGCATATTTTTATACTTGAATATAATGGTCTCGGGTCAGACCTATTTAAAAATCGAGTTATAAAAACCCTACGCATTAATTGAATTTCTAGACGTGTTGATAAAAGTTCTTTTAGAAACTATACATTGAAAACATAACATTTTATATTCATGGATTGCCTATTTAGCAAAGCAGATGAGAAATTTCACTGGTCCGAACTGGGTATACTTTCCCGATGTACGGCGTGATACGGACTTTATCATATTAACTACAACAACAACAACAACCGTCGTAGTCGGTGCAGATCAAAATGGTTCTGGAAAGTACAGTTGTTTGGTAAAATTTATGCACACGAATCGTGTATTTGTTTTAATTATAATCATTTGACAATAGAACATTTCTAATGTGTAACTATTATCATTTATACCATTATGTTTACTTAGATCTAAACTTCCATTTCGGCTAGTGACAAAGCAAAATCCAATGCATGTAAAGTGGGTGGGGTATGTATTTTTTTGAACCGATTTCTACCAGAACGTTTTATCCATATTCATCTACTCTGTTCTTTAGTTGTTGTGAAGACAAATGTATAGCTAAAATATGTTGTATTGTAAATTCTATATGGTTGGTTAGCTTGACTGATGTGAGTGTAAGTTGAAACCAGGTTTTTTTGGGATCGTATTGACGACCGATATTCTGTCGTGTTTTCAATGGCAAGTATGTTTTTTCCCAATTTCAGGGCGAAAATTCCCAATTTGAATGAGAAAAAAACGAGGGAAAAAATTAATTTACAGCAGTTATAATGTTTATTGAATTTCTATATCATTCAAATGACAAAGTTACCAATAGATATATATCTAATATTTAATAGAAATTCTTCATTTCGTGATATAACTTATTAGGAGGCTACTGAGTCAGTAACTTAAGTTGGCTTTTCATGACTTATTTCTGTTTCTGGTTAAATAGAATGTCTGATTTTGTTGTATAATGATGGTTAGTATGATGCCCAAATGTAATGATGAAGTGATGTCTGAGGAGTGTTGTACTTCCCATAGTTCTGCAGGGCTTTTTTTCCAAAAATTGGGAAGGGGCCTTAGCCTTTCATTTAGGAATTTCAAGCTCAATTTACAGCCAAATCGGGAAAAGGTAGACTGACTTTTAAAATACATCTCAACTGAACATGCACTTTTCCAAATGGGGAAAAAAGAGGCTTTTTGCGATTGGGAAGCCACTGAATATCAGCGTGTTCTGCCATACTTGTTGTATTACTTAGTTTAAGTTATCTTGCCAGAGGTACACTAAACATGTAGAGTAAATTTAGTGGAAGAGAAATCTCTTGTCCCAACCCTGTGGTCGGATACTGGACCATGTTATTAAATTGGTTAAACCAACAAGAAGACAGTTGAAACTGGCCCATGTTTGTACAATTACTATGCTCCTCGTCCTTTGACCCTCCATGCCTCAATATGGGTTCATCAAAGGCTGCAGTCACCAAATAGTAAATTTTTTTAAAGGGAGAAAATCAAAGACCATAAATGGGGATTGAACCCTCAACTGTGTTGCAAAAGAGTTAATCTGGCAGTCTTGCTGTTGAGAGAGGTCCATATTTCCACAATCACTACATGTGTTGAGATTTTTGTGAATATTGTCATTACATTTACGTTTTCATGTATACTTTCAATGTTTTGCATTAATAATTTTTTTTAAGGTTCTTGTGTATTACACAGTTTTGTACATTAATGCATAGTTTTTGCATTATTTGATTTTCATGCAATTTTATGTTATTTTTCAGTGTTGACAACAGCGATTACATGCGGAATGGAGATTTTATTCCTACAAGACTTCAAGCACAACAAGATGCAGTAAATCTTGTGTGTCACTCAAAGACAAGATCTAACCCTGAAAACAATGTTGGACTTATTGTTATGTCGAAGTAAGTTTCTGTGTTCTCTTTTATGTTAATAAGCCATATCTTAATTGCATCTCATTTTCTGTTGCAAGGTAAATTGTAATCTATACTTGTTGCTCTTGACTGGTTGTTTCAGGAAGTTCTTTTTCTGTGTAATATGTTTGAATTTAACAATGATTATTTTAAACTTTCCTGCTTCATTGCATGTCTGAATATATATTTTGGTTTAGGCCTAAGCAAGAAAAGGTTTCTTTCCGGTTACATGCCCCCAAAAATATGGGTCAATAGGTAGGGATTTTTTTCTTTTATGTTTTTTATTACATATATCGGCAACACTGTTTTGAAAATTACAATATGACACTTAAGATTTGGATGCCAGAAAAACTTTTGAGTCAGCAAGGAAAAGATGGGTTGGCCGGGTAACTTGAAACAGGCCTATTTTTTTAGACCTTATTATATTTTTTACTCTGTGCTAGAGGACTTTTTCCAGGTATGAAGAACTTACTAGCTATTTTTAATGTAAGTTGATGCATTGATATGATGTACAATATGACATCTGCCAGATTTAGCTTTTAAACTTATTTATCTTTCTTGTTTATGCAATATTTACTTGTCTGTTGTAGTGTCGAAGTTTTGACTACATTGACATCAGATGTTGGACGTATTCTAACAAAGTTGCATCAAGTACAACCTAAAGGCGTGATACGCTTCTGTACAGCGGTGAAAGTTGCACATGTGCGTACATCATAAGTCTTATTATTTACATGCTTGACCTTCAAAAAAGAATTGATTGAATAGATATGTTATAGGTTCATAAATATTAATGATATGTCATTTGATCTACATGAATATATGAGCAGTGTTTTGAAAATAATGAGGTAGTGATATTTTTTTTCTGATGGCCAACACATGTTGTATTCTAGTTGAATGATAAAGTTGTCTTGTGGTATGAGTCACTATGTATAAATTTACTCATGCTTTCAGGAATATTAATTTTTACCTTAGGGCCCTTTCTTGACTTCATTTTGACTAGCATTAATAGCTGTTGATGCATTTTTCTTTTAGAAAAAATGTAATTGGCAAATTTCTACTTAAGATGAATATTGGTATAATTTGGAGAAATAAGTAAACTTTTATCCCAGAATGGGTAATACCTTACTTAAAGCCCTTTTATTCCCCCCCCCCCCCCCTGAAAAAAACCTGGTCAAATGGAGTTTTTTTGATCGCTGATTTAAGACAACATATTGATTCTCTGTAACAATTGTAAAACCTCTTTTCTTCACTTTGTCTGTCTTTTGTCATCCTTATTTGTTTGGTGCAGGGAAGCTGTCCATTGAGTATAACTTACAAAATATTTAATAACAACCTGTCAGAAACTCAGGACAATTGCTTTGACCATATGATTGTTACTTTATGAAATACTGAAATAGCAAAACCTTCATTTTCTTCAGTTGGCTTTGAAACATAGACAAGGAAAGAATCATCGTATGAGAATTGTTGTGTTTGTTGGAAGCCCCATTGAAGATGAGGACAAGGAGGTAATTTACAAACCAGCCTTTTGATGCAGAAATGATTTATGATAATTACTTATAATTACCTAAACATTTTAATCATTGTTACATATGTTGATTTAGCACTAGTTAGAGTCTCACTTAATTTATCTAATTATTGAATTCATTATTTTGCCTGGCGTATGTAAATAGCGCTTGAATGGTTGGAAGGCCTGCCATTATTTTTCTGTTAATTGCATGATTAAAAAATCTTTCATTTGAATTTTTTTCAGTTGTTTTGGAATTTAAGCAATTATCAATGTGAACAGTTTTCTGTTTAATGAAATGTAATTTTTTTGTTAGCATATTAACATATATTCAGATGTTAGAATGTCTAATTGTTGTGTTGTGCTGATTTCTATTTTGTACATTTTACAGATTGTAAAACTTGCTAAAAAACTGAAAAAGGAAAAAGTGAATGTTGACATCATCAATTTTGGAGAAGAGGTAGATATTTTGTTTTCAGTATGCTTATACTACATTAAATCTTACCCATCAGTTTCATCCCCTCTAACCATGAATCTTGAAAGAATTAACCCTGAAATACTATGAATAGGAAGTTCTTCTTTCTACACTTTTCAAACATGAAATAGAAGTGTATGATGGCCATGAATTTAAATGGTCATTTAATTTATTACACGTTCAACTGCTGACTTTATGCTGTGCCAATATGGAACAGAAATTGAGCACAGAATTAAATTATGGTCTATCATTACTTCTGGACATACTGAGAAATTTGGCTGGAAATATATTCCATCTTGTATTATAGTTATTGCTAAATGACTGACAGAAGGTGTATTTACTTGACTTTTATCAAATTTATCTATAATTGTATTACAGACTGTAAACACTGAGAAGTTAACTGAGTTTATCAACACTATAAATGGCAAAGATGGAACTGGGTACGTTGTTTCTGGAGTACTAGATAACATTCAGTATTGTAAAATGAAAATGGCATGTTTCTGTTTACCATTTAATACTTTTAGAGTTATGTTCCATTTACATTAATGTAGTTTCAGTCTTGATATTTGATGCTTTAAATCACATGTTAGTGTGTATGATACTGTCCAAAAATCCTACTCTGCTTGTTGGGAAAATTACTTACTTAGAAATTGCGAAAGTAAGTCAGATTTGAATTTTACACGCTGTTGGATTTTTATTTCTAGTATGTCTTGTTTAACCATAGATCTCATCTTGTTACGGTACCCCCTGGACCATTGTTATCTGAGGCTTTAGTTAACTCACCAGTGATAGTTGGTGAAGATGGTGCTGGTGTTGCCATGCAAGCCACAGGGTTTGAATTCGGTGTTGATCCTAATGAAGATCCTGAACTTGCTCTTGCTCTGCGTGTTTCCATGGAGGAACAGAGAGCTCGACAAGAAGAGGAGGCAAGGAAAGTTCAGACAGAATCTGCTGTAGCTGCTGGCAAAGGTCCAGAAGAGGCATCTAATGATGAAGCTATGTTAGAACAAGCTATATCTATGTCAATGGGTGGAGGGGTACAGGAAGAGAAGACACCAAGTGTTCCAGACTTCGGAAGTATGTCAGAAGAAGATCAAATTGCATATGCCCTTCAAATGTCAATGCAAAACTCAGGTATAGTTTTGAAATTGTATAAATTGTTATAGGTAACATAAGGTAGTTCAGATTTTATTCTGGAGTTGTTCATGTGCATGAATGTGTATTTTGGTTGATATTTAATCAGAAATTCTTTTGCAATTATTCTTTCTGGCTTAAGCATGCTTAATGATGCAAAGTTCTGCTTAATTATATTCAGTTTGAAAAACAGATCACTTGATGTCAAGCTCTTTGAAAAATTTTGATTGTTAGTATCTAAAAGTAGGAAAACAACTGTCGGTATAGAAATTTATATAGTACTTGTACACTTGATGCTGTGTTCTGGATTGAATTTTTATAGTGTGATAAAATCACCAGCAAAATTAAAGAATGAAATCAGTTCTGCTTCATTTCATAATTTGTTATTTAATTCTAGCTGATAATTCAAGCAGTAATACACCAGCACCGATGGATACGGATGATGCTGTGCCAAGTACTGCTGGGAAGTCTGAGGCGGGCAGTAAAGTAAGATTGATTTTAATGTATTATTAATGTTGTTTACATGACAATATCTCACTTAACGATTTATACTTAACATGGCAGGGCATTGTAAATTATTGATCAAAACATATTGGCTGCTCAATTATAATTGTAAGTAATGTTATTAAGTTCTTCATAAAATCTGTATACAAGGTATCGCTTACAAGATTTTGTTATTTTTTGTTGAATATCTATTTTCATTTGTTTGTTTATTCACTGTATGATTCTTGTCTTAGTTTCAAATAATTACATTGATGAAATGATTCCAGTTAAAATATTTTACAGACATGCATATTTTGTTCACTCTTCTCATATGTTCTTGTTAGTTGCTTCTGAATGAACAATCTACTAACAATTGTGTTAACTGGATTAGCTGAGCCTGTACAGAATCAGAATTTTGTTATTATATTACAAGTAGTTTCATTTGTTCAACAGGTTAAAAATGATTCAATGTTATTTTACAGACTGACGAAGATTATTCTGAATTAACTCAAGATCAAGAATTTTTACAACAAGTCTTGGAGAATCTTCCTGGTGTTGATCCAAACAGTGAAGCCATTCGAAATGCCATGAGTTCTTTAACAAAGGACAGTGCTAAAAAAGATGATAAAAGTGATTCAGATAAGAAATAATTGCATGATCTGAATTGAACATAAATATTTCATTATTTAAAGGTAAATGGTGACCTTTCATACATGAAAACTTATGTATTTGGGTCCTTTTATCTTTGGATTCATTTGTAACTATAATGGATGTGTATAAGTTTTTCATTGACAAACAGTCTTCAACATTTTCATTGTGTTAGTTTTTGTTTTATAAGAAGTACCTTATTTGTCCATTTTACATTTGTCAGAAATAAATGACTTCATTTAATTCAATTTCAATTACTTGTAATTGTTCAATTTCAAGCTTCAGTAAAGATAAATTGTTTGCATTGTATTTCAATGGGTAGTTCTTCACATCAGAACTGTGCATTTCTGTGAAGTGCATCTTGCTTAAGTGGAAACTTAATGTGGTTTGTATAAATCTTAGTGGTGATGTATGTAATGATTTGGATGAAAGAGTGGTATTACTTGAATCATAAATGTATGATTGAAATTATCATCATGAATAGAAATAGACAGGTTAATGTATGAATGATAAAATCAGCTGATGGACAATATATTCTCTGGATATAGAATTCAAACATTCATTCTACATGTTTATATTTGTCCATGTTAAATTGTATTTGTATTAAAATACAAATAGTTTATATCACTCTTGTTATTTTTTGTAGACATTATTGTTCAAAATCTTTCCATAACAAGACAAATTTAGTCTTTGAGTGCAGCTTTGCCTTTGGTCACATTTCATATTTCTTTTAGAATCTGAGGAACAAAACTCCAGTTGTAGATTGAATTGGATGGCAAAAATGTGTTACTGTATGCATTAATATATGTGTAAGCAGAAAACAGCAGACAACAATTTTAAGATAGATAGATACAAATATCTGACCTGAATCATGAATTCATGGTAATATTTAGAGATTACATCTGTAATTATCAATATTATTGTATCAAAATTTAACAAACAGGTATTGAAAATACTTTTAATTCTTAGAGGCTTCCATGACAGAAAGTGATTTGCTGTGAAATTTGTTAAAAACAACGACAATCTCTCGAGTTATTGTCCCTTTAAATCTGCATTTAAGTCTATAGGAGAAACCCATTTTTAAAGATTAAAAGAGGATTTATTAAAATTAAAACTCATGATAAAAAGATGCAAAGATGACAACTCCACAAAATTTTCAAAATGTGTCATGAAATTAATTGAAGTTTCAAGACTAACTACCAAAGAAATAAGTAGGCAATACTATTTTTTATATTAACTTTGTGTAACTTTGAGCAGATGAGTCGGAAAAGAACTGTTATTATGGATGTAACTCATTAAGTCACCTGTATGCTGACTCAGAAATAATCAAATATCAACTGCAACTATTTAACAGCCATTAGCCCATAAAAAACCAAAGGTCACATCTAAAGACGTTTTATTTTCATAACTAGCGATTAAGAGTCTTCAACACTTGTATTACTGTTTGAACGTGACACAGGTTTGTTAATTAGAGCTTTGAGATAGTCAACTAATCCACTTAATTGATAATATTCAGCCTCATTTAAAAGCTCTCTCCACAAGGTACTGTTGTTGGGCATAGTGCCCTCTTTAATGCAGCCATCACGGAGATAATTTAATACATATCGAAAATGTGCCCCATCTCTATCAATAAAATAACTTCCATCACTCTCTTGACGTAACCGATGACGACCACTAAACATGGCTGCCAGCATGGAGTTTGAATCTTTAGTTAATGTTAGGAGAGACGTTGTGAATGGCTGTCCCCCAATGTCTAATTTTATCTTGTTCTCCTGGATTTTATACACCTCTGACATTCTCTGTAAAATAAGGATTTTATAAAATAAAAAATGTAGAGATATAAAGAAAAAGATAATGTTTGCTTTGTTTTCAAACGTAATGAAGGTTTTTAGGATATATGCACGTCTAGGCAAAGACTTGCAGTCGGCAGTTATTAATTGCGTCGTTTTGATGATGGATTGACTTACAGCATTGGACCTGTTCCTAAGGTGATCGTCCTTAACTTCTGTATTTTGACTTGAAAGCTGACCCGTAAAAATAAGATGTCCATTGAATTATTATAACATAAAAAAATTTTGATTTCTGTAAAATGAAAAGTTAAAATTCGTTCTTATAATGCAGTTGGGTGAGTTATCGTAAATATAACATCAAGGTAATGGTATAAAAATAATTTGAATAGCAATATATATCTGGTTTATTTTCAAAATGAATCTGTAATTAAATTTTGAATTAAGCCTTTCTTTTAGTCATGAATAAACTTATTAAAACTATAGACCCACCTTAAGTTCAGAGTCAAATGTATCTTTGGATTTTTTTAAGTTAGCTTTTTCTTTTTCCAACTCTTGTTTCTGTTTGTTTATTTCTGATTCTAAGTCTTTATGCTTTTTTTCAAACTCATCATCAAGCCACAATTCTTTTTCCTCGTAAAGTTTACATCTTCGTGTGTAAGCCTCAGTTTCAGCTTCCAGTTTTTTCTTCTGTTCCTCTAAATCATCTTGTAAGTGATCTAAGTGGGATTCCTTACTTGACACCTTAAACAAATATCCTGTGGAATTAGATGCAGATATTTCTGACAAACCAACATTTAATGAAGTTATTGCATCATTTGTATATGGTATAAAGCAATTAATCAACTACACATCAGTTATAAACAGCTGATTACGAAATGAAATGATAATTGTTGAAATTAACCAAATTAAGAATATCTTGCGGATACTTTTAATTTATAGAAATTTCGAATGTGTTTGGGGAGGAAGAAAATTATTAGCCGAGTTTGTTACGGCTATTTTTCTTATTACTGGTAATTAACATTAATACCAAGGTCTGTGAATATTCATTTTTTTTTTCATGAAAGAATTGAAACACACATTGGCGTTTTTCAGGGCCATTACGTGGTCTTATGATTGTACAATCCGATACAATTCTCACCCGTGCTCCTGGGTAGGAAGCAATCATCGGTCATGAGTCACAGGAAAAACATACATACTGTCTGTACGGAATAGGTATAGGTCCGAGTCTGGAATCGGGTGGATAGGCGGGGCGGATTTGTTACCAAATTCAGGAATTTACATATGGAAGATTAAGCTGGCGTATAGTAAGATAGCTGCCATTGTAAAGCATGTTTTTACGAAGTAATTTTTGACAAGACAATATATTACGAAGGAATCAAACTTTGGAGGAAACATAAAATAACAAAGGAAATGTGGGGCCTTCATGGTCGACTTGTCACCACAAAATTTCAAATGTGCGGAAGCTGTCCAGCTAGCTTACGGGAGATCGGTGAATCTGTCCAGGTGTAAGCCTGGGGTTTTCCTCCACTGTTAAAGCAGGAAAGTCGCCAAATGACCATGGCTGTCGGTGCGACGTTAAACTCCAGTGAAAGCAATAACAAATGAAATATTCACACAAGAAGCAAGATTCATATATTTATAAGAACAACATTGACAAAACACAATGATTAAGTCTACACGATTTTTAGACGCGCCTCCTCCATAGCTGACTGTAAAATACCTTTTCTACATAATATAATTATAGAAACTCAAAGATAATAGAAATGTGATATTGATAAATGCATACACAATAGTGTTCTATTACGCTTACCTTGCGTTCCCTTTCTCTCAATATTGCATCCCTTTCTTCAACATAATCTTTAGCTTTCTGCACGAATCCACCAAAGTTAATGTGCAGTCTGTCGACAAAATCCCTACCGATATGATCTATTTGATCATGAATATCCATTTCCCATGTGCTAGTCACATCTTCAAATATATCGTGGTCGTAAAGAACGCCAATAGGCGTGTCTTGAGTAATCTTAGCATCTTCTGGCTGATTTTTCCACTGTCCGTTAGGATCTAACACTTCCAGAGCGAAAAACGGCCTCGTAAAATCTGAGTCTATGTCCAAAACTTTGCCAATGGGTTTGTCTCGGACTAAAAGTGGACGCCAACTACCGTCGGTGTCAGGTTTTGCCCAAAGGCGAGATTTTTTAGCAAATCCAATATTATACAACTGTCGTAACTTCCATTCAATATGTCCGACTTTTTCCATTTTACTGAATTTCAAATTATGGAAATCTTCGATTGCTCCATTTGACATCATAAGTTTGCAATTATTTAGATTATGTTCTATTTCCGGTGCACGTGAATAGTTGTACACGACAAGTTTCATGCCTTTGTGACTCTCCGCTATGCCATACCACTGTATTAGTAACTTCCACGTGTCTTCATGAACCATTTCAACCGTATGCGCATAATCCCGACGTGTCAGGATCGGACCTGGATGGACCCGCTGGTGGTACATCTTCCTTGTATTAGGTACACCCAAATATTTCTTCAACTGTTCAAGCCACTCAGCCACGACCACATACCAAAACTCTCCCTCCACCAACCGCCTTTCAAACAAACCTTCAAGAACAGCTCTTTGAGTCAAGGGGTCAGGCGTTGTGGCTCCTACATTCGTCGCCATTTTGTTGGCACTGGAGAGTCTATGTACGGCTGTGGCGTACGATGAACTTCCGCTTTTAGGCGGCGACTGACTCAAGCTAAGTGTTGAAACTTCGTTTGAAGTGTTATGCCTAGAATTTGGCATTTTTCCTAGAAAACAAGAAATCGACGTTAAACGGAATTATCTCAATGTAAAGTGTATTATAGATAACTGTGTTTAACTCCGAACTATTGGGTTTTATCTATGATCTATTTCCAAGAACAGCTCATTTATAATACCTGTTTATCTTAGCAGAGAATTTGAACGTGTTTACATTCTATTTTTAGCACAGATATAAGCACGTGCTTGTCATGTTTCTTTTGATTTATCCGCTTCGTCAGCTCAGAAATATATTGATCTTGCATCGAAGGTAAATGCGTTTAAACGATGATGCAGATAACCGCATTTATGATGAAAACAAATACTCGGTGTTCGAAAATCAAACTGTTTTGTACCGAGTAGATTCAAGTTCCAAGTTTGTATATTTTTTATTTAAATATTACTTTGCAGCAACTTCACAGAATTAAAAAATGCAGCAGATATATATTACCGTCCCGAAAATTAAGTCAACTGACTGTGTATAAGTATTTTACCACGATATCTTAATGAATCCACTATCATAGATATTTGGCCTTAATAAGCTGACTTGTCAAAGATTTTGAAGTTCTAATAGTCACGCATATTGTCATAATTATTTACGCATAAAAACTCGAAAAACACCTCATTATAATGATCAATAATTTTTTACAGGATTTATAAATATTTTTTTCTATATTTCAACCTTGTTCTGTGGCTACTTTCTAGTCTTTCTAATGTGGTCTTAATATGAAGGTTTATCAGTACTATCGAAGATAAAAATCCGATTTATATCAACATCGGTAGGCGTTATTATGTGCTTTGATACTTCGAATTCCTGTTCAAACGATTTATGAAGAAAATACTTGATATTCCGTACATATGTAAATGATAAAAATATTACGAGTTAGATGTTCAGCTCTGTAAATTTGTTCTTTTTTCTTATCAGTTCGAAACAATCATGTTTTTTTTAAATCAAAGTCTCGGTTTCTCACATTTAATGGGATGATTTACAAAAAAATCCAGAGGGTGCGTAATTATAATTTTATTTTACAGTTAATCTCTTGAATATACACCAACAAATATCACCGTTATTTAAAAAATAAGTTATAATTTTAAAAAATAAAATACATATCTGCATATATTAATAAAATATTTTTAGGTAAATGACTATTTGGATGTGTACGTATTTTTGTAAAAGAATATATATACAGAAATTATACAAGAAATTGATTAAGCCAAATACAAAACAACAAACCTTGTCAATTAATTCCGCTTCGCACGAAATATTTAACCATTCTTTGTTTTGTTTACACACAGCACGTGCTCTCGGCTTATATACCCGACAGGTGCTAGGATTGCATAATGGCGATAATTTACCCGATATAAAATAGATCCTTCCTCGGTGTAATATATACACAACAAAGTACATACCCAGAATAGCTTGAGATGCTGTACATCATCTTCTACGCAGTTTGTTTTAACCAACAAAGAAAAATGAAAAAAGAGATAAAGTAGAACATTTTCTGTAGCCATCAAATCACCAGTTGTTGTTTTTCATGTAAAATCGATAATTTCTGATAGTTTATCAATTAATAGGGTAGTTTTCGCTTCAAGTGAATATCATGCACAGAGAAAACAGCGGACTATTTTTTGTTTTCGCGCCAAAAATGCGTGATTCA
Organism: Lutraria rhynchaena; assembly: GCA_008271625.1. Taxonomy (NCBI): domain Eukaryota; kingdom Metazoa; phylum Mollusca; class Bivalvia; order Venerida; family Mactridae; genus Lutraria; species Lutraria rhynchaena. Next base: position 3,960,441 of record VIBL01000020.1, read on the forward strand.
AGATAATTGACATTTCTTCAGTTTTGGCACGATAGTTGGCTGATTAATTGGCAAATAATTGTTTAAGATCAACATATAACAGTCTGGTGTAACGAATTATGAACATTACTCTCCCTGTAGGAGTGAACGGTTAATAACAGTTTAAGCATGCAAGTAATTTTCCATTCATTGTCTTATTTTTGTTATCACTTTTTGTGTGTTTATGACTGTTGTTGTTGGTTGTTATTGTGTTTTAGATCGTTAGTCTTTACCACAGAGAAGAAAGGTTTCCATCCATGTTGAAATTGATATTAAAAAAATCATAATTACGACCACTTTAATATTGGGAATACTAATACATTATAACGATCATTTTAGTATTCAGAGAACCTCATTATAACGACCATTTTAATATTGGCAATACTTCATTATAACGACCATTTTAATATTGGGAATACTTCATTGTAAAGACCATTTTAATATCTCCATTTTAATGTTAAGAACACCTGATTATAACGATCATTTTAAAGTTAAGAACACCTCATTATAACATATCGTTTTGAGATTAATGACACCTTATCATAACGATCATTTTAAAAATATTTCCGCTTTTGTTCAAAAATGAAACCACCTTAGTAAAAAGACATTTTCCAGGGTACCAAAAGTGCCTTAAAACTTTGTTATCACCACGCCCTATAGGGCTCTGCTTAACTGTGTATGTATGTATGTATGTATGTATGCATGTGTGTATGTATGTGAATTAATATTTCTTGAATGAACATGTACCATACCTTTAAGCTACCTGGGAACTCATTTGTTTGTACTACCTTTCTTACTGTATTCTGTGTATCTTGAAGATACATGTACATAAACTTTTTATGACAATAGACTCAGATCATTGTTTTCTACTTTTTTAAGATATGCAAGACACCGCTTTTCTTTTTTTCCGTGTTGAAAAAAACATAAGAAGACACGTGTATAATGTTTGTTTATTATTGTTTTATGTGACTTATTGTCACTGGGGTTCAACGCTGTTTATAAACATTTGTTCAGTTATATACGGCGACAGGTTCACCTAACTAGTTTTCCTGGAGTGTATACTAACCAGCACTTACTTACCCTTCCACAAGGAGCCGGCAATTTCTCCACAAATGGAGGAAAATCGACAATTTTGTCAAATCTTCATAGAAGGATATGACCTACCGTGACCGGGATTCCAACCCGGATCTCCAGGTTACAAGTCCATCGCACTGACCACAGGACCACGATCGCAGTCCCTACGCGCATGAGGTGCCTTATGGCCTACTCACACTGGCCATACGACTTACACGAATGGCCATTCGTGTAAACCGTATATACAACCGAACTAACCGTGTCCTTATTCGAGTTACACTCGGGGCATTCGGGTGTATCCGTGAAAGTCGTGTATGATTTTTAAAACTTTTAAAAAACTGACACGAGTACCATGTCCGTGTATGATCGTATTAGCGATCGTACAAGACCGTGAGAGACCGTGTGAGACCTGTACGAGATCGTATATACAATCGTACATAAAATCCATGCTCGAGTGAGATAAACCGAGTCAATATCGTATATAAATCGTATGGAATCGTGTGAAACCGTACCAAAGTCCTACGTCTTACACTCGGATTGACACTCGAATGTCACACGAACATCGTACGATTCACAGGAGTGTACTCACGGTTTTATACGATCGCCATACGGTCTATACAGTTTCATACGATCGTCATACGACCGATACCGTTCAAGCACGAATTATACGTGGTCAAGTACGACCAGACACGGCCTCTACGTCTGTACAAAGCTCTAGTATATATATTCAGCATTCTCTTGTCCATATTTGTCTCCTTCTCCTTTTGTTGACTCGTTCCTGTCTTCCCTCACGCCTTTTGGCCAAATCAATCTCAATGTCTATTAACCTTATCAGGATTTCTGTTTCCCGTCTTCTGTCGTCTTCCAATGTTGAAAGTTCGAAATTTTATGAAGTCAAACCATCAAAACGAGTCAATTTATATCAAACCATACACGAATGTGTGATAATTCGAACATAACACGATCAACAGTCGGTTGGACCGTATATAAACCCTGTAAATCTCCAGTAAATCGAGTAAAAGTCGTGTTCAATCGTACTAGGCCGTAACAAACCGTACTAGACCCTACATTGACCGTGCAACAATCGTATGAAAATCGTTTGTAAATCGTGTACAATTCGTGACAAGCCTTGTTTGACCGAGTATATCCGTGCTTTGTTCGTACATACTCGTGCTACATTCGAATCTAAATCGTACCAACTCATCCCGAGACACGGTTGGAGCTCAATACTCGTATCAGGCAACCAGTGTATAAATCGAGTAAACCGAATTGGAACCGTGTGTCCATTCGTGTTTAGTGTGAGTAGGCCATTAGTGAAGCTACGTACGTCAGTGTAATTAATGTTATGGAAATTTTATTTAAAGTTTTGGCGAAATGTTAACAAAAATGTAAAATGTCATTGAAGTGTTGAATACAAATGTGCATATTGTAAATGTTTAAATAATATTGAACTTGTACCCGTTTCATGGATGTCATGTCTCTCTGCGAGAACCAGCATTAAATAGATTGTCTCATGGTATTTATATTAATTAAGTTCCCTAATTGTTCAAGAGTTACTAACTAGTTATATATTGTATCATAGACGGTTAAAATCCATTATGTATATTCAATAGTTTCTATTTTGACAAATAATGCGATGAAACTGATATTAAGGGAGGCTACTCCTGACAGGACTGCTTAAATTAAACTGGTTCCCGTTGACTCTGAATGTACGAAGACTTTGATGCACAGCAACAAAGAACGGGGACCAGTTTATGCTTAAATTAGCTTTTATGATCTCCCTTAAATCATATATTGGCGTATGTATTAGTTTCAAATTTGTTTTTGTTATTTTTTGTCGTCGCAATTTATATAAAACTAATGAAGTTTCGTTTTGTTGTTGTGAAACACAAATGGTATACATTACGACATATTAACATAATTATTGAATGAGGTCGGATTTAATTCGAAGTTTAAGGATCAATAAATTAATCAATCAATTTGATCGAATGACCAATAAATACTCTTGAAACATAATCAACAATATTGGGATTACATGAATGTCGGCATTTTTAATGTACGATACAAAATTGGATCTAAAGTTCCGGGTTGCTTGGAGTTTCGTTTCGTATTTCTTATTAACCAAAAAATTCACAATCCGCGTCTTCCTTGTTGAACATCGACTAAAGATGAAACCGATAGTCATAGAAGTTTTTTATGTGTATTTTCTATGTATTCATTAAGATGAAGAGTTGAATCTCAATATACTTACATAGATAGATAAACATACATGTATTCATTGCCGTTGAACGACCTGATATCAGCTAGATATGTAACCACGTGTTTTATACTTGTTTTGTTAGACAAAGCTTTACATGTGGGGTATTAACAAAGTAATTGGAATAATAGTGTGTATTTAACCCACAACATGTAGTGTTTATTCATACATTATTTTTGTTTAATTGAAAGTAAGATTTCCAGTCTTATACGTACTTAAAGCGGCAATAATGTCTCTACGAGTAACTTTTCTATTTATGGTAATGCAACACTGTAACTGACAGATCTAGAAGTGAAACATCGTGAAACCTCGAAGTGATCGGTTGAGGATCACAGTCGTGAGTAATCGGGTATTTCCGTGTTGTCCGTAATATCTGTCAAGTAAAGCGACCAGATTAACCAATGCTCCCCTTAAGCTAATTTCCAACTACGCATTATGAGGGATTTAATATTTTGACAATCGTTATGAATAGTTTTGGTCATATTCAAGGGGAACAATTCAATACGATGAGCCTACTTACGTGCTTTGAAAGCTGTGCGCGTCTATTCTGGCTCAAGGTATCCGTCTTGATTCTAAACATGTTCTAAATATAACCACTACTAGCAAAAAGAAAAACGAAAGCGTTGTCCTAAATAAAAATAAATCGTGATTGTTTATAAATTTTACCATGCATTGCTAGAAATTGGGATAATGATAATTAGAATTAATTGATAGCAAGTTTTAAAGGTTTATAAACAAAAGTGAGCAATAAATCGCATATTTTCACATAATTTCAATTATTCCCCGTGATTTGATGGTCGTGAGAAATTAATTTATCCTTTAATGAATGCTCATAAATATCATCAAATAAAAATTAGTAAATAAAAATCTTTGACATTGTTTCCACAATATCATCCGGATAATGCGCCGGTTATAGTTATTTAGACTGCTATCTAATTTTGTAACGACCCTCTGTCATGTCATGTATTTTTGTAAACGTTACGCGTAACGTAGTTGTCAACCGCGATATTCTAACTGTCGGCTGATGTTCACTCCGTTGTGTTATATATAGATGGAATTTAAAATAAATTTTGAAATGATAAAAGTGTTACTGTTTTGTGTTTTTATATCCGGTGTGACCTCGCGCGGAGTACCCGCAGCAGACGACAATGACAAAACACTGGGCGGACGAAGCGAAAAATCCAAAACAGACGAGTTTACCAACCTGACGAATTGTAAAGGTATTTAAAGCATTATGTCTTATGCAAATATTTCAATAGCTCGCTTGAAGTATTAACGTTTGATCAGATATGTGATTGAACACTCCTTTATTTAAATAATTTTGCGAAAACACATAACTACAACTCTTTACAATTGATTGTTTTCACAAAGCAATGAATATTCAACTTTTGTCCAGATAGTGTTGATATGTTATAAAGACACATATTACACTTTGCTATGAATGAAAATAGAAAAACTTAGTGAAGAATGACAAATATAATTTTACTAAACCTGAATATAATTATTCAAGTCATAACATCGCATTAAAACTTTAAACTTGTTATGTTTCTCTGCGTGTGTCGTATGTAGTGTGGGCAATTTCTCATAAAAAAACTCGCTTAGTTGTTTTAAGTCAATGTTGATTCATTATATGATAAAATTGTGTTTATATTCGTGCAGTTCGTTTTCCCACATTACGCTAAAGCAATCAAGCAAAAACAACATACATAAAGATTATGTTTGTCCTTAAATGATTCTCATTAACGCCATATCTCCACTGGCGTTGTCTGGTCGGCCGCTTACACCAATTAGAGTACTGATTTACTACAAATCAAACATGAAATCGTACGATTCATGTGTCAGATATGGTTCGATTATATGACCCCGTGAGTATGACCCCTGAAATATGACCCCGAAAGTTTTGATCGGGACAATTTGTTGATTGTCATTTTGGCTATGTGGTCGTGGTCCGGTTGATGTCATGATCCGGTTATTGACATGATGTTGTTATTACAAAGTTCCGGCTGTTGCCGTGTACTGACAAAGTTCTGGCGTTGCTCTGGGTCTTTTAATTCGTGTCTTGGTTGATCTATAGATGTTTATACGGCTTTACAAAAATACGCCCATTTTAGCAGTGTTATTATCTTTTCATGAACCGGACTTACGGTCAATAGATTGCTATTCAATCGCTGTAATAATACAGACCTCCGTTTGATCTTCGCTGTCAAGTTACGCAAACAAACATGGTTTCTTTTTCATTGAAATACTTTGATTTTGTTTGAATGAAATCTGTGATAAGGAAACGCATTTAGCACAATCATTAAGGTCATTTTATAAAGAAGGTCACGCTTTTTATACTTCGTACATTTCATCTGGCTCAAAATCAGGATCTACACTTTTGAATTGAACCATGAACATGTCAGCATTCAGCAAATGTACGTTTTAAACCACGATTTTTTTGTAACAGTACAGTCAAACCTGTGTTTGCAGCCACCTTCGAATAAAGTCCACCCTGTGAATAAAGGCCATACTTTGAAAACCGTCATTGATTATTTAGAACAAACTGCCCCCGGAATTAAGGCTATCTGTCAGTAAAGGCCACATTTTGTCTTTCCCAAGATCTGCCTTTGTTCGCAGGTTTTACTGTATCTGTACATATCGCATACTTTTGGTTACTATTATATGTATTATTTGGTAAGTTTCGTTGAAGACACACCAATGTTTTGATCTTTATTTTCAAAGTTTTCAAGAATAAAAATACCGATGATTTTTTGTTGATTTAGTGTCACATATTTTGCATAATCTATGACTCATGACTTGATAGACACTTGTTTATATACGTTAATGTGAATGCATCATAACTGGTTAAAATTGGCATTTTATAAAAATGTATCATGTGTTTACATATATACTAGTATAAAATATTATGAGCTATGAAGTCAAACCTGTGAACAAAGGCCACCCTTGGGAAAACAATGTGGCCTTTATTCGGTGGTCAGTTTGTTCTAAACATTCAGTATTGTTTTTTCACAGAATGGTCTTTATTCACAGGGTGGTCTTTATTCGGAGGAGGCCACAAAAACAGGTTTGGCTATACTATGTTTTGTAAATGACCAAACTTACCGAAAAAACTGTGAATGTTTCAATTGCGTTAAGTAAATGGTTTTCAATTTCTGATGTTCAGAACTATTGAAATATTTTAATAATGTATTGATACAATCGCACACAAAGTAAAATTAAATATAATTTTAAGTGCATATCACTAAGCCGGCTTTAATGATTAAGATATTTCATTCATTTTGCGTTCCATCGTTTTTAGTATTATTATTTGAAATCAACATCTCTGAATAGACTTGAAAAGTGCGCCAACATGGTGATTTATTGTTCACGGTCCATAAATTCTTACAGATATTCAATTTTGAAACATTAATACGATTCGTTGAATGTATGAAATTATTGACATCGACTTTGTGCACTATTCCATTTTAAAGTTTTTTGTTTGTTTAAATTGATCGTAAAAGTAGATTTAGGTCAAAATTTTATAACTGAACAAATTGAAATTACAGCACCATTATGTGTCTATTACATTTCATGGCTTTTTACATTTTAAACTATTCCTCATTTTGAGGAAATTGGTGGATATGACCGCTTCATAAATATCGTGTCGTGTGATAAATTTCCTGAAAACAATTTTATCTTATCGGGACCCGGACGATTTTTGTTCATTCTGATAATTCACTTCATTTAAATATGTATATATGTTAGGACGAATACAACACAGATACACACAGATTTTTCTCTTCTGTAATTCAAACTGATATAAGTCATATCCTGTTCACGATGTTAACCTCATGTGTCGGGACATGGTTCTTAAAATAACTAGTTCCCAGTTGTATTACATCAGAGCTAGGTACCTCAAAGTACGTGACATCAAGTCATTAATGTTTTACTGAGACTAACTTCTACCTTCTACCTGTACTGTGAGTTTATGATAATTAAGCTTATGCTACAGCATATGACCACACCTAATATGGTCACCCGACATCAGGTTGAGGGGGGCGGGGTAGCTGCATGTAAAACATATGACCAAACGACAACCTATAATTATCGAAATTCAATGTGAAATTCATCTCAAATCAGTAATTAATTAATACATCTGTCGGTGTAGTCGTGGGACAAACATATACGTGAATGCGTCCTCTGGAATAATTTGTCAATCTCGGTGAAATACACTTCTTGTAAACCAGTTGAGTAAATAATATACCATTGTTTGATTTTTTTACTGACATTAAACAAAGTTATGTAAAGTGATGCAGTGATGTTATGTTTGTGGATTTCACATGAAACACATTGTGACATTTGGGTACAATTTTGTTAACCGTGGGAAAATAAAGCTGGTACATTTGATATCGTCCATATTATTTAAATAGTTGGCTGTCATTGGTGAACTTTGTTTTTTTTATTCAACTAAAAAAAGTTATTCTTTTCCGTAATACTTCGTCATATGCCGCATCACACGGTTACTTTCCGTAATACACCGTTACCTTCCGTCAAACATGGTTATTTTCTGTAACAAGTCAACATTTCCGTAACATCTAACGAACGCATGGTTCATTGGTTAGTGCGCTGGACTTGTAACCCGAGTTCAAATCCAGTCGCGGCATGTCATACCCTTCTACGAAAATTTGACAAAAATGTCGTTTCCCTCCATATGTGAAGGAGTTTCCGGTTCCTTGCAATCTCTATCCAGAGTTGTCGTTCGCTATCTCTCACATACACCTCTGTCAACGTACGGAAAGTAGTTAAAAAAACACGTGTCCGAGTCTCCTTTTAGTTTCCCCCTGATACACAAAATCACGCTTTTGTTTTCTGTAAATGAACATTTGCTGTCATAATTTTACGCGATTACCTTTGATTTCTGCGTTTCATTTCTATTTAAGCGATTTAACTTTGTAGCCTAATTACCAAAGGTAAACAAACACTCTCTATCGGGAAATAGTACGCTTGATAAATAAAAAAAAATTCTCTGATTTTCTGGTAAATTATACCATCTTTTGTCTCGAATGTATTGTGCAAAAGAAATTGCTTCACTTAGTTTTAAATTTTGTACCATTTGTGGCTTTATTTCTTGTTTTACAAGAATCTTGTAAAAAGCTGAGACGTTGACCGAGATGTATGTGAGAGAAAACGAACGACAACTCTGGATCGAGATTGGAGTCCTTATGGAAGCGTTAGTACTGGTTAGAATACAGTCCAGGAAAACTAGTTAGGTTGACCTGCCGCCGTATCTAATTGAAAAAAAAATGTAGAAAAACAGCGTCAAAACCAGCGAAAACACTTGTGGGAAATTAGTACAGTTACCCAACCGTCCACATAGTTCAAAATTGTTTAAATAATATAATCGGTTTAACTTAACAAGATCGAATAAATTTAAAAGGATCAGTTAATTTATTTACAAATAAGATAAAAAGTATTCAAAACATAAGATTAGCAACGTAAATATGATATTATTTTGTTAAATCTGAGATTTGAACTTCAAATTTAAGTTTGTGTCGGTGATATGTCATGAACATAATCTTATTACGTTACAAATATACTAAATGTTAAATTGTAAGATTTAATACCATATTTCGCATTTTCACCTCGCAGTTTCGCTTGTTTGTTAAGCGTGTCTGAGAGATTCTGTGACATTAAAACAAACAATAATTAAATCATGTTGGTCATAAGCATGATAAAAACGAACATTATAATCCACCCATACACTATACAGCGTACAGGTCTACTACTAAATATTTATAAGTCGTCAGTGCGTTTCACAGTTTCAAACTTAGCTAAAATCGACATCACACATAAAGCAGGCGTTATGAATTTATTCAACTCGAACAAATACTGCTAAACTATTGAATGACATTATAATGTCATGTCTCGCATTAACTACGCACACTTCGATTGAATTATATAGCGTGCAGTATACTGAGTCTTTCATTTAAGTTTAGTGAAATGCGTCTGATTGTACACATTGCGTCACCAGGCATGTTTACAATCGTATCACGCCATATCAGAAGTTTTCAGATGGGGGTTGACTCAAAAGTTTTATGAGCCTTATCCATTATATGGAAGGTCAAGTACAAATTGTAGTTTGCTTAAAGCAAAACTAACAATCCAATTGATTGGTGAAAAAATACAAATATGTAATTGTATTTTAAGCTGCGTGCGTCAACCAATTGTTAGTTGTAAAGACGACACAAAGATTTATGTTGCATTTAATTATCAAGTTTGATTTAAAAATTCACGACCTTTAAGATGAATACAGAAACCAGTACCTTAACTTTAAGTCAGTGCCAGCACCACAACCAAGATAATGTCGATCCTACATTTCAGGATGTGAAGATAACAAACGAAATCTCGGAAGTCTGCCGAGTAGAGAAGAAAATCGAGAGCGTAATTCCGGGAAGTTAACTTCCCAACGCAGACAACCTAACTTCATCAAACCCTCCCTAAGTTTTCATAGAATTAAAGTACGAGTCAATGAAAAAAGGCGTCACGAACCTAAATCTTTTCATAAGCATAAAAGCAAGCAACATCTGACAAAAACTGCACGAAACACACCTGACGAAGTCGCCATAGATGACGCCAAAGTTCTTTTAAATAAAGCAACAACGGTGAAGTATGAATCCTCTTATGGTCTGAATCATGGATCTAAAGATCTGAGTGATTACGACAACCATAAAACAAGCGGAAACGATGGAGAACAGAAACAAACATCCCATCAACTCAGTAACAGTTCTACGATCAAGACTGAACCTGAAAAAGACGGTAAAGTTACCGCTGCAAATTCAGAGGGAAAGGAACAAGATTTTGGATCCAAGAAAGATACGCCCATATACAAAAAGAATACACTTGTTTTACCTGTGAAAAGTAAAGAAAAGGAAATAGACAAAAGCGAAGATACAAAACATACAACTAACGTAAAACCTCATTTTGAAGATCGAAAAGGAGCAAAATCAGACGATAAAACCAGTTCAGATGCTAAAACCAAACAAAGAAGTAAAGCTACTGATGAAAAAGATCATATCGATAGTGAATCTGATGATAAACTAAAGGATAAACAAGAATCAAGAGTTAATTTAAGTTCAGAGCAGAAGAGTGAACAACATAAGGATGAGGAGGTATATGCTAAGGATGATGTGAACACGAAACAGAAGACGCCGAACAGCCGTGTAGCTGATAGATGGTCTAGAAATTACTTAAGACAAGTCCCAGATGTAGCCAGGCTTGTACGTGTTTAATAATACACAGTAAAACCTCCACATTAAGATCACCTAGGGGTACAGTAACATTAAAATGATGTAGAATATTGAAAACCGATCCGTAAATAAGTGATCGTTATTATGATGAAGCTTTCATTTGTCATTCGGTGGTTACTAAACGAGGTTTTACTGTAGTTAATTAAAAGATTGTAATTTTTCTCCTTGAGTTGATTATAAAGTATCGTAAAATATTTTTATCAATCATATCTGTACCGACCAAAGCCTTAAGATTCAAAACTTGTCGAAATATAATAAGTGTACTAATGTGTAAACATTTGCTACTTTACAATGTATACATGTATGTAGATTATGTGAGTAACTTCGTGTTATCTGATGTATGTCTGTAGCAGCTAACACAGCCGATAAACAATCTATCAACTCGTCCTTTTAAATGTTTTCTATTGAACTAGATGAACAGACAGTAATAACAGACATGTGATCGTAAAAATGTGATCAGAGTGATTTAATACACCAAAAAAAAATCAACCCAAAATTATCTAAAATGAAAAAAAATGGTCGCAGAGCACGATTCCCCTGTTCAATCTATATATATGGATATTAATTATATTAATAATAATGTCGTATCTTGTGATATTGTATGCATTATTTTTTTTGTGAAATTGTCGTGTTTAGAATCATCCTCTGACGCATTTTTTACAAGTTTAGATCTGGTACCTGTGTCTATATGGAGCGGACTTGTTCTAGTGACAGAGTTTATTTCTCGACAAGACGCTTAACTGATGGAATCTTATATTGGAAGTATTAGTCTGTTAAAAGCCATGCATTTTGCTCGAACACGAAGTTAGCCCTGTACTCAACATTAATTTTATTCATTCTGTACATCATTTTTACAGGAGTGGAAGTTGAATCCTAATGTGGACGTACCAGCACGGGATATTCTCCAGTCCATTCGTAACATGGTCTTGTTCGTACAACGAAGTCTACAACAAGTTTGTGTTTTGTTTTATTTAGTTGTCTTTTATTAATACTAAACAACAAATAAAGTCTTCATATACATGTATAGAAAATATTAATTTTTGTCAGAAATGAAAATACTGACGTTAACACTTGTTATGAATTTACGTATTTGTCATATCTCCTACATAAATATTTCACGTATTTAATACATGTACATGTACTACTGTTTACACCTTGTAGCCACTAACTTGCTGTAGTTGTTCAATTTTAGAAAGTAAACAAAATATTCCTGAGAAAATACAACGCTCCACTCCACAGCTATTTTTCTCTATTTCATTGACTGAAAAATAGAACGGCAAAAATGTTGACCTACACATTAACTTCCTCTGCATTGTATTCAACAAATATCTCAGGGGTGATAATTTGTATAAAATACAGTATATTAAAAAGCAAGCTGGTGAATTCAATTTAAGGAGAGATTTTGTTTGTGGCCGCGCCGTCAGAATATGCTTGCCACTTAATTATAGCAAATGAATGTCAACCCTAAGAATTACGGTTTATATCGTAAATCGACATCTGACTGTTTGTTCACAGGTCGGCATCGACTTTGATATGGTGCGCAACACAACCAGATATGACTATATGATGAACGTAAGAGACGGGCTTAGCACTCTTGCGGAGGAAAATGAAATCATTTACAGTAAATTTTACCTTTATGTATACGAGAATATACAACCTATTTTTTTCTTTGAACAGTTATTGTCTTTTAAACTTTATTGCTGAAGAAAAATGATAAATTGCACATATTTTGGATGAAAATACAGTAAAACTTCGTTATTACGAGCATCGATATCACGAGCACCTGACTTATCTCGAGGATTTTTACAGTCCCGTCATTTTTTAGTTATTTGTTGCATGTGTAATGTTCAACCAACAAACACCTCGTTATTACGAGCACCATGTTTATCTCTAGTATTTAGTCTGTTATATAAACACATCGACGGCGTTTTCTGTATTACCATATAAAAAGCTTGAAATGTTAATTAATGTGTTCAATTTACGCTGCGGTTATTTGTATCCTCTCTTTACTAAATTTAGTGTTCTTTTAGTTAACATGATCCGTCATGGAATGTCTTCAATGGCCAGAAAATGTACACAAAACTCAAGTCATGTTGTACAGTATATAATTACATGTACTGCGCATGTTTAACGCACACACACTGACCTTCCTGGTGATACCAGCACATCGTCAATAACTAGAACAATTTAAAACGCCAGCAGCAAATATTTAGGCCACACCACATAATAAAGTTCCTATATGTTCCATCTTACAGCTGTGGTATTGGAATCATCATTATTGACCAAAGAAATTTACAGAAAGGCGCATGAACATCGCCATTCACATTTAAACATCCAGTCAATCGTGGCCGACTATAGACAGAGATATAGAGACAATATAGCAATGGAAATAAGACGTGAACAAAATATGGCATACTTTGAACTTGAAAAAGCAAAGCAGCTAGTTGAGGACATGAAGGAACGTTTAAGGTAAGTTTGAACTCCATAGAATTAAAAGTAACGACCAGCGAGTTAGTTACTCATGAACAGTAAGTCTAAGGTGAAACAAATTGCTTAATCAAGACACGCGCAGCAGCTGGAACTGGTTCATTTAACATTGTAGAAGTTCTTAAAACGTATTGTACGGTGTTAAGTCTGTAGACAAGTAATGGACACGTTTTTGTCAGGTCATGTGTTGCTAGCTAGCTTTATTACTTTAGATTTTGTTAGTATTAAATTTAGTTGTCATGTTATCTAGCATATTTCAATCATGTAAGATTTTTACACATTTGTATTATTTCAGGGTAAAACAGGATCTAAAAGATGAACTGATTCGTGTGAATCATTTGGTAAGAGATGGCCTTGCTTTAACCGCTATGCGTGACCTAGAAAGAAGAGCCAAACAGACTGTTCACATCTTGTCTAACTATCGCAACGTCCAGAGTATAGCAGACAGGGCTAACCTTTACATGGTAAGTTAATAACTTCATACCATTAATTGTTAATCCTGTTTATATTGATTACTTGATTTCATTTCAAATCTGTAAAAGTGTTACGTGACTTCCTAAGCCAATTTAATTTAGAACGTTATTCATTGGCATGAATTTTGAATATACAGCATTGAGTTTTGTTTTGATATTTCAAATAACACCATGTCATCTTAAATCTTACTTGCACAGTTCAGTCATCTCCTATACACCTTCAACTAGCAGGCTTCCCGAAAGTTGCCAGACCGTCGGACATGTCATGCAAATTTCGAGCAGGTCCAATAACATCGGCAAGTACTGGACCAGATGTCCGGCAGTCGTGCACGATTTACAGCATTTATCACATATTCATAATATATTTGACCACACAAATTTTCGTTTGGTCAGACAGAAATTTTAACTTTGCCTGACCAAATATCAGACAAGTATTCCAGCGGTTTCGAGAAGCCTGAACTTGACTGTTGTAACAGCCCTAGTCTTAATTTTGTTGTTTTGTACGGTTCTAGCACATGGGAAGAGACATTCATGCAAGAACTAGACAGACCAAAGAATTGCTTTTTGAGTCATTTGATGTTATAGACAGAGCAAAACGTATTGTCATGGTAAATATTGACATACTTTTTTTAATATGACACTTTCAGGGTCATCAATGAATATGTCTGTTTGTACCTCGATCTGACTATTATTTTGTCTCATTGGAGAAAGATAAAAATGTGACAACAAATTGATCAACACAGATTTTATTTGTCAGATTTAGTTCGTTTTTTTTTCTCCATTTATCATATGAACAGCAGACTTGTAATCATGAACAGTTGATCTGAAAACCAGCATGTGTTCCCTTAATTCTGTAAGCGGCTGTCTGCTTCATCAAACAACGTGCGAATCTATCATTATGGACACCTGATATTAGATGCAGTATGCAGTATGCCCAATCAAGCTTGTGAGAAGCAAGTGCCCGATTCTCAACTCGAACCCACAACCTCTTGATCCCCGGACATATGCCCCCACCACTTAGCTAACCTGACATGTTATATGCTAACCTACTGTTATGTACCAATCTAACAATCCATCGTATTGTGGTTGATAGTGTTTATCTGCATAAGAAGTTATGTTAAAAGTGTCAAAGAATCATCTTGAAATAACACAGTTTATGTGATCTAATCATTGATTATTGGAAGGGATTTTCATGATGGATACTTTTATCCTTCAATGATAAATCTGTTATTGACTGTTACATTGTAAATGCAAAATAATTAAAATGTTTTAATAAATTGACAACTAAAACTGTTCTTAAAAATATGAGCTGAATTTATCGTCTTATTTTTATTTCACAGGCAAATCAGGAGAAAGTTCACAAATATCAGATGTTAATACACAGCGCGTTAAGACCTTCGGGCGTGGGAGATAACATTGATAGAATTGTTGCCTGGGATCGGGCAACATCATACGCTAGGAATCTCACTGATGGCGCCGCCTTCATAATGATGTAAGTAGGATTACATACTGCGCTCCTGTGACTCACTTCTTTAATATGAAACTATGAATACGAAGACCGGTGGGGATCGAACTTGTGAGAGTCTAAATTAAAAGTATTAAAAGTGCACTATACACTCCGATAAAATGGTACGTTTTTTTTTGTTTTATCAAACTTTCTCTTTTGCAGGAAACTTAAACCTTTGATCCAAAAGGCAGGCAAGATTATGTCAGATAGTACTAAATACAGCATTGAGAAAAGATTGGAAATGTCTGCAAGTCGTCTGTTTGACATTAACAAGGTAAAATGCAAATAAAGATATGCATATGTAATCCAAATTTGAAAAATATGGACTGATGATAATATGACTCTGGTTTGAAACATTTTTTGTAACAGTTAATATCGTTCAAAGCTGTGCAGATAGGAACTTTTTCAAATTTTTGAAAGTTTAATTTGAAAATTACAATGGGATTCTTAATTCATTTTCTTTGTTACTGTTTAGATATATTTTTCCTTTCTACACATGCTAATGTACATTCTCTCATATTTATAGTCAATTGTTTGTCTTTATTTAAGAAATTGAAGATGGTTTATGTTCAAAGCTGTGCAGATAGGAACTTTTTCAAATTTTTGAAATTTTAATTTAAAAATTACAATGGGATTCTTAATTCATTTTCTTTGTTACTGTTTAAATATATTTTTCCTTTCTACACATGCTAATGTATATTCTCTCATATTTATAGTCAATTGTTTGTCTTTATTTAAGAAACTGAAGATGGTTTATGATCAAATCATTGTTGAAATTGATGATGAAAGAGTATTAAAGCAACGATGTGAAACAATAGAAGGTTCTGGTTGGATTGATGATGATGAGGATGGTGTTGGTGAAGTCCTGATTGACTGTGGACCATACAAAACTGAATCCAGTGGTGATGAGATGGGTGATTATGAAATTTTGCAACAAATGAAATTGGACATTGCATTCATCACATGATAATAGGATATATTGTTATATTGATGGGCAATTAATTAGCAGGGGTGGATACAGGAATTTTGGATAGGGTGGGCCATAAAGTCTAGATGTTTATGTAGAATATGAACACAATCAGCACATAACTGACGTTTTTTTACTTGTGTTTGCCAGATTGTAGAGGGTCACTCTGCCCCCCCCCCCCTAAATCTACGCTTGACTGAAATAATTTTAATAACCACTAAACTGACTTAATTAAACATAAACTATTCAAAACTATTTCCTTAATTTAAACCAAAGCTTTTTTGCTTCATTGTTATAATATGATGGCTGGACCTTTGTTATTAGTTATTGAAACTAGTTATGTGTGTTTACAGAGGGCTCTGGTGATATGGATGGTTTACATGTGGACTTTTATCTACCTGATAACAATAATGTCAATAAAACTGATGAGGTTGATAGCAGTGATGTGGATATAGATATAACTGAAGCTGACAAATCAGTGGACGAAGATGATGTTATATATATTGACGAGAATGAGCTGATAATTGAAGGTTAGTATTTGAATGTCACGTCAGAAAATATATATATATATATATAATCAAACTGCCTGAATTAAGGAGTCTACATGTTATTAACAATGAAAATTTTCTTCTTGAGAACAAATTTTTCAGCATCGTAAAACTGTCTGTTGGCTTAAAGAGAATTTCCAGGCAACCCGCCAGTGCTATTTTCATATTTCACAGTGACCTAACTTCTTCCCAAGAAGAAGTGATAGTTTTAGAAGATAGTAAAGCAGTTGGAATCATGACATAAAAACATAATTAATCCCGATTTCACAATTAAATCTATGTACTAGAATAATTTCGAAAACGCCATTTGTAAAATCATTGACAGTATTACATGTTTATGTTGTAATCATAAAATTTCCTGTCAGTTTTTACAGAGTTCTTGATGCTGTTCTAAAACTGGAATATGATTATTTCTGTAATATTGGTTATGAACATGTATAATCGACTTACAAAATTTTTATTTTGTTAGAGACCTCACCTGGTGATGTTAAGCCTGAAGTTGGTGAGAAAATAAAGAAAATATCAACATCAACATCCCCACCTGAAACATCGCAACAACCAACAACAACACAAGAAATTCAGCAAACTGCCTGTAATTGGTATGGAAGGTGCTGGAATGTATCTACAAAAGCCTCATTGAAAACTACAACAACCACACCTAAGACAACAACACCTAAAACAACAACACCTAAAACAACAACACCCAAAACAACAACACCTAAAACAACAACACCCAAAACAACAACACCTACAACAACAACACCTACAACAACAACACCTAGAACATCAACACCTAGAACAACAACACCTAAAACAACAACACCCAAAACAACAACACCTAAAACAACAACACCCAAAACAACAACACCTACAACATCAACACCTAGAACAACAACACCTAAAACAACAACACTCAAAACAACAACACCTAGAACAACAACACCCAAAACAACAACACCTAAAACAACATCACTTAAAACAACAACACCTAAAACAACAACACCTACAACAACAACACCTACAACAACAACACCTACAACATCAACACCTAGAACAACAACACCTAAAACAACTACACCCAAAACAACAACACCTAGAACAACAACACCTAAAACAACAACAACAACAACAACGCCTAAAATAACATCAACTGCAACAATAACACCCAAAACAACAACTATAACACGTAAAACAACAGCAATAACAACAACACCAAAAACAACAACATCATCAACATCTAAAACACCACCATCTACAACAACAAAAGTAGTAAAGCAAACTGAGTGTTTTTGGTTCATTTGCAGAGAAGTGACTGTACCAACAACCACCTCACCTAAAACAACACCAAAACCACCTACAGAGAAAGTGACAGCAGAAGAAGTTGTTGCATGGTTTGGATTTTTAGAAGATGAACCTCATGATGATGACATTGATGTTGATGTTGGTGAAAATTTACTAGTTGTTGATAATTTATTAAGTGAGTTATAGAAATTTCAGATATTATATTTTAATAAATATTTTCCTTGACTTTTTTAAATTATGCATTTGTTATCTCTGTTCTAGGTTTTTGCAAAATGTTCTTTTCTAACCAATGGAATTAATAAAAAAAATGGTAAAACTGAGACTCTGTCAATATTTGAAATTGTAAGAATGTTGCCTTGCTATTGGGCAGTTTGATTTTGTTCTGAGACAACCAACCAATCATATATTTGGTATTTACGTTAAATTTAAGTTTACAATTCAGACCCCTTCAAGTTCAACTTTGTATAAAACCTGTATTGATGTTCTTTCAAAACAGAACATATCATTTTAAATATTCAATTTATCTTGAATTAAATATTTCAATTACAGACAATTTGATAAGAAAGCAGTTATCCAACTATTCTATCGAGAGTAAGGAGTTGATGGACCTTGCTGAAGAGGCAGAACATAAACAGACTGGTGAGTACAAACACAAGGATACTTCTACTAATTTATTGTCAAATGAAATGAATAATGAACTGAAAGTAGGCTGCATATGAATTTTAAATACAGTAAAATTTTGATTACCAGACTGCCTTTGGGACCTGAAAATCAGTCATAATAATGGGGTGGTCTCATTATCAAGTTGAATAATAGAGGAGTTATTGAAAACTGATCTGAAAATAAGGTGTCATTATAACAAAGTGGTCGTAATATTGAGGTGGTCACTATGTGACGTTTTACTGTATTTTCATCAAAATAATCTAACTGAAACAATAAGAGCGCAATCTGTATTAAGCTCTCTCCATTACAGAGATAAGTTTGACTTGGGTGAAAGTAAAGGACAGGTTTCAGAAGTTTGAAAATGCATCAAGAAAAGCTGCAGCATTTGTTGGTAAATGGAAAGCTGAGAAGAACTTATTTGATGCAATACATGAAGAAGTAGAAGCTGCTAACCATTCTGTTACTTTAAAGGTACGTACCTGTACACTGTGTGCTGTTCATGGTAAACGTTGACTTGATTGTTTTTGTTTCATTTGTCTTTTCTTCTTGTGTTCATTTTTTGTATTAGAATCTATTTATTTGCTATTGGTAAGTACAACCTTTATGTATTGTCCAAAGTAAAAAAAGACACCATGAAAGAGTAAGTCGAACTTGTATGGGATAAGAAAGACTTGATAGATTGAAAATTGGATATTATTAAAAAGGCCACAAAAATAGTGAAACAATCTGAAGACAACTAAGTACAAACAAGGTACAAATAAAACCTAACAACATATTATAAAACCTAAAGTTATCTTATACATACAACATACATTTGAAATCATAAAATAATCTTTGAACCTTAATACATGTAGATTAATCTCATATCTGGGCTATATATAGTTACTACCAAAAGGCAAGTCACCCCTAGAGGGTATTGTTTTAGAATCTGTTTATTTGCAAATTGTATGTACATCTTTTATTAACTGTACTTTGGTGCCGTGAATTACTGACCCAACCTGTCCTCATTGGTTATAAATGAATCCTTACCTGTTTCTTAAATTAATCACTAAGTATCTGCTGACTTTCCCCAATGACGTGTATCAGTGGTGAGAGGTAATTATCTTATCATGTGGCCACGTGATCAAATTACTTGCATCCTGTTACTGTTTAAAAAAATAAGTCTGTGAAGCTGTTATGGTACTTTCACTTAACTTGGTGTCATCAACATGGTGTCATTACTGCTTGTCTGTATCTTCGTGATGCTTGGTTAATGTTTATGTTTCCATCTGCTTGTATATAATGTACCATATTGTTTATAGTATTTATGTAAATAAATTGTTTGTGATGGTACCAGCCCAGTTAGCTCAGTTGGTCAAGTTTCTGAGTTGCAAGCAGGAGGTTGAGGGTTCAAGCCCCACATTGGGTACTTTGCTTTTCCTCTTCCTATAAAAATAACTTGCATAATTACAGCTCATGGCTTGAGGCTAAGAGAAGAAATAATATCAACATGACATGTGACCTGTTCGCCTTCATTAAGGACATACTTCTCTGCTATAGTTCTGACTGGACTCAGGACTGTCTGTGTAAATCTATCCCGATCTCTAACAAGAACAATAAAAAAAGACTTTATGGAAGCCAATTAATTAAGATTAGCTCTATTACACAGAAAACTTTAAATGCATTATTTATTGTTAAACATGATAGTGTTTAATCAGTTGGATTGTTGCTTTGACTATGTAGAGAAGATCATTGAATTTATTGTAAGTGGTATGTCCTTAAAACCTTTTCATTCTTTGTATTAACTGAATTTAAAATGAAATGATTTGTTTTATAAATAGATGATTTTATTTTGTTTTATAGACAGATGTGGTGTCTACACAATGCGAGGCTGCTGTGAGTAAAGCTCAAATGAAACTGAAATCAATGGAGGCACATTTAGAAACTCAAAGAGAGAAAAATGAGAATGCTGCTGATCCTGTAGAATTCAAAAATGCTAAAGATAAAGGTACTACATACTTTCTGCATCAAATATCACTATTTTTTGTTATGTATTGTACATATATGTGATAATTTAACAACTTGCATTATTTTAATGCATCATGAATAATTACATTCTATTATTTTCAGTAACCATGGCAACAGAAAATCTGGATGAAATAGGACGTTTGAAAAAGTTGCATCCTAATCCCTGTTCAGTGTTTGAGCAGGCTGACAGTGCCATAAAAATGAACATAACGGAATTAAGGAAGAAGATCGCGAAAGCAAAACTTTTGGCTTCATCACTGAAGGTAGGTTGTTGTTGTTGTTATATATTTCTAAAACAGTTTTAAAATAATACATGAAATGTGATGTTTTATGCTGTGAGACATTTGAAGTTGAAATGAAATACTGTAAACCCTTTGCCACATAATACCACATTTCCCCACATCTGAAGCAGACGTCTTTTGAAAACATTGTGGCAAAAGGACCCATTGCTTGTAATGAATAATGCTTCTTTTGCCACAATTTTTCCACTCTGACAGAGAGAAATAATATGATTTTCTTAAATAAATTGATGTTTTGTATATTTGCCCTGAATTTAGAAGGGTCCAAAATAAGCTTATGAAGCAAAGGGTTAAGGACACCTTTAGGTCTGAAACAACGGGTCTTAATGTTAAGGTGATCTCTAAGTGAGGTCTTGAAGATTATTTTGAGGTGACCTTTTTGTCATTCATCACTTTCAAATCCAGGTAACAACTATGGCATCAAATAAAGGCAGGTGTGTCTAACAAGAAATACCATTAAGAACTATAGTCATCATTAACTCATAAACCATGTCTGCCAAATTAAAATAACAAAATTGTCAGGACTGTAGATTTCTCTCATGAGCAATAATTAAAAAAATAATAAATAAAGCAATGCTGTATGATGTTATCATTTTATTATAAGTTTCTTAGAGCTGAGGAAATATTTCTGTGTTATTTGATTAGTGTTACATTGTCTCTGTTTTATAGTTAGCCATCAGTGTACAGAAGGACAGTCCTGTGGTTTATAAAATCCCTCAACAACATTCAGAGAGAGACCCACTAAGGAACAGTATAAGTGTGATGTTACATCATACAGGCTCTGATGGTCATGTGATCACATTACATGCTAAAGATGAGGTGAATAGACTTGTAAAACAGAAATTGTGGATCGCAATGTTTTTGCAAGAGTTCTTGCGATATTTTTTAACTTTCACATCAATAAAGCTGTAAACAAAGGCCAACCTTGGGAAAGACAAAATGAGGCCTGTATTGACAGATGGTCTTTATTTGAAGGTCAGTTTGTTCTAAATAACCAATGGCTTTTCAAAAATGCCCATTATTCACAAGGTGGCCTTTATTCGGAAATGGCTTCAAACAGAGATTAGGCTGTATGCTAATTTGTTAATATGATAATAGTGTTATAATGTATTTATGGAATTGCAGCATTTGATGAAATATAGTAATGTCTGTTATTGCATTGTGATAAAACATGAATATTTACAGGTAGACTGCATAGAGTATGATCATATGTGATTTATTATGCTTATTTTGTGTGTGTGTGTTTAGGAAACTGTTTCCATGGAGATGAGTGACAACAAACTCCAGGTTATACAGTACATAGATGGGGATAAAGAAGTGCTGAATGTCGCAAACTCTCACAATATCACTGATCAACAGTATTTACTGGAAATAGAGAGGTAATCATTCTAACATATACTCCATTAAAGTTTATTTACTGTGGGTACTAGTATATTGTATATTACATGCAGTTGCTAAAAATAAAACTTCTAATAGATCTATATCAGGTCTTGCCTACAGAGTGCTTTTCTGACCTTTAAAAAAGTCCAATAATTTTAGCTGACTGATAATAATTTGTTTCCTTTCACACTTCACGCTTTATTACAATTCTAGGTATGGTACTGTTTACAATTTTACCATGACGACTGAAGATGGAGTACGATTTACAATGGGCACAAAAAGTTTGTTTGACACGCCAATAGCATATACAACAGAATATCTACCAACATCTGTACAAATTGGTGGAAGTGACACATTGTCCACTTGCTTCCTTGGACTTCAAGTGAATGGACATTATATAGATTGGTTAAAGAAGAAAAGTAAAGACCATGTTCTTCCTATAGCTTGTGAATCCCAGTCGTATGTATTAACTTCTGAATTAATTGCTTTCGTTAGATTAATGAATGTGATAATTGATTTATCTTTCATAATAAAGCCTGATTTTTAGCTTACCTGAGCATGTAGTGTGATCTTCACCAAACCTCGTCAAAATGCTTGTCTTAATGATATCTTGGACAAGTTCGAACATGAATCATCTGGGGTCAAAAACTAGGTCAACAGGTCAAATCACTGGAATACCTTGTTAACTCTCTAGGAGTCACAGTTTTAATTGGATCTTCACCAAACTCTGTCAGAATGTTTTTATTAATGATAACGTGAAAAGGTTTGAACATGGTTAAAAATAACGTCACCGGGTCAAATCACAGAAAAACCATAGATGTTGCAATCTTTACTCAGGTGAGCGAAAAAGGACCATCATGGCCCTCTTGTTTTCCTTTTCGACCTATTACACTGTTTGCTTTATTTTTTGGCAAGGATAATGATTGGCTGCATTTTCAATTTTTCTCTATTCAATTTTTCTATTCAATGTCCATATCTTCCTTCTTTCAGACGATGGTTAAAATTTGACTCACATTTGCTGTTTGAGGGTTCAGGATTTGCGACATATGACTTCGCAAGAAGGACAATAAAGTCATTTTCAATTTCATTTAATCCTAAATCACCAGGGACCATCTTTTTAGTAAATAATAAACGGCATGTAAGTAATACACCCAGTAGATGAGTATATGTTGTTTTGTTCTATTCAATGCATAGTACAGTGTTTGGTTACTATGTTCTTGAGATAATGATTTTATATAGAACTTTGAAGCTTAACGCTCATCCTATAATCTGAAATGGTTAAGATAGATATAACTTGCATAATTATATGTAAAAATTAAGACCTATTTGAATTATAATATAACGACTTTGATAACAATTAATAAGTGAATGTTTTTCTGTTTCAGTCAATACTGATTGATACATACATTGATGGAAATAATACTTTAACTGTATACATAAAATACAAAACGTTCATATCTCAACTTGTTACCATGGTAACATACGGGATGGATCACGATGTTAAGGTATGAATTCATTTCATTTTATTTTCAGTTCTTCAAATTCCTAGAAATTTGATTTGTCAATTTATGTCTCATATACAAGAGTTACTCCCCATTGACGGGCATCATTTCAAGTTTTAATATTGTATACTGTGTATGTTGTAACTGTTTATTTGTTCAAAATGATTATTTTCAAATGAAGAAACAGATACAAATTCAACTTAATTGTGTAAAGTTCACAATATCATTATTGTGCATGATTGTTATCATACTTAATAAAATTCATTAGCACACTGATATACGTTTGTATACTTACATATACATTTGTAAATTCATACAAACATTTCAGTTTACATTCAAGTCTCGTGGAATACGGAAAGTAGATACAACACTGAATGGGAAATCTGATGTATTTAAAGCAGTAGATGAAAACAAGCGATCTATGATTGCCCCCAGTATTGAGAATGATAAACTATATATTGGTGGTTTACCGGAACAAAACAGGTGAGTTATGTGTGGTCATGTTTCTGAACTTCCTTACTTTTATTTTGATGTACTGATGTATATACACGTATCTTATTGCCCTCGTTCTCTGGAGATATACATATTACAATACAACATACCATGAGAAACGAAAGTTTGAACAAACAGAACAATGTAGAGAAGGGATGATAATAAGAATAAGACATAAACGGCAAATCATTCCAGCATATGTGCACCTTAAAACAGACAATAATTATGTACATGGCATGTAGAGCGTATTAAACGTTTTTACGTTACTGTTCTACATGTATTTGACTAATTTAGCACGTAAGATGGCTTCTGTCACATATGTCAGCTTTTGTACAGATATTTGACTTTGTGCAACATAACATTTCTGTTGCATTAATTAAACAAACATTTTGATGAAAGGTGAAACTTACAAAGTACAGTGTTTCTCCTCCCAGATATTGGCTTACCTCAGTTTTGTCGCTGCTGCTCAACAAGAGATAGAATAAATGCTATTATGAATATTTCCTACTTCCTGCTAAGACTTCATACTTTGTTATCCTAATGATTTGAAAACTGTTCAGTACATTTACCTTACAATGATCTTGATGTAGAAAGTATTGCTATTTTCAGTAGTTTTGTTGGATGCGTTAAAGCCACGTCTATAAATGATGATCATGTTTTATTTGAGACGTTTGAAGAAGCACAAGACGTTAAATTTGGAACTTGTCAAACCAAAGTAAATATAACTTCATTTTCTTATCTTCTGTTCGTATTTTTTAAAGATTGTTTTCATTATATCTTAGTTTTTGCTTTTATTAAAAAATTTAAAACAATGGTCGTAAATTCCTGTAAACTGCCTGTTTTATGTCGATTAGATATAATATATTACATATCAGTCAAAATGAAGTGTATTTACATATGTGCTTTAATTGGTAATACCAAATGTGGAAAAGTTGTCCTATGAAATGATATTCGCAAACACATTAAATTGAATGCAACCAAAGCTCTAATGATCAACTAGTTATTGGTTCAAGACCCTGGCAATATTCATAATTTCATTTCTCAGTCTGGTGGAGGATATTACATTTTCAGTAATTTGAAGAATTTTTTGAAAAGTTGTGTTACTTACAAAATGAGAAGGACATATGTTATTACTAATAAGTGAACCCTGGAACCATGTTATGATAAACTGACCTTAATATATGTGTATGTGTATAACAGAACTACTGTAGAAAAATGACATTAAATTCAGTACAATACAACACTATCAAACCACATGCAACACGGTACAGCAAATGAATGACTCACATTTCAAACATATCGGTTTAATATAATGAAGTAATGATTTAACATAACAAAGTTGTCTTTTTTATTATCACAGAATTGTGTTCAGTTTCATGATGGTAGCAAGCACATTGAGGTGACGTCACTATCTGGTGTTAAAGTGATTTATCTGGTTGTAGAAAAGGGGTCATTAGGGCCTGTTTTACAGTTTTCAAAGAATAAGAAGGTATTTTAGCTGTCTGTATTTGTATAACAGACAAATATATGTATTTGATCAGTTATTTTCCAGTTAATTATAATCCTGATAATTTATTTTGCATTAAAAAATGGCTAATAAGATAGGTAAAAAATTTCATGTTTTATTTTCATGTTTGAGTTTACAAAAATACTTGAATTCTTGATAAATTCATTCTTAAGAACAAACTTAATTATTTTTCAAGAAAACAAACTACCACACTGCTGTGTTATCGTTAGTATTCTTGTTTGCTTTATTGTATGTTTTATTGTATGTATTATTGTATGTATTCTTGTTTGTTTTATTGTATGTGTTATTTATGTATTATTATTTGTATTATTGTATTATTATTGTTTGTTTTGTTGTTTATATTTTTGTTTTGTTTTATTGACTGTATTTTTATGTATTCTTGTATGTACTTTTGTTTGTATTATTGACTGTATCCTTGTTTGTATTATTGACTGTATTCTTTTTTGTATTATTGTATGCATTCTTGTTTGTATTATTGTATGTATTATTGTATTGTATGTGTTATTGTTTGTATCCTTGTTTGTTTTATTGTTTGTATCCTTGTTTGTTTTAGTTTGTATTCTAGTTTTTTATGTATTTTTTTTCATTTTCGTTTTATTGTTTATTTTTCAGAAATTCAATTTAACAGTAACTATTCATCCTGACAGTGTGTCTATAGAAGAAACTGTAAAGGAGGATTCAGATGAGATTTATACTGATGAAGATGCACAAAATCTGGTTATATCTATACAAGAAGATGCTGAAGATGAAAGGTATCAGAAAAATGTTCTCATATCAGTGCTGATGTCAATATAAAGATTATATTGTCAAACCTTTGAATAAAGGTCGACTGTGAACATGGATCATTCTTCATCACACATTTATTAATGTAATAGAAAAAGCTCTGAGTAACGATGGACAAAACATACAGAACATTTTCCTCACTTAGGTGGACTTTGATTACAGGTTTGACTATATCCTGAAAACTTTTCATCATGCTTTGTTATATGTGGGAATAAAATGAATCAATTAACAATAAATAACATACAATAAGCCACATTACACATTTCTGATAAACTGAAGACCTCACGTACATTACTAAATCTAGTGAGATAGAAAACTTTTGACAAGACCAATTAATTCCCAATTAATACAGGATACAGTGGAAACTCACAATACCAAACCCTCATGGGATAGAGGAAAAGTTCAGTTTTCCAAGGATTCTGGTTGTCTGAGTTTCCACTGTACTTTAGTCAAGGTTCAATATACTGTTCCTTGGACATACTGAAGCTAAGATTGTACTTTTATTCACTAACTTGTGCCAACTGGCAGAAATATGCTATTTTATTTGATAAAATACAATATTTTTTCTTCTCAAATTTGAGACGGGATATCTTTAACATTTAAACATTGCTATGATATAAAGTAGTGTCAGTGAAATAACACCTGAAACCAACCAATACTTACATCTCAATACTAAAATTTCTGTTTTTATCATTCATATTTGTGAACCTCAAAATTTGACTATACAGTATGGAGTATATAGACGTATACATGTATTATGTCCTGCTATTCTTTATTGTTTATTCTCACAGAAATTTGCAATTTGAGAGTAAATTTTAGATGCTGAGTGTAACACTTGAACTTGCTCAAATGCAGTCGAAACTAACAAAACATTAATATTTGCCACACAGAATATTAAGAACTCACGTAGTTAATAAATCTCATTTTTAAATGACCAACTAAAATCTTCTGTAAGCAATCTTTGTCAGCAGATATTTAAATATTGAAATAATATTGTAAACAGAATCGGAATATTGATCAATGAATCATTCAAAACAATGTTTTTACTGCTTACAACTTATTGCAGCCTAACGGTCACAGTAAATGACGAATACGAGGAAGTATCATATTCTTCACGATCTTTTTGGTCGGTAGGTGGTAAAGAAGATGATGATAATATCATATATACATATGATATCAACATTGGAGGGTCTACTAATGATGAGAAGTTGTTTACTGGAACAATAAGTGATGTTATCATCGATGGAAGGTAATACATTGTACTGTTATCAGGTGTAGATTTTGGGCTTTAAGCGCAAACATTTTGGCAATTCTGTTGTTTGTTCAATTAATGACATAATTTATTAAAACAGTTGTATTTTGTTTATGCTGAGGCCAAAATGCGTAATTAGATAAAAATGTAATGATATATTTGTTTACACTGGTTTTCAGTATGGTACAAAATACCAGCAAGATTTTAGGGGACATTGATGCTCATCTAGTGGTGTCTCTCCGGATCTGTGTACGCTTATAAATACCCTCTATACCTATATATATTCAGATAAAAGACTGC
This sequence comes from Lutraria rhynchaena, assembly GCA_008271625.1. NCBI lineage: Eukaryota > Metazoa > Mollusca > Bivalvia > Venerida > Mactridae > Lutraria > Lutraria rhynchaena. The sequence continues at coordinate 3,988,566 of VIBL01000020.1, forward strand.
AATTATTGAAACAGATAAATACTGCTACCAGAAACATTGTTCTCACTGCATAGGATTATCTATTTGGCAATTTTCATTTAGTGTTAGTTTATTAAATACCAAACATACCCTGATGAATGTCCCCCTTTGAAACAAATGTCCCCAATGTTTTTTTAGAACATCAAAAAAAATTGTACTTCTCTACAAATGCTGTATTCCTTCCAATTATATCCAGTTTGTTAAGACATTCATTCAAACAACAATTATTAGACAATACACTGTAAAGAAGAGATTAAAGTCATTAGTATGTTGGACTTGTAACCCAGTGATCTGGGTTCAAATCCCTGTTCGGCAGGTCCTACCCTTCTATGAAAATTTGACAAAAATGTTGATTTTCCTCCAAATGTGGAGAAGTTGGCAGCTCCTAGTTGAAGGGTAAATTAGTAATGGTTAGAATACAGTCCAGGAAAACTGATTAGGTGAACCAGCCACTGTATATAACTGAAAATTTGTTGAAAAACAGTGTTAAACCAAGTGACAATGTCACATAAAATAAAAAGAATGTCCCAGGGGTGCTTATTAGGGAATATCTTGTAACTGGAGATAAAACTCATTCTTTTTTTTCTTCATTTCAGCCCATTCAATATGTTACCATATATGGAACATAACCACCTGGCAGGTTGCCAAACTGAACCTACCCCAAAGAAAACAAAGACAGCAAAAGTATACCCCGAAATGATTTGTGAATAAATTTGTCCCATTAGTATCCCTTTTTGCTTAATATACACTTTTGCTTATTTTCAACAAAAATTAGTTGAAATGTATTACTGTAGAAATATAATGTAAATCAACGATATTTACCTCATGCTATTTATAAAATAAAGTCTAAAAGCACTGAAATAAAGGAAAATGTTCAAAAACCGATTACTTGGTTTAATTTGGTTTTATCATTTGTCAAGATTAAACAATTTACAGCATAAAACATGTACATATTGTAATTGGTGCTAGTAAAAATTGACAAAAACTCTTTTATTATTCTTGTGAAGTAGTCATATGAACAGCTTTCAGAAAGGACAACATATTACATATTGAGAATTTATCATCTACTTTTGTGTTGTGTGAATACTCCTATTTTAAGATTGAGCATAATCGTAAAATATGTACTTGTATGTTGATGAATTTCCTAGGAGTAATACGTTACTTACAATTAATCTGTGTCCGTTTATGTTACATGTCTACAAGGACACTTTATTGTCACGTATAAATTGATCAGATCAATAGAACATCTTAATTTATATCCCCCACACAACAAAGTTGTCTGTCTGTCCGTCTGTAGGCGAAATCTTGTGTGCGCTTCTTCTCCTAAATGTCTTGTTGGATGTTCATAAAAATTTAAACAGCAAATTAGGCATTAGGTCTCCTTGCGCATATTGCAGACAAATGATGGATTTAATCTCACGGAGTAATGCCCCTTTTCTATTTGTCTGCAGACAAAATCTTGTGTGCGTCTCTCCTGAATGGCTTGTTCAAAGTTAATAAGCTTTTAAAGCAAAGGGCTTCCCGGGGTGGGGTCAGGGTGGGGGATTGCGATGGGTATTTAATCACCTTCAGTGATAGTTCTAGTTTGTTCAAAATTAAAATGATATATTCTCAGGTGTATCATAGTAACAAAATATATCATCTTAAAAGTTCTGCACAATTAGGGCATTTACGAGTTTTTGCACAATTAGGGCATTTTTTTACGAGTTTTTGCATAATAAGGGCATTTACGAGTTTTTGCACGAGAAAGATATGTAGAGAATCAGGAAAAATCTTTTCTGGAATATTACATTCAGGTTATCTCATTTGTTTAGATATGTCTCACGACCATGTATTTGAACATGTTCATTTTTTTTTAAATGAAAACATGCTCAAGTTTTTATTAAATGCAGTTTTATATGACGTGTAAATTATCATGGGTCAGGTATCATAATTGTGGTACCTGTAATTACCTGCATAACATAATATTGTCAGTCTTTCAAAATTGAATTGTTGGGACAAAAACCTCAGATTTGTCATGAAATCTTGGTCACACAGATAACAACTGATCATGTAACATCCTGGTACTTATCATTTGACAACTTGTGGTTGCATATTTCATGCTTCTAAATACCCCGACCATAGTGATGTGGGTTATAATTATATGACAAAAACTTTGTTATGACACAATTGATTTATATCTGCAGATAAAATTCTTTTCAAGAAACACAAAGAGCAAAATTAGTGTTCTAGCGTAATATGAATTATGTTACTTATCGATGCAAGTTTGCTGTAAATTGTGACACTCTAAGTTGGTAATGTATTAGAAAGTTCCACCCGCAGTTCTGTATTTTAACTTAATACAAAGTTGGATGTCATTCGCAAAATGAACATTAGTGTATTTTTACACTCCATTCTTTCTATTTTTGTATTGTTGTAAGTTGCTACTCTTCAGTGTAGAATATATAATAGCTGCTTTATGCTTGCTTTTTGTGGTTTCATTTATAGAGAGTATAAATATCCCTCCATTCATCAGATCATTCTTTGATTGTTATTGACCGATTTTTAAACAAGTTAATACTTAAATTTAGAGTATGTTAAACAATTTGTTATCAAATTTTACTCTTAACACTTAAAAAAATTTCCACCCACTGTAAGTAGAATTCTTGTTTTTATAACACATGTTAGAGGCTGTATTTTCGTAGTTCATAAAGTTTTACTTTTTTGTTACTAGTAGTTTTCAAGTTCAGATACAATTTCTTGACAGATATTTCCATTAAAAGTAAATATATTCTACTTAAGCATGCTAAGGGATTTCCCTGATGCAGGTTTCTTGCGTCCCTGACACGATATTCAGCCAAAGGACTCGCTTTGAGAGTGACCTCCGCATCTTCGGTACCCCTTCTGCCTCAGAATTTGCCCTAGGCATTTTCTGTGTAGGACCCCCAAAATCCCAAAGGACCCCTAAAATGTTGGAGATGGGAGACCCGCGGACCCTCAGGAGAAAAATCTTAGGGAAAACCCTGCACGCTTATAAAATATATAATTTTTGCCTTGATTTCATGTAATGCTGGCTATTGCTTCAATCATTTAACATTGTTATGAATAGTTTGTTGTATTAGAATTGATTATACATCTAGAACGTATAACTGTTTTATGCTTTTTAAAATTGAATAAAACTTCTTCAGATAAGCATAAAACTGAATTTTATACTTATATCCATTGCAGGAAAATCCACTTCCTAACATTAAATTTAGAACAAAATTTTGATCAATGCAATATGGTCAATGGTAAGTTTTATAATAATTTAAATTGAATGAATAAATGAATTTACCTATTTTGAAAAACACAAGAATGTTTTTATCAAGTAACATAAACATTACTAGTATTGTAAGACACCATTATAAAAGGTCAAAACACCAAAATAATTAACATTTGAACAATTATTGATATTTCAAAAAAAAATTATGAATGGGAAATTTTCGAGGTCTGCATGAAAGCAACAATACAAATCATGTATGATTGTATTACTGTGTAGCGCAATATATCTGCGGTGTCAAATGTTAGCATTTTTTAACGCATTTTGAATTGACGGGGTCATATATTGGTACAAATGCTCTCTGACCAACAATTTTAAACTCTCGTTGACAATAACATGGGGTCATGAATATAAATAAAATGGTGGTGCTTTGAATTGGCTGTGTTTTGAATTGGCGCATCTGACCCTGACCGCCAATATAGCCAACAAAAAACCCCGCCAAAAGTACTTATACAGTAATATGGAATACCCATTCTTTCCTAATCATTTAGTATAGCAAAATACTAGTAATTGCTCTTTTTTTGTTTTTGTTTTAAAGATTTTCAAGAGCAAAAAATTAATTTTATAGAAGTAGATATTTTGATCAAAGTGTTATATTCATGGAAATTTTGAACAAAAATAAAATTGTTCTACATTCAAAGTTTAATGTTTTTCTTTTTATTGAATAAAGAAATTAATCATGAAAAATTCAGTTGATAATACAGTGATACTAATGGTCTCCTGATATACGCAAACAATCTATTTGATGTGACTACAATCAAGAAAAATGAGAAAAAAGATAGGACCTATATATCTCTGCCAGCGAGTTATGAAACATGACAGGCTCCAACACTTGAATCTATTGTACTAATATCACATTATTACCAAACACAGTAAAACCTATGAACAAAGGCCACCCTTGGGAAAGACAAAATGTAGATTTTATAGACAGGTGTCCTTTATTTGGAGGTCAGTTTATTCTGAATAATCAATGACGGTTTTTCAAAGAATGGCCTTTATTCACAGGGTGGCCTTTATTTGGAGGTTGCTGTAAACACAGGTTAGACTGTATTATGATTACTACACTTTCTGGTTCTGTTCTGATTTGAGTACTGAGATTGTGATCATGGTTTATAAAATGAATTGATAACCAAATTGTTTCCTAATTTAGACAACATATTTTCAAAAGGTTTTATCACAAAATTCGTCATTTTTACACATAAATTTAATGCACTGTCCACACTAAAACATTGATTTAACACTAAGAATCTGGCATCTTGCCAAGTTTCATCTTTTTGTAGTCTCCTTCTTGTTGAGCAAGTCCACCCATAATTTCTTTGACTTTTCTTTTCCTTTCAAGATCCTTCTCCATTGTTTCCTTCAAATGTTGTCGAGCTAAAAATCTTGTATCTTTCTTCAATTCCCTGACAGCTCCTTTCATCTCTTTCTTGTATTTATGCATCAGTTTCTGTTTTTCTACAAAATCTTTCGTGCCACGAAGTCCTTTCTTTCTGCCATCAAACCTAAAAGAAGTATTTGAACTGAACTTGTACATGATACAGAGAAATTTAATTTTACGAGCACCAATATCACAAGCACCTGACTTATCTCGAGGAGTTTTTAAAGTCCTGACAATATTTGTTCTTAGTAGTGTATAATTTTTGTACCAACAAACAAATACCATTATTACGATCACCACGTTTATCTCGAGCATTTAGTCAATTCCGATGACTCCTCAAGAAAACAACATTCAACTGTATGTATTAACTGGGATATGACTCATCATTAAGCCCAAGCAACACTTATTTATGTTCATTTGAATAATTTAGGAAATGATTATTTGTTACAAATGCTTATAATAACTATACAAACTTTGATCAGACTTACAGCCTGGATATGAAAAAATGGCAATCAATTTCACAGATTATTGCACAATTACATGGTGAAATATATTAGTGAGCAACTATAAATCAGTATACAAAAATATTCTTCATTCACAAAAATAATGTACTTGTATGTGATAATAATTCATAATTTATTTATTATACTTTTCAAGTGTTAAAATATTACTGTGAGTACATTAAGCATAAATGATTTCATTAATAGTAATTATTACACTCCATATAAGGCTATAAGAATATTTCGTACACTGTTAACAATATGTATTGATAAGGTGTTTGTAAACAGCTGATAAATTGTAAAACTTAACATGATTAAATCTTAAAGCTTTACTTACTTGTCATCGACTTTTGGTTCAAACATTTTCAGAGGTTTCGGCTTCTTTTTCTGCATAACCAGCGGAGGTTTGCTCTTTTCAAATAATTCCTTACAGGATGACACTAGCTCGCTTATAGAATTCTGCATGTAGAAACAATTCATTTAAGCTTAACTGATACTTTAGGAATTTTAGCTTAATATGACAGGACAATTTAATTTTATCAATCTGCTTGCCAACATTTGTAATTACTACACTTCAATCAAACATGTATTCTCAAATCATCAGTAATACCTACATATCAACACATGGTAGCTTTGTCCAGACAAAGAAGGTACCTGCATACACACACTGACTAGACACAAAAGCTTCACTAATCCAGCATGATGGTTTTGGTCCAGTTTCCAGGGTTTCTTCTGTATAATTATAACCTATGAACCTTGTATACAGTGTTTAACCAAGTTTTGTAACACAATTAACAACTTTCTGATATATGAATAAATACCAGAGCTCAGCAGAGCGGTGCCAGCACTCATCTGTTTTACATCATTCTGTTTAATAAGTTTAATAAGCAATGTTGAAAATTCTAAGTTAAAAAGGGGCATAACTCCAATCATATAGTCTTCAGAATAATGCCCCTTAACTTGCAACTGAGGCTTGTCATGATAATCAAGTATGCCAAGAATTGTGTTGATATCCCAGTGATCATAATAGCTCGACTTTTTCTTTGAAACAGACGAACCAAAAATGGTAATCCTACCTCCCACATGTACATACATTGAATATGCTGCTGTTAAGTTGAAAACTGACAAAACATATAAATTTTAGTTAAAACTTGATACGAAATTTATAAAAGGTCCATGAGGTAATGATGTCCATGTTAAGTTCATTGAATATAAATAGTGAACTTAATGTCAAGCCTTGATATAATACCACAAACTGTACCTGTAAATTCTCAGGATAATTCTGTGTAGGTAATTTATCACACATATGAAGTATTGCTGAGAAAACTTCCTTGAAAGTTGGTATCTCACTGTACAAGATTCTGAACTCACATAACAATTTAAAACACTGGTGTAACGCCATTACTCTGTAAGAAAATAACATTCGTTTGTTGCAGGATATTTTTACGTTCCTTATGAATTCATTCAAATTTGTTTTAATTTTATGGAAATGTAAGTATATGTGAAAATCTACAGTAAAGTTAAATCTCCAGATACGGATTTCATTAAAAACTTATCTAAGTTGATAAATGAAAGATAAAACTATTTACCTGAAGTTTTTTGTATCATATAAATTCTCATCAACTACAGCAGGTAACATATCACACAAGGACCAAGTTTGAGAATCATTACTGAAAGAGAGTGAACTATTCTATAAAATGTTCCTTACTTGAACAAACAAATAAGTAGAGCTTGATCATCATAGAACAAAATCAGTCACCAGTAGTTATAAGCACATAAACAATAAAAATGATTTTGAACAAAACATCAGCACAATATATTTATATAAAAATTCTGTAGCTGATATTAAATAAATAAAATACAGTTTAACCCTGAAAACTGGACTCCTTCTGGACTGGGCCAAGAGTCCAATTTTTCTGAGAATTCCAGTTTTCAGAGAACTATTGATTATAGAAGACAAAAGGATGGACTTGAAAATCATCTGATTTTCAAACAATTCTTGGTTTTCAGGGAGTCTAGTTTTCAGGGAGTCTAGATTTCAGGGAATCTAGTTTTCAGGGAGTCTATTCTCAGGGAATCTAGTTTTCAGGGTGTCTATTTTCAGGGAATCTAGTTTTCAGGGAGTCTTGTTTTTAGGGAATCTAGTTTTCAGGGAGCCTATTTTCAGGGAGTCTAGATTTCAGGGAATCTAGTTTTCAGGGAGTCTATTCTCAGGGAATCTAGTTTTCAGGGTGTCTATTTTCAGGGAATCTAGTTTTCAGGGAGTCTTGTTTTTAGGGAATCTAGTTTTCAGGGAGCCTATTTTCAGGGAGTCTAGATTTCAGGGAATCTAGTTTTCAGGGAGTCTATTCTCAGGGAATCTAGTTTTCAGGGTGTCTATTTTCAGGGAATCTAGTTTTCAGGGAGTCTTGTTTTTAGGGAATCTAGTTTTCAGGGAGCCTATTTTCAGGGAGTCTAGATTTCAGGGAATCTAGTTTTCAGGGAGTCTATTCTCAGGGAATCTAGTTTTCAGGGTGTCTATTTTCAGGGAATCTAGTTTTCAGGGAGTCTTGTTTTTAGGGAATCTAGTTTTCAGGGAGTCTATTTTCAGGGAATCTAGTTTTCAGGGAGTCTAGTTTTCAGGGGTTATACTGTAGAAAGATGAGACCTGAACTTGATTGAGGAGAAAGTAAAGAAAAGGTCTACAAACCTCAGTACAGGATCTTCAACATGTAGAAGGTTAATATTCTTCCCCACAGGTTTAAATGGAGGGAAAACAGACTCAACTTAAAATATATGAAACAGAAAACAAATATTACACAAAAATTTAAACAACTTTAAATAGGAAGTATATTAGTTATCGACAGAGAAGATTGTCAAACTGTAAAGAAAAATGAAACCATAGAGTACCAGAGACGAGTTGATTTCATTGACAGAGTGTCAAACTGAGTGAAATGACTCATTGTAATGATTTGTACCTGCTGGGTAAACTCACACCTGGTTCTCCTCTGTAGGATGACAGACAAAAACAGTAAAACCTCACATTGTACACCTCAATATTGCAACTACCTTGTTATAACAACCACTTATTTTCAAACTGGCTTTCAATAAATCCCCTGTTGTTCAATTCAATTCAATAATGAGACCACTGTATTATTACAACTGATTTTTAGGGGTCCCATAGGGGGTCCAATTATCGATGTTTTACTGTATGCTACAATTTACTAAATATTGACCACTAAAACTGGAGTTGAGAACAAAATACATTGAATAATAACCGTGATATGTCACAATCTTTCAGTAAGTTTTGATTATTTTACCGACAACAAATTAATTAATTTTACACTAACAAATTCACAGAAAATAACTCACGCTTTTTGTCGTCTTTCACAGCAGCTAAAAACAGTAAACCATGAAGAAAGTTGATCACTTCAGGAATATATCTCTTTGATATAGAAACATACTGTAAAAAACACATGGTAACTGTCACAAGAGCCGTGTTCTGATCACAGTCATCTTAGATACATGTACATGTTTAATAATACCTTACACATTACACTTTAAAGTAAGGACACTTTTGCCAATCATTCATTAACACACAAATCAGTCATCAATTTGTTTTTATTTTTACTTGTCAACACCAAACAAGTCAAAAATGCTTCGAATATATAATTGACAACTTTAATAATTCTTAGATCTTAATTTTTGCAACAAGCAGTCTTTTTTACCAATGTTACTGCACGGTTCCATCTAACTGTATGTCACATGTTTGCATGATGTGTCAGTAAGCATGAACATCATATCAGGATACAAAGATGGGCAGACTTGTCATAGGATTTATCTATATCCCATATGAGTACATACATCAATGTATTCACAACATACAACAAGATGAAAGTAATTTTAAAAGAGTGACAGAAAAACATGTACATTAATGATCCCATTAAAAGATCCCATTAAATGATCCCATTAAATGTCCATTTATATACAATACAGAGGACATCATTGACAGCAGCATATTTCAGTCAAATATAAGAAGATCAAAAATTAAAACATCAGATATCAATTAAACAATGTAAAACACCTGTATGACAACACAAGGTAGCAGTGATCATAGTGTACTACTAAAAGAGACAACTCACTCCACAAATAAAACCCAGCAACACATTTAAAGAAACATATGTACTAGTTTAAGTAAATAATTTTATACAGTATGATTGTAAGGCTGTAATACAGCAAGTCCTTATCATACAGCATTACATACCTCTAAACAGAGATTACACAGAAGTAGACCAGCTACAATATCTCGTCCATTGTTCACTGGAGAACATGATAGTATCTCACCCATAAACAACAAAGATGGCGTCGTCACTGAATGACGAAAATCTGACGTAGGAAATAAGATTGAGACCAATTTGAACAACATCATCTGGAAACACAATTTTCAAAATCAAATTTAAAACAAGCTATGGTAACAGCTCACATCAATTGCTTATACAGAAAAAATATACTAATAATAGAAAAAATATGAGTAGGTCATAGACATAAAGGATTAATGCTTTAAAAGACAACATTAGTTAATTGCATATCACTGTAACTAGGTCAGTGGCAGCTTCACATACCGTATCAAGTCCTGGAAACAGACCTCGTCCAGCTTTTTTCTGACAAATTTCACTAAATTCTTCGTGTCTGTCAGTGAGATTATTAGTGATTAGAGTAGCTGCATTCTCAGGTGACATCTGCGCTAGTTCATACAATGGTGTGACAAGTCTATCAGAGAAATCTAACTGAGGCGGATCTTGTATACAAAGTTCACAGTAAAACTGAACCAGATGGCTGAACAACATCTACAATATGATTAAAAAATTATTTGTCATATCTTGATACACACTTAAATACTAGTGTGGACAATTAAATAACGCATTTAATGCATCAACCTTGATAACAAACTATTGGCTCTACTGAATATTCAACATTATTTTTACATTCAACAGAAATAAAAATACAAGAATACTAGTATCTATTGATTTATAAACTGTCTGATACAGAGGCTGTACAGTGACTTTATGTCAACCCTAAATTTCTTTTATGTCAGGTAAAAATGCTTAATAGTCAAGGCCAGTTATAAACAAGTAACTGGTGTTGTCAGCAACACATAATGTCCCCTACTGGTTGTGCCCTGACTTAATATGGTAATTAATCTGTATAACGGTCACACACGTATTAGATACAACACCATCAAATAATCAATACAGAATTTCATTCACATGGCCTAATTAAAGTTTGTTATTGCAGTATCAAGATTTTGAAACATGTTCTTAACTATTAACATTACCATAGCAACCAGAATTGTAACCCTTGGAGACAACAAAATAGTGTACATAATCTCAACATTGTCACTTATTCACAAACTCAAATACTGAATTTCATTCACCAGTGAAAAAGTTATGACAGAATCAATACTTCTGAGGATATTTTCACTATTTCCATTACCATGGTAACCATAATTTTACCCATGGGAGAAAACAAAATGATCTGCAAAATCTTCACATTGCCACCCATACACATACCAACTTTCATCATCCTAGGTTGTTTAGTTATTGAATTACCGCAGGATCCAGTTTTGAGCGGACGGACGGACAGACAGACTGACGGACACCTGTAGGGGCCTAAACATCAGATCAAGGTCAATCAGGTAAAGCTAAATCTTTTTGTATGTACTGAAACAATATGTGATCAACAAGAACCTGTCCTTTTCAAATAAAAATTGTCACAAGCAAGTACATGCATACTTCTTACTTCTAATTTCTGTTTATTTCCTTCAGCAAGGCTAGGGTGATGACATTTTCTAATTCTTTCTATAATGGTCAGTTGATCTTCCAAACTGTGACCCTCCAGTACATCCAACAACTCGTCAAATGTTTGTGGGGCTGAAAAAATTAACCACCAGTAGATGAAGAGTTGACCCAATGATGAGAGAGAATCATACACAATAAAAACAGGAATATTGAAGTAAGAATACTTACCAATGTCAATTGAGTACATATTTTTTTTTGCAGCGAAGCTAAAAACACAACCTTTTGCAAGACACTGTTGAGAAACACATTCTTACACAGTAAAATGTAAGAAGTACTAACACCAATATACACAGCATTTCTAGTTAATGTGATTAACAAACCTTCGAATGTATATGGCAATTCTTTTTTAGCTTCATCAATCATTGTCTGTTTAGTTTTCTCATCTATTTTGGTAATCTTTTTTCCTGTTTGCTTGGTTACCATAGTAACATCTGTTGTTTTTGTGTCAGCAGATTCTTCATCGTCTGATTCAAGATCAGAAAAGTGATCCACTTCCTCTTCTGAAATAGCAAAAAATATCAAGCATGATTTAATACGTTAGTGTAGAAGATTTTGCAAGAATTTATGTTCTACTTTGATTTTTTCCATTTCTCATGTTCGTAACGTTTTTCTGGAAATGCATGTTTTCTAGAGAGTCTGGAATTCAGTTTTTGATCCATACATGACTAAACAAAAATGCAGATGAAAATGAACCAATAATTAAAAAAAACTTACACTGACAAAGACGAAATCAACTTTAATCATTACAATCTGCTACAATATAATATCTAATATTTGGGACATCTTCTGATAAAGTATTAATCTATAAATTGTATTGAAACCAACCTGAACCTTCATCAGAGTCTTCTTCTTCTGCATCTACATTTTCTCCTGCATTATCTGCTTTATCATTGTCATCATCATCACCTTCATCATCATCATCATCATCATCATCATCATCATCATCATCATCATCATCATCCTCATTGTCACTTTGATTTTCGTCATTAGATTTTTCCTTATTCATTTCACCATCTTTATAACTAACATAATCAAAGTCATGTGTTTCCAAGGCAAACCTGGAAATAAAAATCAGAATATTGTGTCGATTAAAAAAAGAATTAAAACAATTTTAGCAGCTCAAAGTATAATGGCACATCACATCGGCAAAAGTTGAAAATTTCCAAAAAAAAAAAAATGGAAATCTTAACCTCAGTGCCAGTGGAAATGATAAAAATCATTAGGCTCCGGACCTAAGAAAAGCCAGAGGTTCCAGAAAACTTTAAACCATGATATCATAGTTTAAAAAAATAAAATGTGTGATAATTCAATCCATATACAACTTCACTTTAACTGAACCCATCCTAGCAAGCAAAAGTGGAAAATGTGTCAAGGATAACTTTGATGTAGAATTGAAAATGTGATTACTTTTACAACAGACAAACACGAGTATGGACATGGTCATGAATTAGGAACCTGTGAAGGTTTATAAAAGGATGGTAACCTTTTTTTAGCAGATACTTGTAATCATTTGATGGCAGGTCTTTTTTATGCCATTTTTGGGTCCGGTATTCGGCCCCGTTCCCAAAGTAAAAAGTATATATTTTTTGCCATTGAAGGAGAAAAATTTTGCATAATTAAAAAAATGAAAATTTTCTGTCATCATATACTTAAAACTATTTTTTCCATGGAATTAATCATGTAAAATATGGTAAAGTATATGTCCTCTGGTAAATATAAAATGGCTTAGACATAACTTTGTGTTTTGTTCTATTATGATTACAGTATAAGCCTCTGATAAATCCCCAATTTGGTGCTTGATGACACAAATTTCCCCTATAAAAAGGACCTGATACCTGTTCCCTAAAATCATAAAAAGGGCTGGATAGTTACAACATCTCAACTACTACAACATATCAAGTAATTGTACAATGTATGGATCATTACCCATCATCCAGATCATCTGCTGATTTATGAGTAGATTTGGGGCCAAGGTCTTCCTCTGTAATACCCTTCATACGTCTAATTCTATCAGCCTTAAATAAAAACAGTTTAACAGTGTATAACCTAAATCTCAGGAATTAAACATCACAATTTAGTTAAATACACGCTAAAGATATAAATGATAACATAAACCAAGAGAGATCTTTGCATTCATCATGCCAGAGTATTCAATCAATCATAACCGATCTGTTATCAATAATTTGCACATTAACAATACAACTGTCCTCTATGTAAGAAAATAGTTTCAACTAGTGAAGAATTACTGCATTCTTACAAACACATTCATATGATAAGAAAGATAGAAGCTAAATCATTAAGATTACTGACTTCTAAATTATCAGATAAAATACAATTTAGCACAGAACCACACATATCCAGTAGGTGCCAGCAGGGCTTTTTTCACAGGTAGGGGAAGGGCCCTTTTCTTAAATTTGAGGAAAAATACCATGGTATTTTTGCAAAAAGGGGAAGAAAAAACTTGATATTAACTGAATTTTATGGGAAAACTGAATGATTTTAGAGATTTTTCCTGAAGGGAAGACACCTATACCAGCCCCTACCACAGAGGAAAAAAACCTGGCCAGTATGCGTAGCTCAAACATGGCCAGTACCCAGGGATCAATCAGGAATGAACCTCATACATGTCACATGACATAACTAACCTCCAGTTTATCCAATCTCTCTTTCTCATCTCTGGCTAATTCTTCCTCTGACTTCATTCTGTCTGTAGCCTGATACCATACAAACACATGTCACTGATTAACAACATAGTTTTTATGATGTACATGTGTGCAAACTTACATAAAAAGTATGTAAACTATGTACATTGTATAAACATACAGAGAAATAGTCAAATAAATATGACTGAAAAAAAAAACAAAGCACTATTCCAATGTTCTTGAATAGTTAATGAGGAAAATATTTATGACATAAAAGCATATAATTTTTGATAAAACAACATGTAGTTTTATTCTTGAGGACAGAAATAGTGAGGAAACTCAATCACCACGAATCAAAACAATCAATTTCATCCAAACACGTCAAAAAAACTTGAGACTGAAATAGAATGAGATTCAATTCCATCGGATATATTGGGCTATTCATCGACAAATATGTGTTAAAGGATAGTTTCTATTTTAGTTAATATGCAATAATCAACTGTTTTTTTCATTCATGTAAAATATGACATTAAATAGATAAAACAAACCTGTCCTTTCATTTCAAACTGCAAGGATCTCACTGCAATGTCATAGTCATCTGATGCTCCAGCTTCTGTGTCTGCTTTTACCCCACCCTGAACAATATAAGGAACATTTGTAAATACTGTAATCAAAGAATGATCACTGACAAAGGGCAGTAACTCCACCTTGTGTTAAAGTTTCTAGTTTCTAAACTTAGCAGTGACAGGTGCATAATGATTTCCCCTCAGTCACAAATATTATATTTATCATCAATTACTTAGAATAAATTCATGTATAATAGTAACTAAAATGTATAAATGTATAAATGCTAGATGATCTTTTTATAGATGAAAAGGTGATATACGCACAAATGTTAAATAGCTTTTGTTGGACTTCAAGTTACATTGTCACTGTGTGTTATACTGTACTAACTTACCCTTCTACAAGGAGGACACAACTTCTCCACATATGAAGAAAATCGCCATATTTGTCAAATTTTTATAAACCATATAACCTGCCATGACAGGGGTTTGACCTACATTACTGGGTTACAAGTCCAGCACACTTACCACTAGACCACAGTCATGGCTGTTAAATAGTGACAGAACAAAACAGAACAACAGATTACAGATAAAAAGAACTATACTTATGTATAACAGGACCATCCAGTGACAGAAGGAATGTTAAAACCACTATCCATCATCATTATAGTTAAAAATCAAAAACTGAGCAATTATAGCCAAATATGTAATCAAAATCCATAATTCAAATGAAGGAATCTTCAACAACTCACAGAACCACTAATAAACATACCTTTATTTTACCCTTCACGACTAATGGTTGTAATGTTCTCCATTGCTCATCTAAGTCTACAGTTATCTGACAAGCCTGTTCCTTCTCCATCTGACGCTCATGCTGTAACAACACAGTATAAAATAAATAACTTAGTCAGAGCTTTTTTCACTTTTTTCTTAAATTTGGGAAAAACACGGCATTTTTGCAAAAATGGATGAAAAACTTGATGCAAGTTGAATTTTAGAGGAAAACTGCATAATTTGAAAGATTTATCCTGAGGGGATGATGCCCATAAACCAGTTGTATAGAAGTGAGTTAGAAGCTGGAAAAATCAACCGGCTATTTGAGCATTCTCGCTGGCTACTTTTTCCCCTAAGGGGGTGTTGCCCTTTACCTCTAAAACAAAAAACATACCTCCCTTTCAAAATGTATCATTTAGGAAGAAAATTCCAAAAAATAGTTCACCCTGAACCTTTAGTTCTGGTGAGCTAAGAATATTTTGAACTCTATGACCTTGGACCTAAGAGACAAATATCAAGGCCAAAATTGTGAGGACAGACACCTCTTCTATTAATAGGAATTTTTCAAGCGAGAACTTAATATATGAAGATCAAAATTTCTACTTTACACAATATCAAAAAACTGACACCACACCAAACTTAAGATGGCCGACACATTCCCTTGATAGAATTTCAAACATAACATGAGTATAACACAGTCTTCTAAAAACTGCTGGAATACTTGCCTGACATTTGGTCAGGCAAAGACAGAATTTATGTCCGACCAAATGAAAATTTGTCTGACCGAATATATCATAAATAAGTGATAAATGCTGTAAATCGTGCCTGACTGCCGCACATTTGGTCCAGTACTCACTGAAAAGTTATAGGACCTGCTGGAAATTTGCCCGACATGTCCAGGACACAGTCCGGCAACTTTCGCAAAGCCTGCTGAACATTCCCTTGTAATAACCTCCAGTTACTTTTAACATTTTTTTGCAATTTGTTAAGCATTATTTAAATGACTCTTAGATGAATTTAGAGTATTATTAAAGAGCTCATGGTTTGACGTTTCTCAAAAAAGCAGGAGGCACAATTTGGGGGGGGGGGTATTTATTAAAAACTATGGGGAATACTAATATTGGTGTTTCTAATGGAATTAATGGTCCAACCTTTTTTTTCTTTGACTCTTTAATCATGTCTTCCATTCTTTCTTTCCAGGACTTCTTCTCGTCTTCAGGGTTCTTCCTCTGCATGAAGCCACCAAAATGTTCCTCGGCGACCATCTTTGCTGAAATAAAACAATAAAGCAATTATTCATCATAAAAAATATCTGTCTAGATTCTCAACAGGGCTCAACAAATCCACCCATCTGCTCATAATTACAAATAGAAATCAACTCAGGACGAGTTGAAATTGCTGGAGAACTGGTTATAACTCTTAGTGGCTGCAGCCTGAAAAAAATTGTCGAGCTCTGCTTTTAGCTTTGATTTTCCCAGGACTCAAGGTATGTTGTATGTTTCTGTTTGTTTATGGTTTGTTCTGTTTACTGCATGTTGTGGTCAGACTGTAGCTTCATGAACAGAGCTACTTGTGGACTGTGAGGAGTGAACGTAAGCCAAGGTCTGCGTTTTCTGCACGTTTTTGAGCTTGCTGGCTTGTGTTTGTGTGTTATGATTGATGGTTTAAAGTTTATTTGTATGTAGTTTGTGAGGTAAGAGATCATGTTTGCTGAAAATCTCTCTTTGCTATCAATTTATGGGGAAAAAATGGACGAATTGGTGCATTTACTCTAGAGAAAAATTTGAACAATTAGAAATAAATAATTTTAAAGCAGTCCATATTTATCTTACCAGCTGCTCGTCTGTCATCATCATCATCTTCATCATCACTGATGACAGGGTCATCAAATTTCTCAATATCTGCTAATGACTGACCGTAATGGGTTAATTCTTCGTCTTCATTTAGACTGAACTTATGTTTGCCAGTAGTTTTCTGTACAAATATGATAACATTTATAATATTTACATAAAATAAAACATTAGTCTGAATACACATAAATAATACAATCACATTACCATTACACAAAAGTTTTTAGAAACTCATTAGAATAATTTTTAAAAAAATCTTTTCCAGGATAAACATCAAAATTTGAAAGGCAATTAAAAAACTTTTGAGCATAACTTTTAACAATTCAAATTTTCACCCACCCCCAAAAACATGCAAAAACCGATTTCCCAAGCAGGTACATTTCCTACAAACATTAAAAAAAATTGTTAAAATACCCACAAACTAAATTTGCCCATTGATTCATTCTTATCCAATGAAATTTTTACACTTTGTTTTCTAAATGACTCAATGATTTCATGCATACTATAGTACTGTGGTGCAGACCTGGGAAAATATTTTAGAATAATGAATATCTATGAGCTTTTTTCTCTGAAATAAAACACCAAAATTAGTGCATAAACTTACACTTCTTTCTAAAGCATATCTTTTCATCATTTTTTCTTCCACTGAAAGAGATGCATCATGCTCACCAAATCTTTTATCAATAAATCTGTTCTTCTTGAACTGTTGTTGATATTCTTTTAACAATGTTTCCTTTCTCTGTAAGAGAATAAATCAGATTACATAAATTAGAATATCTTGTTAAATACCGCATCAACTACAGAAATTGAATTTTAATTAATATCATGAACAAGTTCTGCCACCTTGAATCATTTGATAATTTTATAAATCCTACCTTTTTATGAGCTTTGGATCTTGACACACCAGGCATCCCTCTGTCATACTTTGTCAGTTTTCTACCAAGAATGTCATGTTTCTGTCGATTGATCTTTACTTCAAATGGATTAGTTTTCTTCTCACCACCTTTCCTTTTATTTCTCACATGATCAGCTTGAGTCTTATTCTTCTTCCCCATGTTTACAATTCTTATGACCTAAACTTTGTACATCAATATTAACATTATTATCATATGCATCAATTATTTCCAATTAAAGTTATAATGCAATTTATTTCTAGGGCTCTCGATCTCCCAAATTTGGGGTCAAAATTAAGCCCTATTCCCCAAGCTCTGGAATATACTTTTCCCCCTGTTTTTGGTAAAAATTCCCCCACCTGAGAAAAAAAAACTAAGCAGGTTATGTTATACCAATGAGGCTCTTGAAATTCCCTCTTGAACTGAAAATGATGCAAAATTACCACCTGTCAGGGCCCCAGGACCCCAGTCCCCCAAAAGAGAGAGCCCTGGGTTCTGAAGGATAGCAAAACACCCAGAAATCAGTGTATTTTGTGAGGCAAGTAATTATTGCCATGTCTGCTACATAGATCTATCGTTATCTTCTATCATGAATTTATACACGTGTACATTTGTATTTTGTACAGTTCATAAATGTATACGTCCTCACGGGCCACAAAGATTAATGGATTTATTGAAATCAATTCAACATAATGTATCAGCTTAGTAAAAAATGCAAAAATTGAGCGTCGCGAAATAATATTACAAATTGAATTAAGCTTCGTTTAAATCATGGTCGACAATTGAACTCACAAAACTGTATTCATAAAACAAATTCAGCTGTTTTTATTTTAAAAATTATGTTTGAACATTGTGACACCGAAGTTATAAATAATTAAAAACACTCACGTGTTTACGTCCAACTTAATGTATACAATACGGACACTTCCAATTCTAATTCGTAAGGAAGTCACGCCCACTATTACTTAGTCACGCCTCCGGAAGCTATTCATTTATATTCTGAAAATAATTTAGCTTGCTGGACCGTTGTTCCTGTCCTTATATTTGATTATAGGAGTGGTAAGGATTCAAGAAATTATGACAATTGGATCGTATTAAAAGTGTTTGTTGATAGTGTTGTTGTAGCATTTAAAAGTACTGGCTGATAATAAAGTTACCTCAATATACTGAAATCCTAGTAATAAGATGTGGCCACTGGAAATTAGTGACTTGTTATAATATATAGCACCAAAGACCTATACTATACAAGGACTTAAATAGCACATCGTCTGACTATAAATTTTATTCGCCTAACCACTACACTACAGTGTATGAACGCTCGTCTGTTGAGTAAACTAACGTCCAACAAAGCTGATGAATATAGTAAATGACAATGGGTATTTACGCCCATTCATGAATCAAAATGCATCATTTAGTAAAACCAAAAGGAACTAAATTAAAATATTACGTGGACTTCCTGACATTTTAACTTTCGTCAACTTCATTAAAAGTGTGTAGGAAATTGAGAGTATCGACAGGCAGCTTATGTACACAAAACAATGTGAAGTATAAGTAATTATCATATGTATATATATTGATGTAAATAATGAAGACATTTCGAAAATATAGGCACTCTCTGAGCGGCACTTATAGACGTCAAAGCATGGGGCAGCTCAACAAACTTTTTAATTAAGTGTATGCTTTGCCTCCAGCATTTATTTAAAGCGGATTTGTAAATATGTTATCGTGGATTATCGTTACTTGATCAGATATTTATATCATTATTACCGCTGTATTAGAATGGAAGTAAATAAAAATAAACTTGGAAATATTCGTCAAAACTAAAGCTACTGTCTTACAAACTTTATTTCAAACAAATGTCATATACATATACGAGTATATACAAAATAAAATTGGCATTCAGTAGTTATAGTCCAAAACACAAAATTAATTATGTGTGACAGAAAAAAGCCACAGGCTAAATAAATGGTCTTAATCAGTATTTTTCATGAACTGGTAACGATGGAAACCATGGTTTGCACAAGACATATATCTTTATTCTTCAATTCATTAAGAAATTCTTCTATATCATGAATTCCATGAAAGGTAAAAAAACAACAGCAACGTATTTAATGTAGTTCACATGATCAATCAACGCTATTGAGCTGCTGAATTACATGCGCAAGAAGTGACATATAACTTGTATGAATTAGGCAAGTAAGTATAATTGATAAGTGCAAAAAGGTCAATCAAGATTATCCAAATAAAATAGTTAAACAATACAAGATCAACAATGCGTTGGCTTCAATTCCGGTCATTAGCCCCACATCCGTGTCGCGCTGGCCCGCCTTTTTCTAAAGTAGACCAAAGAACGTCCATAACCGCACAAATGATAAAGTTAGGATTTTAAAAACTAACATATTGTTTCCAATATTAATATTGATGAAGCTGTTATTAAATTTATGTTACAGTAATGCATGCAACTATAAGAGTTGAAGACGTCACCATTGTAACTGACACATACATGTGCATGCATGGACCAAAATTACAAACAACTAGGAAATTTGGAATCTTAAATCAAAGCATTCAGACTGTGTTTTTACGGATACGTGTGTGCAGGCTAGGCTTCATTCAGATACAGACAACGCCGTAGTTCTGGTCGCTAGAAAAGAGGAGTCAAGCTGGCAGCCATTAACAGGCACACTGTAGTACTTATAGCTGTACAGATCAGAAACGCCCAGAACAAAATGAAATCAAGCGCGTCAACAAAATCTTTCCAGTCGCAGTCAAGCCAGGGACCAATAACTTTAGTCCATTCACCGTCAATATCTTCATCCAGAAAATCATCTTTAAAGCAACAAGAGCACATACATCTCTGATGAAGTACGAACTTCACAAACCTCACGATGGTAGCTGGAAGCTGAAATCACAGAATTTGAACCGATCATTGTAAAATGGTGCTGAAGAATCGAACGTTTGCGAAAAACAAATTAAGAAGCAAAAAGATTATTTACAATAAAGCTCGAAAGATTGTTCATTGAAATGGCATTAAATGTTTATGCAAGACAAATCACAATTAATAGACATGAACATTGCAGTATTACTGTTATGTATGAAATGCAAACAAATCTACGCAACCCCTTTCAACAGTCAATATGTATAAGGCGATGTAAGTAAGAAAATGATCATCATGGGTCAAAACTTGAGTAATTTGCAAATACATAAAGCTTGATCTTGTTAAAATCACTCGTCTGTCATAGACCCATTCATAGACCCATTCTGGAAACTAAATTAAAGATATATATATCGTTCCCGGCAGAGGCAAATAAATAAAACATGAAAATAAATGAACAAACAAGAATGCTCCACATACTCGGCCAGTTTTCTTCTTGTTATATATCCGTAACTCCAGGATGGTCACGATGGTCGCCAGAGTGGACAGAAACATCATGAAGAACAAGTATGCCGCCACAGTTGAAATACTGTCAGAGTTTTTGGGCAATGATTCACTGAGTATTGTGTAGAACAGAGCGTAAGAGAGGAATACGGCGATGGTGTATCCGACTTTTTCACCTGACCCAGCCGGTAACACAAACACAAAAGCGTTCAGCAATGACAACAAAATGGCCGGCAAGATAAGGAATAACAGATAGAATGATGATTTCCTCTGTAGGTTGAGTGTGAACGATATCGCCGTTTTACCGTCCACAGTTTCTGACGATGTTGTCATGGTATCAATGTCCCATTTACCATTCTTCTCAAAATTAGATTTGTAGAAACCTCCGTTACCTACTTGTAACCTCACTTTGTTGTCACTGTACATATAAGTTATAAACTTGATGTCACACTGTTGTTTGTCAAATGGAAAGTGAACAATATCGACTGAACAAGACGTCTCAAAGACTTCGTACGGACTCCACGTGACTTGACCAGTAGATTCGACCGTGGCCTGGAAATACATGAACATTTATATCAAAATCTGAAAAATAACATGTACACGCGTGAATATTTATATTTATATCATTACTGTACTGATATTCCAAATTGCAGAGATAAAATTTTTGACTGACTTAATTGGAATCATTTATGTTAGTATTCAATAGCTAACACAATAAGGCTCGTGTTGGTATTTATTTATCCTTCAATCATTTATGGTGGAATTTAATAGGTTATCATAAAACTTTTTACTTTGAAGGTCCTACTAGAAATTGATGGATTTATTTTTGTTAATTTATTTATGTCATCTGTATGAATATTACATGTACATGTATATACAACAAACAACATATAACAGTTGCTATGAAATGTTCACAAAAATGTATCACCATTCACCGATGAGTTGTATTTAAGAGCCTAAACAATTACGTATATACATGTGTATGATAACTGTGCTCCCAGAATGTCCAGAGAACAACTGTCTTAATATCAAAGCGGTTTCATTATAAAGCTACAATACGGAAGAATTAAAGAAAACTGGTCTGAAAATAAGTTTTTTTTATATACAATAACTAGACCTTAATATTGACTTTAGTCTCTGGTTGGTTGTATTTTGGTTTAACGCCGTTTTCAACAATTTTTCAGTTATATACGGCGAGTTTAGTCTCTACATGGGTTTTCAGTGTACATTATTTGAAAGTGTTATTTATGTATAAATGTAACTATTCCTTGCGTGTATATACATGCATGTACACAATTTTTATTATTTTACCTAATCAGAAATATCAAGTTTTTAATTTCAAAACTGAAGTTAAGTATAATTCACGTACAGTGGAACCCGGTTATAGTGAATACGTGATATCCCCGGTGATATTTCATCACAACACTCATGTGAAGAATGGCTTGATCTAGTAAAAACAGTTCTTCACATTATCCGATTTTTCACTATATCCGAGTTCACTTAACCGTGCTTTACTGTATACCTGAATGAATGATTGACCGAGTGAGGTCTTCGACTCCATACCATTATCAAGTGTAATATCCGGCTTCCAAATTTCATTTTGCGGTACCAATATGGATGTTATTCCATCATACGAGCTTGGCGTCCAGGTTAAAGACTGGTCTGTCCATTTCACCGTCAGGTACCCAGTGGTGGTCAGTTTTTGGTCCGAGTCACTAAATGAATTTATCCCCACCAGAGCGAAATCTACACTGATCGTGACCGAGTTACTTTGGTCAGTGACTGGACGAACTTTCGTGTTGTAATTATTTGTTGTAAACAACTGAGTTTTTAGACGAACTAATTCAAGTCCAGACTGACAAAACACGTCAGTTACACAAAGTAACACTATACAAGTCCTTATATGATTTAAAAGTAAACCAGACATTGTCCTTGTACGGCGTAAATCTTAATTTTAATTCAACAACACCACTTTCAAAATCAAATTCTACTACGTGAAATATTTTTATAAGGCCAGAACTTTTGTGTGTATTTGTTTCATAGCTTTACGTTTCAAGTCAATGGACATTTCATCTATTGTTCACAAACTATTTTTGGAACACTATCACGAACGCTTGGATGAATAGTTTCTATATTTATTTCTAACTTTAACTAGCATGGCCTGATTTTGGTAAATAACAATAGTTTCTGCCGAAGATTTGTTATAGTCACTTTGTGTCGGCGTTTAATTAATTGATATGTAATGGATACATAAACGTAAAGAAAAGTAGTGCGCGTAACGATTTGCTTTATTGCGCATGAATACATCTTGCGCAAAAACACATTATGTAAAGAAATTACGAAAGACGATATGTTTGTGATATGTTATTGATATATAAAAAGTAATTGCTTTCTTTTGTTTTTTCTTCTTTTCTAAAGTTACTTTATTAATTTCAGTGCCACACAAATATTATATTATATTATATTATATGAAAAATATTGACCCACGTTTTCAGAAACTACATGTATTTTTATTAGTTAATCAGTATCCAAGGGTCATTTCTCGACGTTGAAAATCGACCCCGACAGGTTTTCAGCATTAAATTTTGATACAAAAAGTCATGAAATATTGATCAGTATTAATTTTTTATCAATCCTGGGGGCAATTCTTTATTATAACTAAAACCCTATATACATGTCAGATATCGAATGTACAAATAAGAGAATTAGTACCGCAGGAGCGTAGCTTTCGTAAAACACTGAATATTTTAATGTAATACAAAATGTATTTCTACTGGGGCTTGACGCCGTTTTTCAACAATTTTCAGTTATGTACGACTTCCGATTCACTAAATCATTTTTAAAGAGATAAAACCAATAAATTAACCGATTCTCGCATTGTCTCGAAATATTTATTACACCTGTATGTTAACATTATTAGATAGATTACCGATTTTTTTTTATTCAAAAATCATTTCATGGTTTCCTTACGAGCCATAATGATAAAATACACCGAATAAATAAATAAAATACACGGAAAGCGTGTCTTGGGTTGGACTGAACCAACGACAAAAAATATAGTACCTTGCACCTCACGGCCCTGATGGCTTATAAAATATTTTGCTTGTTTTATATTAAGCATGTTTCATAAATCTAAGGGAGGTAACTATTCTATCTTAAGTAATATCATGTGTATTTTGCTAAAATAAAATGTGTGCTTCTCAGCGAATAGAATTACGCTTCCTTCAATGATATTGGTTTATAAAAATAGGGCTTTTAAAACTTTTAGTTGAGTTATTTGAACGAATTTTGTCCATATCAAATGAACCATGTTCTAGGTAAGTCGATTGTTGGCGCGACAATACTTTATATATTCTTGAAAAGGTCAGTGGATATTCTATTGAATTAGAAATGAAACTTGCGTCAGATTTATTTATTTTTTAGAGTATGATAGAAATGGAAGAAGAAAATGCAGGTTTTTACTTTAAATACAACGTTACATATGCTATGTTGTTTACAGTTTGATTAAACGATGACCATTATGACTGCTGCAAGGTGTGAAACGCATTAATAACGGACATGGATTTTTTCGGTGCGTATATATTATGCCCTGGAGGTACAAGTATTGACTACGGGGAGGTAAAACAAAGCTTAAGATTGCACACTTTCATTAATATTAATTAAATTAACGGTTCGAGTATTACCAAACTTTGCTAACAGATTGTAAATTACAAAGTGAGGCGCCGTTGAAAGTTTCAATTGATTTGGTTCTACAGGGATATTAATAATCATGAAATCACACCTGAAACATATTATTATTCAAATTTTGTAAAGATGTTCCTAGTGTTGACTCGGTCGTATAAAAGGTAGAAAAAAAATATGAGGCTCAAGTTGGTCTCTACAGGCCTATGTAATAAGACGCATTGCGTCTACGTTTCTATCGTCCCTCGGTATCGAGGGACGAACATCAGCATGATGCTTGTATGGGGGAAAAGGGAAGTGACTGGGTGAGAGGGAGGCTGGTCTGATTTTTACTGTTGAATCAAGTAATTATTATGTGAGTGTTTTTTATATCTACCACATGAGAAGTTTTTATACATCTGTAACATATAGCTATAAAAAATAATCGAAACGTCGGATATATATATATTGGGTGATTTGAATCAAAGAATGACTTTGTAAGTTATTTCTTTCATGTAAGCCTGATTGATGTAGGGTTTCATTGAACCAGGATACATATAACAGATATCACTGTTATGTCTGTGATGCGGACAAACAGTTTTAAAATTTTTGCTGACATGGTCATTCATGAATAACAAACAATGAAGACAGACACAAGATATAAATGGACACATATATACAAACACAAATGCATTTGTGTTAACGTACAGTAATTATACAGTAAAACCTCATTTAATGATCACCCCAATATTAAGACTACCTCCTGAAAACAAACATTTATTTTAGACCCTTTTCAATATTTCCCAATACAATAATACCTCAGACAGCGACCACCTCAAAATTTCGACCATCTTGTTATAACGACCACTTTTTTTCGGACCGGCTTCCAATAACTCACCTACAATTTAACTTGATAATAACACCACCTCATTAGTACGACCGATCTTTCGGCCACATTATCGAGGTTTTACTGTATTTCATTTTTCATAACGAGACCACCTTACTATTAAGGTCATTTTAGTCTTAATGATGGTCTAAATATCGGGGTTTCTCCATCAGATGAAATGAGGTGTATGCAATTTACCAAATAAAACAAGATCTAATGATTGCATTTTGTCCACGGTTTGTAAGTTGTGGTGATACTTGTGATAAGTTTGTGTTGTCTATATGTAGTATAGCATGTAATACAGTCAAACATATGTTTGCGGCCGCCTCCGATTTATACCACCCTGTGAATAAAAGTCATTCTTTGAAAAACCACCAATGATTATTAACAAACTGACTTCCGAATAAAGGCCATCAGTTAATAGAGGCCGCATTTTGCCTTTCTTAAGAATGGCCTTTATTCACAGGTTTGGCTGTACTTGTACGGTTTTTTTCTGATAGGGGTACTATGACCTTGACATAAGCGCAATCTCGTGGACACATGGACACATTAAAATGAACGAGCAAAACGTCCAATATTAATTAGAAGCACACACAGCAAATACTACCGCTGTGGTCAGTGTGTTTATGATGAGAAACAGTACGAAGAACAAATTGTCTAAAGCCAGAGCCACTTGCGGCCACGTGACCTCGTCTTTATCTTCATCCACATTTTCTTTTTTTTCTTCCTCCTCTTCATCTGGAGGCAGCTTCAGTTTCTGGATACTAGTTGTATCAAACCTATCTCTTGCTGTGTTAATTCGTGCATTAGGAACAGGTGCCTTCTTGTAAATTATGTCTTCCATTTCGTCATCAAAATCTTCAATAGCAATGCTACTAACAGCTGCGGGTTTTCTGAAGTATTCGTTTGGTGATATTTTATTGTTGTTTCCTAAAATTTCTGACAGTTTTATGGAAGTTTTTCTGCTGCTGGACGGATTGGAATATCGTTCGTTCGAGTTTCTTCTGCCACCTCTTTCGTCCTCAATCTCTATAATTTCGTCATCTCCTCCACAACAAATACCTCGTTTCTTTTGCTTGGGTTTCTCTTTAGTCTCACTTCGATCTTTCTCCCTGTTTTTGTTTACAGCAGTCAGCATCATTTTATCATTTTCTATTTGTTTCTGCGAATTTTTATTCATTTTCTGTAGAGGAATGTCTTCTACTGAAGTATCGGTATCTTTATCACTTGCTTCGTCATCTGCAGCATTTTCACAACAAGCTTTACGTTTCAGTCCATTGACAAGCTTAGTGATAACTTGGAGGTAACCTGTCACGGGTGTGTCGTCACCCTGGTTATGTAAGCGGAGCTGAATGATTGTTAAGAAGACAATTAATGTGCTGAAGACGCATTCAATCAACAGGTAAGTGCTCATGACGGGGATTGTATTCATTCCCTCTGGCATGATTTCAGTCACAATCAATAAGAAAATTGCAAAAGATAAGAACAAAATAATGGCGTAACCAGTCTTTTCTCCGGAGTCACAGGGCAATATGAATACAAATGTGTTAAGGATCGAGAGAAGGGCGATTGGGATGATGAAGTTGATTAGGTAGAATATAGGTTTA
The DNA here is from genome assembly GCA_008271625.1 of Lutraria rhynchaena. NCBI lineage: Eukaryota > Metazoa > Mollusca > Bivalvia > Venerida > Mactridae > Lutraria > Lutraria rhynchaena. Next base: position 4,015,848 of record VIBL01000020.1, read on the forward strand.
CGTCGTATTTTTATTGAGAATGATAAACCAGACGTTGACGATGTTGATGAGTCGTAAGTTGAAACTGAGTCTAGGTTCCAATTGGCGTTTGGTTCATATGAGTCTGTCAAAAACCCATCGCTTCCAGTCACGATTTTTATCATCTCTGCGGTGCTGGACCACGTGACTAGCTGTAAGTCACATGTCTGCGAATCGAAAGGAAAATACGTCATGTCCAGATCACAAGTGCTTTCAAACACTTGATAAGGTTCCCACGTGATAATTCCCCCATTTGTTATGGTAACATACATAAATTTATCACCAAGTCCAGTTACACTGTCAAATGCATTAGCCAGGGCCAGATCAGGTTTCCACAGATCATCTTGTGGTAGCGTAAATTCAGCAATGTTGCCATACTCGCTCGCATTCCACGTCATGAACGTGTCGGACCATTTTATTTTCATGTAAGCTGTTGTTGTGATTTTCTGTTCTACTTCGTCCACGTTATTGATGGCCACAAGATACATGTCCACCTCTAACTGTAAACATAAAACAATGACGTTATTCTAAGTGAAAAGAATTGACGTGTTTCTTCTTAAAGATTCGTTATTAATCTTTTCATGCTTCCTAGCGAATCATGATTCATACAATAAGTATTCAGTAATTAATACTTGATGATCTATAATTATAATTACGTGGTTCGTATTGACTGTGTGATGCATAAATACTTGTGCATGGCTTACGGTACTTTTATTTGCAGATGTAACCATAGTAATGATATTACGCGGCTGAATACAAGAACACCCGACTTAATGAATAAATTTCGCTTTCAAGCTAATGTACGGAATTTTGGATTGGTGTCTATAGCCCTTCGTGCTTAATTTAAGGTCATTTTGAAAACATTGTTATTAAGCGCACCAAAATACTCTCCATGGAAAGCCTTGTATGTTAAGTATATTGTTCTTAAAACAGTATATATTACAAGTGTAGTGTTTCTTTATTGCAATGACCTGGTATTACAGAAATAGATTGTTACATTCATGTCAAATTGTCTTGAACGAACATACAAGTGATATGGTTGAACTGCGAAGAATACAAAATATTTGTAAGTCAACCGTTTGTGTGGATATGTGATTCAAATGACGTATTTTAGGTTCGGACATATTGATTAATTTTCTTTTATGTTAGTTGAAGATTGATTTTTGTAACAATTTGATAAGTATACCATGCTTTTTATGGGATATGTTTGTTATGACGATGACATCATATTCGTCACACGAAAATATCCTTTTTTAATTTATGTATTTTGTTTTATAATTTGCTCTTTGTATGTAGCTTTCATTTGGTCTTAATGCTTTGTTTGCCATTTTATGTTAACCAAAGACTAGATAGCTGACATGTTAACATATAAAAAACATACTTTACAATCACATCACTAAATAATATAAACGCTAAACATTCTCAGCACTAAACAATTACAGAGTTGAACATTCTCAGTACTAGACAAATACTGAGCTAAAGATACTCAGTACTAAACAATTACAAAGCTGGACATTCTCTGTACTAAACAAACACAGAGCTAAAGATTCTTAGTACTAAACAAACACAGAGCTAAAGATTCTTAGTACTAAACAAACACAGAGCTAAAGATTCTTAGTACTAAACAAACACAGAACTAAAGATTCTTAGTACTAAACAAACACAGAGCTAAAGATTCTTAGTACTAAACAAATACAGAGCTAAAGATTCTTAGTACTAAACAAATACAGAGCTAAAGATTCTTAGTACTAAACAAACACAGAGCTAAAGATTCTTAGTACTAAACAAACACAGAGCTAAAGAATCTTAGTACTAAACAAACACAGAGCTAAAACATCACACCACTCAATAATTTCAGACCTAGAACCTAACAAATTAACTAGAGCTAAAATATTTCTGTTCTTCTGGATTGAAAGAATTTATCTGTAGGACTGGTGTCTTGTTTCATTACCGTAAAATAAATACTTGATCATTTGTTTTACTATTATTATATTCAATGTTGTTTATCTTCGTACAACGTTTAAACGTTTTCTTTCACATATTTACAGAGCAAATCATTTACAATTAATATAAAATATTCTTGATTACGAGTGTTTGTCTGAATATACATGTGGAAATACATACGGTGAAAAAATATTTTGTACAGAAATATAAAATTTACACTCACTCGTAATACGCTACCAGTGTCCTTAATCGGTCTAACTTTAGGCGAGTAGTCCGTAGAATTCAACTTAGCCGTCAATAACGCCCTCATTTCAGCATCTGTCCCACCTTCTACAACTGTCAGTAATATATTCGCATTTAACAAAAATGCAGCAAAAATATATGTTAAAACCATTTTTGTTCTTATTTTTATAACTTCACATAAATCGTCAATTGAGTTTTCAAAATCATGTATAAATGTATTCATGTATTCTGTGTTAATTAATTTCTCTACCATACAATGACTACTTGAATTACATTTCTTTTTTGTCTTTGATTATCTGTGCGAAACAGTTAACCGATTTGTGTGTAAAACATGATTATATTACGATAAGGTAATTAGAGTGTTGATATCATTTTTCCTTTTATCTAAAGTGTCCGGGCGTAATGTCTTCATTAGGTTAATTGTGCATTGTGACATTGTTGCTACCGACGTTTTTTTAGCCTTGACCTTGCGCCAATCGACAATCTGCATAATAATAAGTTGTATTGAATGTTTTGTATTATGTCATATTGTGTTGTAGTGTGGTAGTTTTAATAGTGTTGTATTATGTTGTTGTGTGTTGAATAGTGTTGTATTAAATAGTAGTGTGTTGAATTGTGTTATGTTGTGGTGTGTTTAATACCGTTGTATTATGTTGTGCTTGTATGTTGAATAGTGTTGTGTTGTGTTATGTTGTATTGTGTTGGGTATACATGTAGTTGTATCATGATGTGGTGTGTTGTAGAGCGTTGAGTCACGTAATTCGATATTATAACCTGACATAGATCTCATTCGTATACAAAATTCAAACAGAGTCAAGTTAGGTTGTATCGTTCAGTATTCTGTATCAAAGATAAATAATTTAAATGTTCGAAATTTTAGTATAAATACTTGTATTTAAATATGAGATTTGAGCATGGACACTGATCTAAAAAAACTGATATATATATACATTCACAGTTTATTGTAAGTTACCTCAGGGAATATAAAATATTCACAATAATATTATGTATATACATGTAATGTACAATGTTTATAAATTTACGTAATTTTACATGCAGTCCACAGATTTATTCAAAGTGTCTCTAATAAGCAAATAGTCAACCTTCTGACATCATTTTAGAGTAAGAACACAAACATCAAAATCCTTAATTTATGACAATTTTATAAAAAATATTATTTTTGGTACAATCAACATAATACATGTATATCAAAGCAAAGACATATTTCTATAAAAAGACAGTAACGTAGGCTCTATTCTAATATTGATGGAAACTTACAAAATGTTATAAAATAATTTCAATGCAGAGTTGCTGTTCGTAGTCAGAAATAAACGTGCATATTAAGAACGACAACTCGTGAAACGGTTGAAAATTAATGTAGCACAATTCGATAAAGAAATGTTTTACTTAAATGACTTTGTAATCGTCTCATTGTCTCATACAGTTTTACATCTGATAAATTGAAAGTACAATCTTTGTTGCAAGATCGTAAAAAGCACTATAGGTTGTAATTTAAATTGGTGACGTCACATTTCAATAAAATTGCATACGTAATACATTGTATTGCGTATGACTTACGCACGTTCTTTCATCCTTCTGTTGGTAACGATAATGTTCTTGATTTTACTTATTGTGTGGATCTTTTGGTGCACTTGAAGGTTCGACTGTTGTCTGTAGGATTTCTTACAGTGCGAGCACGTGTACGGACCTGTTCTGGAGTGAGTTTTCATATGAGATAATAACTCAGCTGGAAGATGGGTGGAGTAATTACAAGATTTACAGGCAAAAGGGAGATAATCGTTCGTACAACTGTTTGTTGGCATAAGTGAGAATGTATTGAAATTATCTTCTATATAAGAACTAGTTTCCATGCTGAGGGTTTTGATATCCGGAACACTGTCTTTATTCCCAACTTCTGTCACGTGGCCTAGCGTTTCTCCTTGATGAACAAAACTGTGCGCTTTTAGTGACGATTGGAATCTGAATTGCTTGTCACAGTAAGGACAATGGTGTGTTTTAACGTCATGTGATTTCATGTGTTTGTCTAGGAGAGCCTCGTTTTCAAACTTCTGCTTACATTTCTGACATGAAAATATCTGTGCTGTGACTGCATCACCGAATGGGGAACCTGCTGAAATCTGAAAAAAATAATATTGAAAAAAAAAATCAGAAACCAAGGCAATATTGATTTATATCAAAGTGTCCATTTATTAAAATGCTATCAAAAATCTTAATTTCAGCGGTTATTTATTGTGAATTTTCTAATCACTTGTTAAATGATTCTATACATATTTTCAAGTGCCTAATTCAACTTCAGGTGTAGCGAGGCTTTTGAAGTTTGTTTGAAACAATTAACTGTCCCAAGATTTATAAATATTGTACGTGTATTTGTAAGATACATGTTACATTATAGACAGGATGCGTAACTGTCAAAAATCGGGAAGCAACTCATTCAATGTAACTTAATCATCAACATATAGTCAATTATAAATTATGTCAATGTTATTTCAAAAATTAGTTTTTAACATAACGTTAACATTAATCAACATAATAAACAAAATCATGAACATGAATAAACCCTCAAACAAAACAAACAATAATATAACTGGAATAATTTGAAATTATTTTTAATTGATCATTTGCCCATACCTGATTTGTGATGTTTCTCTTCACAAGACGTTTCTCAATGCCACATTTCTCGGGTGTATCTCTTGAATGTATAGCAAAGTGCACATTGAGTTTAGCTCTGTCAATAAAAGATTTTCCACATTTCTTACAAATAAACATGTCACCGTCTATTTTATACTTCTTCGCACTGTTTGACGCGAAGATATTTCGTGGAGTTAGCTGCTTCGGTGTGCTTCTATTTTTACCGTTGGATATAGTACATTTTCCCGCGCTTTTTGGTGTAAGATTTCTTTTTCTCAAAGGCGAGGCATTTTGTTCTAAATTAAGAGCACTCTTAGATCTTGAAGGTGTTTGCGGACACTGGGCTTTGGTTTTAAACTTCTTCCCGAATGGTGATTGGCGCAGACTTTTAGATAATGAACGTTCTCTCTTATTATGTGCACTGCTAGTCGGACACTTGTTCTGTCCAGTTATTTCATTCCTGTGTGATTTTTCATTTCCCTGCGGGCTTCTAGAATCATGTTCCACGTGCAGAGATCTGCGGATAAGGACAGGAATGCCACTTCTTCGTCTCTCAGATTTACGACTGTTTGAAGGGACAGTTATGCATTCAGAATTGACACTGATGTTATCTGAAAAGTTCCCATTTTCTGTTTCTGACGTTTTGTTGTCTGGTTTATTCTCTTCAGCGTTTACATCAGTCAATTTATCACTTGAGTTCATTATTTCACGGACATTGGTCTTTTCCAGAACATTGTCAAATACCTCTTCGTCAATCGACGAACGAACTAACACTGTATCGCTGTCGTCATCAGTCGCTGGTTGTTTTGAAGGCGATATATTTGATGTATTTTGAGTTGTATCTACTTGTAAAACAAAGAAATCAGGATGTGTTCTGACATGATTTCGTAAACCAGTCTGAAATAGTTAGAGATGGTAAGAATGTAGAAAATATTTAATTGGTAGACAGGAGGAAATCAAAGCAAAAATAACTGAAAACAAAAACATGACGTGTGAGAGAATCTATGAAATTGACGGACGAATATTATTGCTTCATTGTGTTGCTTTAATTTGAAGAAGATAAAATCTTACAAATTTCGTTCGCCTACAATGATAAATCTGGTCATTTACGGCCATCCATTGCCCCAGTTGCCTCATTTGTCCTTTCCAATTTATTCTCATGTACATTTTAATCAGTAATAATGTCATAAGTTAGCAATATATCATCGTCAGTGACTCTTTTACTGTAATCTTGTTTTAGGTAATAGGTAACCAAGTCACTTACCATAGATTTAAATATTCTTTCACATCTGTCACATTCGAACTTCCGGCGTGAATGCGCGTGTTGTTTGTGTCGCACGTGCACATGCTTGAACAATGTGCTTCGATCTCCGAACGTTTCTGAACACTGAGAACACGTGAATTCTTCTTTCTCTGATACATTCGTCTTGATGTTATCAACTGGTATCTCGTCACCAACACTAAACATGTACAATTCATCCGCCATTACCATTTTTCCTCGGCCGCGTGAATTGTTTCTTTTAACGAGCTGTTAGAAATAAAAAAAATAAATAAAAAAACCTGCATGTACTTCCTTCAACTTGATATATAGTGAAAACCCTGATTACTCATCTTTAAATATCAACTTTTCGAATAAATATACAAAATATACTTACAACTAATCCTAAGAATTGAAGTAACAGACGCAATTTCTGGTATTTTTAAATTCCTGCACATATAAAACACATGCCAACAGTTAATCGAACTATCTGTAATAGTCTGAATGACCAACAATAACTTTAACAAATTTATATACACGCGCATTTGATTACTGAAGATTTCAATGTCCAGCATTAGATAATTCAACGTCATAAAGACATAAAAGTTGTCACCACATTTAAAGTTGTCACATGATTTAAATAGATAAACGTTCCTTGTTCACAATGGTAAATTATTTTATTACAAGGTTGAAATGGTATCCGAAAGGCAGCAGTCTCTAATAAAATCGTAAGATTAAAATCAGACATGGCCAATTAAAATAGTTTACACACATGAAACATAGAAGTTCAACAGATAATTACCGTAAAATGACAGGTTTATCGAATCATGCATCTAACATAGCGACGTAATTAACATTCTATATAATGGCAGCTTAATTTATTGAGATTTTTACATTTTTTTAAGTATGACGGAATTGTAATGTTCATTACTTTATGTAAGAAAATGAATAAACATACATCGTAGATATAGCATCTTATCTAAACTTACTGCACCCCCACACATTAATTCTTTACAAGAAGTAAGTTCAAATTAATGTTAACTTCTCGCTTAAAGAAAAAGAGGAAAGCCTACGAAATATTAAACTTAGATCTGATAGGATTTATTTGCATATCAATACATAAAATATCTTAAAATACTCAAATAGATTATTTTATAAAAAAAAGTCTTACTTTAATCACTTTTGATTATCCAGCACACGTGGTAAACATTTGTTGGTCTCGATTTAAACGTATTTCGCCTGTTATTGGCATTCACCTAATCCGTATATATGTGAACAGATGTTGGGTTTTTATTTCGAAATGGATGTATTAAGTATTTATTTAAAATGTGACCTTTGACAGTGTTATAATACAGTATGTCACTATTTCCTGTTTGGAAGTACTAAACATGAAAAGGCGACGTTTTTGACACGTAAACGCATGGAATAGTGTCGCGTGTCACCACATACATCAGCAATTAACAGACACGTGCCGCATGGAAGTACTGCGCCTTGCATGAAATCTCCCCCGGGGATCCGATAATAACGCCGTCATAATGGACACCATATGTTCTCCAAACGATAACCCAGACATCAGATTTAATCGTAATATATTTCCTCTTATCGCCAAATCCTTTAACTTAATCCCAATTCGCAGACTGTGTTTTTGATTTAACAATTAACGTATTTAGTTAAGATGTTCGTATTATGGCGAAGTTACCTGTAATCTAACAAAAGTAAAACAATCTATTATATAACCAGGTTTTTGAGAGAGTCATTTAAAGTTAGGAAAAACACTTTGGATAAATCTTAACTGTTTCTTTTTTATTTAGGAAATTGTATCTTAAAAATGTATATATACCATATGGCAAATTTGTTGAACTTAGTTTATGTTGTATTTTGTACTGGATGGTCTTTGCCATAGTATGTATGTAAATGGCATAAGGCATTGTAATGCCGTTTGTTTTTGCCTAATGAAGAATGAATGAAAACGTAATACGTGTTTGATAATATATAATTTTTTTTTTTGTCATGCAAATCTTACACCTAACTTTAATGTATTTGTTAAGTTAATGTTTTATACTCACAGACATGTTCTTATCATCGGTTGTGATCATTAAAATCTTAACAGAATAGAAAACACGATATTGTGTCTTGTTAACAATAATTGTATAATACATGCAGAAGTCATTATTATAAAACCTTGTATTTTACCGCGTTCTTGATTGATGTAAGAAAATCAGTTGACGAATTAGTCATGTTTAGTTTATTTGCAAACTCGCGTTATAAACAGACAAAAGATGCAACATAGCACAATCTTAAACATACATGTTCTTGTTTTAACTGTCATAGTGACTTTGGATAATGAATGTTACTTTTAACAAAGACAGAAAGAACCAAATAGAAAATAGTGCCACCTACTCCAATTAACCAGAGGAGATATTATTCAAAAGCACAGATCTAATCCAAACATGTATAGTATGGGCCTTTGCCAACAGCAATCATTTGACATAATTAGTGCTTATAATATCCAAACAAAATAATGTGTACACGTGATTTTAACTTGATTAATACAGGGACTCTACATTACAGTCCCTGATTAATGGAAGTAAAAGCGAAAATATAGCCTTGATTGAACGCTTAACTCTGTAACCAGCGCATCCCTGAAGCAACGATTTATAGTGACCATGCAATAAAAAAAGTAAAAAAAAAAATTAACCAAAACAAATGAGACGCATTTAATTTTTATCTGAATGTTGTATGTTATGTAATATGTGTTAGCCGTAATGCCTGGTGATGTCATTTATAATTTTGAGTAGAATGGGTTTGTCCAAGTTTTCACATGTATAAATTCATAACTGCATGCATGAGACTGAGATAAAATTAATTATTTATGCAACATCTTATTTAAGTATAATAATCAAAAGCAAGCTTAGGCCACTCATAAACAAAAGTTGTGTTATAAAAATACATGTCCATTTTAACAACTTGTTTCATCTCGTTTTTGCCAGAGTCCTTGTTTTGTCGGGAGTTACCCAACTCGTGCATTAGTCAACTCGTCCACGAATTTTGCCTAAGAAGCACTGTTTTATAATAATGTTATTTCGCAAATATTCATCAATAAGAATTATCATTAACGAATAAGAGAACTTGTCACTTACTTATTTCCACTAAATAAACGTGAATTGTTCCAGTAAACATACACTGCACCAGATATATCTTATTTGTGATGTATCCTATTGTTAATACGATATATTTTATAACAAAGATTTCCTATAATGCTTGACACGGCGTGGAGAAGTACTCAACTAACTTCCGAACTCGCCAGCCAGGCAATAAGTTGTCTTATCTTTTATCGGATATTTAATTATCTATACTAATTGGTAATTAATGAATTCTATTGTTCGGAACAATGGTATCATCAATTAGTTTGTAGATTTCGGCTTATCCAATCAGTATTTTTCACAAGTTGATTGGAGTAATTGTCTGAATGTAATTATTATATTTGATGTGTTTTAAAGCGACGTGTGAAAAACTCGAACTACACGTAGTTATTTCTTTTTGTACAACTGTTAAAGACGTCAAACATTAAAACTGTGTTGTTTACTAATATACAAAGCCTTATATGCGAACAATGCACTAATAAACTTTGTTGTTTAGACAGTTTTATTATTACTTTTATTGAAATAAATTCATGTATATCGACAGTGCCCTTGTAATAATATGCTATTTCTATATATTTTGTAATTTACGCGTTTCATGCCATGCTTTTTTCGTGATAAGCTGTAGTGTTTAAACAAATAAGCGATATAAGTTTGATTCACCCACTTGTAATACATTTATAAATCTATATTCCGCGAATTCTCAATCTAATCTGATCACAACAGACAAGTGCTCTATTGAATTAAAGTATTAAGCATGAAGAATAGGGACCCATCATTTAAGTCCAAGCTATCAACATAACATTTCTAGGAATATTTATCACTAGTTCACTGTGAATAAAACCTGGGCTTATCATTTTGAGTTACAATTGCGCAACAATATCTAACAGTACAAATGCAAGATAGCTCCAAGCAGGTTTTATAGGCCATTTCCTTCAATATTCGTGCATTTGTTGTACGAATTAATTGTGAAGAGGGTAGAACAAGTACAAGGATGTTCTACAAAGTTAAATTAATTGAATATGTACAAAGAATATCAATGAAATAAACACCCGAGGTTCTTAGAATAAGAAAGGATATTCAATGTTGAAAACATCCCTTCTCCCTGACTTAAGCCCCTGTGACGTTTTCTTGTTCCTCCCGCTTAAAATGATAAAATACCCTGTGGCATTGCCTTTTGACCTGTGGGCCCTAGTTTGCTACTGCTGGCATATTATTCGTGCTAACAGATTCTGATTTCAAAACTCTACTACAAGTAGCCTCACAAAGCATTTCTATTATCTGACACTTAGGATTCATGGTATCTGTAACTGCGGGCGCAAAATTCACACCATGAATTATCTTCGTTGTTATGGAATATGCCAGATAGTATTAATCCTTCGATGACATTTGAATACTGAAGTATGTTGTTGGATCCGTCCTCTTGATAGAATTTTTCACGTAATTCAGCAGTGTGGAGGAAAAATCAACATCCCAATACATGTACCTGAGTTCTTGGTATATCAACTGCTATGTGAGTTGTGGTTGTCAAGTAGTTACATAATGCGGGTTTCCATCAATGGCTGACACTTTGACAAAATGCTGATGAAAAATATCAACCCAAGGTCAGTTGATACGCTGTAACAAACAGTCCTTTGTCGTACTTGTACCAATAAACCCCATACAATCATTGTTTCGAAAATGTAGTCATCTTTCGGAACGATGCTGACATTCGATAATACACGCCACTTGCTTGTCTGAGTTCTGGTACAGCCAAACCTGTGAACAAAGGTCACCTGGGAAAAAACAAAATGTGGCCTTTACTGACAAGAGGTCTTGATTCGGAGGTCAGTTTGTTCTTAATTATTAGTGGCGTTTTTTTTTTCAAAGAATGGCTTTTATTCACAAGGTGGTCTTTATTCTGAGGTGGCCACAAACAGGTTTGACTGTAATCAGATTATAACATTGTCAGCTGGTGACTCGTTTTTATTCTTTCTATTGTTTTGTTTGATGTTGTAAGGTGACTTGAATAATGTTAAGTGTTCGTTTCCTACGTGATGAGATACGTGTTCAGTTGATGGATCATCATTCACAAACATGTATACGCTAAAACCCTTAACTTACGCAAGAAAGAGGAGATACTGTAGAGATTTATATCACCTGGTAATGTTCCAAATATAGCCATTGGAACAATAGTCAAGTTTTACCTTATTTCTCATTAAAACGAACAAACCCTGCAGAACAAGTTTGTTCACAATGAAGTTTTTGTTCATTTGGTCAATAAATGGCTTAGTCATCTGTCACGGGCCATTCTGAGTTTCAGATTTCGTTTCAAATGTGATATACGGCCACCGAATTATACCACTTGTTTCAAAGCAATGACATCTTACACAATAGCTTTGTGGCATATAACAGCAGGAACAACACAAGCATTTTATATAAACTTATATAATCTTATATAGTATTATGATAATGCGCACATCTGTTACATGAATGTATGTCCCTCCTTTGAATTGCACTATTAATAGCCATATAATGCCTATCGCATTTTACAATCAACGCCTATTCATAGAAACACGACGGTTTCGTAAATACAGAATAAATTCAAGTTCTCTCAGTTTCATAAGCGAACAATCTTCTGATGTTACAATAAAACGTTTATTCCATCTGGACCTTGGAATTATTAGAGTGCCATTTGCCTTCCCAGAATCTAAACAAAGCTTCTTAACATTGTGCAAAATAGGTTTGAAGTGATCGACTTCAGCTTGGAACGTTTCACCTTCCTGCAGTACACATTCGTTGAAAATCCTATAAAAGAAATTGTATATTGCGTAGTCAAGGAAACTTGTAGATTTGAATACATTCTCTTCTGTTGAATTGATAATGACTGATTGATGTTGATGTGAATTTGTTTGAAGATAGACAATGTCCGATAGGTCCCAGTTTAGATATCTTTTTAGAAGTATCAGTGATTCGTCAAACCTCTCCAAGATGAGGACTAGCTTGAAATCTGTCTTTAACATTTCTAAATAGGCATTGATTGTTTGGTTATCTTTTTCGTTCACATTTCTAAATCCAAAGTCCTTTCCCATAGCATTTCTTGTGAGGGAAAATAGATGTGGGTCGTAAATATCGTGGTGAAGAATGATATTATGAATGAAATTCTTTCTAGGGACTTTATTCAGGGCTCTCACGTGATGAACATCTCTGAAGTAGTATGCAGCACTAATCATTCGTTGTAAAGGTTCACGGATGATTCCGATGTTCACCGAGTCATTTTGAAGGACTGAACGGAAGAGCTTCCGACTGTAAACCGAGTGACAAGCCAATATATCTCGGTGATTTCCGTGAGCCACCGGAAGAGAGGACGATTCGCGCCTTATGTGGTATCCAGTTCTTGGAAGAACAAATGACAAATTATGTTTTATTCCAAATCGAAAGAAAATGTTTTGCATCGTAGTCGAACCAGCCTTGTGAACTTTCAAAAATCCAATATGGGTGACTTTTGATCTTTTTTGCGGAATATGCTGCCTAGAAATTGCTACCATGTCAGTTTGACTCACTACGACTTGGTGGCTGTCCTTCGTATTGAACCTCGTTGATATAAACAAAGATAACAGCAAGCTTAAAACAATGGTAATCCATACGCTGAAACAAATAATACTATATCATTTACATCAAAACAAAGGACCATTGACCGTCATACGTTGAAAATATACGATGCGGGGTTAAAAACATCGAGTGGGAAATCAATGGGAATAACCCCATACCGTACCTCTCGCAAGTACGTCCGTCCTCCCGTCTGCATTTTAGTTTACTTGACTTGGGTCTAATTTCACAAACGTTAGTTGGTCTATTTTTTAATGTAAGATTTGATTTCAAAACTTTGCTTAAAATGTATTTGTGAATATGTTTCGTTATTCTAACATTTGTCGTAAAGTCTTCATAAATTTATTCATCATTTGCTCATAATTGAAACCCTGTACAAAAAGACACGAGAAAAGTATTAAATTACAATGTATGAAAAAATTCTCACCATCCACATAAACGCTTAGTGACCATACGTATCATAGAACCAGTCTGAAAAATAAATTGCTTAAGTAAACTGGCACAGAGTGTGGAGGCGTACATAATACTCTATATTTTCGTCTGACGATGAACCAGACTGCTTACATAAAGGAGTGCAGGGCTATAGATCTCGTCGCCATTTGTCCGACGAAGCGTGCGAGGTACAGTACAATTGTCTGGTCCCAGATGAGACTCGAACTTACACCGTTAAGGGGGTAGTGTTTCACTAGTCAGAGACCATAACCACTCAACAACGGAGGCCCTGCTGGTATAATAAAGTTTACCGATTGAATTTAATCGATTATAATACATGTAGTTTTTATTATACGTAAAACGGACATACTGGAATTTTCTAAGATTCTGCGATATATCCATGGAAACTTTATCTGCCACTAAATTATAGAACATGTATTTATTCATCATCAATATGTTTCAAGATAAAATGTAAATCTAAGCATAAATAATTCATTGATCTTACCATACTTGATAAAGTTATGATCTGCGTCCTGTTATAATCAGTTCCGCCTTGATGTATGCTACAAACAAACACTGACAGTTTGCAATCTGTGCGTACAGGGTTTGTATTTTATAGCGAGGTCGGTACGTATCGTTGTACATCGGTCGAATTCGGAACAAAAAAACATTTTTTTGACAAGTATATATGTACGCGTTTTTTTGCTACAGAATCGTATTTATACTTCAGCGTGATGATGCAAGGGCTGAATGAATTTTCAACCTTAAAATATTCTGTTCTACGAAAATATAAATACAATTGTTGGACTTTTCTAATCCGATGACGTCATTGCTAGGTTTCCCGGATAACAAATATGAGATTTCGCGACCACTGATATGTACGTTTCCTGTCTTTCTTAGGGAAAAACTAATTCTGGTTCTAGGCTGAAACATATTAACTGTTGCGGGGTCTATGAAGTATAAATTTCATATAGATAACACAGCATCGTTTTATTTTTGTTCACTACTTATGCTTGAAGTGCTCTTAGTCATGTATAATTAGGTCAAGTTTTAGTGTCGTCTTTCATTACGGTTGGTGAAATAAAGAAGATCTTCTGTGTGTATACATATATATATATATATATGTATGTATGTGTGTGTTTATATGCCTATGTATACAGGCATGTCATTTGAAACATTAGCCACATTTACAATTTGATCGAAATCATGTCATATCAATGTAAAGGAATTAAGCCGCTAGAAAAGCATCTAAAGGGAAGCAAATGCGAGTCCCGGTGATAATTATAGGTTGATTGTAAACCAAATAACACTTCGATATCATTGCATGAAACCAGTATTGATCTAATCTGACAATGTTAACAATGAGCTTTGAAGTTGAACACGCTCATGTAGTTCGAAGTACAAGTGTTTTAAAACTACATGTTAGGCTGTAATCGTTCTATGTTGACCTAATTTCGGATAAGTTAGTAACTTTATGAAAAAAGCTAAAATTACAATACACCAAGAACACGAAAACATAAGAAAAATATTAGATGGAAATATGTTGCTTGCAACGGTACAAATGTTAGTCACACTGACTACCAAGGACAATGTTGACCAGTCGTATTGTACCAGAGTATCATTGCTTTGAACATCAATATCCGAACCTTTTTAATGAAAATAAGACAATTGTAGCCTAATTCCAGTGATATTCGCCTAAGAATGTTGCACTAATAGCTAGAGTTAAATACACTCTAACAGTAGGACTCTCAGGACACTAAACGTCAAAGTCAAATGTTAATAACATTAACTAGTTTTCCTGATTATGTTCACATTTTACTTTGATAAAATTAACTCATTTTAACAGTTTGACCTTACTATCCAACCGACGATTTTATATACTGTAACGGCAATTTCGAAAAGTTCAAGGATGAATATTGGAAATTAGGACTTGTTTACATTTATAACTATGTGACTTTGGTGTTTCCTGTACAATTGTGATTCAAATGACTCGTACTGTTATTTACTGCCATAAACGTATTGTTAGTAAAGGTATTGTCATGAAGTCGGTTAAGATAAGAATTTCTTTGATAGCGTAGACAAATACAATGAATTAAACCATCGCTTTCTGTATCAGCATTTTACATGCAATTAATCAAATCATCCGTTTTGTTATAAATTTGCTTTTACTATTACTCGGTATATACTCAAGTGATTATCAATAATACAATGGACAAGACAATTTTTAACGCTTTGCATCATAAGCATATTTTAGACTCTTCCAAATTCAAAACAAATATACAAAACATCAAGCTAATAAAGACAGAGTGGGAAACATTGTGGCAAAAACATTTCTCATTACAAGCAATGGCTTCTTTTGCCACAGTGTTTTCAAAATCCGTCTGCTTCAGATGCAGGGAAATATGGTATTATGACGCAAATGGATATTCAAAATCTTAAATAATATCATCTTCGAATGACAGGAGTACAAACAACATAAGTCTGTTTGTTTGTTTGTTTGTTTCACGCCGTTCATGTACATTACATAATCATGGTTTTACTGGATGGAAATACAACACAATGTTTAGTGTATGTTTTTAACTAACATCTTAATCCAGTTATTTCTCTGACGCCTCCTTTCGACGTCCCTGTCCTCGTCAACGATTTCGGCTGTGATGGAATTTGGATCGTCATTGAAGTAAGTGTTGTGATCCTCGTCAATAAATGAATCTCGGATACTGGCTTGAGTTTCATCATAATTGCCGTTATTACCAGATGCGGTCCTCTGTAGTTTAAAAGAAAATATTCAACGTTTAAATAAATAGCCAATCATCCCTTAAATACTTTTAATTGCTTTTGACAACATTTGGATGTCAGCCATGTTAATTGGTTGGTTTGTGTCCGCCATTTTTAGCGATGTCGCGTGAAAAGTTCACTTGTGTTGTTGTTGTGTGTTTGTATCGTTGGTTTATCCCTATGGTACATAAATCGTAGAAGAAAATGCAAAGTATGTTATGCATACAGATAAATGAAAAAAACAACAATTACATTGAAAAGTACATTGAGTACGCTTTAATGACATACACTCAATGTTCAGAAAACAACATACATGTATTGTTCGCTTTTGTGGTGGCTTCACAATTTTTTCTATGCTTATGGTCAGTGCTCTTATTAATAAGCATTCCTCATCAGCGTGATGAGCAGAAACACAACTGGCCAGACCTGTTTGTATCACATTTTGAGGTTTGTGCGATACTTACGTTGCAAAAGCTGTTGAATTCATGACAAGTAAATATTATCTTAGTTTCTATACGCATTCGGTTTATAAGTAAGCTCTGTAACATACCTTAATGTTAAATTGTCCCTCAGTGCAATTGCTTGTAATGTTTGTAACATGTAAATCAGCATTCTTCTCACTATCAATTTCCTCATTAACGTTCCAATACCACAACTCTGAAAACGAAATAACAAAATCCCTGAGAGGACCGTTGTTGGATGGCTTGTTGGAAGTCCTTTCTGAAGTGTTTGTTATACATTGTCCTCAAACAGCTTCAATGCTAAATTTGGCCGATAGAAAAAAATACACAGACGGACAGATTGTTGGTACATGTATATCTCAATGTGTGACGCAAGAAATGTCATAGTTACCTTCAATCCTGCTTGTTTAATGTCTTCCACAGTTTGTCTGCTGTATGATAAGTTAAAGGAAAACAAGTCAGCAGTGAAATTTAAGGGGAGGTTACTTTCAAGCTGCAGTAAGATGAAAAGCGTTTGCAGGATGTGGTAAAATTGTACGAGTGGTTGCGCGGCAACAAGCCAACGAAAACTGATTAAGATATGTGTTAATATGTGTTAATGTTTCAGGCAAAAGCAAAATGGAAAATGCTTTTTTCAGTCTTAGAATGAATGTTTTCTTATTGTTTTTTTTCATTTTCATCCCCTTCTACGTGTTTATGTTTTACTTTTTGATGATTTTTTAAAAAATCATCAACAACAATAGCGCCATCAGCACAATACTCATCATGAAATTAATTTCTGCTTTTATCATTATCATAACCTATGTACATTGTATTATATTATTATTTGTTTCATACCTAATGCATCTGTATCATCAGTCATTATATCAGGTTCCACCAAACCACTCAGAAGGTACTTTTCCCCAACTTTCAAATCTACATCACACGAAGCGCCGCGCCCATATGTCTGTATGATCGGTGATACAAACTCTAACACGTCAGCTTCACTTTGATCATAAAAGGTGTAACATTAGACTGAACGAACAGACGAGCAAATCAGAGAATAATGGAAACATTGTCCAGAATGTGCCATGTACAAGCACTAGTACCAAAGTACAGATAACTAGCGGTGTATAGACAGGAAGTACAAACTGTGTTAATCATCGACAGCCTTGTTGTACCCTTTAGTGAACGTTGACCTCACCAATAATGCGTCACCTTGTTTTAATTCGGTCTATTCCAAAACTCTTGCATCAGTCAGTTTAGAAGCGTTCAGTTCTAAATAAGGTTCAATATGGACTAACATTACTAAGAATTTAACTTACCGGTAGCTTTTAAGGATTTCAATTCCGAACTGTTGTACACCCCATGGTAAAAATTGTGCCTTCGGGACTGGTAACTCTGACGTCACTTCAGCGTAAATGAGGAATTCATCATCACACGCATTTACCGGATAATCGCAATAATAATCGTCATCAATCGCCCGACCTTCAGGTAGGAAACACGTTGCTATAGCAACCACAAGACCTATCGCGTATTTCATCTTATTCCAAGCCCTGTAATACATGTGTACACTAAAGGATATTTATCTATCTATCAGTATCTTGAAATTCTAACTAATTAAATATTGTAGTCACATATTTACACAATCAACCGTAAAAGTGAAGTAGAAATCATGAATTGAATCCATTACTTTACTCACATTGCGCTGACCTCATGACTGCATTTCTTAAAATGTATCGTCTGACGGTTGATTTATCAAGTTTGATAACATTTGTACATGTATATACGGGAAGATATTAGAGCCGACTGTTTTATGTCAATTTGACAAAATCTCCAAAATGTGGAAGGAGGTTCTTACCTACAAAAAATCTGTTACAGCTGAGATGTTGGGATTGTCAACTTAGTAAGTTGGATGTTTCAAATTTTAAAGACGGTACTACCAGCTTGAAAGTAGGAAATTTCAAGTTAAATGTTGGAAATTCTGAAATTAAAGTTCTTATTTCCAACTACTGGCAATACCAACATTAAAGTCGGTAATTCCAACACCGCAGTTGGTGCTCAAAATTTGTAATTCCAAATTTTTCAAATCGTTATTCCCCTCAAATAAAAATAATTCCTGGACCTAATACGCTTTTTACTAATATTTTTCTTTCGAACTCCAAACGCCATCTACTTAAGTATAAAAACATATTAAGAAGCTATTATTCTACATACCCTAATGTACAATCCACAATAAACAATATAAGCCGTTCTATAGGTTCGTTTATTTTCTCAATTATTTAATACCCCTCAGTGGACAGTATTGTAGATATACTGCTGTATTGTCCAAGTTTTAATCCAATTTTGAAATAGCAAGTAATTTTATCATTTAATAACAAGCTTGATTTCTTGCTACCGGTATAATATCAGTTATAATTATGTTGGCATTTCACATAATTAGCAAATGAGCCTAATCTGCATACGGACAATTCTGGATAGAGAATTATTCAGACAATATAAAATTTCTACTTAAAAACTTGCATGACCACAGGACCTTATTGTATAAAATTGGTTAAATCTAACCACTGTGTTAAAAAAGAGGTTAGGTTAAAAAGTTAACCAAACGTTAGCCATAAACAAAATGGCTACCCCTGTTGTACCAAACGCTAGACAATTACGACAATTCAGGCCAGTAAACAGACAAACTGAGGATCTTGACAACTTCTTAACCAATGTTAGACACTTGGGTTTAATCTGGCCATAAATAATATCTGGTCAAATTTAACCAAGGTTTTATACAATCACTTCACCAAACTTTAACCAAACATTTAATTTTAACTCGAATTTAACCCAGTGGTTAATATTAACCAACGTTTATACAATTGGGCGCTGGTATCAAACGTCTGTAATGAACAATTTAACCAGTTTTTATTCGTAATGAAATATTAGTGTGTTGATACATGAATTTATCAAATGACAATAATTACCCAATATTTTGTTTAGTTTAATGTTGTGTTCTAGTCAATTTATGGGCGGTGACATGTTTGGAAATCGGGATTATTGTACATAATTTCAATTTACCCCTAACTAACGATTATTCGGAGGCACATCGTATTATCAGATTTAGTAAACGCTTTGAAACCTGGTGACGTTATTGACATATAATCACAACAGACGAAACATGGCCAAGACATCGGTCAGAGATAAAGGCTCAGTCAGAATGGAAACAAATGGAAAGAAAACATTTCAATATTTTTGTTCAAAACTTACGTTCATTTTTTTGTTCAGCAACTTCTGTATTTATTTATCATGGTGCAATTAACAATACATAAAAACAAATACACGTAAGTTGTGATAGGATAAACTTCACGTCCAGATAATTTTGTTTTGCTTTGATATTCTGGTTTGTTATAGAAGTGTTTGTTTGTAGAGAATGCCGGTCATATCCTTGTATGAAAATTTGACAAAAATATCAATTTTCCTCCACAAGTGGAGAAGTTGCCGGCTCCTTGAGGAATGGTAAGTTTGTGTTGGTTAGTATAGAGTCAATGAAAACTGGTCAGGCGAAGCGGTCGCCGTATACAACTGAAAAATTGTTGAAAAACGGCGTTTAAACCCAGTGAAAAAAGAATATCGACTGTGGGCAGTGAACAAAGACATGAGTTTCACGTGCCGCCAAGATTGACGTGTTTCAATGAGCACGTGGTCCTTTTTACACACGAAGACCGGTTTACGAAGTCGATACCCTGCTTACACGCTAAAACAAGATTCGTCAGTTCACTTACTTGTCTGAAGAAATAGAACATGGCTCTGCAATAACTTTTGATATTGATTTGAACATGCGGCATGTAAGATGTTTTTATCAGGTATTTTTTATGGTTTATTTATGCATATTTTATCTTACTTATATACGAGTATATAAATGTGCAAATAATGCCGTTTAAATCATTAGATTGAAAGCCGCTGTCTTTCGTAACAAAGCAATTACTCAGAAGAAATGTTTTTTTTTCTGAATAACATATGACGACAATTACAGCAGTCAAGTAGACAAAACTGATGTAAATTCAAGTTGTTCAGAAATACTGTGGCATTAAGTGCAATTTTATTGTAAAACGTGTGACTTAAAGAGTTCCGTTTTCATAGAGCACAGTCTTCAACTACGCCATGTGGCCATCACCGTAGACGAGTAAAATTAATGTCTGGCTAACTAAAAAAATATTAATTCCCACAATTTCGGAAAGCAGTTTATTTTCACATTATGAGTGAATGTTTTTGTTGTTAGAGTATCAGTTCTGTTATTTCTGTACTCGATGTAAAATGTCTTTGTACAAACTTTGTGCATACACTTCTTTGAAAATATGTATGTCTTTTGTTTGACAACGTATCCTAAGTTCACTATCAAAGCACTTGCGCAATCTTATTTCAGAAAGTTTTCCTCTGTCAGTAAAAGCCTGACAGTAAATGAACGATAGATATTTGAGAACCTTGTCAGTTAAAGCTATAGAACAGATCTAGCTTGGAAAAAGACCTGTTCACTGGACTTCCAATGTTCAAACAAGACTTTCCGAATAATTCTAACCTGTCTAGGTATTGGGGTATGATGATCATGATACTCGTCTTCCGTGAGAGCTCGGACTGGTGGCTATTGCCAGTTCTTTTAGTAAGTACAGTACATTCTTCATTTAATGCTGACATTGACGACACACTGCCAGGCGTGTACCTACTTATACACATCTACACAGCTGAGTCCACATCATTTTTCCAAAAAAAATAAATGATAATTTGTGGTATAATAATAATAGGGATGGTAAAATGGCTTTTAATAACAGATGAAAATCAATCAAATTATTGACTCAGATGGGGTTAAACTAGCTACTTTCAGAATGTATCATATACTTGAATATACTTCGATTTAGCCTAGGTACGCACCTGACTGCTACTTTCAATCGCAAATATTTGTGTGTGTATCATTTTCTAAACTAATTTAATGGTCTTTGTGATCATATTATTACTTCTCTTGGTTAAGTAGAGAACACAGGGGATAGCTCGTTGAAGGGATGGAGTATACTGACGTATTAGGCCTAAAATGTCCACACGGACCAAAAACACGTATATCACATGTATATATGTGATATATATATATATATGTGATATACGTGTTTTTGGTCAGCAGATGGGAATTAATAAAATTCTGTAAGGATTGTGGCTAATGTTCCCAAATATTGTAGGATTAAGAGAGTAGTTCTATAAATAAGATCCACAGAATCTGCTATCAGTCTGAATTTTTTTTTTTAAAATAGAGTACATTATATGCAAAATATGAAGTCATATCATACCTGTTTTTTTCTGACAAGTATATTAGGATGTCACATTAGCTGAACACTATATTTAGTGCCTTTGTATTAAAAAATCTGTTCGTAGTATTTTCATAAAAAAAACAAATGAGCAGTATACATGTACAGTGCAACTTCTCCAAAGCAACACCCTTTGGGAGACCCAAAATTATGTTTTTGTTGAGAGGTTGCCACTCTAGAGAGGTTAAATAAATAGTCAAATTGTACAGAGGGGAAAAAGCATGCTGTTGTTGAAGGGAGGTTGACACTCAAGAGAGGGCCGCTCATGTGAGGTTGCACTGTGTATGTTTTTATTATAACATTTCTGGTAATAAAATGAACTTCAGATTGTCTAGTGTTTAATACATAATTTTGTGAATCTTGTGAGTTATGTTTGTAGCTTATCTCTCTTTAAAGTACTTATTTTGATATAAACAACAGCTAAATCATTTAATATTTTGTACCTGATTGTTATATTTAGCTGTTATATATCCTAAAATTATAAGAAAACCTATTTGGAGAAAAATAGTTTGTGTCCTTACACAACTGCATTTTTTAGAGAACTGACTTGCATGCACAAACTTCACTACACATGCCATAAGATATATTTTGATAAACTATCATTCAGTCATGCATAGGGCTATCTTGCTAAATAGAGGACATCCCTTAAATATTTTTAAAATAATTATGAAACACTTCAAGTTTTGCAGGCATTTAATACAATGAAAAAATATGACAGGAGATCAAGTGATGACATTTACTTTTTAATCATACTTTATGAGTTGTAAAATGAAGTATCATAATGTACTATAATGCTATATTCGTACACAAATAAGAATCTATTAAGATATTTAATTATTCCTGATGCCAACAGAATAAACATGTTCTTGCAATGTTTCTGCTGACAGTAGAATTCTCTCACCTTTTTCTGACAAGATAAGGATTAATGGATTTGATAAAGGGGACCTGTAGTGTCAACAAGGGAATATAGAGGAGGCTATGGGTCATATAAAACTATAAAATGTGACAGTAGTCAGAATATAAACTATAAAATGTGAAAATGGTCAGAATATAAAATTGAAGGATTTTCATTCAACTAAGAACGACAATGGAACAAAACAAAACAAAGTTAGGTATATATTCTTATTATTAAACATGTATCATCAACATTTCATCATCAAAGTAAGATACCACATAGTAAACATACTTATAAATTACATGAATTCAGTGACTATCATTCTTTTCAGTTCACCTTCAAATAAATGTTTCAGATAAACCATTTCTTTCATTTTTATGAAAGTAATTTTTATTTACTGAACACGAATGATCAATTCAAATATCACAAGTCCATATATCTTCATTATTATCTTTTTACATTTAGATAAAGAAGTTTGTTAAATCACATTTACAGTACAATTTTGTGTCTGTTTTCCCTATAAACTTTATTTCTGTCATTACGTTTGGTCAACATCAATTGTAAGATCTACTTTAGTCATAACGGTAGGTTCAGACATGCCACCACCACGTAGGCCAGCCATGAATACTTGTGGCTTTGGTACATTTGTGTAATTATCCTCCTTGGTCTGTGTCTCTTGTTGCCTGAAGTAAATAAAATAAATATTTTGTATTTACCGCATTTAAATTTTACATAACTGTCAGTGAATCTACATGAAAATAACCTAAAATAGCAACTAGACATAACTTGATTTTCTTGAGCATTTTTTTCTAACATAATAAGTTTATGCATTGAAGTATATACTGTGTAATATATCACTACTTCCTCATTTTAATCTGCTGGAGTTAAGTCCCTTTAAATAACGAGACATGTATAAGGTAATATTTGTACATAAAGATTTCTTAAATTCAAGCCCATCAGATCTAATGTCCAAATTCTGATAAAATGAAAGTCTTATGTGGAAATAGGAAAATAAGACAATATCGTACTTGGGTGGCCAGACTTGTATAGCAGTATCTCTTCTCATGTTGCTTAAGTTTGTCTGCACTGAATGAGTTACTCTTGTTCGCAAGTTTGCCTGAAATAACAAATAAGAAATACCTAATAAACTGTTTTTGAAATTCAGCAATCATATATAATTCAGTGCAAACTCTCCATAGCACCATCCTTTGGGAGAAGCAAAATTGTGTTGTTGTTGAGAGGTTGTTGCTCAAGAGAGGTTAGATTAATAATTAAATTATACAGTAGGGAAAATCATGCTGTTGTTAAAGGGAGATTGTTGCTCATGAGAGGGCCACTCTGGAGAGGTTGAACTGAACTTTGACCTAAATAATGAATTAATTCTGCATGGAAATGTAATAATAAAACTATGATTAAAATGTAATTAATTGCAAGTGGTACAGTGTACATTTACATTTATCTTAATTTTTAAATAATTACGTACTCATGCATCTTAAGATCCCCATTTGGGAATCTGAGGGTTGTTTCATAGACATCTGTTAGCAAAGATTAAATATAATAATCAGGCCAACAAACACAAATAAAGAAATAGGTTTAATTCCTTTGTTAGGTTGTAAAACCAGCTGTTGAGAGTTAACAATGGACAACAAGTTGATTAAAAAATGCTATCTTAGTTATGTTTATGAGATGATATATGAAGCTGTAAAACACAGTCTTAAAATGCTGACCAATGAGAAGTAAGCATTCTGATATTTGTATTGAAATATGTTATAAAACCAGGAATGCAGGTGTTTTAAACAAGATTTAAAAACAGTACTAGTTTTATAGCTTTTCTTCTTAATTCCCATTCATTCCATTCGTAAGACTTGACAATATTTGGTTCCAGAATGTGTGTATCTGTTTGTGTTTCACTGTCACATTTGGTTACTGGCTTCTCTATCATACGCCCTTGATCCTTGCCCTGAAACAGGAACCAACCAAGGTAGAATAATTTCACAAAATGATATTTAGGTGTTCTAAAATATCAAATCTTTAAAGTGTACATGAATCAATTAAACATTTTATTACTAAGGGGAAGTAACTCCTAAAGATACAATCATACTACGGAGAAGAGTTAATTTAATAAAAAAAGGCAGTGAATTCAATGTGTCAATGAATTCATTATTTAGAGGAAATTATCATTAAGTGTCAGTGATGAAATTGAAAAAGTATTCATACTTGTGAATATGGTGTAATTGTTGCAAATTGTGTATGAAGTTCTAACAGCTGAATCAATTCCGGACTTCTTTTTGCCCCCTCAGCAACTTGATGTATAAAACTGAAATTTGATTGATGAAAAATTATATATTAACTATGAACCTAGGATTTTATTGTTAACATCTTTAAGAAAATAATCCTTTATATTCCATGAAAAACAGAGCTGACCAATCAACAGTAATTTCTCTGATGGCTTCATTTACTGTTGAAGAATTTTAAGTCCTTTAAGAATTTCCATCCAGAACAGAATTAGTAATGTTAGTATGAGTAACATTTTTATTGGTCAATAATTGAGCTGTGTACATTTAGTTAACAATAAAATGTTGCTGACAAACTGATAAACTAAAGCCTGACAGAAGATAGTAAAGGTCTGACTTACCCTTCAATGTTGCTAGCAAACTCTGTTGCAGCTTTTTTAGAAGAGAAAGCATAATAGTGATCTTTATATCTTAACACGCCGATCTCAGGGTTAGCAGGTAACAGTAACCGATCAAACTTGGCCAGAGCCCACGCACAAAATCCCTGAAATTAAAAAAAATATAGAAAACATTTTCAACACTGAGCATGAAGTCTGTATATCAATTCGCATAAAATGTTGGAAGTTTTATATTAGGATGTAAATAGGTAAACACTGCTCTAGTGTTGTACATTAACACACAGGAAATATTGAAATATAGTACATTAAACATTTGTCCTTTTTCTCAATAAACAGACAAATCATTACGAAATTATATACTGACTTTGTTAAAATAGGTATTTGATTGTCATTCATAGAGTGTACAAAAACATGAAAGTTCTGACAATATAATATTAAAACAAAAGATATCACTGATATGTTTCACTTGTATAAATTAACATGTATAATGCACTTTAATGATAATATGTAAAACCTAAACATTTATTTAAATAATCACTGTGATTGTTCATACATACATTTTCTGATTAGCTATGTATCACATTACTTACTCTGTATTGTAAAGGTAATTTGTTGAAATTTTTTGTAGTTTCTGGAAACAACCAGTCTAACTCTCTGAAATCTTTGGTATTTACTCTGTTTTCTGTACCAGAAGTCTGTAAAATAAGAACAAATATGAACACAAGGTAAAAACGGCATTAAACCCAGTGAAAATAACTAGACCCTGTTTTTGTTGTTATAAACACTTGTACTTTAGGACTGCTTGTAGCACTACATCCATTCATCATTAGTCACATCTTAACACCAGATGTCTATGTTAGGCTTAAATCAAAATTAAGTTTGTTTGCCTTTTATCTACCGACTGTAAAAGAAATAAAAAAACTTATTGCCGAAATCTAAAACATATTTTTTTATTTCTTTATTTTTGCCAATCAGATATGCTTTATTTCACTTTAGGTTAAAAAAATGGTCGCAACCATTCAAATGCTTAAGACAAAAATGCGTGTGTGTGTGTGGGGGGGGGGGGGATAACAGCATCTGACAGACTTTCATCAAAGTCAAAAGCAACAGTGGTATCTAGATCTACTAAAGTTATATTTAATGAGTCATGTGAGAAATATTTTCTGAATAAAATGTTTTTTCGACCAACCAACCGACCCTCTCTTAAAATCTAGGGTTGGTAAAGGGCAAACAAAGTATTTTCTAATTGCAGCCTTAACAAGTGAATTTTAAAAGTGGTGATAAATAGAGGTATTTCCACAAGTAACACAAATATTTACCTCTTGTATTCTTTCCTCATCAGACTTAATAGTAACTCCACTTAAGAATGGAATCAACACTTCATCATTAAACAGATCTCTGTGACCCTGGAAATAAGACAAAACAATATAAGACAAATATGGTATACACAAACTAGACAAAGAGCCCCTTATTCTTATTCAAATAACAGTTCTGTTGAATATGATTTTAATGTATTTCATAATCGTTAATGCATTTCATAAAATGCTTTTTTTGTATTTACACATTATTCATATTGTGTTGTATATTTTTATTTTAGTGTGGAAAAGAACTGATAAAACAACCGATTCTTTGTTTAGAGAAGAGAACATGTACAAACTCTGGTAAATGGATCCAAACTGGCCAGGATGTTACTAAGTACACTGAGTAACACCATCTCATCCTGGAAACCACTCCATAATTGTGAGAGATGAATAAACTGTGGCTGTAATCATACAAACAAAGCCTTGGTGAGTTAAATCTAATTTTATACTTCACCCTTTGCCTCATAATACTGCATTTTCCTGCATCTGAAGCAGGTAGCTTTTAAAAACATTGTGCAAAAGAACCATTTACTTGTAATGAGCAATGGCTTCTTTTGCCACAATGTTTTCCATTCTGTCAGAGAGAAAAAGACAATTTTCTTATAAATTGATATTTTGTATATTTGTTTGAATTTGGAAGAGTCCAAAGTATGCTTATGAGACAAAAGCTTAATTATTCAGAAACCTCTCATGGCTAAACTGCTAAGATTTCAATACTACCAAACCACAAGTAACTCGAACTAATTTAGTGATTGAGTGGGCTACTGAAGAAACTCTCCTCTGAAGAATGGGAATTAAACTTGAATCAAACCCTATCATTAAACAGACACTACAGGTCCTTCCAACTAGAATCAAATCAATATTGTAACATGATATTTTGGATCTTGTAATTAAACATAAAATGCTATGCTTTGATTCTGTATTTTTTATTCTCAGTGGATATATAACATCTTGTAAGATTGGATGTTTCAATTAAAGGATCATTTTATCCAAAATAAATGCGCTTGTACATGGTATTGTTGCAACCAATCATTATTAGCATTTATTTTTGTATACATCCCTTGAATTTTGTTACGACAAGAAGGCAGAATATATAAATAACACAATTCCATTTAGACATTAAAGTCTGTTCACATGGTTTTATGCAGAAATATTGAAATATAGAAGAGAATCTTACATAGACTTGTGCTGTTGGCACAGCTGTCTTAGATTGGACTGTGGCTTGAAGTTGTTCCATACGTGCAGCTAGCTGTTGTTCTAACATTTCAACTTGTTGTGCACAGCTAATCACATCATTCTGTAATTACAAGAATTCTTTCAAATCTAACATTTAATAGTATTTTGGTAAGTTTAACTTCCATCCCAATTTCTCATTATTTACACCCTGTCTAAAATTGCCCCTATTTTCTATAAGTCAATCACAAATTCTGATGCATAAAAAGAATAATTAAGCACTGAAAGTAGGTCTCAAATATTTTGTAACAAATCATTCAAACAATTTTTATATTCTTGACACTCTCAAATGATTTCAAAATAGTACTGACAACTGTTACCTTCAAAAGAACGTGTAAAGATTGAAACATATAAGTATATTATATAATTTTATTCAAGATAAGAATTGATAAAATAGAAGAAAAAGCTAAATGTGTCTGTACCAGTATAACTCTGAGGAAAGCTTCGTGCTGTCGGGAGTTAATTAAAGCTTCTTTTAAAAGTTGTACTGAGGGACCTTCTGAGCTATCTCCAGATTGTATCTTTTCAATCAGACCTGAAAATATATACAGATACATCAGCACAGGCCATACATCTATAAATTACTATTACAAAATTTCTCACTCATATCAGTAACTAAAAAATCGATATCGGACAACAGACTCAATTACAGACATTGTAATTTTCAAAAAGAGCAGAATTTTGTTACTAAAATTGTTAGTAAAGGATAGGAAAATATACAATTGTAAATAATGATAAAATAATAAGATAAAAAAAATTATATAAAATAAATTTATATATATATAACATAATAATAAAACATGACAACAAATTAGGAAGTGACCTCGTAATATTTTTTCAACTCAATTTTCTTTCAAGCTGTAATGACATGTATAAAGTTGCCTTTTTAAATTAGACATTACATAATTATAAAAAAATACTACATATGTATACCTGTGTATTTATTGGCACATCTCAAAGCAGCATGAATTTCAGCATCAACATTTTGTGTTGTGGCAGGCACAGCCTCATTTAAAATTGCTGGCACTAAGTGGTGAACAAAAGAACACATTAACTCCGCAAGCAAACAAATATACCAAAACTTGTCTTATAAATACTGTATCAGTGTAAACATGTATGTGACGCTGTATACATTTGTTTTATTGTCAATTTTTAGGTCAAATGTCAAAATTTTATATTTGAATTTTGAATTTTTAACCAAAAATTAGTTTTCATGAAAATTTGAATGAGGATTACAATTAAGAATTGATAGTTAATAGATTTTTTAATCTAACTGTTGCATTTGCATTAAACAATTCAAAATTGTATTCATGTATTGTATCACTTACAGTCATCTATCCCCTCTCCACCTTTTCCACACTCCTTATTGAAGAGTCTGATACCAGTCACAATCATTGTTAATTCAAGTAATTGTCTTTCCTTGTCTCTCTTTGTTAGTGACATAAATGTACCTAACTCTGTCTGAGGAAACACACTTTGTAACGCAGCTGAAATAAAATTGTGAAGAGAAATATGACTTTCTTCATTGAAGCAACTGTAAGTAATTACTTGAATAAAATGAGGGCGAGGATTCTAAAATAATTTATTTCAATTTCATTAACTAGCAGAAAGTAAATTCAATCTTGGATTCAAATCCACACTAGCATTCTGTCAAATGTGACAGACACACCAAGTGAAGAAAACATTTTCTTAGAATGGAAAAAACTTGGTTGTAACACGCCTCTCAACAAAGATTTGCTTGTAATTACCTGTAGCTTCCCTGACAACAGCGATATCTGTAGGGCTACCAAGACCTGATCTAAGTAAGACTGCTGAAACAATCTTTCTGTACAAACTTTCGAGCTCTTCTCTTGTACGAGCTCTGCTGTCTGTGATCTCACGGAGAACTGGTTGCAAACGAGACTCAAGCACGCGTCTGTGTTCATCCAAGAAGTCAGCTGTAGAAAAAAATGAAAAGTTAAATGCAAATTATTTAAGAATTTATTGAGAAGAAACTTTTGTAAACTTCATTCCAGGTTTTGCAACTGTAAAATAAAACATTATAAACTTATTTGTTTTTTATCATATTGTAAATTACTTACATCTTGTAGTGTAGTTCATGTCAAAATAGACTTGCATCTTGACTGTGTCCAGAGCAGGAGATCTTGAATCCATCAGTCGATCAACACACAACTACAATAACATTTAAAATCAGAACTTTCAGGGCTATTTAATTTAAATCAAATATACTTAGAAGTTCATATCATGATCAGCTAACAAATTATGCAGTGGAAAAAAGATATTAAGCAGTATGTCTTCATATTACAGAAGAAAGATAGTACTATAACAATTACTTAATCATTCTCTTCACAGATTTTAAAATTGTTTTCAATGTACATAAATATTGATAACACAGGGATCACTCTTAGATTTGGAATTTATGAGGTTAAAATCCCCATTGATAGAAAACAATGAGATTTTTTGAAAAATAATGAGATTTCACACACAACTCTAAAAGAAATTGAAGCCATGTGGATTAAAAATTTAGTTTTTCCCGAATACATTTGGTATCACTATCAGAATTTTCTCCATGGATTTTGATGTAATGTTTTTATTTCCATCTTGACTAGTGAAAAAGTTCAAGACAGATAGCTGCTGATATTTGTAGCCATTTTTTTCACATTAGGCAGCATTTCATATTTTGATTGATAAAATCAGCAGATACTCAAAAAAGTTCTGGTATGTGTGCATACAACATCGACAAGATTTAATAACTCAATGTCGCGAAACTACCACAAAGGAACATCATTTTTGGAAAAGTTTTCAATGCAGCACGATTTTTAATCTATTTCTGTGATGCAATATATTTTCAAACTTTATGCAAGAATATCTTGTGATCGCACCCATGAGTAATCCTTGATAACAATTATTTTTACTCGATTTTGCACTAGCAATGAATAAATAAATGTATTGTAGTCAATTTGCAGGGTGTTAGTGAAAATATGGTCCTAGTATATATGTCTTTATTCTTTACCCTTATCAATTTTTGCACATCATCTTTTGTCAATGTCCGATCAACATTGAATTCATTGGATGGATCCAGGACAACAGCCTTCACCTAAAACAAAACAAATATGAAATGGTTTATGTAATTCATTTTTAAGCAAGTCAGTAAAATAAAATATGAGTATTAGACATGTATGTATGTATACAGATCGACATAAAAATAATAATAATGTAAAAATAATGTGGATTCAGAGGATTATATGTAATTATGTAAATATATGTAATAGAAAATAAAAAAAGAAACATTTGATTTCTACAGATGAAATTTTTCTGAAAATATAACTAAGAACTCACATTTTATATCACATAAAAAATCATTTGATTACAATTGGAATAAGTAGTGGTGTCTTAATCCTGATGAAATGGATTTCCAAGGGAATGGCTACCATTACACACACTAAGCACATGTGTAATGTAAAAAATCCACAAATAGGTTTTTTGCCATTTCATCTTCAGAGGACAAAACTAGAGAAATGCCTCTGTATGGGCTTAGAATGTGACTACAGATGTCCTGGATATCAGTATTTTCTTGGGGAGGTCCCCTAAACCCACATACTTAAGGGGGAAAAGCTCCCTCTTATGCTTTGACCCCACTCCTTCAGTATGCATACTATTTTATTTTCCCTGGCTACACCCCTGGATTTCCCCACATAAATTTTACACAGCACAGCCCTTAAGTTATGGGCTAGTCCAATATTTACTGAGATTAGAAACAAGTATGATTCAAATTAAACACATTACCATAAATGCTACGAGAGTCTCTGACACAGCCTGACCTTTGCTGGCACATTCTTGCGCTATTTCTCGAATAATATTCTTTATAACACTTTCTGCTTGGGCTCGCGACATGATGGTACTGTGGATGATTCAATTCTATGAATGTCTTTATTATAAACTGAAAAAAATACAAAAATAAGTATCCGTCATAGTTGAACCCTAACGAAAGTCGAAATTTCATTGCAGATACCGTATACGATGCAAATATTTCAATAATTTAAAACACATGCTCAAAAAATGTTTTGTCACAAAATACTTTTAATAACCTTTTAAATCATTTAATCACACGTGGAAATCGATTAAAATATGATATTTTTCGTTTCTGAAGACATATACTTACATTCGTGTCGTTTAAAAAGTTGTTATTTACATAAATTAGCAGCCTCGATATTTCCGAACCTGTCAGTCAGCCATATTTGTTATCCATAGTTACCAAGCGGACGCAACCAAGCTCGAGTGATCTCCCTTGACAAGGAAGAGTAGACACTATTAGGTCAAACCCCACTAAAAATAATCAGAATTCTTATTTAATTTGCGTAACCAGGAGTGCAGACTATATGATGATGTGTTTAATACTGAAATGTAAAAAATGCACATTTAGGAAGAATATAAAAATCAAGTGAAGAGTGAGAAAAACAAGATTGTAATACTTTAAAAGAGATTGTTATGTACGTATATATGTATATACTGTAAGTACTAGTACATAGTATAGACCTTCTGGATTTAAACTGATAGTAATTATAGAAGAGAAAATTTGTCATGAAAATTATCAGTATTGTATCTATCAGGGCTTTGTCTTTTTTTACTCATAAGCTATGTTAAATGGCACTCAGTTGAGGTTTTCACTACATTTAAGAATTCAATAGAATCTAGATTTCTGGTTAAAGTTTGTTGAGGGAAAATTTAAATTTTGTATGTTGCCTTTAAAGGGAGGGACTAGATGCTTAAACTCTTCTTCAGATACAAATTTTAATGAAATGTAGCTAAACTATGTCAGGAATTTCATCTCTTGCTTTATTTACTCCCAACACTTGCTAGTTCTTCATTCATTAGTAAAACATTGTATATAAAAGCCTTTCCGTAGTCCAGTGGTTAGTGCGCTGGACTTGTAACCCGGATATCGGGGTTTGAATCCCAGCCATGGCAGGTCATACCCTTCTATGAAAATGTCGATTTTCCTCCACATATTTAGAAGTTGCCAACTCCTTGTGGAAGGGTAAGTTAGAATTGGTTAGTATACAGTCCAGGCAAACTGTTTAGGTGAACCAGTCGCTGTGTATAACTGAAAAATTGTTGAAAAACGGCGTTAAACCCAAGTGACAATAAGTCATATAAAGCAAACAATAAAAGCAATTGTTAGTTTGTAAATATATGATAATATTTTACTTCCATCCTTTAGATAAAAGATATCTCATTGCTTAAAATCATTCCAGTACAGGTGTAAGAGTGATTCTGGGGTTAGGGAGGATTGTTTCCAGTGTAGCAGATGATGTCCCATACTTTAAATAAAAAGTTCAAGCCACCATGTCCTCTCCCTGTGTTGTGACTATTATACAGTTTGATGAGATATGTAGTTTGGATATAAAATATAGTTCATTATCCCAAGTGTTCTAATTTAAAACATTGGCACTGTATCACCTGGAACAAATGTACACCCAGATATCACCTACCTTGTAGAAAAAAAATGCATATCATTATTATGACTAACTTGTGTGATAGTTGTTCAATGAATGCTGACATACTGTTGAGACAAATATTTTAAATTACTTTATCAAAATGTAGTTTTTATTTATTCTTTTCATTACATATCATATTATAATGTGATATTTTTACACATTTTTTATAGGCAATAAACTAATGAATATCAGCACAATGAACTTGACACAACCATAGCATATTATATATGTTTACTTAATCTTTGTTACAGAACAGAACAGAACAGTACAGATTTGTCCTACAAACTTTGTTAATATTATTTGGCATTAATCCTTGTAATATCCATACAATATTTAATAGATCATTACAGGATTGCTGTTTTGGGACTATTTTAATGTAATGACTGTATATATGAACAATAACTTTGTCTGATATCATCTGTTTTATGTTATATTTATGTATCTTTTCATGTTTAAGTGTAACGATTGTTATATTATTGATTTATATTTACTCGATGATAAGCACATGATATCAGTGTTATAACTTCCTTATACATAATTTAAAGATACATCACCTGAAATGGTGAACTGGTAGTTTCTATTGTTTTGCAGTTTGACAAAATGTAGGGTTCTTGTACTATAAATAAAACTGAGGTATCTGATCAGGATTTTTCCCTTATGTAGCAGGGGCTGTAAATATGTGTCTTCACCCTTAGAAAAAATAAAATTATGCAGTTTTCCCCTAAAATTCAGTTTACATCAAGTTTTTTCTTCCCCCTTTTTGCAAAAGTATTGTTTCTTTTCTCCAAATTTAAGAAAAAGGCCCCTTCCACTACCTGTGAAAAAATAAGCCCTACTGCTAAGTCATGATAGGGTGATGCTTCTAAAATGTAATACACTTTTCAAGTAGTGTATCTTAAAGTATTATTCTTATATCACCCATTGACTTTTTTTCTAAGAAGTTATTAAACTGTGTAATATTAAGTCATTCAGTGACATTGGTTTAACCCTTTACCTCATAATACTGCAATTCCTGACATCTGCTGTAGACAACTTTTGAAACATTGTGGCAATGGAAGCCATTGCTTGTAACGGATGATGGCTTCCTTTTACCAAAATGTTTTCCACCCTGTCACAAAGACATAACCCTGTTTTCTGAAATGAATTGATTATGTATGTATTTTCTTTGAATTTGGAAGAGTCCAAAATATGCTTATGTGGCAAATTCTTAAATATCAACGCTAGAGCCTTCTGAAGGTTTCACATTATTTTGTAACAGGAAGAAAAATTGATAATAAGTGTTAGACTTACAGTATATGATAGGGAATCCATGAATTCATCTTTTTTGTCTTGAAACAAAATCAAATTTGTACACTTTCAAATACACAGATATCAGTTGGTGTATTTGAAATATTTCAATTCCTCAAGTCCGTCAGAAGTTTGTTACCTTCTCATTGATTGTGGTCATACCACACTAGTACTATTTTACCAGTTTATGTCTCTAATAAGCCATTCTACTATTACATCTAATGTTTATGTTTATCTCTTGTTTTTATTACATCTTATAATATTGCTTTGGGATACATAGAAAACATCAGTTACTAACAATTGTTGAAACATACCAAGCGCACATTTAGGGGGAGGGGGGCTTGTGCAGAGCTGGGGGGGGGGGGGCTTACAGCTGGCTTGTGCCTCATCTAAATCTGAAAATGGTAGTAAAAAAACATCAGTTTTGTGCTGATTGTGTCCATATTCAACATAAACATATCTAGAGACTTCATGCCCCCCCAATAATCATGTTTCTGCCCCTGTTTACTGTTCAACTTGATAATGAGATCACCTCAATATTTAAACAAATTTTTCTTGAGGTTGTCTAATATCAAGTTTACAATCTTACCTTAAGTATACAATTTTGATGAATTTACCATTTTTACATATTTAAATACCATATATTCCCTAATAAATGCTCCCAGGGGAGTTACATTTTTGAAAATGTGTTTGTGTCATTCCTTGTATTTAAGAAGTGTTTTCTACTAATTTCTATTGTTCATCTTGGATTAAAATAGCCTGTCATGGCAAGTCAATTTTGTTTTCTCTCATATGAATACTTTGATTTCAGTGTACTGACTTAAAATTTCTTTGTTTCGTATTATTACGAAGATGCTGCATTATTTGAGGATTGAAAAAGCATTGATGTTAGATAATGACTTTGTGAGATTATCTTAGATGTCACTGACAATGTTTATCTGGGTATCAATTATCAATCCAACTTACTTCAGACTCCTTTTTTTATTTTTTTTTTCACTGAGTTTAATGCCATTTTTCAACAATTGTTCATCTAACCAGTATTCCTGGACTGTATACTAACAGTACTAACTTACCCTTCCACAAGGAGCTAGCAACTTGTCCACATATGGAAAAAAATCAACTTTTTGTCCAATTTTCATAGGAGGGTGTTAGCTGCCTTGACTGGGATTTGAACCTGGATCTCCAGGTTACAAGTCCTGTGCACTAACCACTGGACCACGGTTGTGGCTCTCCAGACTCCTGGTTGGGAGATCTTAGGTTAGAATATGATCTTGAAGTAGGTTCTAACATTCTCTTTCCTTATCACGCCAGATAAAAATTGATATTCAATCTCTAAATTCTAAGGTACATCTGGTTGATGACACAGGACGCAGTCATTAATGGTGATTAATGAAATTTACACTAATGTTCTCAGTCAATAAATTTAAACTTTGATGTATTATTGTCTTTCCAAATTTTGTTTATAATGCTGTGTTTGGTTTGTATTAATGTTCAATCAAATATCCATGTAAGACTTTCATTGTTTATTCAGTGTGCTTGTTAATTTACAGATGTTCAAAAGTAATTAAAATGATAAATGATTATCAACTCAAACAAAATGTATTCAGTTCAAATATTAAAATATTTGTGAAACATATCATGCCTTGATACTTAAGAATTTACTTTTGAGTTGGTTACTTTTATAATGTCAATGTTATCATGAACTTTCACCCTATGGTATTGCCCTGCCTGTCTGTATACAATGCATAATTACACCCATTATTGTGTGCGGGTATATAGTGTCTGTCCAAATACGGTAACACTCCTTTAATTTTGTGTTTATCGACATATACGTGACTGTGTTAAGTTTTAAAGTTTGCTGTTATCTAAAAATTTCATGCTTATACTTAGAAATAAAAGAAGCATTGTGATGATTTTGGTTTATTTCAGTTCCTGTTGCTACAAAACATTGTTGGAATGTTAATTAATTGTTTCTAATTGGATTTTAAATGGGTAAGTGACTGTTACTATTTACTTTTTAGGACCTTGTTATACTGACATACATCAATGTATGTAGAGTGTTTATGGATTTTGCACTATTAATAAATGTTTTGTGTACAATAAAAGCCCTTGTTTAACAATGGGTTGTTTTGGTTTTGTGTTAAAAAAATCTGTGTATTATTTCAAAGTTTACTGAAGTATGAAAGATTTAAATTGAAAATAAAGCTCCCATATTTGTTTCTCCTTGTAAAATGTTTGTCTTTATTTAAGTAGATAATGATTTTTAGGCTTCATTAATTCATGGGGATTGTCATTTGCTAACTAACAGTTTCTGAAAGACAATCGAGACTTATAAATACACAAAGACATATTGAAAACTTTTTAAAATAAAAATCAATTTTAGGCCTTTAGATTTGAATGACTTTAGAAAAAGAAATGTTGGTTTATCATGAATTATTTTAGCAATTTAAATTTTAGACTAAAATCAGCAGAATACAGAAAGGTACGGTACTCATATAAAACTAACATGGACATTTTTCTTTTAAATTTTGGAGAAATGGGAAACTATGACATGCTAGCTTGCTTATGTTTTGACTGGACAATAGTTACTATGTCTGCACTGTTTGGTTATAAATCTAGACTGTGACTATTTTTTCTTAGTCATGCCTTGCCTAAAAAAATGTTTGATTTTCAGTTACATGATCTACTCATTAAAAAAAAGATCCCAAAATAATTTAGTGATTTTTGACGAAACAATCGTTATGTTCTTCCCAGCTTTTTGTTTACAAAAATATAATGTTAACAAGAACAGAATGCCCTAAAATGATTTGAAGCTTTGGTCAGGTAACTGCAAAAATTTTTAAGGATGGCCTAGATGGGTATTATTTTAAGGTCAATAGATGGTGATATTCAGGCTAGCCTAAATTATAGAGTGAATTCATATCAGGCGAATAAATCATTTTGTGATATCAGAAATACATGCAGTCTTTTCATTAACTTATTTGTGCTAAAGATGAATCAAGTGAAATTAATTTCTTGGACAATGAATGTCTGAAGTCATTTGTTTTTGGGGAAAGAAATGATTTAATATGAAAACTATAGTGAACGCTATCATTAATGTACAATAATCAAGTACATTTTGTATTACAGTAATTTTTTTCTTCTTTGTTTGGGCCCAGTAAACAGACCCTTCCCAATCGAAACCAAAGACTTTTTTCCCAATTCTCGACCTAAAAATTTCCAATTTTGGCATCTCACCACACATTTTTTCCCAGTTGGACCAGCCCTGGACCCTTTTCCAAAATTGCAAAAAATCACTGTATTAAACAGTTTATTTACTCCAAGGTACATGAACAGTATGACAAACACTTGTACACAATGCTACATAAAAGACAAATAAACCTGAACATTTGTGTAGCACAAAATATATACACGCAATGCTCAGTTATGAAAACCACAAATATGTTGAAAACAGAAACTGTAATTTTATCAAGCATGGATTTAGGGGGGGGGGACAGATTCCCTAAAATGTGGCAAGAATAAGTAAAGAAACGTCAGTTATGTGCTGATTGTGTCCATATTCTACACAAACATTTAGACTTAATGCCCCCCTCTAACCAATAATCCTGTATCTGCCCCTGTTAATCATGCATTACTAAATGACTTTCAAGTTCTCATGGATTTATGGGTAAACTTAATTGTATTAATTAAATAAAACTTATTATGTATGAGCTTCTAATTATTAGAATTGTCATTATATGGTTTGTACAAAACGTCAGTTAACTCCCAGCCTCAGGGTATGTCATCATATCATTTAATCATTCTATCTGTTTGATACTAAAAACATGGCCTAAATTTTGACAAGTTAACTCACAGTATATTTAAATGACTGATGTGTGTCAGTGTAAAGATGTATCCTACATAATTTACTTGATGTACAATTATGTCTTAATTAATCATTTAATTACTAGTTACCTGATTAGATGGAAAATATACTACATGTTCTATAAGATCATTTCATTACTGGATTATAACTATGTTGTCTTATACTTAACTTAAAACACTTAAAACTCAGTCGCTTGTAATTTAGCATTACAGTACTGTGATAATTGAAGTTTTTAAGTGATCATATTTGCCATTATTATAGAAAAAAATATAATTTGTAATAAATGTGTAAAGACAAAAGTCGGGTTTAATTTTGAATAATTTTGAGTTTATCTGCACTATATTTCACCCTCTCAAGTATTGTAGTGTATTGTCAGTTGTCTTGATCAAGTTTCAATATTGGACATTATGATCTTATCTATTGCATGGTGGAAAATTGAACAGTTTCAAAATGCCTTAAAGGAGGCTATCATGGTAAGTGTACGGTGAAGATTATAGATCTGAATACATTAATGTACATACTTACATCTAGATATAAACTCTTTGATAGATTCTGACTTTGTTTATACAGTGAACTCATGCATATATTTTACATGTATACATACAAATACAGGTAGTAGATGTTTGAACTCTACAGAGGAAGATGTATGTACATTGTATCTGGGAATTTTAGTTACATTGTTAAAAGTCACGTTTGATCATGACTCAGGGTAAAAATAGATATGTAGACATGTTTATACATGTACATATATATGATGAGAAGGTCATACTTGATTAGTTACTTTTTTAAGGCTTGAAGAAATTAGTTGGGTTTTCAGTTACAGCACTTTGTGCCAACCTTGAAAGTATTTAACAGTAAGTAAGAAAATATTTGGGGATGAATTATAGAATAAAAAATTAGATGAATTTTTTTCGATCTACATACCCTAATTTTTTGTTAACGTAATAAGCAAAATGTTCTCATAGATTGACAGTGTAAATGAATGTTTGTAAATCAACACCAAATTATAATTTTTGTGGAAAACTGTCCTCTTGTATTTGTTATATTTGAATGCTCTTTCTTTTATCTGGGGAAGTTGTCAACAGTTATGTCTAGATACATTTATGTGAGGAAGTTGTCAACTGTTATGTGTAGATACATTTATGTGAGGAAGTTGTCAACAGTTATGTCTAGATACATTTATGTGAGGAAGTTGTCAACAGTTATGTCTAGATACATTTATGTGAGGAAGTTGTCAACAGTTATGTGTGGATACATTTATGTGAGGAAGTTGTCAACTGTTATGTGTAGATACATTTATGTGAGGAAGTTGTCAACAGTTATGTCTAGATACATTTATGTGAGGAAGTTGTCAACAGTTATGTGTAGATACATTTATGTGAGGAAATTGTCAACAGTTACCTGTAGATACATTTATATGAGGAAGTTGTCAACAGTTATGTGTAGATACATTTATGTGAGGAAGTTGTCAATAGTTATGTGTAGATACATTTATGTGAGGAACCTGTAGATACATTTATATGAGGAAGTTGTCAACAGTTATGTGTAGATACATTTATGTGAGGAAGTTGTCAACAGTTATGTGTAGGTACATTTATGTGAGGAAGTTGTCAACAGTTATGTGTAGATACATTTATCTGAGGAACTTGTCAACAGTTATGTGTAGATACTTTAAGT
Organism: Lutraria rhynchaena; assembly: GCA_008271625.1. Taxonomy (NCBI): domain Eukaryota; kingdom Metazoa; phylum Mollusca; class Bivalvia; order Venerida; family Mactridae; genus Lutraria; species Lutraria rhynchaena. Next base: position 4,056,119 of record VIBL01000020.1, read on the forward strand.
GCTGGTACAGAGTCCTGGAATATTTGTCAGATAACTGCCCAGCAATATAAAACAGAAATTTACTGCTAAAAACATTCAGACGTGGATCCCAGAATTCTTTTTTTACCTTTTAATTAAGACCATCTCTTTATTAAAACTATCTCTTTATTAAGACTATCTCTTCATCAAGACTATCTCTTTATTAAGACTATCTTTTTATTAAGACTATCTCTTCATCAAGACTATCTTTTTATTAAGAACACCTCATTGTTAAGACTATCTTTTTATTAAGACTATCTCTTCATCAAGACTATCTTTTTATTAAGAACACCTCATTGTTAAGACTATCTTTTTATTAAGACTATCTCTTTATTAAGACTATCTTTTTATTAAGACTATCTCTTCATCAAGACTATCTTTTTATTAAGAACACCTCATTGTTAAGACTACCTCATTATTAAGACCATCTCTTTATTAAGACTATCTGTTTATTAAGACTATCTGTTTATTAAGACTATCTCTTTATTAAGACTATCTCTTTATTAAGACTATCTCTTCATCAAGACTATCTCTTTATTAAAACTATCTCTTTATTAAGACTATCTCTTCATCAAGACTATCTCTTTATTAAGAACACCTCATCATTAAGAACACCTCATCATTAAGAACACCTCATCATTAAGAACACCTCATTATTAAGACCATCTCTTTATGAAAACCGTCTTTTTATTAAGACCACCTCTTTATTAAGACTAACTTGTTTCCAGATCAATTCTCAATATTTCTTGCATTTTTATACCAACTGCACAACAATGTTTTTGGGGGAATACTGGTTTCAGGTTGTCCATCTGTCTGTCTGTCTGTCCGTCCATCTGTGGACAGAATCTTGTGTGCGCTTCTCCGAAACATCTAGTTGGATTTTCATAAAACTTGACCAACACATTAGGCATAAGGTGTACTTGCGCATATTTTAAAAAAAATATTCAGATTTATTTGCACTGAGTTGTGCCCCTTTTTTTGTTTATCCACACAAAATCTTTTGTGATCTTCCTCTCCTAAATGACTTTTTGGATGTTTGTAAAACTTTACCAGCACATTAGGCATTAGGTCTCCTTACGCATATTGCAAAAAATTATTAAGATTTAGTCTCACAGAGTAATGTCCCTTTTTTTATTTGTCTGTAGACAAATCTTGTGTGCATCTCTTCTCATAAATGGCTTGTTTTAAGTTATTAAGCTTTTAAAAAGAAAGGCTCTTTTGGGGGGTATTTAATCACCTTCATGTGATAGTTCTAGTCGAATTTGATGATCAGATCACCTCAATATCGAAACCTTTTATTTATTCATAAAAGTGATCTTTATTAATGATTAATGTCATAGTTTTACTGTACATATACATTGTATTTACATGTATCATATATTTTTTAACATCTAATTCTAAATACAGTAAAACCCTGATTTTTTGACAATGGATTATCCGTATGTGCATAATTATTCATTGATTGAGACTCACTAGCTGTAGCTTGTCTGTATCTTGGCATAAAGGTGACAAGTTAACAGTTACTGTGGATTTAAAAGATGTACACCGCATAAGTCTGCGATTATTTTGTTTTAACATGACTTCTCAGGCCTAACATCAGATGTGTGTGCAAAACTAATGGACCAATGAACACAAAACGAAATAAATCTTGTGATAAAGACATTTATGCATCACTTTAGTGTCATATCTGTGATCGTTAAGTACAATTTTACCGAAATATGCCACAAGTCATGATAAACATTTACGCTTCGTTGAATGACTAAAGATTTAGCTATCTACTATTAATACATGAACAACTTATGAATGGTAACTATATAGTAACTTTATAATGTTGGGATGAGATAGAAAATAAATCTGTGGTTGGTTCAACATTGAGATGATAAGTTTTAAAAGGGTTTATGTATGCATGAGTGTATGTTTAACTACCACCAAGGACCTTAGATCATCTGTGTCCATTTTATAGGGACAAGTGCTTGCGTTCATCTTTTATCATGGATTTAAGTACCATGTAGCACAGTGGTGAGATATGTCAGACAGTCCACTTATTGGACACATTTAAAAGGTAAATTCTTGTGTTGAATCATTCTCTAAATGCTTATGAGACTACATGTTTTTTAAAATTTTATGTGTAATGGGGGCTGTAACCCTCAGTCTGTTTTGTGATTGTTTTGGTGTCTGACTACGTAATAAATATTTTCTTGTTTTAAGTTGTTTAAAAAACATAAAATTAAGACAGAAACAAATATTTTCAGTTTTGAATATTTTAATACCTTCAGCATTTATTTTTATTTCAACCATTTAAGCTGTGGCTGTGGTTAGTGCGCTGGACTTGCAGCCCAGAGATCCGGTTTCGAATCCCGGTCGCAGCAGGTCATACCCTTCCATGAAAATTTGACAAAAATGTCGATTTTCCTCCATATGTGGAGAAGTTGCCGGCTCCTTGTGGAAGGGTAAGTGAGTACTGGTTAGTATACAGTCCAGGAAATTGGTTAGGTGAACCGGTCGCCATATATATCTGAAAAATTGTTGAAAAACGGCGTTAAACCCCAATACAATACAATACAATACAATACAACCAAATTCAACCATTTCGGTTCGTGAGGTGTTTTTTACAATGTATGCAAGAGAAAAACAATAAGAACATCAGTACATTTGTATATTAAGTTAAATGACTGTGTGCTCACATTAAGCATACTGTATTTTAAGAATAAAACAACAATTTTATAATCCCTTTGATATAAAATGAAACAAAGACAAGGTAAAATGACAGACAAGTAAAGGTTACCTAGGTTACTGTATGTAGTCAAAGTAAAATGACAGACAAGTAAAGGTTACCTAGGTTACTGTATGTAGTCAAGGTAAAATGACAGACAAGTAAAGGTTACCTAGGTTACTGTATGTAGTCAAGGTAAAATGACAGACAAGTAAAGGTTACCTATGTTACTGTATGTAGTCAAGGTAAAATGACAGACAAGTAAAGGTTACCTAGGTTACTGTATGTAGTCAAGGTAAAATGACAGACAAGTAAAGGTTACCTAGGTTACTGTATGTAGTCAAAGTAAAATGACAGACAAGTAAAGGATACCTAGGTCACTGTATGTAGTCAAGGTAAAATGACAGACAAGTAAGGGTTACCTAGATTACTGTATGTAGTCAAGGTAAAATGACAGACAAGTAAAGATTACTTAGGTTACTGTATGTAGTCAAGGTAAAATGACAGACAAGTAAGGGTTACCTAGATTACTGTATGTAGTCAAGGTAAAATGACAGACAAGTAAAGATTACTTAGGTTACTGTATGTAGTCAAGGTAAAATGACAGACAAGTAAGGGTTACCTAGATTACTGTATGTAGTCAAGGTAAAATGACAGACAAGTAAAGATTACTTAGGTTACTGTATGTAGTCAAGGTAAAATGACAGACAAGTAAAGATTACTTAGGTTACTGTATAGAGTCAAGGTAAAATGACAGACAAGTAAAGATTACTTAGGTTACTGTATGAAGTCAAGGTAAAATGACAGACAAGTAAGGGTTACTTAGGTTTCAGTATGTAGTCATTGTAAAATGACAGACAAGTAAAGGTTTCCTAGGTTACTGCATGTAGCCAAGGTAAATTGACAGACAAGTAAAGGTTACCTAGGTTACTGTATGTAGTCAAGGTAAAATGACAGACAAGTAAGGGTTACCTAGGTTTCAGTATGTAGTCAAGGTAAAATGACAGACAAGTAAGGGTTACCTAGATTACTGTATGTAGTCAAGGTAAAATGACAGACAAGTAAGGGTTACCAAGGTTTCAGTATGTAGTCATTGTAAAATGACAGACAAGTAAAGGTTACCTAGGTTACTGTAAGTAGTCAGGATTAAATGTCGGCATACATATAGCAAACATGACAGTGTGGTTTACAGTGAATGAAACATGAGAAAATAGGCTACTCCAAATCTAAAAGAATTCATTGATATGTGACAGGGTATGATTTTAATATGGTGTACCCAGAGATTGAAATGAAATAGCATGCTATAGTCAGATCTGTTGTCCATACAATAATAAATGTTTTTAGAAGGTACACCATATGCTATTTATCATGATTCATGTGTCATTAAATATCGAGAGGGCTTGTTAAACTAAATTGAATTCCTGTTCCATCTTAATAATAGCTGCACTTGGTTATCTTGCATTGATAAAAGCATTATTCACTTATGTTGAAATATTTGAATATTTTATGTAAGAAATGATCACCTAAACCCACATATTTAAATCTCAACAAGTTTTTAGTGCCCTACTGTGGTTAATTTACTGTGAATAGATAGTTAGGGTTGATAACTAACCTCATGCAGTTACCATATTGATGTCATTCAGAGTCTCGATTTGTTTACTTTTCTTTCATTATGGATCTGTAAAGATGTTATGATCCTACGTAATTTATACAACCATCATCATTTACTTGAATGACACTTTTTGATTTATTTAAAAAATTCTAATTATGACAATAAAAAAACTTAAATCCTTAGTTTAGAAAAAATGACTTGACGTAATACTAGTACACGTATCTACTGATACATCACATAGTTAAGATTTATAGAATGCTATTCTATCACATAAATGTCCTCTGTAATATAATACTTAAGACTTTAAATTGTTCATTCCTTAGTTACACATTACGTCAATTATTGATGATGTAAGCCTAGTGTGGGTTTATAAATTTTTATACATCTATATAACCGATTTAAAATTGAAAATGATAACTTATATGGACTGTGTCTTATATTCTTGGAAATATGACAATGTTAATGGTTTATGGAATGAACCAACGTAGCTTGACAAGCCTGAAGATATAGCTTCACCATAGTCATCATTCTACTGTCAACCATTTATAAGTTTTACTTATTGAACATAAATTTGGGAATGTAGAACAATTGATTTTAACTAGAACATTTGTATTAAATATAGAATATAAATGTGTGAGTATTGTTTGTTGAATTATTAAGCTGTATATATGTGTAAGGATATTGTCACTTGAAATCTTAGGACAAACCAAATCAATCTCTGTTTTGTATCCAACTTAACACGAGCAGAAATGTTATACCAAATTAACTATCACTGTAAAACCTTTCAATTTTAAAATGTCAGTTAATGACTTTGTTTAAAGTTAAATTACTGGTCAAATGAATACAGCTATTGTTTCTAACTGTTTTACTTATTAATGTAAAGCTCTCTTTAATAATCACCATTTTTTGTGTTAACATGAAAATTATCAGCTTTATCAGCACAGCATTTTAGGGTTGTTTTGATGGCTCTGTATGTAAAGTGGTTGGATTTGTAACTACCAAGTACTGTTCTGTAGTTGTAGTAGGCGGGTACGATTCCATGAGTTGCTTTGTATATTCTCATTCAAATATAGTACACTTTTTCATACAATAAGAGCTTGCTTTTTATTGAGACATTGTTCATTGTTTGTTTCCATCTTGTCTGCTTCATGTCTAAAACTGGTTAGCACTTACAGGTCAACTAGATACATTATTTAGGATAATTACTGTCCTTTACATAGAACTGATATACTGTTGATATATAAAATGATGTTTCTGTTCTCATGGTGGAAATTAAATGTGAAATGTCCATAGAAATGGCTGTTGGTGTGACGAGCGAGCTTATGAAATATAGAATTTTATTTCACCAATAAGCATAAAATAAATTAGAATTATTGGGTTTCATTCTACTTTGGAAGTTTATAGTTTTTTATGTTAAGGACATTTTAAGGGACATTAATCATTGATAGTGTTTTGTTTGACCTTTTTCATTGTTTCTTTCCTATCAGTTCTCACTACCGATATATTTCAATGTTGAAATTTGATACGCTACGTAATAAATAGTTGTATAGAACGAGGATGATCGTTTACCCGGATATCAGCGAAAATGTTGAGTCATGGGAAAAATAGACGATAGCTGCCCACAGCTTAGTGACATACATTGGTTTTAAAGTAGACGTAATTTAACACTGATTCACTAAAACCTTGGATTTTAAAATTACCTCCTATAAATTATATGTGTTGTGAATGAATTGTGTGGATATTAACTTTAACTCCATGAAGTCAATATTTAAAATTTAGGTACTATTTAACTTTGAAGTTTATTTCCCCATTAAAGTGACGCAATGGTACGTCATGGTATAATTGTTCTTGTATGAAGTTGTGGCTGGATTTATGCTACATCAGTATTTGTTTAGTAATTTGTTTGTAATTCAGATTTCATCGTAAACTTCTGTGAATTTTGAAGAATAAGTTAAGTTGGTTCTATTTACAAAACGATCTAAAAATGGACCTTTTGAATATGAAGGTAAGTTTGTAATTATGTGAATGTTTTTAATTCTGATTGTCTTACTTTTGAATTCTTTTGTGTGTGATATTTACTCTACAATGTAATCCTATTCATTAACTTTCAGTATTATTTAGTGGTTATTTTATTTTTCTTGGACTAATGAATTTTACTGGCAGGTAAAACAGTAGTACAGGTTAGTACTGGTAGGTAATACAGTAGCACAAGCTAGTACTGGCAGGTAAAACAGTAGCAAATACAGTAGAACAGGTTAGTACTGGTAGGTAATACAGTAGCACAAGCTAGTACTGGCAGGTAAAACAGTAGCAAATACAGTAGAACAGGTTAGTACTGGTAGGTAATACAGTAGCACAAGCTAGTACTGGCAGGTAAAACAGTAGCAAATACAGTAGAACAGGTTAGTACTGGTAGGTAATACAGTAGCACAAGCTAGTACTGGCAGGTAAAACAGTAGCAAATACAGTAGAACAGGTTAGTACTGGTAGGTAATACAGTAGCACAAGCTAGTACTGGCAGGTAAAACAGTAGCAAATACAGTAGAACAGGTTAGTACTGGTAGGTAATACAGTAGCACAAGCTAGTACTGGCAGGTAAAACAGTAGCAAATACAGTAGAACAGGTTAGTACTGGCAGGTTAAATAGAAGTTCTAGGTAGGAAGTGTAAAAAAATGTTTTACCAATAGTGTAGTACCCATTACACACAATATGCATGTGCATATAAAGCATTCCACGACCTAACTTGTAAAACTAAATATTATTTGATGTGTTTTCTCTAGATCTGGATACTGTGCATATAAAACTTCATTCCTGCCTACCCCATGTTTACTGTTCTGATTCAGAGAAAATAATCAGATGGATTTTGATTTGATATGGTTCCTTAAATGTTTTTGTCATGTAAACTTATGTTGATTTTCACACTGTAGCTTTATAGTGTACAGGTATGAAATGTGTTTGACTTTGTTATATTGTAAGTAGCAATCCCCAGATATACTGTCCACCATCAATTTTTCACTTGTGTTGGGTATGACTAAGAAGTTGTGGGTGAAACACCAAAATACCACACAAAAATAACAAATACACCACACAAATATATAGTATAACCCCTGAAAAATGTACACCATCTGGACAGGAACAAAAGTCCAGTTTTCTTAGAATACCGGTTTTCAAAAAACAATTGATTATAAAAGAAAAAAAATGGGACTTGAAAAATTGTTTGATTTTTAGAGAATTCTTCTTTTTAGGGAGTCTTGTTGTGAGGGGTTTTATTTTATTAGACAAAAAAAAAACACCACACAAATGTACTACACAAAAATGCCACAAAAACGCCACACAAAAATATACAAAAATGTCACACAAAAAGATCTCTAGAAATATCATACAAATAAATCGCTCACAAACACCACCCAAAAGTATCATATAAAAATACACACAAAAACACCATACAAAAAAAACAACAAAAACAGTTACTCAGAATATCATAAAAAGTCAGTGCTTTATTTGTAACGGTATACAATATGGTGTATGTGGGTTGTTAAAAATTTGTATTATGCCATTATATTTTTAGTACTTCTGAATGTGGTGGTAATTTGATCTTGGCTGTTAGTTCATTATGATTTTACCTTTTGATGTATTCATGGAAAAAGGTGAATCAGTTTGAAGGTTGGTCTATAAATGGATAGTGACTCTTACTTACATAATTACATAAATCATGATGTGAAAATCTATATTTGGTCAATATATATTTTTATGTTATAATTTTTTTCATGTCTTAATCATCACGTATACCATATTTTATTTCTTACTAAAACTGAAACGATGAAACAAGTTTAAAGCCAGTGTAAGTTGGATTGTGCACAAACATGGAATACTGTTTGTTTTTAATTTTTTTTTATTAATCATTTAATTGTCTCATTACCAACAAAATCCAGTGAATGGGATAGCAATGTTTAAGTTGTAAAAAAAAGATTCTGTTTAAAAAATGTATGTCCCTGAACATAGTGTAATATAACTACTATTGGATGATAGTTGCTACATCCAAATGTGTGTATTTATGAACTTTTTATCTTTTCTTATTTTGAAGGATATTTGGAAAATTGTTCTCTGACAAAAATTAAAATTCTTTTAATGTTGGCTGACACTTTTGGACATGATTTTGTAGAAATTTTGGGATAAAATTAAATCAGAAAGTTCAAGCCTTACACAATTATTAAGGATTAACAGTTAACAGTTTACAGTTATCTTATGACTAGACTTATTTCTAGGAGAGATGCAATTTGTTGCTACCATATAACAGTGAGTGATATAAAGTAATATGAAATACATGTTGATTTAAAATATTTATTGGAGAGAATGTAAATGGAAAAAAAAGCACTTAAGGTTAAAAATTATTAAGTACAGCTTGGAAATGGTGTTAGAGTGTAATCTTTTCATCAGATAATTCTAAGTATGTGCTCGGTACTATTAGAAATTTGAGTTTTGAATCTAACCTCTATGCTTAGATTAAAAATCTCAGAATTAGGAAACTTTGTATGAGTAGAGTAATGCACATATGTTGTAATGGCATGCTCAAAGATTATACACTATTTGAAATCAATGTCTGTTTCGATCTTATCAGCCCTGCTCCATTCCACTCCACTATACTCTGTTCTCTGCTCCACTTCAATCTATTCTACTCTAGTCTGCTCCACTCCAGTCTGTACTTCTATGCTCCACTCCACTCCACTCCACTTTATTCTTCTCCATTTTGCTCAACCCAAATCTATGCTTCTATGCTCCACTCCTTTCCACTCCACTCCAGTCTTCTCTATTCTTTAATCTACTCCACTCCTGTCTAAGCTTTATGCTCTTCTTGCTCCACTTTTCTTTGCCTTTTTTGATCTGATCTGTTTTGATCTTATCATTTGATATTGGTTGGTTAAGAATACAATCAAAGATAATTCCTAGTCTTAGTTTTATACATTCAATTAAAACTGCACATTTTATGGTTTTGTAAATCTTAATGATTACTTGAAGGGCTGAGACCACCAGTACTCATGAAAATCAAATCTTTGAATGTCATGAAATAGCACTGTATTTCAGGATTTAATTGTCCACAGTGCTTTCACTTCATAAATCTATGGGCCGCGGCCGTGGTCCAGTGGTTAGTGCGCTTGACTTGTAACCTGGCATCAGGGTTTGAATCCTGGTCACAACAGGTTATACCCTTCTATGAAAATTTGGCAAAAATGTCGATTTTCCTCCACATGTGGAGAAGTTGCGGGCTCCTTGTGGAAAGGAAAGTTAATACTGGTTAGTGAATCCTGGTCGCAGCAGGTCATACCCTTCTATGAAAATTTGACAAAAATGTCAATTTTCCACCTTATGTGGAGAAATTGCTGGCTCCTTGTGGAAGGGTAAATTAGTACTGGTTAAGAAATATTCCAGGAAAACTGGTTAGGTGAACCGGTCACTGTATATAACTGAAAAATTGTTGAAAAACGGTGTTAAACCCCAGTGACAATAAGTCACATTAAAACAAACAAACGAACAATACTGGTTAGTATACAGTATACACAGTATATATAGTATACAGAAAAATTGGTTAGGTTAACTGGTCGCCATATATAATTTTAAAATTCTTGAAAATTGGCATTAAACCCCAGTGACAATAAGTCACAGAAAATCAAAACGAACATAAATCTATGGATAATTAACATCAGATTGTTAGTTACATAAATGTTCATAAGGAAACAAATTAATGCAGATATAAAAGATTTTACATGTTCATTGAGACACTCTATTTGTTAATTGTGAATTTCCTGAAACACTTACATATCTTGTTCTCAATTCACTGAAGCTTTAAAAACTATTGTACTTCTATGTTTAGGTTTTAAATCAGTTTGTAAGATATCAACTGGTCGTCTTGATTACATTAGGCTTGTGTTAGAGGTGCTGTGATTTGGCTAATGTAGATTAGATTTGAAAGAAAAGACTGGTCCCTTTCACCAGCAATATGGCTGTGGATATAAATATTAAGCCTCTGATTGGATAGTTCCAAAATATAGTTTAAAAATCAACCAATTAAAAGACTTTTTGATTTATGATTTATGATATTGGTCTATGCCCAGGACAAAAATATGTTTTAAGAAATTATATGCATGCATGTTTCAGTATTGTACCTGGTGAACTAAAGTTTACAGTGTGAAGTGATTCATTAAGTTCAAACTAAACAATAAAGTAGAGAATTTTCTTAGGAAGACTGACCCGAATGTTTTTCATACCACTAAGTATTGTAGACTTTGTTACAATGGTTTTATACTTGTACTTAATGGCTTTAAAAATGCAAGTTTGATAACACATGAGAATTCTAGTTGGTTTAATTTGATTGTATTTAAAAAGGACACAAATTACTATTTTATCATATTATGATAAATTCATTGGCAAATTAATCACATTCAGTAACAGGGAGGTGTTGAATATCAAATAAGTGTATTCAAATCAGGCACAAAAGCTTATGTTTTTAAGCTTTAAAGTATATATTACTGCATGTTATCTTAACAAAGCTTGTTTTCAAGTTTCATACCCATAACAAGCAAAATTAGTGTCTCAAAATGGAGCAAACAGATTTTGGGAACCTTACAATTTTTATAGGGTTCCCTGACAGAAAATGAATTTCCATGAGATTATTCAAAAACAATGACATCCTTCGAGTCATTGAACCTTTTAAATTGCATTTAAGTCTAATGGAAGCAGTCAATATTTTTGAGATTAAAGAAAAAGGAAGATCGATTTCAATGAAAACTCACGGTAAAATGATGCGAAAACATAGTATTAATGTGCAACACTGTCAGAAATTAATATTTTTCTATTTTTTTCAGCAAGGGCAGTAACTCTTACATAATTTGAAAAATGTGTTGTAAAATACATTGAAGTATCTAGGGTAACTATCAAAGAAATAATGATAATTGGGCAATACTATATTTATAATATTACCATTTTTGAGTAGCATTTAGCAGATGTGTAAAATGATTAACGTATTATGGATATACTCTGAAGTTCTCTAGTAAAGCTCGGTTGATATTATGCATACTTCCTTCTTGATAACTTTTAATCATAGTTACGTGCAGATTTCATACTATTCTTTTACTTGTCTCTCTATTAAATGTTTTGTCTTACCAGAGCATGTCTCTGTCTGAGTGTTTATTCCTTCATGACATTTTAGATGACTATGTTGTGTTATAAGAGCTCGTTGAGGATTTATTAATGACAAGATTGAACAAACCTGTTTTATTTGATTGATTCGCGGACTTTATCTTAAGTGAGTGAAAAAAATGGGAATGATTGATTCTTTTGGTTTGGGATATAGTTTCTTTTAAAATATTGTAGTTGTGTACTTGATGACATTTGTTTGACAAAAAACTTTCTTTAGAAGAATTTTTCACATAAAATATTTCTTTAATAAACAGGTACTGTAAACCGGATCTAAGCAGCATTTAAAATTGTTTGCCATTTAAAATGCATGTATAAATGGATTTTTGAACATGGTTTAATGCACATGTAATTATTATACATTTAATAACTACAATGTTATTTGCAGCAAATTTGAACATGTTTGCTGAATGATTTAACTAACATCAAGTTGCTGATTGTGTAAAAATTTGTTGTGTTTATAAACAAGATCTGTTTGAATTAAATCACATTTGTTTGTTTGTTAAAGAAATTGTTCATGATGAGTGGGGACTTCATTGTTGAGTGGTTATGGTCTCTGACTTATCACTAGCCCCCTAACCATTGTGAGTTTGAATCCCACTCAGGCCAGAAAAATTCAAATGTAAAGTAGCTGTCTAGCTGACTTATGGAAAGTTGGTGGTTCTACATAGTCCTCATCCACCTAAAGTGGGATGTCTCCCAATGATCTTGGCTGTTGGTGTGACTTTAAACTTCAGTTTAAAAAAAACATCCTGAGTTCATTTGCTGATTTGTTTCATATCATTGTAACAACACGCTCATACTCTTCCATGTTAACTTACAGTGTTTCTTTGTAATACAGTAAAACCTCAATTATGAGAACACTTTCGAGACTCAAAACATCAGTTGTCATAATGAGATGGTCTCATTATCAAGTTGAATAATAGGGAAATTGTTGGAAGCCGGTCTGAAAATAAGTTGTCATTATAACAATGTTGTCGTAATATTAAGGTGGTCACTATGTGAGGTTTTACTGTAATTAGTTCTCTTCAAAGTTGTGATATCATGTAAGAATTAGTTTTTTCCAAGGCAGACACATACATAGAGTATGTATTGTGTTATGAATAAGCTTTTGTTCCTCATTAGATAAAGTTGTCGGAGATGTTTGCATTTTGTGTACCATTTTTTTCCTTGTATGGCTGTGTACCAGGAATGACTATATTAAGTTTTTTTTTCTTGGTAAATCCGTAAATTGTAATTCTAGTACATGTATATCCCTGGTCATTATTATTGTCTGTCTGTCTGCCTGTCAGTTCAGCTGTTTGTGTGCCAGTGTGCCATTTGTCTGCTGTCTGTCCATATGTACATACGTATGTATGTCCATCCTGCCATCCTTTCATCCATATGTTCGTCTTCCTGTGCATCGATGTCTGCAGTCAACAAGTTTGTCTATGATACTAAAAACTTGTGAATTTTGACACTATGCATTGAACCAAATCATCATTGAGATCATGTACTTAAAGTGGAAGAACCTTGTTGGAACAATTTAATTTTGTTATTGTTGTAGAAGTACAGAGTTATATCATGGGCCACAACTGTGATACTGTGGTTAGTGCACTGGACTTGTAACCTGGTGATCCTCGTTCAAATCCCAGTTACAGCAGGTTATATCCCATAATGAAAATTTGACCAAAATTTTGATTTTTCTCCATAAATGGAGAAGTTACCAACTCCTTGAGGAAAGTTAAGTTAGAACTGGTTAGTATACGGTCCAGGAAAATTGGTTAGGTGAACTGGCTAACTGAAAAATTGTTGAAAAGAGGCGTTAAACCCACTGAGAAAAAAAAGAAAAAAAAAGAGATATTCTTGAGATGTGAAGTAGAGACAAATATAATTTATATTTCTTGTTTTCTTATACTTATATACCTTGTACAGTGCAGCCTCCCCAGAGTGACCCTCTCCTGAGTGACAACTTCTCTTCAACAACAGCATGTTTTTTCCCAAGTTTAAATTTTGTTTTGTTTTTCTTTCAGTCTTTTGATCATCATTTACCTCACAACAGACATCGTGATTTAAGCCCCTATCGTGATCCTAGTCCTCGTAGAGCAAGTCCCATCCCGATGGCGGATGGACAGGGGGACTGTGAAATTTTATTACCCATTGAAAACATCTGTAAGTATTTCCCAAATTGTTTTTTAAGCTTAATTGTAATCTAATTAAATTAAGGTTCAGATTTGTTTATTAAGCAATTAATGATTATTTGGAAGACATGCCCACAGTCAGTCAACTGTTTTTGAATACTACAAACCTACCAGTCTGGGCCTGAATTTCATACAACAGTATCTAGACTGGTTAGCATGTCAACAGAAGTCAGTCTGAATCAATTCTCAATATTACAATAAAATCAATCTTTCAAAGTTATTCAAATGGATTGTTTTCAGCAAAATTTCAGTGTCTAGGGAATGAAAGCCATTTGTGTTCCATTTTACGTTCTTCCGTGAGCTACACTTACTTCCCAAGCATAACCTATTCGTGACTTTTAGCTTGTCTGTTTCAAAGAAAAAGTCAAGCTGTTATAATCACTCAGCATTGTTTTTGTTGTTGTTGTTGTTGTTGTCATCATACTAAAACTTTAATGTTGCACATTACTCAAACACTTTTAAAAATATCAACATGACAGTTGGAATTCTTGATTATCATGACATTATTCTAAAAGCTATGTTTTTAGTTATGCCATTTTATATGTTTTAAAGTAAGATCTGGGGCAGAATTATGCCTTATCATGTTCAAACTCAAATCTGAAATGTGAACCCTGTTGCGAATATGTAAAACAGATGAGCATTGCATTGCTGTGCAGACTTGTATTTTATCATGAAGGCACAACAAGGAAAATATGATTCTTCTACGTGATAAATGTGTGCATTTCACAGACATTCTGGAGCGAAGTGCTTTCAAAGATATGCGAACGATGTTGACAATTGAGAAAATTTAATACTGAGAGTTACTCATCAAATGCTATAAATGTATTTTCAAATATAGTAAAATCCCGCTATTACGACCACCTTTTGTTCTTAAGCAAAGTTGTCTTTATAGCGGCGCGGTCTTATTAGTGGAACAAAGTGTCTGAGCCCAAGTATTTTGTCAGTCATGACCTACATGCATATTATGTTTATTGTGTATTCATGAAGTCAGTATTACTCAAATTAACATTCCTTATTTCATTCAATATCAGCAGAAAAAAATATTCCATTCTTTAAAAACTCGGTCGTAATAGCGGGGTGGTCATAATTTCGGGGTGGTCGTAAGTAGGGATTTTACTGTATTAGAACTCATGTTGACTTGAGCTAGTGTTAAGGCCACTGGCAGTCAGTAATGTTGAAGTTTAGTATGTCATCTTGTTATCATGTTTCTTGTCAATAAATTTACTGAATGATTTTTACTCCACGCAAGTCTTCATTCTCATTATATCGGCTCTTGCTTCTTATGATACAACTCTTATCAGAAGAAAGTTGTTCCCCAGTTTATTATATTCAACTGTATATTTTTTCAGCCTGTCAGAGTCTTTTAGAGGAACAGTGCACACATTGTGGATGGCTTCGGAAAAGAAGAACTTTTAAATTATTTTCATGTGAGTACTTGAATTAATAATCGGGTAGATTGTTTTCAAGGTCATCCTAACTTCAAGGTCAGCTGAAATTCCATGTAAGCCTCTTAGGCTAAATGATATTATTATACTCATGCATCAAACCACATTGGAAGTAAAATTGACTTTCAGATCCATAAAATAATCTTTTTTAAACTATAAAGAATTATTTATTAGTACTGACCCCAAACTGAGTGGAATTTATTACTCATGTGACCAAAGCTTTGAGCTTTGTCCAGCTGTTCTACTCATGTTTTAACAAACACTTAACATATTGAGGGCTTGCACATTGTTGGAATAGTGTGTAGTGGTCTAAGATAACCACACAGATAAAAAAAAACATATAAATTTTGGTCCATAATTCACCATTGTACACCATACCAACAAAATACTAGCCCCTTATTCTTAACCATAATGTAACATTTTAACTCCTCACACAAGGTCAATATCACATTAGAGGTCATTTTGTACTCTGTAACTTAAATATATTTATGTCCTTGAGTAAGCATAGCTCTGTTCAAATTTAAAATTAGGTATGTTTTGATTTATTTATTACCAAGAAATAGGGAAGTAAAAACACACACATATACACCAGGATCTGTTTAACCCTTTGCCTCATAATACTGCATTTCTCTGCATCTGAAGCAGACAACTTTTGAAAACATTGTGCAAAAGAAGCCATTGATTGTAATGCGTAATGTTTTCTTTTGCCACAATGTTTTCCACTCTGTCTGAGAGAAATAACCCAATTTTCTTAAATAAACTGATGTTTTGTATATTAGCTTTGAATTTGGAAGAGTCCAAAGTATGCTTATGAGGCAAAGGGTTAATCATTTATTTTGATCTACTAGTTTTGGCCTATCATGTCCTTCATCAGGATCAATTAATTGATTGATTGATTGATTGATTGATTGATTGAATGAATGAATGAATGAATTTGTTAACATGTGTTTATTGGTTGATTTGAAACTATTGATTTTCATATTTGTGGAACTCAGTCAAATGTCAGTAGAAGAAAATATGATTCTAGTGATATGTGTGTTTATTTTTATTTCCTTATTTTTACATCTTTGTATCAAATTACCGTACCTGTTTGTATGTATTCATTTACTGTGTACTGTTTGTCATTGTATATACTAATCATCTTTTGTGTTTTATGGGTCTTACCTGGAAACTGCTATCAACCAAATATTGTGTATGATATTCACATTTGTAGGGCCACAAGCATATGTCGTGATACACAATGGATGTGTTTATTACTTTAAGAATGAGGCAGCAAAAAAACCAGCTGGAAAATTTTCCTTGTATGGCTACAATGCGTAAGTATACAATGGTATTTATATATGTTTGTACATGTATATAAAAATTCAATTGTTATGATTAAAAGTTCCTTGTTTGAAAAATAACGCCATGGAGTTGATATCAGCCTGAAAAAGGCCTGATTCAAAAGATAATGTCTGTCCCGTCCTGACCCCATTTGTGTCCTCATGTGGCAGTAAGATAGTGGGAGTGGGAGGGAATTATATTTAAACCTTTCATTTGGCCTTAGCCCCTGCTTTATTTAGTCATATTTGATAAAGAAGTAAAGACCTTATGTGAAGTTGCAGATTTTGAATTGAGCGGTTTGTTGATAAACTGCTTGCCATATTACCAAAAAGTCATTTTGTATGGGCACACTGTCTTGTGTTTTATTCCAATTAGTGACAATATTCTGCCATTCAAGTATAATATTATTTGAATTAATTACTACATGAATTTATTCATTTGTTACATTTCAGAGTATACAGAGCCAGTGAGATTTTATCTAAAGATGCTCCGTGGTGTTTTAAAATAGTTCATACACACATGGATTTTAAAACTTACTTTTTTACCGCAGCATCTGAACAGGAAATGAAAATATGGATGTGTAAAATAAAATTGGAATTATTGAAAGCCAATGGTAGAAGCAATCTTTACGGGTGAATGGTGTTTTTGAATTATAACTAAAGCTTAACATTTTGAAGCATGATTAGGTGGTTCTGTTACCTAGGACATAGGACTAAGTTAAAGTTTGTCTATGCTTTATTTAAGATGTCACACAGTCCGTCGGTCAGCCAGCCAATTATTCCCACTACAACTTGGCTAAATCTAAAGTAATGTAGAGGACATATATATGCATCTTATACTTATTTTCTTGAGCAAGGCCTTTGTTTGGTAAGACTACATAGAAGTATATGATAACAATGCATCCTTTGTTATTTCTATAGGAGGAATTTACAACATGTGAAGGAAGATAAACAAGAAAAACTAGAAGATGATCCAAAGTTTTATGAAAAAATCGAAGTGAATATTTATGAAGATTCTACCAAGTTTATACCAACAAAAGATTATGAGAAGAAATGCAGTATTAAAAAACAAAATGATGGTAAAAAAATATTTTACTTGGTGTACAGTGTTTTTCATTAATTCATAATGTAACACTATGTTAAAATTTCTACCATATTTTGTGGTTCTGGTATTGTTCAGTGTAATATTCAGTGTATTGTACCTTGTATTGTTCAGTACATTATTCAGTGTATTGTTCAGTACATTGTTCAGTGTATTGTTCAGTACATTGTTCAGTGTATTGTTGAGTGTATTATTCAGTACATTGTTCAGTGTATTGTTCAGTACATTGTTCAGTGTATTATTCAGTACATTGTTCAGTGTATTGTTCAGTACATTGTTCAGTGTATTATTCAGTACATTGTTCAGTGTATTATTCAGTACATTGTTGAGTGTATTATTCAGTACATTGTTCAGTCTATTGTTCAGAGTATTGTTCAGCGTATTGTTCAGTACATTGTTAAGTGTATTGTTCTGTACATTGTTCAGTACATTGTTCAGTGTTTTGTTCAGTACATTGTTCAGTGTATTGTTCAGTACATTGTTCAGTACATTGTTCAATACATTGTTCAGTGTATTATTGAGTACATTGTTGAGTGTATTATTCAGTACATTGTTCAGTACATTGTTCAGTACATTGTTCAGTGTATTGTTCAGTACATTGTTCAATGTATTATTCAGTACATTGTTGAGTGTATTATTCAGTACATTGTTCAGTACATTGTTCAGTACATTGTTCAGTACATTGTTCAATACATTGTTCAGTGTATTATTCAGTACATTGTTGAGTGTATTATTCAGTACATTGTTCAGTACATTGTTCAGTACATTGTTCAGTGTATTGTTCAGTACATTGTTCAATGTATTATTCAGTACATTGTTGAGTGTATTATTCAGTACATTGTTCAGTACATTGTTCAGTACATTGTTCAGTACATTGTTCAGTACATTGTTCAATACATTGTTCAATACATTGTTCAGTACATTGTTCAGTACATTGTTCAGTACATTGTTCAGTGTATTGTTCAGTGTAGTGTTCAGTACATTGTTCAGTGTATTGTTCAGTACATTGTTCAGTGTATTGTTCAGTGTATTGTTCAGTACATTGTTCAGTGTATTGTTCAGTACATTGTTCAGTGTATTGTTCAGTACATTGTTCAGTGAAGTAAGGATTGTAAGAATCATCGCAGATACAATTTGTTTTTATAGCATTTTAGGATGTGGGGGGTGTAGTGATTGACTTGTCTTTTCATCTGTATGAGGTTAACTAGATTTTATCATTTTGTTTATTGCTTTGCTACGTGTACAGTTGCTGCCTTGTACCATTCCCAATGCATACATGTTACTCAACCTCAATTTGACCTTGACTTTGACTGGATTAGGACTTATAATGTGCTATTTCTTTGTTGACTAGATTTTACCGTTTTGACATTGACCTCATGTAGATTCAAAATCTCATGTTTTGAATGCCACCAGGGGCATATGCATTAATTGGATGCAGCATCTTGTTTCTAACAATGAATGGAAATCAAGTCAGTGCTTTTATATTTATTGAATATTTAATATAATTGGAATGAGGTATTATATATATGTTCATGTATTTTCACAAAAACTTGTCAGTGCAGGTTTGAAATCAAGATTTGATGTTTGGGTTTGTCAATGTATATAATCTGTTGTTTTTAGCACAGTTTAGTTTGATGATGAACGATTGACAGGCCTCTTATGCTGCATTATGAGGCAATCCAGTGGTTTCTGTTGTATCAAGTTAGCTTGAATCTGGCAGTATGTCTAAATCTGCTTCTTTGTAATATTATAGATTCTGATGATGAGGAAATTAATGAAGAAGTAAATGAAGCTATTAACTCACGACCTCCAGCTCCTTTACCACTGCAAGAACCTTTTTTGACGATTAAAACTTCCTGTAAATTTCCATTTGACAAGCCGCCTAATATTCCATTTAAGGTAAGAACTCTTCCTAGCACATTTAAACATTTACACCTCCTAAATGAAGAGCTACTTTATATAAAAGTTAATCTAGGTTGATGTCAATCAGCAATAATTGACGAGATGGAAAATGAATTGATGACTCCTTTATATGAAAGTTTGTTCAGTGGTCAATCTTCCTCTGACAATGATTTATGTTTGTTTAGTTTTTATGAGACTTATTGTCACTGGGGTTTAATGCTGTTTTTCAACAATTTTTCAGTTATATACGGTGACTGGTTCGCCTAACCAGTTTTCCTGGACTGCATACTATCCAGTACTAACTTACCCTTCCACAAGAAGCCGACACCTTCTCCACATATGGAGGAAAATCAACATTTTTGTCAAATTTTCATAGAAGGGTATGACCTGCCACATCTGAGATTCAAACCCTTATCTCTGGGTTACAAGTCCAGCACACTAACCACTGGACCACGGCTGCAGCTGACAAAGATTTAGGATTATCACCAGATACATTTGTATTAATATTTCAGTCGGAATTTTCACTTAGTGTGCTTAAATACATGATCTTGTTTAGTCTCCACATAGCAAACTTAAAAAAAACACTGATTGTCTATTTAGAAATATTAATATTTTATTAGCAATTTGTTTTAAATTCTTTTTGTTTGATTCTAGCCCCCAGCAAAACCACCTCGTACCGACGAAGCCCCAAAGACGCCACCACGCCCTAGAAAAGGTTATTTGATCTAGTTTTTTAGTTTTTTTCTATTTTGATAAACTAATATTTCATACACAATACTGCTATATTGCAATAAATTGAGTTTGTTATTTTACAAGAATATACAGCTTATCTCCAGGGACAACTTATGAAGGGTTGTAACACCATTGTCCATTTAGAATATTATCATTATGGAGATGAGATTTACTTGCAGACAAAATGTACTATACCTGTTTTATATCTCAGTCTGTTTAACACATTCATATAAGAATAAAATGCAAAATCATAACCAACACTAAAATCTCTTCTCATATGTGACTACACTTTGAGTGTTGAGATACAAGGGTCTTGGTTGTAATTTAAAACTCCTGAGATCCCCATGGGAATAAAACTTAAGAACAGTCTCAAATCTCAAAAATGTATAACTGTCTAATGCATCAGTACATAATTTCACAGGTCAATTATGCTGACAGAATAATGTATGATTAATATCATCATTGTTTAATCATAATCTTTTTAAAAATTTAGCAGAAAAAATATGAAATATCAGCTTGGAGATCAGTCTCAGGTTTATAAGCTTGTGAGTCAGAGTTTAAGATCCTGCAGTGAGAAAGTGCTTAGCCAGAAAATCATTTTGTCCTTGATAAATTGTGTCCAAGTACACTGATGGCTTTATATATTCAGTGTTTATTGTTTCATTTTCAGATATCGACAAACCAACAAGAATTCAAAATATGGCTCTCAAAATTGAAGACAGTTTAAACTCAAAACAACTTCCAAAGGTAAGCTAGATGCTGGTCTCAGAATACAGCTTTGTTATTGTACAATTTGTAAGACAGAGCTTTAAATCAACCAATCAGTGAGATGCTTTTAAGTATGGAACTTTTTGCATGCGCAATTAAGGGCATGTTAAGATTAGGCGGTGTGTGATGGTAAATCTTAAACATGTAATGTTTATTTTACTAATGTTTTGATGGCTTGTTTTGTGAACTGTCTAAGTTGTCAAAGGTCATATACAAATATTATTTAATAATATAGATATACATTGTTTTATAGTGTTTTTTCATGACTATTTTCTATTTGACTTTTGTCTTTCAAGTTTTTCCATATTATTTTTTACAAAACTTTACAATATTTTCTAATTGTCCCTGTTTTTTTTCAGTCACCAAAGAACAAGAGAAGGTGAGTATTTTTATGATTTTAAACTTATTCCTAAATAAATAAAAATGCTTTGCTTGTTATCTGCAGGTCTTGATTTATGAAACTTAGTTGCTTGGTTTGAAATATTTTTATGAAAAAAGGGGACACTGAAAAATAGGGTGTTACTCAATTTAAAGCAATCTAAACTGGCTTGTTTATATCATTTCTGTAAGTCTGCAGAAACAACATACAGGCATTTTTTATTCATGTTCTTGGTCTGAAACAAGAAGAAGCAGAATTATATGTGAACATAGCTCAAATATTTGTACAAAATCATTATAACTGTTGCTTTCCTACCATACCAGTTGTGACAGCTTTGTTGAATGTGGTCAAATTGTACTTGAGTCTGATTTGGTAAAGCAAGTTATTTATATCACTTGTGGCGACTATAAAGAGTATCTTCCTATATCTCATTCTGTTTAGAACACCTCGGCTGACTCCATATATATAGATCTAACCTCAGATGTAACTTGGTAGCTTGATACATTTCTACATCTTACAGTTGTGATAAGGCTACAATTTTACTGCTAAGGAAATATTACCACTAAAAACAAAGTTCTTTAACAAGTGTCTGTCAGAGACTGTCTAGCAATTTCATTACAGACTTGTCCTTCAAGCAGTGGAATATTTTGCTCTTTACATTACATATTATATAATAATCAGCTGTTTATAGAGAAAAACCAAACTTGACAGGCATGTCTTTCATGGTATTTGTCAGTTTTACATCTTTCTGGTACAGTGTAACCTCTCCAAAGCAACACCCTTTTGGGAGACGCAAATTTATGTCGTTTTTTAGAGGTTTCTGCTCTAGAGAGGTTAAATAAATAATCAAATCATACAGTGGGGAAAAAGCATGCTGTTGTTGAAAGGAGGTTGTCGCTCACGAGAGGGCTGCTCTGGAGAGGTTGCACTGTAGTTCCAATGCCAGTTGATCAGGTACAACTGAGATTAGAGGTACATACAGTTGACCGAGGTGTTGTGAATGATCTACATTTAGCATGTATTCAATCATGAACCTGGCTCCAAGGTTTTAAAACTTGAGCAAAGTCTCTGAGCTCAAATTTCAATTTTTTATGTTCAGTGTATTTTGGTTAAAAAATACGGAGGTTTAATTTTTAAATACATATTCTGATCAAATATGCTAATTGAATAACGCATACTTAGTAATCATCATTGTTTTATCATAATCATAATCAACAAGCAAAAAATGAAACACGAAGTATGAGGTTTGAACTTGGAGACTGATCTCAAGTTTTATAACCTCGGAACCAGATCATTCAATTATTTAATGTATAGGGCCAAGTGCCCAGGTTAAAGATGCGTCTCTCTATGGAAATAAGCCAACTAATTGTAAGCTGAGAATAGTTTTCAGTCAGGAGGTAGATTTAGCAGAAACTGAGTCTAAATCACATTTTGTAGTAAGTGTTGTTTTTTTTAAGTGATGAACTTAGTGTTGATCAGACTGGAATTAAAGTGTAAGTATAAATGTGTGTGAATAATGTAGACTAACACAAGAATGGATGTGAGCCGGGGTGTTCTTAGAGTCAACAACTGTGTGTAATACAGGGGTGTTCTTAGAGTCAACAACTGTGTGTAATACAGGGGTGTTCTTAGAGTCAACAACAATGTAAATACAGGGGTGTTCATAAAGTTAAATACAGTGTATAATACAGGGGTGTTCATAAAGTTAAATACAGTGTATAATACAGGGGTTTCCTAAAGTTAAATACAGTGTATAATACAGGGGTTTCCTAAAGTTAAATACAGTGTATAATACAGGGGTGTTCATAAAGTTAAATACAGTGTATAATACAGGGGTGTTCATATAGTTAAATACAGTGTATAATACAGGGGAGTTCTTAGAGTCAACAACAATGTAAATACAGGGGTGTTCATAAAGTTAAATACAGTGTATAATACAGGGGTGTTCCTAAAGTTAAGTACAGTGTATAATTACAGGGGTGTTCATAAAGTTAAATACAGTGTATAATACAGGGGTGTTCATAAAGTTAAATACAGTGTATAATACAGGGGTTTCCTAAAGTTAAATACAGTGTATAATACAGGGGTGTTCATAAAGTTAAATACAGTGTATAATACAGGGGTGTTCATATAGTTAAATACAGTGTACAATACAGGGGTGTTCATAAAGTTAAATACAGTGTATAATACAGGGGTGTTCATATAGTTAAATACAGTGTATAATACAGGGGTGTTCATAAAGTTAAGTACAGTGTATAATACAGGGGTGTTCATAAAGTTAAATACAGTGTATAATTACAGGGGTGTTCCTAAAGTTAAGTACAGTGTATAATACAGGGGTGTTCATAAAGTTAAATACAGTGTATAATACAGGGGTTTCCTAAAGTTAAATACAGTGTATAATACAGGGGTGTTCATAAAGTTAAATACAGTGTATAATACAGGGGTGTTCATATAGTTAAATACAGTGTACAATATAGGGGTGTTCATATAGTTAAATACAGTGTACAATATAGGGGTGTTCATAAAGTTAAATACAGTGTACAATACAGGGGTGTTCATAAAGTTAAATACAGTGTATAATACAGGGGTGTTCCTAAAGTTAAGTACAGTGTATAATTACAGGGGTGTTCCTAAAGTTAAGTACAGTGTATAATACAGGGGTGTTCCTAAAGTTAAAAACAGTGTGTAATACAGGAGTGTCCCTATAGTTTAATGCTTTGTATGCACAGGGGTGTTTATGCATAGAGTCAACAACAGTGTATATACAGTGGTGTTCCTACAGTGTATTACATTGTATGCACAGGGAGATTCCTTGAATCAAATGTATAGTGGAACCTGGGATGTCCCAAGAGTCAAGTATACAATATACACAAGTGTTCCTGGAGTAAAAAACAGAGTATGCACTGGGATATTCCTGGAGTTAGTAGATTGTATGCACACGGATGCTTCTAAAGTCAGATACATTGTATGACAACTGTAAACTACTGTTTTATTCCAATCTTCTACCTGAAGCACAGTTATTTATGTACATCTTGGGGATCAGGCCCTGTATGACATTGTTGTAATCATCACGTATCTATAAGTGTGTTTTTTTGCTGCCCTGGTAAATAGGAACACTGAAATTTGTTTACTCCATTTTTGCCATTTTTTTTATCATAAAGCTTAGAACTATTCTGTAAAGATTATTTCTTACTGCTTTCAGACCAAGCAACACTAGAGATTTATGACTGCTTTATAATATGCAAAATAATATTAATAATGCAAAAATGCTTAAATTGTGTTTAATTAATCAGACTTGTGTAATGTTATGTTCTCTTTATGCAATTAATGCTTGCTTAATTAGTTAAAGAAAAAAATGTCTGTTGTAGTACATTTCAGAGCATTTTTTTCTAATACATGTATTAAATTATGATAAAACTGAAATTTTTGTTTGTACCAAATTTATATTAGTGATAATTTTTAGAATTCTTATTAATTATTTGAAAGTACATGTATTAGGTCTATTGCCCCTAAATTTGTTACTAATTAAGATCCACAATACTAAATATTCACCATAGATATAAGTATGGTTATTCAGCAATAAAATACATCTATAAATATAAAGTCTGGTCACAGTATATTATTGATCACATTGACACTTACTTTATAGCGATGGATTCATTAAATGATATGGTTCTATTTTCTCTCATGAAGAATGTTTTATTGAACTATTTCATGAAAATGGTTGATTTTGATTTGTCGTGTGAGCATTGATCATTTTTACAAAGATTGACTACTGTGTAATTAGTGTAAAAAATGACTTGATTGATTGACATATGACCTTTTTTGATGTATTGCAGAGGATCTTATGTGAAAACTGACGGACCTGGTGGTAAGTCACCAACAGGTGGACAAACTGTATCAGGGGAGAACCAGGCCGGAGGAGGCGGATCTACGGGTGATGTGAGTTCATTCTTAACTTTAATTGTAAGAATATTTATTTTTCAAGTTATATTTACTTGTTAATGAAAATGCGTGGATCAAAACGTAATTTACATATTTTATATCTCTACTTATTTTAACGTGTTACCCGGTGTGATAGTTTTGGTGGTACAAGGCAGGACTGCTATAAAAGTCATTTGTTATAGTTATGATTTGAATGTAATCTAGTGATCAGAACTTATCACAGTTCAGAAAAAGATTGCACAGAATTGTGCTATCTTCATAGTAATATACGAGTATTTAAATAATGTGACATTATCACTGGGGTTTAATGCCATTTTTCAACAATTTTTCAGTTATATATGATGACCAGTTCACCAAACCAGTTTTCCTGGGCTGTATACTAACCAGTACTAACTTACCCTTTCTCAAGGAGCTGGCAACTTCTCCACATATGGAGGAAAATTGACATTTTTGTCGAATTTTCATAGAAGTGTATGACCTGCTGCGACCAGTATTTGAACCCAGATCTCGATTCCTGGTTGCAAGTCCAGTGCACTAACGACTGGCCCAAAGTCATGGCCACTGCGCAGACAGGTCCCAGTATTTACTATAAAACGTCATGTTTACACTATTTCAGGAAGATGAACATTCTGATGGTGAGGAATACTGGGCAAATTTTTATTTCGATGAACGAGACAGTAAAAAAGCATCTGAGTAAGTCAAACATCAAAGCTATATTTTAAGCTGGTCTGCTTTGAAGAAAAAGTGAAGCTTTTATGATTGCTGGGTTTTTGTTGTTGTCGTGCAAAAGCATTAATGTAGCCCATTACTCAAGCACTTATAAAGATATCAATATAACACTTGGAGTACTTGATTATCATGACAAGGAGCAATTGCAAGACTTGGGACATTATTCTGAATGCTAAATTTTGGAGTTATGCCCCTTTTTAATTCTACTCTGGAACTTTAGTTAAAGATCCTTGATTTATAAGTCCAGCACAAAAAATATCGCCTACCTATTACGATATCTTTCATCAGTTTTACAAAAAAATTATCTTACTGAATATCATTTTCTTAACCAGTTGAAAGTCCTGGTTATAAGATTTGGGGTTTGCTGTTGGTCTGGTGGGTGGCAACAACAGTTGGTTCCTATTTGATAACTTTAGTTTAGGTTGATCTGTGGCTGCCAAACTTGGTAAATAGCAAGGTTTTGTGAATACTTGGCTTGGGTCTGTATTTGGGGATTTGTAGTCAAGGTCATGGTCACTTACAGCCCTGGACAGTTTTTACTCACTAACCAGAGTTAGGATTGTGGTGTTAGATTCAAACTTAGGATGAAATAACACATCACAAGAAGGTGTGTATTATTTTTTTAGGGCCATCTTAATACATTATGGAGTACAGTTTTATGTTTTATATTGACATTTATTGTATTACAGTATTATATTGAGTATTGGGGAAGAAGGTGTGTATTTAGTACGACCAGAGAGTACTGGAGAAGGCAAGGTATATATGTATATCATATATTACGTATAAAATTGATAGGTTGTTAGCTGAACAATATGAATGTATACTGTAATTAATATGTATTGATAATTTGTTTCACTTACCATGAAAGTAAATAAACTTTGTGAACTTAATTTAGGAATTAAATTTTGATGAAAATTGTTTGTTGAAGAGTGTAATAATTTATCTTACACCCTGTAAGGTACACAAGATGAAAATATAATTGATGCTCTCAACAATGGTTCCGTTGTGGTATGATGTTGTTAATATGATACTAGATGTGTTATACTGATGTAAAGGACATGTTTTGTTTTATATTATCAGGTCCTTGTGGTGTATTATGGTGGACAAACAAAGAAATATAAGATACAATATCAGGTATATTTACTGTTTTATGACAGTAATGTTTTTTTTCTTCTTAAAAGTCCATTAAGACAAAACATTGTTAAAAACAGAACTCTGAAAGTAATTGGAAATCTGTAGAAACTAAACTTCCTTTATTCATCTCAATGGATGATCGAAATTATTAAGAAATCTCTCTAAGCCTTTCATGATATTTGAATGTTTTTGGAAAAATAAAGTAAGCTGAAACTATTGTTCCTTACAACAGAATATAACAAAATGTAGTCTCCCTATTAATACATTTACAACAGTAAGTTAGACACCAGTTTCCCTGATCTTCACAAAATGAGACTGATTTAGGGTAAAATATATTTCTTACATGGTATAAATTATCCCTCGATCTTAATAAAAGAATGTGATTCAATATCTGTCAATGTTTTTTTAACAATTGGGCCATTCCAAATTGTATCTATGTTTAGCATCTGCGGATGGAAAGGTTTTGATCACATGAGTCAAATATAAAACATATCGTAATGTTGAATATTTGATAATTTGAAATGTCTTTATTGGACCATTACATGCTGGAATGATTCGCTTTGCATCAATACGCATTCCAGTCGCCAAAATATATCAATATTATGCTTCTGTTTTGATTTAAGAAATGAAACATATTTATTCCCTCTGAGTGACTGTTTGACCTTCTGATAGAAGCTAATATTTTGGGGCAACTAAGCAGAAAATTTGTTTTTTTTTCCTGAGGCACTCGTTTGTTTTCCGGATAGCTAGATAGATTTTGAACCACAATGTTACGCTAAACATAGACGCGAAATTGTATGGCCTTACTTCATAAGTGTTGACTCATTTCTTGAATGAGTGAGATTTTACAATACGTTGAGATTAGTGTCTGATCTTATTTTTTTTTGTTTATTTTCAGTATGGAAAGTATTTCTTGTCAAAGGATGGTTACCATCATCAATGCTTGGATATATTGCTAAAATTTTATCAAGAGAATCACTTACCAACAATCAGTGCTTTGTTAACGAGGCCGTACAAACTTCATCCTGCATACAAACAATAAACATTTTCAGACTGCTTATTATTTAAAGAACTGCGGATGAATGGAGAGACATCACTTGTTAGGAAATTCAGCAAAATGTACTGAAGGACGTTAGATTGAGCGAATTCCTGGCAATATTTGTACGATAAAGGTTTGACAACGAACTGCTGCGTGTAACGCAAATTTCCATGTTGACTTGAGGAATTTGATTTCAAATCGGGACAAGTGCTCTGATGAACTTATAGTCATTGCTGAGTCATATTTTAATGCTACTGTGAACCTGTATTACCTTTTTCTCACCTGGACTAATAAGGTGACCAATTTCAATGGAAGGTAATGAAATATTCAGTGATTGTATGGTGATTGTCTACAGGATGTACCTGTATCACTGGAGGCTGAAGAGCTGCAAAATAGTGTGAACAATTTTAGCACATACAAAAAAAACTTTAAAATGCCATACAACATTGTTTAGAATACATATTCTGATCACTATGTCATTATGAAATTGCTCATCCTGAAATTTTTGTACAGATATTTATAAAATTTGTCCTACAAAGGAAGAGACTGGTTCAATTATACGTTGGATATCTCATCATCCGATTTTTATGTGGACCCTGTATGTAAACAAAAATGGATTGATCCCACTAATTTTTTACTGACAATCTTAATGCCAGTTTTATTTGTCATTTTTGAAAATTGCATGTCCCTATGGGACATCATATGTTTTACTTGTGATGATTTCATTCACGGTGTGGAATCAAGATGTTCTGACATAGTGAAATCATTGTTTTTCAGTCCATTAATTGGGTATTTACAATTTCTCATGTGAAGAAAATATTACATTAGTGTTCAATGATTTGATGTAGAGTTAAACATAACTTGATGTAATTCATAGTGATTTTTATTACCATGTATCTATATTGCAGAAGCTTATTTTAGAATTCTTGATACAACAGAGAATTATTCCATTTTTAGCTCATCTGTTTCGAAGAAAAAGTTGAGCTATTATGATCGCTTGGACGTTGTTGTCTTTGTTGTACAAAAAGTTTAAAGTAACCCATTACTCAAACACTTTTAAAGATATGAACATGACACTTGGAATATTTGGTTATCATGACGAGGTGCATTTGCAAGACAATGGACATTATTCTGAAAGTTATACTTTGCTTATTAATAGAATGATGTAAAACTGACGAGCGTTGGTGCTGCTCAGTGGAGCTATCTTTTACCGGTTTTACTAGTAAAGACTATGGAGTTGTTTTTGTTTTTCTTTCACCTCAAGGAGGAAATTTAGTCATTCATAATCCACTGGTAATTAATTCAGATTCATATACTTTCACTGTGTTGGAGATATGTGAATGCTGCACCTGAGGTCATGACCAGGTTCCGAGGTTATACAACTTGAGATCGGTCTCCAAGCTGAAATCTCATCTTGTCTTCTAATGTTTTTAAGTTAATTATGATCAGACTATAATCATATTATTAATACATGGTTCCAACAGCAAAATTGACCTGAATATATGTTTAAACGCTGATCAGCTCCCTCTGTTTAACCATAATACTTTGAGAATAGAATTGAGATTTGAGCTCAGAGACTGTTCTCAAGTTTTAAATCTTGGAGCCATAGATTATAAAACTTCAGAACAGTCTCTGAGCTCAAATCTCGAATCCTTCTTGAATGTATTTTAGTTCAAAACATACAGATGTTTAACGTTTAAGTAGATGTACAGATCAAATACACCGACAGAATTAAGCGGGCTTAGTACCACCTTTGTTTTACAAAAAAAATAGACCATGAGATATGAGATTTGGCTGTGGCCATGGTCCAATACTTATTGGGCTGGACTTGTAACTCGAAGATCCGGCTCCTTGTGGAAGTGTATGTTAGTACTGGTTAGTATACAGTCCAGGAAAACTGGTTAGGTGAACCGGTCACCATATATAACTGAAAAATTGTTGAAAAATGGCATTTAACCCCAGTGACAATTTGTCAAAAAAAAAAAAAACAGCAAAAACAAGAAATATGAACTTCGAGACTTATCTCAAATTTTATAACCTCAGACCCATGTCTTGCGACCTTTCATCATAAATATTTTATGCAGTGCTATATTCTAAGGTCCACAGACTAGAAAAATGAAATACTGAGTTTAAGAATACAAAAAAAAAACATGATAATTTTGATATAGAATTTACAAGGTACAAAATGTTGGGTGTTAAAAAATGTTTTAATAACTTGTACATAAGTACAGAACATCAGAACTCACATAAACTTGGTCTGTTTATCTATACATTTAATTTAAAAGAATTAGATAACATTTATCCGTCTATTGATATCAATAAACTTCACCTCAAAACAGTATCATCATTTAAGAGTAGAGTGTGTAAAATGCAGTATGTTATATCATTTTTATACTTTTATATCATTGTTGCTATGAACACAAATAAAAAAATTGTGATGCATTGATTTGTTGTTGTCATTACAGGCAGATTCTTTTATTAAAAAAAAAAAAAAAGAAAAAAAATGAGTGGCCCAAGAATGGGGCTTGCTCAAAATTTCACTATGTTCTGTGAACATTCTAAATACAACAGTTTCACACCCCCAAAATATCTCTGCTATACGTGTATAATACATGTCACATATCTCTGCATACGTGTATAATACATGTCACATAAGATGTGCTCTAAAACAAGCACCTAGACTACTTTAACAAATCATTTGTTAAATTTGCAAAAAAAATGCAGTAAATAAATAAAATTTTGTTTAAAAAAAAGTAAATTCTTTTTACATGGTGGTTTAAGGTAACACTTGACCCTCACCAAGATGGCGTAACAAGTTGTCATGGTATTAACAAAACTTCACTGTATTTCAGTATTCATTTTTGATGTAAAAATAAAGTTATTCCAGAATATTTTCCTTAAGATCATCATACAAAGTCAAGATAATTTTATTAAAATACTATCTAATTTTTGAAAAAAAAATTCCTCCAATACATCCATTTGAGTGTTTAAAGTTAACTGGGTCAAGGGTGTAGACATAAAAGGTGGATTGGTGTTTCTGGGCAGTTGTCACAAATTACTTAAAATTCAATGCTATCACTCAATGAACTTAAAGATAAATGTTTATTACATCCTTATCTTGATGTTTGAAACACAATCCTAGGCAAGGAACCGGACGGTAGTTCCATTTATCTCCTGAATATTCAGTACACAACGAAAATGATTGCTTGTTTTTACGTGACATTGTCGCTAAAGCAGTTGTTAACAATTTTCCTTTATATATGGCGACCGGTTCACCAAACCAGTTTTCCTGGGCTATATACTAACCAGTACTAATTTACCCTTTCTCAAGGAGCTGGCAACTTCTCCACATATGGAGGAAAATCGACATTATTTGTAAAATTTTCATAGAAGGGTATGACCTACCGCAACCAGGATTTGAACCCAGAGTGCTAGTTACAAGTCTAGCACACTAACCACTGGACCACAGTCGTAGCCATTAATGAAGTGATGCATGGAATAAGAATTCAGTGAATAATATGAAGGGTCTAAACTACGTTTTCACCGAAATTGATTAAATCACTGTACAATACCCTGTTCATGGCATATTGTTGGCAAAAGTTGGCAAGCTAACAAAATTCATTAGATACTTTTTAAGAGTTTTCTGAGATAACATGCACACATGATACGGAAATGGTGCAAACATAAAATACCATTAAAACTTGTTATACTAGGAAAACCTGTTATTCAACCATACAAGGTGACAACAATAAAAAAAGTGTTATTTCATATTTGTACCTAAATCACTATCATCTAGCCAGTATGAAGTATTACTAAAAGATAGAAACATGAGACATTCAAGCTCCACATGGATATAAATTAGCCTGATATGATATGGTAACAGCTTGAACAAAATTTAAGACAATTATATGTAACATATACAATAAACCAAGACTGCATTCAGCAGATGTACAAAATTTAAAAAAATCCAATTAACAAACCATGTCCACATCAAACTTGGACCCAAGAATTAATAAATGTTATAAAAGAGATTCTTTTATGAGTGGCATGTAAAAATGCATGATAACATATCGTACAATATCACATAGATAAATAACAACAAGGATAGCTAACTCCACCCACACAGGATGAACATTCATCCAAACATAACTAAAAAATAAATAGCATCAGTACAAAACAGCACAAGTTACATCTTTGTATAAAACATTCTGCACATCAATTACACCAAAATTTAGGACCAACTTTGAAAATAAATTCTGTCCACAATTACCAGAATTATCACCATGGTAACTGGATTTTAGAGCATTTATGGGCATAAAGATATTGTTAACTAAAGCAACAAAAAAGCAATTTGGATCAGGGCCTAAATGTTTCATAAGTCATTTCTTTGCATACTTCAAACCTAGTCAGAATGACATGGAAACAAATAGTCAACCACATAAGTAACCTTGAAACATGAATGACCTTGAAACTTTTACGACATTGAGCATTGAGTGAATGAAGGTCAAACAAGACTTAATACTGGCAAATAAGTTTGAATGCTACACAGCACATATGATAAGTAAATTAGGGCGTTTTATACAATAGTTGTGTGATACTGTTTCAGACCTTTAGTAGAACACTGGACATGTGTGTAAGGATTATATCTGTAAAATAGGGGCTTCCCTAAGACAAATAATATAACATTCTCAATCATAGTATGACAATTCTGAATGAAAACAAGAATTAAAAATAATGTGATTCTTATAGTAGTTAAATGTGTATCAATCCTTCTCGAGTTCAGGTACTATCTCCATGGAAACATGTTACAAATTTCCCTATTTTATAAAAATATTTTTACATTAATCCTCACAAACATAAATCATTTTCCTCATTTGTAACATCGTTCACATGTCTGCCACGTAAACTGTCTAATGTTATTTCAGGCTCAGGGAGAAATGGTACAAATTTCAGCCACTTTGACTGTCTCATTTCCTGAGTCATTGGTGGGACATACAATTCACTTGTTTCAAGATAATCTGGATTTTTCTTATGATATGTGGAGGACGAATTCCACGAGATAATTCCTCGTTCTTCTTTCGTTCCTGAAAACAACATCAATATAAGTTCAGTTAAATTATACATCCGTATACAACAATGTAGAATATACAGTTCAACAAACCAAATATCTTCAGTACTAAAAGAATATCTCATTTATTTGAGATTAATTTGTAACACGTTACTTTGTGGATTACTCTATAGCACAGTCTGTCTGAGAATAATGTTAAAGGAAGTATGTTGGGCGTCAGTAATAGGTCATGATCTGTTTTATCTCACCAAAAACATTTTCATAAGGGCACATTTTATCAAAGATTTAAATTAGAACCAGAAATGATAGTCTTAAGTACACCAGGTCCATGTAACCTATTTCTGTCAATGACATTAACAAAGTGCTTTCTTACTTATTTTATATATTTATACAAAAAATGATAAATGGTAGAATTAAGCTCAAAGGACACAATGATTCAACCTGACAGCCCCATGATGTAATATTCAAATGTGTATATGTATAATGACTTGTCCTTATGATAAAGTGTCTTTATAATGAAGTATCTTAAATAAGGTGTCCTTAAAATGAGGTGTCTATAAAAATCTATATAAATGAGGTCAACTTTAAGTGAGATCTTTCTGTAAATGTATAACACACAAACCATAAATACACTTCAATTTCACAAGTGACCTTGACATTGCTTTGACCTAATTTTCAGACATACCTGGAACTGTATTATCCAAGATAAATGCACACAAAGCCCCTGCAAAGTTGGCATTTCCAAAAAACATCTTCAAGAAAGCTTGCAGAGGCAAATTTTCTGAAAATTATCAAAAAGTTTATCAATAAGAATTAGGTAACCATGCAAGAATACTATCAGCTATAGTCTCATAAATGTCCATTGATCTAGGTTGGACTTTACGGTACATTAAATGTTATAAAATTTGGATACATTTTATACAAGTTGTATGCTAACTAAAGACAACTTTGAGCAGTAACCTAGCATCTAAGCTCATTTCCTGGTCACTGTGGTCAGACCAATATACATGCTACCTGAAGAAATGTCAGATTAATAAATATTTTACAGTAAAACTTCCATAATAAGACCATCTTTGGGACAAGTCAGGTCTCATATCGAGTTGAATTATAGAGAAATTACTGAAAGCTGGTCTGAAAATAAGTGGTTGTTATAAAGGATGGTTGTAATATTGAGGTAGTAGTAATATTGAGGTGGTTGTTATAAAAGGATGGTTGTAATATTGAGGTGGTTGCTATTTGAGGTTTTATTGTACCTGTTTTAATGATCTCAGGGTTATTCTCTATAAAGTGTGGAACCATAATTCCCACAGTCAGTGAAAGACCGAGTATAGCCAGGTTACGACTACTCTTCAGTGAGACTTCCAACAAATTGGAGAGAATCACGCCTGTAAACAGAATTTATAGAAGAAAGAAAATAATACAATAACAGACACAATACAATAACCTTTTATAATAATAATATCCGACATTTTTCAAGCAAACACTATTTTTCAAACAATTCACGTAGAAAATAAACTTACCCAGTAGATCTAAAGAAACACTGCTCATTTTTTTACAAACATTAACCAATTACACATTTAGTGCATCTGTCATCATCACAAGCAACATCTCAGACAAAACTCATCATGGTTAATTGTTTATTTGTTTTTACGTGACATTGTCACTAGGTTTAATTCCGCTTCAACAATATTTCAGTTGTATACAGCAACAGGTTCACCTAACCAGTTTTCCTGGACTGTATACTAACCAGTACTAACTGATCCCTCCACAAGGAGCAGGCAACTTCTCCACATATGGAGGAAATTCGACATTTTTGTCAATTTTTCATAGAAGGGTATGACCTGCAGCAATTGGGATTTGGGTTCGAGTCCAGCACACTAACCACTGGACCACGGTAAGTTTAATGTTAATAATTTATTTCATTTACATAAAAAGCTAAGTTAATTAGACAAAAAGTCAAGCTAAGTGACCAGTGGTGTTCTGAGGAATGCAAAATTTATCTAAAGCAGCAAAGCTACAAAAAATCGTACCTATAAAAACTCCAGTAATAGTAAGCAGAGCTCCCCCAAGAACTGGTTCAGGAATCATGATAAATATGGCCGACACTTTACCCATAATTCCTAAACTCATATACAATATACCCACAGCTATAAACACACTACGACTGGCTACCTGTAATCATAAAAAATATATTTTATGAATATCAATACTTCTTTTCATTCATCAATATAAGTAAAAATCAAACCTAACATTAATAGTATCAAAACCACGAAATATGATAGTGAGCTAGGAATTAAATCATTCATCATGAATTGGAACAGGTTGCAATAGAATTTCAAACAAAGAGATTTATAAACAGATGGACAGACCAACAGCCTAAGACACTACATCTTGAATGAAATGGTAAGTAACACATTTAACAAATATTAACAACACAATAAATACCTTTGTGAGACCCATAGCACCAATGTTACCAGCATACGTTGTTGTGGCGTGACCACATCCTACTGCGCCAGCTAGGAATGTACATAAACCTTCTATAGAGAGCCCACGGTTAACTGCATGACGTGGAGGGGGTGGGGCATGACAGGCACGAGCACAAGCAAAGTAATCCCCCACGGAGTCTAATATAGATAAAATAGTGGCTAGCAGACAACCAACCAGGGCAGTGACACTGAAAGACAAACCTCCGAACTGACCTGCAATAAATAGATAGTGTAAAACTGGTATATATAACTTTCTCTCTGTGTGCAGACAAACCTGCGTTTGAGGCCACCTCCGAATAAAGAACATCTGTGAATAAAGGCCACTCTTTGAATAATCATCACTGATTATTTAGAACAAACTGACCTCAGAATAAATGCCATCTGTCAATAAAAGCCACATTTTGTCTTTCCTATGGGTGGTCTTTGTTCACAGGTTTGACTGTGTATATGTATATATAAAAATATCTATGTGCGATAGTGTCATTTCATGTACATAATTTATGTATTTTTTTAAACTTCATAGTGAAGTTTATTGTATTGTTTGAATGAACCCAAGTTGAACTTGCCTTTAATGAAAACTTAAAGTCAGTGGTGAAATAAGTCAAAGAGAAGTCTATGTGACTTTCTCCCAGGGTAATAAACAACACTTTAACCGAGCAATAAAACCTGGCAAGTTAATTAGGTATAATTAGGAGAAAACTTCTCTATTCAGTAGCTTATCTTGTTTACCTGTGGTTGTTAGCATTATATCATTAACATACAGTGGACAATATCATACATGTAATTATAACATACTATAGAGCGAGCAGTAGTTTGTTCAAAACAAAACAAACATACCATTTTATTTAACATAAAGGAGTATACGGTATTCGCTACAATTCTTACAGAAAAAAAGAAGACACAAATAAACACATGTATTTTACAAACTATAATACAACCGCATGTGAACTAGTGCAGAGGAAACAATATTAAATCCACTAATGTTTAGGTAACGCATACCTGGATACGGAAAATAAAACCATTTTGCTTTATCTAAAACATCCAGTCTTGCATCTGTTCGTGTGCGGAACTGTGAGTTGGTAGGATCATTAGGAACAAGGTCATATGCTGTGATGATGGCGCATGTTATAGTCCCTACCAACATACCAATCAGAATCTGTAACATGCAATTGATAATTATACAAGATATAACATCGGCAAAAATAAAACACAAAAGATAGCTGTTCCTTAATTAAAACAATGTTATTTCTAACTATTTTATACTTCATACTTTAACTAAAATACTTCTTAATAATATGATAATATAATAATAGTGTTCACTATCTCAAAATTGACTGATATGGTTTGAAGAATTATATTCACCATCCAGCACAAGGGGATGACATAACTAATAGCTTTAATTCAGAAGGGAGGCATCATGGCCTAGAGGTAGAATGTCCGACCTCTGATCTGAAGGTGCCGAGTTTGAATTCCAGCTTCAACAGATTTTGTTCATAAACTTCATAATCCCATTTTTTGGATGCAGTATTGGTGTAGTGTCCAGGAAGTGGACTCAAGCATGATTAATATAAGCAAAATTGTTTGTTTTGCGATGGAGCTAAATAAATTAGTATTAACTAAACTAATTCAACTCTGACTGACTTTATGGACATAACAAGTTCCAGTGTCATAAAAATGTGGACATCACAGGGTCCAGTGTCATAAAAATGTGGACATCACAGGGTCCAGTGTCATAAAAATGTGGACATCACAGGGTCCAGTGTCATAAAAATGTGGACATCACAGGGTCCAGTGTCATAAAAATGTGGACATCACAGGGTCCAGTGTCATAAAAATGAGGACATCACAGGGTCCAGTGTCATAAAAATGTGGCCATCACAGGGTCCAGTGTCATAAAAATGTGGACATCACAGGGTCCAGTGTCATAAAAATGTGGACATCACAGGGTCCAGTGTCATAAAAATGTGGACATCACAGGGTCCAGTGTCATAGTTATGTGGACATCACAAGGTCCAGTGTCATAGATTTGTGGACATCACAGGGTCCAGTGTCATAAATATGTGGACATCACAGGGTCCAGTGTCATAAATATGTGGACATCACAGGGTCCAGTGTCACAGATTTGTAGACATCACAGGGTCCAGCGTTATAAATATGTGGACATCACAGGGTCCAGTGTCATAAATTCATGCACATCACAGGGTCCAGTGTCATAAATTTGTGGACAAAACAGGGTCCGGTGTCATAGATTCATGGACATCATAAGGTCCAGTATGACATATTTGTAGATATCACAGGGACCAGTATAATTTACTTTGTTTTTGCTATAAAAACAGTCGGTATATAACGACAGTCTGTCTGATCAATGACAGTGATTCATCTCAAGAACGCATGAATCAGATTGTGAACGACTTTTTCCAAGGGAAAATACCATACACTGAACTTTTTAACATTTCAGAGACTAATTGATTTTCAAAATGATTTTAAATTTTAATTTTATCACATGAATTTTAATATACAATTATTAAAACTTTTGTATATTATGTAAAAAGTACTCTAATGTAAACAAGAGGGCCAAAGAGGCCCTAGGTTGCTCACCTGAGGAACATTCCAAATACTGAAAGTGTTTATGAAACAAGAAGTGTTTGTTAAACATGTATGCTCCCTTGATGGCAGCTAAGGACTACTAAGTGATGAGACATACCAAATATCAGTTCTAGGCCTTGCGCTTTTTGACAAGAAGAATTCTTACGATTTCACTATAGAAATCTATGTATAACAAGGGATCCCAGGGACGAGGCCAATTTGACCCCGGGGTCATAATGTGAGCAAACTTCATAAAGGACTACTATGCAATGCTAAATACCAAATAGCAAATCTCTAGGCCTTGCGGTTTGTGACAGGAAGACTTTTTAAGACTTCACTATATAAGTCTATGTAAAAGAAGGGATCCCCAGGGTGGGGCCAATTTTGACCCCAGGGGCTTAATTTGAACAAGCTCAATAAAGGACCACTAGGTGATGCTAAATACCAAAAAAACAAAGTTCTAGGCCTTGCGGTTTGTGACAAGAAGATTTTTAAAGTTTTTTCTTTCGGTTGCCATGGCAACCACAGTTCTGCACGGAATGGAATTCTTTTAGCAATTTCAGAAGAGTTTTATGCAAGGAACATCCCTGTTTTATTGAATTTGGCTAAGCGTTTTAGGAGGAGAAGATGTTTAAAGACAGACACACAGACGATGGATGACGGACAACAGGCATTCACAAAAATATTCAAAAGTAAATGAACAGACAATCTTTATATTTATAAATACAACTAAGACAGAAGATACTGATTGACAGATACACAGACATATACCGGTAATTATGGGAGAAGATACTGATTGACAGATACACAGACATATACCGGTAATTATGGGAGAAGATACTGATTGACAGATACACAGACATATAGCGGTAATTATGGGAGAAGATACTGATTGACAGATACACAGACATATACCAGTAATTACTGGAGAAGTTACTGATTGACAGATACACAGACATATACCGGTAATTACAGTAGAAGATACTGATTGACAGACACACAGACATATACCGGTAATTACGGTAGAAGATACTAATTGACAGATACACAGACATATAACGGTAATTACGGTAGAAGTTACTGATTGACAGATACACAGACATATACCGGTAATTACGGTAGAAGTTACTGATTGACAGATACACAGACATTATACAGGTGATTACGGCAGAAGTTACTGACTGACAGATACACAGACATATACCGGTAATTACGGTAGAAGTTACTGACTGACAGATACACAGACATATACCGGTAATTACGGTAGAAGTTACTGACTGACAGATACACAGACATATACAGGTAATTACGGCAGAAGTTACTGACTGACAGATACACAGACATATACCGGTAATTACGGTAGAAGTTACTGATTGACAGATACACAGACATATACCGGTAATTACGGTAGAAGTTACTGACTGACAGATATACAGACATATACCAGTAATTACGGTAGAAGATACTGATTGACAGATACACAGACATATACCGGTAATTACGGTAGAAGTTACTGATTGACAGATACACAGACATATACCGGTAATTACGGTAGAAGTTACTGACTGACAGATACACAGACATATACCGGTAATTACGGTAGAAGTTACTGACTGACAGATACACAGACATTATACAGGTAATTACGGCAGAAGTTACTGATTGACAGATACACAGACATTATACAGGTAATTACGGCAGAAGTTACTGACTGACAGATACACAGACATATAATTACTTACAGCAAACACCTGATGGAAGGGGTACCATATGATATGGAATCCTTTTGATCTCGTCCAGACTGGAATTGGTGTCTTCTTCTTACCAAGATACAGTGATAGAATCAAAGTAACCACAGCAGTGCTATATTTGGTAAAACAAGGAATAAGTAATACATGATACAGTCAAACCTGTGTTTGCAACCACCTCCAAATAAAAGCCACCTGTGAATAAAGGCCATTCATTGAAAGAAAACTTTATTGATTATATATTAGAACAAACTGGACTTCAAATAAAGGCCATCTGTCGATAAAAGCCACATGATGTCTTTCCAAAGGGTGGCCTTCATTCAAAGGTTTGACTGTATTTAATACGGAATACCCAAAACAGAAACAAAAAAAACATACATTATGTTTTAAATGTTCCAAGGAATGTCACTGTACTAAAAGTGACCCATTATTCTAAACAACAAAGTAAATTACACTAAAAGTGAAAATATCAGTAAGTACATTATACAATCAACCCCATGAACAAAGGCCACCCTTGAGAAAGGCTAAATGTGGCCTTCATTGACAGATGGTCTTTATTCAGAGGTCAGTGTTCTAAATAATCAATGATGTTTTTTTCAAAGAACACCCTTTATTCACAGGGTTGCCTTTATTTAGAGGTGGCTGCAAACACAGACTAGACTGTATAAGTATGATTTTTGCATAAATATAAAAACAGACAAATGTGAAAAACATAAATCAATATAATCCAAGCAGACCTTTATTTGTATGAAATATTTCAGTACAGTAAACTACTGTAATAAAAGATAAGAATTTAACCTTGTGTTCTTATAATTATGTATACGCAAAATTTATACACATGAAAATTACAAAAAAAAATACAGGAATTAACTGACATTTTCTTAATTTAATTAACAATGGTCAGGACAATAAGAAGTTGACTGTGTTTGTATACACATAAATAAACAAATCTCAATTACTGATAAAACAAATGAAAGACCATATACATACATCTACATATTAAAAGAATGTAAAAGCATGATGTTCTAAAAGATCTATTCAAAAACAATGACACCAAATGCAAACAACAACAAACCAAATATCAAGTTGATCATATCAGTAAACGTTACCAAATATCAAGTTGATAATAAAATTTGTTTATCAGTTAACGTAACCAATGCCCCAGAGATCCAACCAGTACAAACCTGGTGCACACAACATGACATCCCATCATGATATGTGAATCAAAGAGTGGAATCTGTGCAGGTTGAATCTTGGGTCATATTATTGTAGTGTTGAATTGGGGATTCAAACTTTGTGTTTTACCAAAAGAGTTAACATGGCTGATGATTAAGTGATAACTATTTAAAATGACTCACATGACAGCAACTAATGGGTACACGATGACAAATTTTGCTGTTGCTTTAATCATGAACAGACCAATCAGTAGAACGGCTGGAATGATCGTCATAGGACCGATAAATCGGAGCAACACACCCACCAGTCCGGTCGCCCCAACAAATGTATGAATGAGCCCCGCCACCATTAAAGATCCTTGGAGCTGAAAACATACAATATTTATATTTAATATTACGTAAAACAATTATTTTAAAATTAACTACCAGCCAGTTTCTTCATAACTTTGATGAATACAGAGTCAGCTTTCTATATCACCATTAAAGTGTGTATGTACAGTGCAACCTCTCCAGAGTGGCCTTCTCTTGAGCAACAACATCATGATATTGTTTCTCCCAAATGGTGTTGCTTTGGAGAGGTTGCCTCTATTATATTATATTGGAATGTTGAAGATCACAGTTTACATCCAACTAAAGTCTGCAACCAACCAATTATACGAAAGTACCCAGTTTACAGTCTTACTGCATATAAGAACCACCCCAGTAAACAACCATCTCAGATTAAAAACCACCTTAAATAAGTATAAAACGTGTCTTTGAATCATAAAAATATTATAAAAAGACCTCTAGTACAAGACCGGTCATCAATAAAGGCCAAATACAAATCCTACAGATAATGTACAGACACAATTGCTTATGTACCAAATATTAATGAAATATTACAGCTTGAACCCAAACACATGAATAAGCTGGTTCAATTTTTCACATAATTATTTTCCATCATTTATTCAAATGAGAAAATTGGTTAATGTGTTTCTTCCATAAAATCTAATCTAAAAGTTGTATAGAAAATTAATTTCACACTACAGTCATTGCACTTGTCACATGTACTACCTCTGGACATATATATATATAAACTTGTTTTATCAATTTACATAATCCCAGTACTGCATCATTCACCAGTTCACTCATACATAACAAAGATCTATATCAGTATTAATCATGACAAGATATAAATAAACCATAAACCATGTGGAAAGTCTTATAGCCTTCGGTATTGATTAAAAATTCACCACTCAGGATTAAGAACTTGTCTGCTGTTAGTCTTGGCATCAAACGATTCTCTTAATGTGACAAACGCAATGAAAATCCTCTATTTGAAGAAATTGTCTATAACTTTTTGAAGAAACACAAAATTGGCATAATGGAATCAAACATTTATACTTCCGTGACCTTCAAAAGTTAACAATCTTCAATAAATTGAGATAAGAATCAAAGATTATGATTTGGTGAAGTGCCTGTCTACAGGGGAACTTGTTGTTGCAGCATTTGATATAAGTTAAATCTCTTGTACAGTGGCTGACACTATATCACAAATACACTCCTTACTTGCAAGTGTTCAAAATTATAATTCCAAACAACTATAATTTGTTGAGTTAGATCTTCACATCTACTGTATTCATCACATAAAATAGTTAATATTGCTTAAACAGAGTTCCCTATTCCAAAAGAACCATCAATTACTAATTTTGTTACAGTACTGAAACCAGATATGACAGTACTGAAACCAGATATGACAGTACTGAAACCAGATATTACAGTACTGAAACCAGACATCATAGTACTGAAACCAGGTATCACAGTTCTGAAACCAGATATTACAGTACTGAAACCAGATATTTAACCCTATGTGGATCTTCAGATTGGAAATATTTCTGGTAGAATTAAGAGTTCAGATAACAGACAGATACCTGGATTAAATAAGTGATCCAGTGCTGGCCTTCTTTATCAAAACTAAGTTTTATACCATATTTTTGTAAATATCAGAGTTTGGACTCAATTTTCATAAAATGTCTGTTACTCAGAACAGCCTTATATTGACATGTAACATGTTTACAGGCTGCACTCTTAGACTGGTATACAAACATGAGACTGGTATACAAATGAGACCAGTATACAAACATGAAACTGGTATACAAACATGAGACTGGTATACAAATGAGACTAGCATATAAACATGAGACTGGTATAAAAACATGATGCATATATCCCAATTTGTCCATATATCTTTTAAGTAAAAAGAACCCCGGTTATACAAATTGCATATTACGAATACCTGGTGTTATTTGAATAAGTTATTTGATCCCCATAATCATGTATGCACATATTTTCACTGACTCATGCCTTTTTAGAATATGCTGGCGTGTGACAAACAATGTGCACCATTTATTTGAATATAAAGTGTGTCAAAAGTTTTGTACATTTATAGTTTTATTTGACTAGTGCTTGCTTAATTGTCCAAATTAGTGAAAAGTTAATTGTAATAAAATATGTATCATCATCAAAATTGTTCATACTGTTAGTATACTAATTGCTACAAATATTTAATGTGATCTGTATAAAATGATATACATTTCATTGCATTAGTCATTCTAAATTGGAGAATGAATTCAAATATTATTACGCCTATTCGCATACATATAATGAACAGACATAGTCTACACCATCGTTTTCAAACCAGAACATTATACTGAAATAAACTATTCAAAAACATCTATTATCCAAATGATTTTTTGGACCCAAGCAAGTTCAAATAAACAGGGTTTAACTGTAGTTTTTTTACAAAAATTACAACAAAGAAAGGGTTACCGAGGTTACGGCTGTAATGATTTGTTCTCTTCCATCATGTGATGTAATGTTGCTTGTAGAGTTCTCAGGAGCAACTACAGCCACAGGAACTGAAAAATAATTCATTATTGAAATATTTCATACTTCATTAAACTTAAACATTCTACACCACCCTCACAAACTATTTCCAAAGACTAAATGGACAACGAAAAAATCTCTGTGGTCAAGTGGTTATAGTCTCTGACTAGTAATC
Organism: Lutraria rhynchaena; assembly: GCA_008271625.1. Taxonomy (NCBI): domain Eukaryota; kingdom Metazoa; phylum Mollusca; class Bivalvia; order Venerida; family Mactridae; genus Lutraria; species Lutraria rhynchaena. Next base: position 4,100,437 of record VIBL01000020.1, read on the forward strand.
TCACTAGTAGTCCCTTAGTTTGAATCCCACCCAGACATATTTCACATCTGAGGAAAACTGTCAAGCTAGCTTATGGAAGGTCCTTAGTTCTATCCTGGGGTATGCCAGGGTTTTCCTCCACTGTTTAGATGGATAAATCACCAAATGACCTTGGCTGTCAGTGCAACATTTAGCCATAATGAAAAAATGGATACATGAAGCATGTTCATCCACACAGAATATACATGGTATACACCTTAACATAAAAACGGACATAGCTTTAATATCCTGTAACCATGGTGATAAGATGATTGTATGTCTTCACAATACCTTATGTGATAGATATTTACCTGTTGTATCTACAGTAGTACAAAATGTTGTATCAACTGTGCCAAGCAACAATAATGGAGACAGATATTCAATAGCTGCACCTTGAAACAAAGGCAATCTGAAAAATATAACATTCACATCAATGAGTTATAATACAAATTTAGTACATGGAGCCCCTGTGGTTAAAGGCTTATTGTCTCTTGACTAGTAATCACTTGCCCCAACACCACTGTGAATTCAAACATCAACCAAATTCACATTTGAGAAAGCCATCCAGTTATAAAAAAAAAAAACACCAATACATTGTGATATGGTATGATTACCTAACATTTATACACTGTGGTGCAATATGATTACCTTACACCCATACACTGTGATATGGTATGATTACCTTACACTTATACACTATGATACAGCATGATTACTTTACACTTATACACTGAGATATGGTATGATTACCTTACATTTATACACTATGATACAGCATGATTACTTTACACTTATACACTGTGATATCGTATGATTATCTTACATTTATACACTGTGATATGGTATGATTACCTAACATTTATACACTGTGATATGGTATGATTACCTTACATTTATACACTGTGATATGGTATGATTACCTAACATTTATACACTGTGATATGGTATGATTACCTAACATTTATACACTGTGATATGGTATGATTACCTAACATTTATACACTGTGATATGGTATGATTACCTTACACCCATACACTGTGATATGGTATGATTACCTTACATTTATACACTGTGATATGGTATGATTACCTTACACCAATGGTGACCATCAGTAGTGTGGTAAGTCCAGTCATGAACAATGTAGAACTGAGCAGACGTGCCTTGAATTCACTGTCATTAGATGCACATACAACTTCTGCCACCAATAATGACACAACCAACTGGTGAGCAATGGATATAATGGATTGCTATGGAAATGAAATAATAAAATGTTTAATAAAAGATAAAAAGAAATCAATTACTAATTACAACAGCAGTTTTACCAAAATTATGCATGTTAATAGCTTACTATATTTAAATGGTGAATTAATCAATAACGGATAAAACTCAGGGAGCTCACTAGATGTGAAAAGTTTGGGGTTAAAAATGAACATGGCCAATATAATTTGAAGAGTCAACAACATTTCCTTTTACTTCAACAGTCGATTTGACCCATAAATTCTCTAGGGTCATAATCTTTATTTCGCTAATTCTGAGAGTCAAAATGCCATTTTAAGGGTCAAACGAAAGCGCTGTTAGAGCATATGTTTTCACATCTTTTGTATTATCTAAATTATTTGTACAAGTTCCTGATCAGAAGTTAAAAGTTGACAGTCCAAACACATACACTAAAACAGTCAAAACTTACACCAGAAATATTAACTAAATATCAGAGAACAACTGAACAAGTATGTCAATCAAATACAACTTACTTGAAATGCAAAGAAGATAATCAGATGTACGGGTGGTCGTTCACTAATATTATACACTAACGTCTGGCCCTCAACATTGTCACCATCGTCATCATCATCGTCATTGTCATGAGTGGATATATTCAAACAAGGCTTGGCACTATTGTTACTGCAGTGGTTATCCACATGCAGATGTTCTGTTTCCCCGACCATTGTGCAGTGTTCACTTATTTCTAACTCCTCCTAAAAATTGTAAACACATTGATTGTTACATATTAAAGGTAGAAACAAACAAACACATACTGGTCTACCAGTCTGATCCAACCATGGGAGTAAAAAGGGATTTGGTTGACAAGAGGACTGCATGAACAACTTAACAAAATTAAGATTTATTTTGACTTCAATCATAAAATGTTCGTACTTATAAACATACAACATTAGGCAACAAATACATCCTTACATATAGACATATATAACTCATAATAGGACATGTTAATACATTTTGTATTATTTGACAATGAAGGATATTGACAACTTGCAGACACTTATAAATGATTCCACACAAAGAGAACAGGTATCCACCAGTTAAGATCAAAACAAACACAAATAGAAATTTACTCCAAATTCAATACCAGGATTTATTTAGTATGACATAGTAACATTGGTGAACAACTGAGGTTGATAATCACATGAATGAATAACGGTCACACAGAACAATAAGCATTAAGTGACCATTCATACACCATGATAAGTGTCACATGATCTTCAAACCTTCATATTTCATTTGAAACACACTTTTTAACTCATAGAAATGCCTTACTCCCATATTTCAATTATTTCAGCTTACTTTCACAACCAATGTATTAACAAAACGTATTATATTTCAACATCAAAGAAACTATATGACTAAACCATTAGAGGGATGAACTGTCCAATAAATTATAATCTCAATCAGCTTAACTATTACCTCAATGTAAACATATGATATATTCTGTAATATAATGATCTATCCAGAACACCTATGTCCTATAAAGTAAACTTATGATCTATATAGTAAGCCTATGCTCAATCCACTAGAAGTACTATCTTTGCAATTATTATGATGATCTGTCTAGTATACCATTGATCTAGCCGGTATTATGATGATTTTACAGATCAAATGATTTAGCCAGTATAACGATGATCTACCGATGAAATGGTCAAGCCAGTATTATGATGATTTTACTGATCAAATGATTTAGCCAGTATAACAATGATCTACCGATGAAATGGTCTAGCCAGTATTATGATGATTAATTGAGTTAATACAAAAGACTTCTGAAAGTGACAAAATCATACATTTATACACAAATAGAGGAAACATTCTACAATTGTAAGGAAAAATAAATAAACTTGAAAGAAAGTTAAAATCAGCATGTTTATAAGTATATAAAATTAATGTAGACAAAAAATGACAAAAAAAGTAACAAAATAATATCTAAATACTCTACCGTAGATCTCAGATACTTTATAATACTTAATCATAAACTATCAAACCTAGAAAAGTGTTAATACTTCAAAAGAAACGAGCTTACCATTTTGTCAAGAATGAAAATATGCTTGTATGATCAACAACAAACAAACAAATTAATCAAAATATGGGACACAAGAGAGTAACTGATAACCTACTGATAAGAGGACAGTCAGATATGTCACAAAATTTACCAACTTTTGATATTTCAAAACATCCCCAACTTTTGATACTTAGAGAGTTTTACAAACATTTTATTTAATGAGCAAACATATATGTACATGTAAAAGTAAGCCAGAGTAAAAATTCAACATTTCAGTGATATTACAAATAGAAACAGATCATATGATAAAATATGTGAAGAAGAAACATGACAATGTAACACTAGAGAACTACAATGAAAGTATGTAATTCAAACACATGATGCATTCTTCTCATTTTCAGAGTAAATCATTAGGACTTGTATTTTCATGTAAGAATAATGTATTCTATTTTATTCTAAGCACTTGAGTACTTGACCATAAGTTTGTCTTAGTGCTCGAGTGCCAATGTTTATACAGTAATACTAGTACTCGTATCCATCCCTACTAAATATAGAATAAGCCAAACTTTTCATAAATCTACTGATTTTACAAAATTGCAACCAGCTTTTAGGCTAAAATGTTTTATTTTTCATTTTGCAGGAACATAACGTTGATGTTTTACAAAAATAAATAAGTTTGTAATAGAACTCATTCTGTGATGTTAGCTAATTGGTTTGTGTACAGTTTTCATTCAGAATAAACAATGTTTTTTAATCGGTCAGAAAGAAATAACCCAATTTTCTTAAATAAATTGATGTTTGTATGTTTGGTTTGAATTTGGAAAAGTCCAAAATATGCTTATGAATAGGCAAAGGGTTAATCATTATTGTCAGCTACACTGAATACATTTACAATATCTGCTTAATAGGATTGTGAGATCAACAAATGTTTATATAGTGTTTTAATCCATCATAAGATAGATTTTCATAAATGGTAAATCTTTGTATAAAATGCAGATATTTTCAATACAATTCAAATCTAAATTCACAATGAAAATGATCAATGAATAGGTCCAATAATTTCTTCTCCATAACACATGTTTACATAAGAAATAAAATAAAAGGTCACAACTGAATTCATGTACCAGAAATTTGCAGAAAAGTGCACTAAGTTTGTATGTGACTTACTGTCACTGCGGTTTAACGGCGTTTTCAACAATTTTTCAGTTATATAACACGACCGGTCCACCTAACCAGTTTTCCTGGACTGTATACTAACCAGTACTAACTTACCCTTCCAAAGGAGCTAGCAACTTCTCCACATATGGAGGAAAATCAACATTTTTGTAAAATTTTCATGGTAGGGTATGACCTGCCGCGACCGGGATTCGAACCCAGATCTCTGGGTCACAAGTCCAGCGCACTAACCACTGGACCACAAGAAAAGTGCACTTACGAATTATACTAACATTTATATAACAGCTTATCATTTATATTCCATTTGAATAAAACACATATTACACTTCTGCACTCAACGTAATAATCTTGAATTTTGCCCTTAAGCAAAACAAAACTTATGTGCAAAATTAAAAAACAAAATATGAAGCAAACGGAATTATTACAGTGAACTATCTGGCTACAAATTATGTTAAATAATTCCTAATAATTAAGTATTAAACTAAAATAGCAACAGTTGATAAAAACTTGCCTTCAGACTTGAAGAAAATTTCACACGAAAAGATTACATCACATACTAGGAAAATGTTAGCTAACATTTTAACTAAGGGCAAGAATGTATAGTTGTTAAACAGGGCAGCAAAATGACAAGAAACAAGTTGGCAAGTTCCCATCTCATCCTACATCAATGATTTATACATTATATATCAACACCATCATGTCTATAGTCAATGATCATATGTTCTAATTATAAAATAGAGGTTATCATACCTTTGCTATTTAATATGGAGAGTTATATCTAAATAAAGTTGACGAAGGTAGATATCATTTCATGACACTAAATTGAGATCTGAAAATCCTGAAACTACTAACATAACCATATTTGGTCATAGAAGGTAATTATAAGATCATGCTTATCATAGAACAAAATACTAGTGAGGTGTTAACCCAAACACCTATTCTAGAAGCATAGTTTAATTCTTAACATACACACGTTTTGTGTCGTGTCAAGGTTTGTTTTAACTTCAGACATGATTAAAGGATTAGTAAGAATAACATTATGCATAGATTAAAGTCATGTGGGAAGAACAAAACATGTGAACCCAGTCAATAGAATACCTCTTATTGTATTTCTGGTGACAAAAAATGAAAGTTTTTTGCCATACATGTTCTAAAATGCCAACATTAAATTTCGTTCAGTGTCAGAAAATATTCCAATTCTGACTTGTTCTGTGTCAGAATATTCTAGTACTAACTTGTTCTGTGTCAGAATATTCTAGTACTAACTTGTTCTGTGTCAATATACTAGCTTGTACTGTTTCAGAATATTAAAGTACTAACTTGTTCTGTGTCAATATACTAGCTTGTACTGTGTCAGAATATTAAAGTACTAGCTTGTTCTGTGTCAGAATATTAAAGTACTAACTTGTTCTGTGTCAATATACTAGCTTGTACTGTGTCAGAATATTAAAGTACTAGCTTGTTCTGTGTCAGAATATTAAAGTACTAACTTGTTCTGAGTCACTATACTAGCTTGTTCTGTGTCAGAATATTAAAGTACAAACTTGTTCTGTGTCAGAATATTAAAGTACTAACTTGTTCTGTGTCAATATACTAGCTTGTACTGTGCCAAAATATTAAAGTACTAGCTTGTTCTGTGTCAGAATATTAAAGTACTAGCTTGTTCTGTGTCAGAATATTAAAGTACTAACTTGTTCTGTGTCAATATACTAGCTTGTTCTGTGTCAGAATATTATAGTACTAACTTGTTCTGTGTAAAAATATTATAGTACTAACTTGTTCTGTGTGACCAGCAATAAATGGATAGCCAAAGTCCAACTAAAATCAGACTGGAAGAAATGTTTGCTATTTGACATACATTGATAAAATATTAGAGAACAATTAAATTTCAAAAACTTATTCATGAAAAATATCATATAAAAGAAGGCTTAGTCATCAGAATTGGTATACACCAAAACTGCCAGATGCATAATAAGGCTTAAACAAAAAAGCTTTGTTTCAGGTTACATGCCCAAAAAATATGGGTCGGTAGGTAGGGAATTATTTTTTTACATATATTGGCAACACTGTTAAGATCTGGATGCCATAAAAACTTATGAGTCGGCAGGTAAAAGATGGGTCGGTCGGGTAACCGGAAACAAACCTTTTTTAGGCCCAAGTAATGTAACTGCAAGTAATATAATGATAGTATGATGCATAAAATAACTGACCTACAAACACTACTTACAGCTTTATGGGATTAGTTCATCACTACATGCAGCATACCTAACTATAGCTAGACAGTATGATAAATGATAGCAGCGATTTTTTTTCTTTCTTTTTTTTTCTGGGGTCCAGTAAACGAACCCTTACCAACAGAAAATGAAGACATTTTCCCCAATTCCCACCTATTAATTCCCAATTTTTGCATCAAGCTGGGCATTTTTCCCAATTAGACCGAACTCAGACCCTTTCCCAAGTTTGCAAAAAAAAAAGAACACTGCATAAGATGGAGTAACCTAATACAGAAGTCACAGAAACAACCCACCATAATATGTGTACAAGTACAGACAGTTGAAATCAAAATGTGTTACCATTGAAGTTGCGTTGATAAACTTTACAAGTTGATCTACAATGATTCAAACCAGAATCTCCAAATAAGGGCACAAAAACCGAGTCTATAAAATAATCCAAACTGACAAGAAAATTGGCAACCTTCATTTAAATTACCACAAGAATTATGAAGAGGAAGAATCCATTTAACAAAAATAAAAAAGAAGTTTCACTGAGTCATAACGCTGGATTATATACGCACAAATCCTGACACTTGTCACCTAACAGTGAAAAGTTATACAAAAAGTGTCAATTTACTGCATAAAGAATGCATACAATTATGAAACTAGCGAGTTTTTCTGTCACTATAGCAACAGATCTATTTCGTGACAATAAATAATTCTGCTGTATGTTCAAAACATATATCCACATCAAATCAAATCACAGATAAATTTGGTTCATGAAAACAATTCACAAGATAAATATTGATTAATTAAAAATAATTAAATTCAAAATGTTATTTTACCATTACTTTTTATAAATAATACAATATTAATATTTAATTAATAATATTTAAAAAAAACTCCAACTAACTTGTTCTGTATCAGAATATTCTACTACTAGCTTGTTCTGTGTCAAGATATTCTAGTACTAACTTGTTCTGTGTAAATTTGGTTCATGAAAACAATTCACAAGATAGATATTGATTAATTAAAAATAATTAAATTCAAAATTTTATTTTACCATTACTTTTTATGAATAATACAATAATAAAAATTCATAAATAATATTTAAAAAAAAACTCAAGTTTTGAAATATATTGAAAATACTGTCAAGTTAATACCTGTTAGAAAAAAGTAAGTAAAATTAGAAGTTTATTAATCTGCTTTAATTGTATTGGCGGGAAAAAATAGACATATAGAGTTATAAGTTATAATTTACGGGTCAAATATCAGTACTATGAGAGCTTAGTCCCACAGAAGGGATCAATAAACAAATGTGTTCTGATTCCTGACACTGAAAAAGTCAGAGTATTTCATTGAAAAGAGACCTTAATATTCCCTATAGATACATAATGGAAATAGTGCAAATTGTACAATGAAAAAAGATCTGCATTGATTTTAAGATAACAATGAAAACTAACTAAGCTGAACAAACACTTAACAATCTACCCCTATCATATTACTTTGACTTTCATGTTCTTTTCATTCTTAAGATAAAAAATGCATGAATACTTTGAAAGAACGAAGACCAAAATATTCCATAATTCAATTTTCTATAATTTAAATTATTTGCGGTAAATTTTCAATTTTTTGCTAGCAATAATAATTACTTTAAATAAACTTATATCACGCTAACATCATTACTCATTTTAGTAAAGAGAAAGTACAGACTAATATAAACTACGTTTCTGACAGTCTACAGCATAGTGTTTATGCATTTAGTGGCTTAAAGTACTATATTTTATGTGGGAGAATGTTAAATATAAAACAAATTTCAGAACAAGAAAAGACTTGTTCTAAATATTGTACTGATTACATAAAGAGAGATACAAAGTGCTGTAGATTTCTGGTGTATGTAGCTTGAGGGTGAATGTTGAAGAAGTTCAAGCAATACATTGTACAACTACACATACCATCACAAAAATAATCAATTACCATCTTAAGTACTTTCAGCAAGTTCAAACATCTAAGAGTTACTTTATGGTTTGAAAAAATCTACCCTCTTGATAGAAGTAATTAATACTTAAGTGTTGATATACAGTATGGGCATACTACAAGAGTTGTATAAATATTGTAGTGTTATTCATTAAGTTGTGGTTTGAACGTAGAGTTGCCGGTAACAATGACCTTTATATGGTAAATATTCTTCAGACATAAGCTCGCAGAACTGTGGGAGGCACAGAAAAGATTATCATACAGGATGGTCACTAAACTAACTGCAAATAATCTGGGTATATATATGTATATATATGGCTCGGGGTAATGCATATGTACGGTATATGAGAGTCATCTGGTTAACTGTAAGCATTGCCTGTCATGTGGATAAGTAAACGGGAGATGAAGCATATATAACGTTGTTCATTAATTCATCCCTTGAGTATGTTTTTCGTTTTTTGTTTCATATGTGTTCATTCCAATTTAAATTAAATTTAAATAAGAAATAAAATCACAGGACAATACTAATGTGAATTTTGTATGTATAGATTTTGTTTCAAGGTTTTGTCTGCTTAAAGAATTGATTGTTCATCAAGTGATGACTGGTGAAGTATATGTTAGAATATTTAATGATTAATATCAGCATAAAACATGCAAGCATTAAATAGATTTACGTAAAATCTACTAAACAGTTGTATCACAAGACCGTAAAACAACTGGCAAATGCGCACAAAAATCATATATTTAATTAATTTAAAATAAGGTACCCCAGCTCAACGCAGTGTTCTGCTATTGTCAGTGTAGTAATAATTATACAAACATAAAATTATATGTGTAACTGACATGGTTGAGAATTTAGTAGGCATAACATATGGATAAGGATGATAAATTTATAGTGAGATCACAATGGATAAAATTTATGAATACAAAAAAATCTCATAAATCAGAACGTGAACTCGGATGAACAATAAGTTTGATCGAAGTAAAAGTAAATCACTGAAGATGGTATAAATCATGTAAGCTTTTTATCTTTATTAAAACATTAACATACAGAAGTATTATACATCCACGTACGAATATTGTATAGACAAACTGATATGCTATACATACATTTTCATAATATGGTATTAAGTTCCAATAGTCAGATCAGTTCCAACAGTCTAGTTAAAGTTCAAACAGTCTAATAAATGTTCCTAGAGTCTGGTAAAAGTAAATACAATCTAATAAATGTTCCTAGAGTCTGGTAAAAGTAAATACAATCTAATAAAAGTTCCTAGAGTCTAGTAAAGTTCCTAAAGTCTGGTAAGATTTCATATGGTCATATAAAAGGTTTCTATGGTCTTATAAAACGAGCAGCAGTCCAACTAAAGGCCTTTTTCCCTCCTATACTAGAGGCTGATATTTGGTGACTTCAAAATTACAAAAAAAGCCTCTTTTTTCTCATTTTTTCCGAAGTGCTGGGTCAGTCATTGTTTATTAATGTATCTTGAAAGTCAGTCTACCTTTTCCCAATTTGGCTGAAAAATCGCACTTGAATTTCCCAAAATGAAAGGCTAAGGCCCCTTCCCAATTTTAGAAAAAAGGCCCTGAATTACATTTTGAATTATTTAGTCAAGGTTCACTGTCTGATAAAATTGCATCACCATGGTCAAAGGACAGATAAATTGTAAATATTTATCTGAACCAGGGTTCTCGATCTCCCCAATTTGGGGCCGCAATTGGGCCCCATTCCCTCACCTCTGGAATATTCTTTTTTCCCCTATTTTTTGGTAAAAATCCCCCCACCTGCGAAAAAAGAATTAAGCAGGTTATGTCATATTAACTAGGCTTTTGAAATTCCCCCTGAACTGAAAATGATGTGAAATTCCCCTCCCCCAGGGCCCCAGCCCCAGTCCCCTAAAAGAGAGAGACAGATCTGTTAACATACAGTGGGGACTTATTATTTAGAGTGAAGTCAAACAAAAATATCCTACTAAATGGAGAATTTTTTTAGAGAAAAGATAACCAACATAAAACAGATTGGTACATATATATATATATATCCATTTTGAACAAAAACTTCTATAAACAAATTTTTACACATGATGGAACAACTATAGCACAGCAAGCATTTCTTTTGAAGTGACAATTTTCCTAATTGAAAGCTTGTAAATAAAATCAGACAAAAATGTAAATAACAACTTACAGTCATAACGTTAAGTCCAGTAGTTTAACTACAAGAAAATGAGGTGTAAAATCTTTAAACCAAATTCAATAAAAGTCCGCCCACATACTAGTACTTAAACAGAAGTAACCATGAAGGAATAGATTTGTTCTACTTCTTCAGTAGTCAAAATTGTGAAGTCTGTAAGCCAGATACATATTAAATTATATAATATTTATCTGGTTTATATGTATACATTCATCATGTGAACAAAAGCAGGCTGTGTCACTGTGGGTTAATGTTCAATATTAGAAATAAACTTGAATAAATTTAAACATCACCTAACAACAGCAACAACAACAACAATAATGATAACAACCTAAGTTGATTTATAGATTTAATCTGTTTATGGTGTAATACAGACATGTGCAACAGAAAAAAAAGTTGTGAGATGTTAGAATAAGATTATATTTTACATTTTTAGCAGTTACAGCCATACAGGTCAATATGTGAAATACACAGTTTTGTTATACTGGTTACTGTACATAAATACCTTGATCATGGCCAATATGCCAACAACACATTTTTAGGACATTCTAGTAGTGTCTTCAGGTACATAACTTTGAAATTTCAAATTGCATAATCTGCAACCACTTTAACCCTTATTTTCAAACATATGACAAATTGTAAAGGTTAGCATAAATTAACAGTCCTTATGAAAGTACGTCACTGTTTTATAAATGTAATATTCATTGCATCATCTTTTACATTAAATTAACTCGCGTAACATAATTATGTATTCACGAAGGCATTCTTGATTAAGTTATATAAGCTGCACAAATTTAATGACTGAATGGTTTAATCCTAGATTATAAAATCTGTACCTGGCTATGGGTGCTAGTTATAAAATGATGTGTTTGTCCCCGATGTAATCAGTCCACATGTACGACAACAAAGTCATAACAAATATTAACGAAAAGTTGCTATATAAGTGTAATAATAATAATAGCTCTTCCGTCAAGTTCAGTCAGTGTGGTATGAACCTTTTATTTCCGCGCACTATACACACATTTACATATAAACCACGTGTTTTGTGTAAACATGGAGCGCAAACAAAACCAAGACCTGTGGTGAAATCGACTTAAAAATGAAGAGTATCAACCTAATTAAAACCAAACAGATTAGTAAAAGAATCAAGTGAGGCCATATTCGTTCTTGTGTCATTAACACTTACTCCAGCAAACGAGTCAGTGAGCATGCATGTATACTCTAAACCAGGAAAAAATATGGCATTTATTCCAATAATTATTAAACATTGTATAAACACACTTAAAGTGTAAATTTGTGCATTCATCAACAACAAAAAGTTGTACGATAACATAATGTTACAAACATCGACATTACCTTATTAGACAGGCTATAATTCCAACACTGACTCACTATCACGCGAAAAAGACTTACGTAAATACGCGCAGTCTGACCGGCATTTGATCAATGAAAATCATAATACTATACGATTTGCATAGTACACGTCAGAGAAAAAATAGCGTGGCATATGTTTGTACGCGGAGTCGATAGTTATCATGTCGCCTCTTGACGCGCTATAGTACACGTCGTATGCACGGTCGCTTTTCCGGATGTTAATTATAACATTGATAACGAGGATATCTTTAAACTGTCAGTTATTTTCATAGGTCTATTAAACCTCCGTATTTGTAAACGATAACGTGATATTGAACAGCTTTCATGTATTATTGTAACAATTATCAAATCAACGCTCGGACTGTCTACAGTTAATCAGAACATTGATACGTGAATGTTATTAGTTACATAAGTCACACAGAATACTCTCCATGATAGATTCGGTACAATTCTATTTTTATCATAAACATAAGTTATAGTATTATAATGTTTTAAATTGATTACCGTCGGTAGTTTTATTTCAAATTTCAGTTCCGGGATTTTTTTCTCATATTTGATGTCCGTGGACAAGTTAAGTCAAGTATATTTCTACAGGAATAATGCCTTATTATTTGCTGATATGCTTATTTTGTATACTTTCGAGTTTGCATTTTGCTATTTTCGACAGCATTACAATTATATACCAGCATTGAGTTTATCTATCCGGCCTCCTGGCAATCTGTACTATTTCTAACCTTGTTCTCCACAAATTACTGCCAACTTATATACAGAATTATTCCTATCAGTAGTAGATAACCAATGGTTAGAACATATAAATGTCTTCAACCAAATCATCGCAGAGAACAGGCGCCGTGCCCAGGTTTCGATCTTATAAACTAACGCGCTCCCTTTTTAGCTGGTCAGACGGGCAGTAAATATAACACGCACGGTACATCCGGTCATGTCATTCTGCCAAATTTAAAACACAGTCTATACAATTATTTGCTACTACAGTCACACAAAAAAATGAGTAATGATATACCGTTTACTCGCTTACTTACCTATTTACCTACCTACTTACTTAAAAATCCTTATAAAAATCTTCCGTGAATGTAAATTTGATACGCGTTATATGAGACCAGACATGTCAGATGTAAGACGATTAGGTACAATGTATTTCACATTTAAATATTCAGAATAACTTAAAAGCAAAAGATTTTAAAACTGAAATCCCTGTTGAGCCAAACAGGTAATCAGAAACGAATCCCATATTATATTTCATGGATTTTATTCCAAAGGACGAAACTATGTGAATATGCCTTAAAAATACTAACGTTAGGCCATACTTAAAATGACGCTTGCTGTAACATGACCTACCCATAAAAATCGCCGCAACTCAACATTTTTAGCTCTTGCAGTAAAAACAATATTTTTGTTCTCTTTCGCTATTAATAATTATTTACCCACTGAAAAAATGTTGGGTCGCGTTTCAGCAAACAATTTTTTAAGGATGACCTTAATTATAATTCATTGTATGTATTAACCTCGCATGACGGAATGTGGGATGTCAACGATCTTTAATCATAATGTATGCCTGAATGCCTTCATTATGGACATTAACTTGGAATAAAATAATAAAAAAATAAACAAATCATCGCTATGAATGCTCCGTACTTTTAAAACAGAAACCCACAGACCGGAATATTGCTCAGATTATACACGCACTACACCCACGATAGTATCACAGCTCTTTTCAATATAATTATGCACTTAAATAATAACGATATATTTAAGAATATCAATTTATCGTTTTGCTTAAATGATAAGGATTACAGATACGGGCTACTTGAAATATTGTAAATTATAAAACTTAATATCAGACAAATACATGGACGGACATTACATAATTACCATCATCACACGAACATAAACACGACAAACATCATCATCACGCATACCTAGCCGCGACCGTGGTCCAGTGGTTAGTGCGCTGGACTTGTAATCCGAATTCCGGGTTCGAATCCCGGTCGCGGTAGGTCATATCCTTCTATGAAAATTTTGCAAGAATGTCGATTTTCCTACATGTGTTGAGAAGTTTGGCAGCTCCTTGTGGAAGGGTAAGTTAGTACTGGTTATTATAAAGTCCAGGAAAACTGGTCAGGTGAACCGGTCGCCGTATATAACTGAAAAATTGTTGAAAAACGGCGTTAAACCCCAATGACAATAGGTCACATAAAAACAAACACACACATCTACAACACGACTAACATTATCTCAAATATCTAAAACACAATCATCATCATATCACATATCTACAACGCGACCATCATCAGCTTTACCTTCAACATCTATGCCTTGACTAACAATATCATCTAAGCTACCGTCAACACTTACGTTATGATCACCATTATCATTCACACATCTTCATCTTTCAAGGCTTTTTTCATTTCATCTAACATGTTAGTTCGTTCATTCAGTACATATGCGACCTGGGGCAATGTTTGTTAACCAGTCTCCATTCATGTTTGTTAATTACCTCCATACACTCAATAAATAACAAATCAAACCATAATCTTTAGGCTTGTTTCTTCAGTGGGTAGTAAAAATCAACTAAATTTTCACAAATATTGTAAAAAATATACTGATCACGTGCTGATATAAATGTAGATTGTCAAACAATTCATCTCCTGACGGGAATGACTCATGCGCACGAGGCAAACGAATATCAAAATAATTAATTACGAGGAAATTACAATTGTTTACTAAATTAGAAAATGCTTGTCTTTTTTTCTGAGTTAATCTTAATAAACGTTAGAAATTTTTGAAGTATTTTGAATGTTTTCCGGTTCTGATTTTAAGTTATCACAGCTTCCAGACATGGGACCCATTTTTTTTCGAATGGACACGGACAGAGCAGTAATTTCTAGACGAACTCCCCAGTATATCAACATAACATTTTTCGTTGTGTGTCGTTAATGAAATATCTTATGGCATATTAATTGGTGTACGTAAGTGTACAAGATACGAAACAAATTGAACAATTTTAATATACTTCTTCGTGTTCAGAGCGCTGGATGTAAATGATTTATGTACAATGTATTTCATGCATGTAAATTACACGAAGAGGAGAAAGAAACGCAGGACCAACTTTAAGTATAAATGTTAAAGATATGGCCTGAAGTCTTATTTGAACGCATTGGGATATTTTTCTTTGACAAAATATCATAAGTTTATAGTACAAGTAGGGTGATAATCACACATCGCGCTTGTTGAGTCTGCGAAAAAGTCTGACGAGAGTTATTTGCAAACAAAAAGTCGAAAATCAATTAGAACAGGCACCAATATTGGTGGATATGTATGGTCAACTTGGATAAATAAAAAAAAATGGAAGCTTAATCAGTGAAATGATACATAATCTTGCAACGATTAAAACGTTCTTGACTCTGTTCTAGAATGTAAGATTTCGATCAAACGCCGTAGATTAACAGATTATTAAGTACCAGAAACAGATGACGAAATTTGTAAAGACTTCTTTTGTGAAAATTCAATAGTTTGATTTTCTACTCGTTTTGATGCCGAGTGAAAACTTTCCTCACCGAATGATTAACAAAACAAATTGTAAATCAACTTTAAATTACTGCATTTTTTTAGTGTCCGTATGACTTCTTACAGCATAGTTATGTAAACAGTATGTTTTTATTTTATTATGAAATGTGTTTATTTGTAAAAATCACTGGGTTCTTGTGTACCGGATAACTTCAAACGGGGAATCACTACCATAACAAATCGCCAAAATGTGTCATAGTAAACTCCCTTATAACTCATGCGACACTAAGGGAAAGAATCGCTACACTACTTGAAGATACACTTTCATTCATGGTAATCTCCCTGAACATACAACCTAGTGGCTGAACCAGACTTACATGAGCTGAATACCGTGTGTTTGTGAATGATTTCGGTAGCTGTTATACATGATGGACAATTATAGATCAGGGATCATATATCATATTTGTTTTATTCAGTAATGTAATGTACGTTTACAACAAGTTATTGTTAAGTTTGTGAAAAGCAAATTTATGCTTCATATATTTCTTTTTATAACATAAACCAGCAACTGTGCCATAGTAGTGAATATGGGAGTGAGTGAGTGAAGATGGAAGGGTGGTATCATTATAATATTAGTGAAGATTGAAGGACAGAAGGAAAGATCAGAATGTGATAGTTAACATGGGAGGGCGTTAGTGAAGTGTAAGGGCGGTGGTGAAGGTAGGGGGGCGACAGAGAAGATGAGAGGGCGGAAATGAAAATGGGAAGGAGTTTAAATTTGTAAAGTGAATGGATAATCGTTTTTGGTAGCATTTTTCATTATTCTAAATAAATAAATAAAGGCATACATTAACAGTTGGGTATGATACAACAGAGATACAGAAATAAGAAATGAAATGAAGAGTTTTAAATGCGACACCTTTACGTTAGTTGAGAATAACACCACATGATGGAAGTTATCAATATATTTACCGTGTATAAAGGAAACACATTAAAAATACATCCCCTGATTTGTTTACCTTTTAATTGATTGTATAACGCATGAGTATAAAACAAGACCAATAAAAACTTATCTCATTGATTCATGGCAAAGTAATGTCTTATGTTTTATTTTTATTTTAGGCGAAAAAAAAATTCTTGCTTTCTGCTAACTCGGCCCTCCCTGCTTTGTTCTGCCGATCCTACACTTTGGGCCTAAGTTAATTTTATTTCTTGCCGATATTTTCCGTATATCTCCGAACTAAAAAAAACATTTAAAAAAAACTTCTGCCGACTTACCGAGCCTAATATTTCGGGTATGTTAGCAAACCTGGTAAAATGTATTTATTTCCTTTGGTCTAACCATTAATACATGTACATAGCCATCAATGTAGCGAAACTTTGCAATTACCTAATAAATCAAACAATAATTTCATTAAACAGACCACACCGTGTTTAACATTGGAATAATAGAACATTATGTACCAATTAATTTAATTCGATTGATGTAACTATTTGGCAAATAAAACTACTGTCAGAATGTAGATGTACAAATAGATTGTAAACAGTACTGAGGGGAAACTACACTGCAGTCAGGAGTGTTTAGCATATTGATAACGATCAGTTGTAAAGGAAATTAATTGACGAATCTTCACTTAAACATTATGGTTGTTGTTAAACTTATAACCATCACTAATATAGTTGAAGTGTAAAAAGATCCACCACCTCCAGTAACTGAAACAAAATGTTTTATAAATAAAGTGACAGGAAAAAATAAACAACCTGTGTAAAATATGTTAGGTTTTGATTGCTTGAAAGAAATATTGATTAATATATATTGTATGAAATTCAATTACCAATTATTTAGGATCACAATAATACACAATCATATACATTATACATATACATTAAATGGAACAAAAGCTTATCTCGTGAAAATGGCTAACATGTTAGAAACACTATTTCTTTCAATTAACGTCAAACAGATCTGTCTTAGTGTTAGCAAAAACCAGGTGAGCGTGTTAGAGTTTAAGAGCTAACATAAAAAGTAATCAGTGAAATATTAATTAGAACTTTCATAAGTGATGGTATTTTGTTTGTTAATATAATACAGTGCAACCTCTCAAGAGTGGCCCACTCTTGAGCAACAACCTCCCTTGAATAACAACATGATTTTTTCTCACTGTACGATTTAACTATTAATTTAACCTCTTTAGAGCAACAACCTCTCAACAACAACACAATTTTGTTTCTCCCAAAGGGTGTTGTTTTGGAGAGGTTACACTGTACAAGTCTTACTTGAACGTTCACAGATGTAGTAGTACCCGGATGTACAATCAGCATCATTAAAGTAACCTTGGTTATATATCACACCACAATTCTCATTTCCACCAGCATTGTTTGGTTCTTTTGCCCACGTTCTGAAATAGAACACAACTCTGTTCAGTACTATAAACTTTACGTTGTTTATTTTTAGGAATAAAAATGTTTGTTTCTGGTTACACGACCTACCCTTACTTTCCCCTACTTTCCCCTACCACCCTAGACTTTTTATTGGACCAGAGGAACGGTAGATCCACTTTCTTTCACTTTTTTATCTTTCCACAAAAAAGTAATCTCAACATCACCCTATTTACCCGCTGTCAATGGATTAAGTCATTTATCACGTCATTAATTACTCAGTTTGATCTCATTGGTTAATTGCACCATATGACCATCAGATGACGTAAACTGGAACAAATATCAAGTCTATCTGCGGAAATAAGACCAGTTAAAGATTTACCACAAAAGCTGGGTTACAATGTATTCAACGTTTAACACGTGACTCACATTAATTCCTTTACAGGTTCATTGTTTGACTCCAACCAGTATCGCCAGATTCCTTTAATCTTCAAGTCATTCAGATCGGTCCAAAATCCATCAACACCACCAGTTGGTTGTTTTTTCAGCTGTTGTAACACACATGTTTGTTCCGCCTTGTCATTGACAGCAAGCCTGTAAGCACTAATACTGTTTCCAGCTACAAGGTCCATACATTTCTGTTCCGCCTCGTACCACGTGATAGCATTTGACCAATTAGAAGAACTGTAGTAATAACACGATTGTTCACATTTGCTCCACCCAGGTAAGCAAGATTGCCCTAAAATGTACATTGGTTCATTATGATATCACATTTTCCATTGAAATATAAATGCAAGCACAATTTTTTTTAATTTTGAAGTATTTTTTTCAGTCTAAACTATTCTACATTTGTAAAGAAAATCATTTGCCAAATGCGCGCAAATCTGGTAGTAAAACCTGCCCATGCCATTCTCAAATAAAAATTTATGTTATTGTAAAAGGAGGACATTAACGAACTGATGGAAACGTCAACGTAGAGGACAGCATGATGAATTTTAAGACTGACATCACATACCCGATTGTTTTAATGTGACATGGTCACTTGGGATTAACACCGTTTTTCAACATTTTTTAAGTTATTTATATACGGCGACCGGTTCACCTAACCAGTACCAAAATCAGAGGATTAAACGCATGTTTCCAAACCTACGATTTCAAAACTTTGGATACTCCGTAATATTGAATGGATTAAACTTTTTTTTCCAGCCAACACATTTTTCGGTATCCCAGTATCAACTCACCATAAGCCATGACGTATTCACAGATATATCCTGCTTTACTGTTGCACTGTTTATCAACATAAAGACCATCTCTAGTTATTTCTGCACAGTCTTCAACACCACCACTGTTGTTTGGTTCCTCGCTCCATTTTCTGTGCGTAGAATAACACTGGATTCAACCAGGGTCATCAAATATTTAAAAAAAATCAAAAAATATTTTATTTGTGCATCTTATGTTACGGATTTTGACGAAAACAATTTCTAATCGAATGTCAAAAAATATCTTGAATTTTTAAAGTTACCTTAAATTTATAGTAATTAGAACCGAAAAATATGAAATGAAAAAATAGGGTCTATTACAAATATTATTAGTAACACAATACTATACATGAGAGCTCCATTAGCTACACTATTATCTTGCCACGCCCATCCATAATTGTTGTTAGCTCTTGTTAGTCCTGTCCAGTACCCTGAAGGACCGAGAGGTAGACCCTCCAACCACGCCTATGGAAATAATTATGTAACAGTTGTATTCGCTAGGCTTAAATGTACATTCAATGCTTCACCTAATTGAAAATATGTGTAGTTTAACCTACACATTAAGATTTAAGCTACCATGTATTTTTGTGTTTGTTTGTTCTATGTGACTAATTGTCACTGGGGTTTAACGCCGTTTTTCATTTTTTTCAGTTACATACGGCGACCGGCTCACTTAACCATGTTTTCCTGGACTGTTTACTAACCAGTACTAACTTACCCTTCCACATGGAGCTGGCAACTTCTCCACATATCGAGGAAAATCGACATTTTTGTCAAATTTTCATGGAAGGGTATTTTGTGTTAGTATTGATTATTACATTACTTCTGACATTTTATCAGTTCATTTATACGAGAGATGTTCGAAATAAATTACTTATTGTCCTCTATCTCGATATCCACGTGAGGCACGATAAAAACCAATACATACTTGTATACAGTTATTCAATATCTACACAACGGTGTTTAAATGTGCATGTAAGATAAAGTGTAAGACATAAAATTTGCCATTTGAATACACGCAGTCATTGACCACTGTAGTGAAAATGGCTGGTAGAAGCGTAGACAAGAAAGATCAAATACGGGCTTACATCAAAGCACGCTCAAAACTTGGTTGTTCTTTGAAGCAGCTGATGACTGAACTTTCTATTGCTTATGGACCTTCTTGTGTGTCTTATGACACAGGCGGTGGAAAAAGAAATTTGAGTCAGGTGTAGAGTCCATAAAAAATGCACCGAAATCAGGTAGGCCAAAATCTGCATCTCGTAAAGAAATCGTTTCCGAAATAAAGGAAATCATTGAAGGAGATGCCAGATTTACAGTTAGTGGTATTGCACGAAAGGTAGGCATATCACTATCAACGGTACACTTTATTTTGAAAAAGCATTTGAAAGTCAGAAAGATTTCTGCTAGATGGGTGCCACATTTGTTGACTGATAATCAAAAGAGGAAACGGATTAAAGCGGCCAAAAAGCTGCTTCAAATGTTACCAAAATATGACAAAAAGCAGTTTGCCAATGTCGTAACAGGTGATGAAACTTGGGTCCATTATTTTGAGCCCGTCAGAAAGATTAGCAATAAGATCAGGGCCACTAAACACAGCCATGGGGAGTACTTCGAGGGCATGAAACGAGCACTTTTGGGCTAACTTGACATTTGAAGCCTCCAGATAGAAATAAGCAATTCTTTTCGAACATCCCTTTAAATCTATTCTGTGGAAAATACCTTTTCATCAAGGTCGTCTATCATCAGGAGATGAGCACCTGCTGTTGCACAGTTCTGACTTGCTTGTTGCCAAGTGTATTCATTACCTTTACCCAGCAAATAACATGACTTCCCACCGCGTAACCACGTACCGCATCCTAGATTTAAATGTCCTGAAATATAGTAATGATATGAATATTTATTCACACTTTACATACATATGCATGAAATATAAAAAACAGCTCACAAAAATCATACAGTCCAAAAGTGAAACGGTTTGCAATTATAAAACACGTATATCATCAACACATTTCCAGAATTTTTGAACTCCTGAACTTTTGAAAATATTCCACAGGTATTCAGCTTAATGTTCAATTATTGTCAAGTCAACACCTTGTTTTGTAAACTCATTACAGCTCATTACAGCATGTATGTACCTTGTACAGCTGACATTTCACAGATGTAGTGTGCACGTTTATCACACGTATCATCATCTATGGATCCACCCTGATACATCACTCCACAGTTACGGTTCTTAGATCTGTCTGTACTGGGCGCTTTATCCCAGTGTCTAAAATACAGAGAAGACACAACATGAGAACGATACATTTACATTAATTCATGACAATTTAAACATGCTATGAACATGTTATTGCTTCTTTAAAATAAACCTCCAGTGCAACTAGTTGTGTTGTTTTTGCCAACAGCCTAATTTTGCAAATACAGTAAAACCTCAAATAGCGACAGTCTCAATATTACGACCACCTTGTTATAACGACCACTCATTTTTGGACCGGCTTTCAATAACTCTGCTATAATTCATCATGATAATGAAACATCATTATTAAGACCGATTTTTCGGGTCCTGAAGGTGGTCCAATTATCCGGCTTGACAGTAACTAATACTGCCCGAAGCATGTTCAACAATTGACACACACAATAATTTTTACCTGTTGATACAACGACCATAGAAACTAACCAACCAACTCGACTCATATCCGAACATCATATGCAAAACGAACATGGAATATAAATGCATTAACACATCAACACGGCTCATACTATTATCAACATCCTAACGAAAGAAACTACATCATAACGTATGTCAGAAAAAGCTAGCCGAGACTGAGGACTCATTGAGTTAAATAGAGACAGCGAACATCAAAATTTAAAAAAAACAAACAATTTAATGCATTAATAAACCTGAGCAATCTCCTAACCACAAGCCTAGTTTTTATGCTAGTTCCATATCGGCTTAGCCTGCATGTTGTATGTATACTTACAACAATGTACCATTAGCCTCTGTGTTATCAATCCAGACATATTTCCCTTCTTGTGCTTGATCATTTAGTCCCGTCCACCATGGGAGAAGTACACCAGCCGTGTCATAGGAAGATAATAATGATGCTAGACTTATCTATAAGTATAACTTCATAACGTCATGATGAAGGTCAGCATTGGATTGATAATCTTTGTGAAAATATTGTTAGGGTATATAACATGTACATGTATATGTATGTAGATACATCATGTTGATCAACCTTTTGGACCGGAATACCAGGGTTTTAGCGTTAGATCCCTGAGACCAGCGTTATATTACAACCGTTAACATGCTTAATTCAGGATAGATTGTTTGGCTTGGGAGTTTTAGTAGCAATTCCATTTTCTATCATGCAACGGATCCAAGAATCTGAATTTCACAAATTTAACGAGACCTAATGTACTGACCTTGAAATTTTAATTGTACACAGCAATTTTATGGTCAGTAATGGACATCAATAAACCATATCATGAAATGTTTCAGCTATTTCCAGAATTAATTTCATCCCGATTACTTGCGCTTTGTCTATTTTATACCAACATCATTTACTGGTTACTTTCTTATGACGGCCAGTATATTTGGGCACCTACCATGTTATCCAGGGTGGTCACAGACATCAGTTGCGAAGAATTACCAGGCGACAGATTAGCGCAGTAAGTTTTGGCATCTTGCCAGGTGAGATGTAGTGATGTATTCAGTAATGGTGAGACAAAATAACAAGCAGTGTCCGTCATAAACCACGGAGAGTTATCTCCCGATGGACAGAAAGCACCTGTAAAACCATTACGATGTTGTTTTAATTTGTGACGTATAAAGTAAGTATACATGTTATATATTCATGATTGACAATACTCCTTTAGAACAGATGAAAGTTTTAACTCAGTTAAGGACAAAACTCATATACAATGTTCAGTCGGGTTCACATCATATGCTTTTTAATGGAACGATTTCAAGAAATTTGTTTTAAAAAGATGTCGTTCCTATCAAATTATGTAACATGGGATTTTATATCGCGATATACATTTACTCAAGAGAACAAAAATCATTTCAGTTGTTCTCGGGCTTGTTAAAATGGTTCAAATATGTGCAAACTTTCAGAACTAGATAACATTTTTCATGTACACACTTCAGAACATAGATGTTTCGGTTATACACAATATAACGATGTAGTGAACATACAGTGTAACCTCTCCAGAGTGGCACTCTCTTGAGCAACAACTTACCTTTTCCCACTGTACGACTTAACTATTAATTTAGCCTCCCTGGAGCAACAACTTCTCAACAACAACATGACTTAGCTTCTTTCAAAAGGTGTTGATTTGGAGAGGTTGCACTGTATACATATTTTAGTGACATAGTGTGTATCAGTAAACTTACCTCTTTTTAACGGATAGGAACAGATGAAGCCAAGTTTACTCCTGCAATATTCATCACTAAACAGTCCAAACTGATTTATAGCACAGCAGTCTTGATTATCGTAGTTATCCGGCTCATTCCGCCAAGATCTACAGAAAAATCAAAGTACAGAAAGTTCTGAGCATTAAATGAAGAGTTTGTTCGAGAAAAATCAAGCACTGACATACGAAGTAAAACGAAAAAAATGACTGTCGTTTAGGGACAATACGAGATTTTTATCCACCCTTTAAGACACTGTATGAAAAAATCTGTGTGAGTGAATACAACTTACATAAATCTTGTGTCACCACCATATTGAACCCAGTTCCAATTTGGCGATCTGTATTGTAACCCCACCCACCATTCATCTGTTTTGTAAGATTCTGTTTGTATAGCTATCCAATCCTGAAATATGTAAATCAACTTCAAATGATAATTGGACATAACTAATCGTATTCTCTACATTTAGGTATCATATTGGACTAGGTATATAAGAATGTCAACAGATAGTACACATTTTGTTTGCATTATATTTATACTTAAAGGATGACGTGGACATAAGACACATGTATGGTATACTTACATGTAAGGAGTGTGCATTTATATCCTTGCAGTTGAATATCAACGCCAACTTATTGACTAAATATTTCTTTATTTACCTGCTCAGCCTTGTTAGCTATCACCATCAGATCAGCATCATATAAAGAGCATTCAGTCCGGGCCTCGTCCCAGTTCAGTTGATCATTTACATTGAATAGATAACAATTATTCAGCGCTCGTTGCCATCCAGTTGGACACGTGATATTTACGGTATATAATCCTTGTGACTCAACAATAGTTACTATGCCTGTAAGATAGAAACACCAGGATAAAGATTTCTTTGAATTATTATACTGAACATCGTTCATCATCAGTATCAGGGCGGCAGTCAATTGACTGTACCACAGCTTCTATGTTTTCTACCAGTACTAACAGAAAGTGCAATATATACAGCACTGACGACTTGGAACCATAACTCGTCAGCAATAAATAAGTTGGCAATATGGACTATAGGTCATCATGCTTGTAAAAAACAACATCTAAATTGTCGTTTTCATTCAAAATAATCTTCGACAAGAGCATAACACGTTATGAGGTTTTGTTATTCAAAATGGTACTATACAACTAGGGGTACTGTTACATTTAGCTGGTGTCCCATAATATCTGATACCATTTCATGCATTAATTATTGCAATATAAATAGTCTTAACATGTAATGGGTTTCATACCTACGTCACAGACAAATTAAAGTTTTATTTGGTATATGAGACAGGTTATTTTCATTTCATGAATGTAAAGCATTGATTATTTTAAAAACAATCCAATTTACAACACTTCCTCCAAATGACATCCATTAAAGACATTTGCAATATCTCGTCTCCTATTGAAATGTTCATTTCTGTGGCGAATAAGTCTCGGTTAATGATATATATTTCTACCTTTGTTGTGTCAGTCTTTAGTTCATCAATGGTTAAATGTGTCACTGCTTTAGTGTTGTGTTTGTATACTCTGCCATCTAGATAGCATAGCAAAACATAGCAAGAACATAGCAAAACATAATTCAAGAACTCAGATCAGGTGATGTTAACCACAGGACTGTTATATTGGATAAGGCGAACTTTAGGTTAATTATCTAGAGAACAAAGTTTATGCCAGCATTATCATTATACTTTGTAAAAGAGGATACACCAAATAGTTTTAACACAACTTATCAAACACAAACACACACATTACTGGTGATTCGATAGGAAACATTAAGATAACACTTTTCTTTAAATATTCACGAATGGCCTCACCACTAAAACCACTAAATAACAAAGAAGCATCAACCATTGTGAAAATGAATTTTATACATAGACTAGACGTCATAACTGTTGAAAACGGATGCCATTTTGAGAATGTGCCAAAAATAGAATGTTTTCAAAATGCTTGATGGATGTCATTTTGAGAATGTGCCAAAAAATAGAAGGTTTTCAAAATGCTTAATGATATTAATTTAGGTATAGTATTATCTGTGTGTTTATAGATCAAACAAACTTTTATTCTATCTGTTATGTAGCTATGGAATCGAATTCATCGAATTCAAGTAAAGTCACTTCTTATTACAACAGTCCGTGTACGAAATGTTATCAGATATTATGGGACACCCTGTATTTGAAGATTTCAAACTTCAGTTAATAACTTGAAGTCTACTGATAACTATTTGTTTATACATACACGAAGACAATAACACCACAGCAAATACCACAACGGCAAGTCCAGTGCAAGTCTGCGAATGTCTACAATAAACAAATATTTTGTTTGAGACAAACATGCAAGCAAAATACATTACATTTATTAGCACACATCACTGGAAACATTGGCAAATTTCAAGTAAATATATTCATGTTTGTGTATAACAACTTATTAATTCGCTTTGAGCAATTGTTAAAAATTAATTTGGACAAATCTTGAATATCGATTTCTATCAAAACAGCTTTGCTCCCAGAACATTTACAAGAATGATACGGAAATGGTTCATGTAGATAAAACATTACTGTGTTATCTTTATTAAGTAGTTTACACGCAGGCCACACGATGGCCACACGATGGCTATATGACATCGGATTGAGTACGATGCCATCGAACTAAGTCACGAGGGCGTCAAGTAACCTCCCGATAGCATCAAACCTTCAGACGAACGTAGGAAATTCAATTGCTGATCGGAGATTATTGTGAACAAAATACACAGTAGTACATTTCAAATTTAATTTAACTTTAATTCAAATTTAACATGCCACCAAAGGCAGAGATGGACAGGGGAAGAGGCTGGCTGGTAAATACGGCGCTTAGATGAGGAAAACAGAGGAAATTGGGAATTTAGATGTCCAAGAAGACAGCACTGAGTCTCCAGCTAGAGAGAAGGGGACAAACAAACGCCAGCCCTTATCAAAGTAAAACTCCAGAGCGGTCCCAGAGGGTTCCAGGTCTCCTCAGCAGTCCCAAGTGTCTCGGCAGCATTCATCGTCTCCCCCTCCCCTCCTCGTAACACAGTTCGAATTCTCAGATGATGAAGGTAAATATTTACAGCTTTTTGGGGGCATGGATGAGGACAAGAGTTAGTTATTTTGTTATAACTATATTCCAGTGCATTGTTGTCCTGCATGTACTTAAAACAATTTCCATTTGGTATCTTTCAAGATGAGTCAGCTTCCTCCGTCTCCCGTGCAGGCAAGTCCAAGCTTCAAGTTGGCAAGGACAAGAGCGACAAAGGGAAAGGCAAGGCCCAGAATGAGAACCCATCCCTTAGTGCACCATACCGCTTCAGAGAGGCGCTGGAGGTTTGGGAGTTACACACGTCTCTGCTCTGTAGAGGTATTCAGTACTGACCGAAGAAGATGCTCTGAAACTAGTCTTTTATATGACAACGTTATCATGACACATGTGAAATGTTTGAAAGATTTCGCCGCCGCTCACGAAGTTGCTGAAAGAGCCTGAGAAACTGAACCAGAGGTCATGCGATAGCTTAAGATGGCCTCACAAATGACCGGATGATTTTACGATCAGGTCTGAATTTAAACACTTCCTTTATCGTGTGTCCATCTGAGGTCAATTTCGGAACAGTGTGACGCCTGCATATTAAGAAAACTGCTTATGATATAAAAATGATGTAATAGTAAAGAAACACGAAAATAATACTACCTTTCCATCATTCGCCTGGTAACCGTGAGAATTAAACGTCCAGTGGTATTTTTATTCGGGATGTATCACATAATTGTTACTGTAGTGATGATGAGTATCTACATGTGATCGTATTCAATGTAAAATTATCAATTGTACAAAGATTAAATAAAGTTTAAACTTGTTAGATTTGAGCGAACCATTGTGAGTTGATACAGCGAGGCTGAGGTGTTCATATCTAACAACGATAAACATAAATATCCATGTATGAGAATGAAGTGAGTTCGGTAAATTGTGACTTTTAGTACGCTATGAACCTAAAACAAATTTTGTTTTATTTCGTTTCATTTTAAAATATCGAGACAAAGATGCTTTGATCTCGATTTGGGAGTTTCATTTTTTTATTTCATACTAAGGTGTGCCCCATAAGAACAAAAAGAGACCAAAAACTGTGTCAATTTAGATTTCAAGGCTTTCAACAAATTTTATCATCTAACAATCGACTGATACCAGATTTAGATAAACATGTTGATAAATCTGTGACAATCTATCTCATCAGGTCATACAAATATAGTAATATTTGAATACTCAATATGACACATTGATGATAATTATAAAGTTTGTATCAAACTTGCAGCGATGACTGATAGCAATAACTTCAATATTTAACAAAATTAACGCTGGATATTGGATGTAATAATCAACCAAAGATGTCAGAATATTTTCAAAACATTTTATTTTATATAGTCATCCAAAGTAAGTAAAAATCTATTTTATATAACACTACGTATAGAAAAAAGGATTTAACTAATTTGTTACCAAGGTGACTGTACTATAAAGGTACACTTGAATATACATTCCAGTCGGTACAGTCACTGTTGCAAAAACAGACAACTTATCCTTGGATTTCAATAATTGTTTTGGAACAATGTTTTATTTTCTAAAATCAATGCGCCATGGTGAATAAAATATTACAATTCCAAACATTGACCACATTTTGATTGATTGATTGATTGATTGAGCACATTGGATCATACAAATTATTTTCCAGATATTTGGAAGAAATTATTTATGAAGTTTAACATACCATGTTCAATATCTCACTAATATATTTATATATTTCTACCATGTTATAATGTTGATCTATAGACAACGATGAAGATTTTGTTACAGGTTTGTTGTGGAGTCCCTCACAAGCTGTGTGTGGTCCCGATTGGAATGTTATAGGGGACTTATATTGTTACAGAATTAGTAATGTTCGAATGTCTTGGCAAAATGCTAACTTAGAATGTAAAAAGTTCGATTCCACACTCGCGAGGATTTTGGATCCCAGTGTTATTGTAAGTTACGACTTTGTACTGTTAGTATAGTAAGTAAAGTATTTATTCATGTATCTGATAAACCAGGAGCAGATAGTTGAATCAATGAAGTATGTACATGTTTGGAGACGGACGGACGTACTTACAAAAGCTACAGTATGGGGTTATTTCCATTTTCCTTTGAAGAATTTTAACCCCACCAGAGAGATTTTCTAACCACACAAGTAAAAATTAACCCCACAATGGCAGTTTGTACGGAAATAACCTCCTAATGACGGACAAGTATTATATATATATAAAAAACTAACAAGATTAATTAATATTATTCGCTTCTGGCTAAAAATAACTCGCGTGGAAAATTGTAAACTCATTAAACAAACATACCATCTCATGCTAAACGATATCGATAGAAACCAAAACACGGTAAACTGGGCGTCAAAAATTAAGGATATTCTCCAAAACACGGGTTTTTATCATGTTTGGATTAACCAAGGAGTTGAACATTGTAAACCATTCATTAAGATATTTTCACAAAGAATAAAAGATATTTATATTCAGCAATGGAATGCAGAAATAAATGATTCGTCTAGAGCTAGTACTTATTGTTTAATCGGAAATTTCGTTTTTAAATCCTACATTAAAATAATTGATATTCCAAAATACAGATATGCTTTTTCAAAATTACTGATGTCAAGCCATCGCTTAGAAATTGAAAGTGGGAGATGGAACAAACCTAATAAAATACCTAGAAATGAAAGAAAATGCAAGTTTTGTAATTCTCTTGAAGATGAATTTCATTTTGTTTTAGAATGTCATTTATACACAAATATTAGAAGAAAATACATCGATAAATATTTCTGGAAAAGACCAAATATACCAAAATTCATTGAACTACTTTCATCTGATAACGAAACAATAATTAAACAACTTTCGGTATATATTTATGAATGTTTTAAGTTACGTGATGATACCCTGTATCGATGAAATAAAATATGTTGGCTTAACACTTTTCTCTCAAAATCATACAAATAAGGTTAAATTGTACTTCTTTATTGAATTAAAATATTTTATTGTTATCATTAATTCTATTTACCGCCTATTACCGTTATTATTTGCTCAGATAACTTATAAATATGTATTGTTTCGTCCAATTGTAAGATACATTTGATGTATTGTATTGTATTTGTATTTTATTAACATGTTAACTGTTGGGCTTTATGCCTTATGTTCGAATAAATATCTATCTATCTATATCATATATATATAATATATATATAACTATATATGTGATATGATTATCGGCGGATGTTTAAGGGTTAAAACGATAATTATCGCGTGGTACTAGCAAAATTTATTGTGGACGCCATAGGATTCTGTATAAAACATTTAATTATAACTTTATCATAATTCATATTAGATGACCCGAATTACAAATGTATCCACGTGACTCACTCTACATTGATATGAATCACGTGATACTAAA
The DNA here is from genome assembly GCA_008271625.1 of Lutraria rhynchaena. NCBI lineage: Eukaryota > Metazoa > Mollusca > Bivalvia > Venerida > Mactridae > Lutraria > Lutraria rhynchaena. The sequence continues at coordinate 4,130,751 of VIBL01000020.1, forward strand.
CACGTGTGTTGTCATGGTTATTTGTTTCAGAATGATTTACAAACGTTGCTAAAGTCAAACACTAACACCCGCTGGTGGACAGACCTCAATGACAATAATCAACACTCTGCCTGGATATATGATACTGGTGCATACGCTGTTGCTGCTGATCTCGGTCTAATGTAAGTCTTAAGTGACTGATTGATTGATTGATTGATTGATCGATCGATCAATTGATCAAATGATTAATTGATCGATTGATTGCCTGGTTGATTGATAAAATAAATTAGCTCTGTTGCAAAAAACGATGGTTTTAATAGAATATTCAGTGGACTTATTTTTAATTTTGTCATTTAAAATTTCTTGGCGCGATAAAAGTTTAATTTGATTTTTGTTAAGCCGCATACGGTCGAGTCCCTAAATTACCAAGTATGTCATCGATATAGATAGTATAACAATTATTCTGTTACTAAATAAGGATTGTACTTCTTAAAATTTGTATGCATTAGAAATTGGATCCGAGAACCAGACGACATGAACCACTTACAGAATTGTGTTGGTATAAACATACAGGGAAGTATTAGTGACGAGAGGTGTGGAGATAAAAACAGATATATTTGTGAATATGCAAACCCAGGTACGTATAAAATAGACCAAAAACAAGGTAGCATCTTTTCAAATATATATTTTTTCTCTGGAGTTTAACGCCGCATCAATAGCCAGGGGCAACTGGCGACTAACTCGCTTTAACGATTTAGGAAGACCACATGCATACACCTGGGTAGAGCCACCGACCTTCCGTCAGCCGGTTGGATAGCTTCCATGCATAAGTGACCATAACCACTCGACACCCGAAGGCCCTTATATACAGTAGTTTTTTGCTCACCCAAGTGGTAATTAGCATCGTAAAAGTAGGAAAGCATATTTATTTTTTTAAAGAATTAATCTGAAAATTGTGTACCAATACCAACAGATATCTCGTGAGATAATATACTCAAAATTTGATAAGGGACACTTTTTTCTTCAAGCATTGTCTTTGATTGGTGAACAAAAAGAGCATCATGGGAATTGTTAAATGAATCTGATCAGTTGAAAAATACTTATACATGTATCAATGCGTATGGCAGCAATCAACTGGTACATCAGCTTAAAGTTGGAAAAGCCGGAAAACATGGAATTTCGCGAACGAACAGAAAAAATGAAACATTGAATTTTTCGAATTTCTGAATAAAAATTTCAGTATTGCGTATCATGTCCAACGTAATTTATCACATTAATTCACATTCTCCACACTGTGGCATGTCTGTCTGTAATGCATAAACAAAATCCTGACCCTCCAGTAAAGAGTATCGGAGTTCAACCATTAGGTGTCCATCTAGAATGATCGCTGGTTCAACTTAAGCGTTCTCTGATATGGTTGTTCGACGCGGGAACGCGAATCGCAGGAGGTCTGACATTTAAATAAACCTCATGAAAAGATTCCTAATCGTTTGAATAGATTATCGTCTTTCAAATGCATTTTGGAAGCTGTCTCGTAGGGAAGTAGCTTTCTGAAGACGATTGCACTGAGCCTGGAGGGCGATAAATCAATCTTGTGGATTTCTTGCAATCCCCATCATTCAAACGAAATCCCATTCCATTAATTTGGGGGCGTTTCAACATTCGACGGTGTGTAACACATTCCAGATTTGTGCAACATGTATCTGTGACATGCCCACCTGCACCACACTGTCCCCCTAATCATTTCTTCAATTTGTTTTAAGACACCTTCTCAACCCTTGACTCGCCGTAACAAACAGCAAAATATCGTCTTTTAAGGAAAACCCACTGTCATCAACTACATGTAGTTGTTCTCTGTTTGTACGACGAACCTTCATTTTCGTGGGTTACGGGATTTCCATGTTTATTGCGCACACAATACAAGTAAAATCATTTTTTTGACATTGTGAACAATTCTGACGTATATATCTTTAACCTGGAGTCAAAAAGTGACCTTTTTGTTGTATTCAAATGAAAGAACTACGCTTATCAAACGTCGAGCAGTATATATATAAATATTAGGTAAACCATGTATTATTAGGTCAAGCGACATCTTAAACAAGTTTTCGTTGACTTCAGATTGTGGCATAATTTTCGGATTGAGAAAGTAATGTCCTGCGGCTATGTACGGAAAATATTGTTTTGTATTAGGTTTAATTATCTGTTTTCAGATATGGGCCCCTGTGTTGAAGGATGGACAAACTACAGCACAGGGTGTTATTCATTTCCGGCAGGGCTTCAGGACCCATGGAGTATGGTCACGTGGTCTCAGGCAAAACAAGATTGTGCTAACTCGTTGGCAGGATCAACGGCCTCGAACAAAAAACCTCATCTTTTGTTTATAGAATCTAAAGATGAAATTGTAATTAGTACATGTATACAAATTGTGATTGCAGGGAGGGAGTGTCTACATGTATACAAATTGTGATTGCAGGGAGGGAGTGTCTACATGTATACAAATTGTGATTGCAGGGAGGGAGTGTCTACATGTATACAAATTGTGATTGCAGGGAGGGAGTGTCTACATGTATACAAATTGTGATTGCAGGGAGTGAGTGTCTACATGTATACACACATTGTGATTGTAAGGAGGGAGTGTCTACATGTATACACACATTGTGATTGTAAGACGGGAGTGTCTACATGTATACACACATTGTGATTTCAAGGAGGGAGTGCCTACATGTTTATACATATTGTGATTGTAAGGAGGGAGTGTCTAAATGTTTATACATATTGTAATTGTAAGGAGGGAGTGTCTAAATGTTTATACATATTGTGATTGTAAGGAGTGAGTGTCTACATGTATACACACATTGTGATTGTAAGGAGGGAGTGTCTACATGTATACACACATTGTGATTGTAAGGAGGGAGTGTCTACATGTTTATACATATTGTGATTGTAAGGAGGGAGTGTCTAAATGTTTATACATATTGTGATTGTAAGGAGGGAGTGTCTACATGTATACACACATTGTGATTGTAAGGAGGGAGTGTCTACATGTATACACACATTATGATTGTAAGGAGGGAGTGTCTACATGTATACACACATTATGATTGTAAGGAGGGAGTGTCTACATGTATACACACATTGTGATTGTAAGGAGGGAGTGTCTACATGTTTATACATATTGTGATTGTAAGGAGGGAGTGTCTACATGTATACACACATTGTGATTGTAAGGAGGGAGTGTCTACATGTTTATACATATTGTGATTGTAAGGAGGGAGTGTCTAAATGTTTATACATATTGTGATTGTAAGGAGGGAGTGTCTAAATGTTTATACATATTGTGATTGTAAGGAGGGAGTGTCTAAATGTTTATACATATTGTGATTGTAAGGAGGGAGTGTCTACATGTATACACACATTGTGATTGTAAGGAGGGAGTGTCGACATGTATACACACATTGTGATTGTAAGGAGGGGGTGTCGACATGTATACACACATTGTGATTGTAAGGAGGGAGTGTCTACATGTATACACACATTGTGATTGTAAGGAGGGAGTGTCGACATGTATACACACATTGTGATTTTAAGGAGGGAGTGTCTACATGTATACACACATTATGATTGTAAGAAAGGAGTGTTTACATGCACATTATGATGGTAAGAATGTCTACATGTATATAAGATGTAAGATTGTCTACATGTATATATATATCATTCGATGACGTGATGCACAATATGCACATATAATGTTAATTGCCTAAAGGAAAAACTTGAAGGATTTTCATACACACGAATCAAATTCAGGCCGGATAAACTTATTTTTTAACTAGCTAATGTGTTAACAACGACGATTAAACAAGTGTAGGCCTACAGACGTATTCATTATATTTATGTCATATGTTTAAGATGTGCAAATCTCTCAGCATATATATATTACATTATTTACCACAGTAATGAGCGTGTTTTGTTGACAATCTGACAATGTTTGATATGTCATAGAATACCATCTCAAATATTTTTTTCTAGAACTACATCCAACACCAACTTCCGTTAATTTCTCTGACGTCACAAATCTGGTGGATAGGTATGAGCGATGCGGCAACAGAGGGACAGTATAAATGGACAGACGGACGGGCAGTCGATTCTTCGTTAATGTAAGATTTGCAATTTTAGGTTGAATGATAAAAGCAAATAAAGTATTTCCAGATAAATGACGCTTGACAAATATACTTTCTTGTTTAATAATATCAGCGTATATTGTATATAATATAACATATTATAAGAATACATGTTTCTAGCGGGGCACATTTTAAGCGCATACATGAACTGTTCATGTATTTATCGTGTCCTCAAAGACGACTACCGTAGCTTCATGTATGCGTTAATTCTTACAAGAACTTTTACTTTTTGTTGTTAATGAAGAAACCCTTTCGTCTAACTTTTTAATGTAGAAATAAATGAATACATAAACATAGTTTAATTAATGAAGACATAATTCACATTCATTTTATCACTTTTACGAATTTTATCAAGTTTTAATTTTTTAATGATTATATATATACACGTGCATGTTTATTTAAATACTTAAACCTTTGATTATGTTTCAATTATTTGTAGAAGATAACTAGAAATAAAATACATGTTCAATTCTGTTCTGTTTAATACGAAACGAAATGCTTTATCAGATTTTGGGCTCAGGAACCAAACAACCTTGGCGGTATGGAGAAATGTGGATACATAAACAGAAATGCTTCTGCGGGCGACTTAAATTGTTCTGCTTCGGAAAGTTACATATGTATGAAAGAGAATGATGGTAATAATCATGTGATATTTTTCTTCTTGTGATAATTTGAATCATAATAACTGATGTAAGAAATAAAACGAAGGGAGTGTTTACATGTATACACACATTGGGATTGTTAGAAGTACAAAATACAAATACAGCTTTTCTGCTTTACTAATATTCAAGTATAATTCTTAATACAGTCAAACCTGTGAACGAAGGCCACCCTCGGGAATGCCAATATGTGGCCTTTATTGGCAGATGGCTTTTATTCGGAGGTCAGTTGGTTTTAAATAATCTATGATGGTTTTTCATTGAATGACCTTTATCCACAAGGTGACCTTTATTCAGAGGTGGTCGCCAACACAGGTGAGACTGTAGATTAGATATAATTTAGCAGGTCACACACGTTCATTTATTGATTTTATTTTCTGATTCTTAGCTGCTAACAATCCACTACCAGAATTAGGGTGTCCACTTGGCTGGGTAAGGGCTGGACATTATTGTTATCTTATTGAAACCAGAAATAATAAGATATGGCAAGATGCACAAAACATGTGCAGCCGCTCAGGAGCACATCTCTTTAAGATGGATTCATTGGATAAAAAGGTGTGTATCAGATACATGTATACAGGACCTTATCTCTTTCTTAATGCGTAACTTTATATGTTTTATTAAATAACCCTTTTCAAAGCAGACGTTTAAGAGTAAAAAGATGTGTATGTACTCACTTTTGACAGGATGTCATCATTTGAATAAGTCTGTAAAATTACTCAACTACATGATCACAAAACACGATAACACAATGCTATGCAACATGATGTAGATATCTTGTACATAAACAAGTTATGTATGATTCGTGTGTAATTTATGTATGTTTCATGTACAATTTATGCATGGTTCATGTACAATTTCTACATGCTCATGTATAATTTATGCACGATTCATCATACAATTTTCGTATACTTCATACACAATTTATGCACGATTCGTGTATAATTTATGTATAATTCATGCACAAGTTATGCATGATTCATGTACAATTTATGTGTAATTTATATCTCATTTATGTACGATTTATGTATAACATTTGCAGACGTGGATAGAAACACAGAACTCTATATTTGAGAGTGGATTATGGTTCTGGACAGGTTTAAATTACTTACATAACAATCAGTGGCAATGGGTGGATGGATCCGCGGCAGACATGTCTTTAGTGTATGTATTCTATACGTCTATATATCCATGGTAACTAGTACGTGACCTTGACCTCTGATTTGTGGGAGAAACGTGGTTTATGGTTGATTTATTGGTCTTCCTGACACACATAGGTCCGTCCTCTATCGTGTATATCTGAAATGATATTTATGATATTATAATAATGTCTTTAGCTTAACGCTTAGTCTCATAAGCATAATGATATTTATGATATTATAATAATGTCTTTAGCTTAACGCTTAGTCTCATAAGCATAATGATATTTATGATATTATAATAATGTCTTTAGCTTAACGCTTAGTCTCATAAGCATAATGATATTTATGATATTATAATAATGTCTTTAGCTTAACGCTTAGTCTCATAAGCATATTTCAGACTCAAATTTAAAGCAATTATACTAAACATCAATTTACTTAAGAAAAAATGCGTTATTTCTCTCTCTGACAGAGTGACAAACGTCGTGACAAAAAAGTCATTACTCATTACAAGCACTGGCTTTCTCAAATTGTTTTCAAAAATCGTCTGCTTCAGATGCAGGGGATGCGGTATTATGAGGCAAAGGGTTAAATCCGGAAAAGTTCTTTCTTCGCTATTTTTTTAAAAATTTCTTCTCAGTGATTGGAACGAGTCAAGATTATGTGATGAAATCACTGAGAACAATGCAGAACTGGTGGACACTTCATACTGATGTAATAGAATATTTAATTGAATTCATAATTATCATAAACCAAACTATAGTTAATGCACTCACTTCTGATTTAATATTTGAACAATCAAACACGTGAAGTATGAAATTTCTTTCAGAAAATGGAACATTGAACCAAATAATTACAAAGGGGAAGAAGGGTGCGCTGTTATATTGAAGTCTGGAACATTTAATGATGTTAAATGTACAATACAAGCTGGATTTATCTGTGAACTCAATGAAGAAGGTACAATGTTATATACACGATTACTATAGTAAAACCTCAAATAGCGACCATTTGCTTATAACGACAGCTTATTTTCAGACCAGCCTTCAAACAACCACCCTATAACTCTATAACAGATGAGACCATCTCATTATAAAGACAGGTTTTTAAGGTCCCGAAGTTGGTCTTATTATCGAGCTTTTACTGTACATTATATTGTATAAAACAACTTTATACTACCAGGTAGCACTGTTATCGGGCTTTTACTGTACATTATATTGTATAATACAACTTTATACTACCAGGTAGCACTGTTATCGGGCTTTTACTGTACATTATATTGTATAATACAACTTTATACAACCAGGTAGCACTATTATCGGGCTTTTACTGTACATTATATTGTATAATACAACTTTATACTACCAGGTAGCACTATTATCGGGCTTTTACTGTACATTATATTGTATAATACAACTTTATACTACCAGGTAGCACTATTATCGAACTTTTACTGTACATTATATTGTATAATACAACTTTACACTACCAGGTAGCACTATTATCGAACTTTTACTGTACATTATATTGTATAATACAACTTTATACTACCAGGTAGCACTATTATCGGGCTTTTACTGTACATTATATTGTATAATATAACTTTATACTACCAGGTAGCACTATTATCGGGCTTTTACTGTACATTATATTGTATAATACAACTTTATACTACCAGGTAGCACTATTATCGGGCTTTTACTGTACATTATATTGTATAATACAACTTTATACTACCAGGTAGCACTATTATCGAACTTTTACTGTACATTATATTGTATAATACAACTTTACACTACCAGGTAGCACTATTATCGGGCTTTTACTGAACATTATATTGTATAATACAACTTTATACTACCAGGTAGCACTATTATCGGGCTTTTAATGAACATTATATTGTATAATATAACTTTATACTACCAGGTAGCACTATTTTACCATCTTAAATGCTTTACTGATATTGTTAAGACTATAGTTGCTCTTTTAGTTTAGTTACTGATTATCGGATTATTCAAAAAATGTTTTTGTGATATAGAGATGGGTTAACGTATGTTTAACCCATCTGAGCGATTTCATAACTTAAGTACGACAAAACTGTATAGTCACGTAGCTGGGCTACAAAGGTACAGTTTGGTAAATATATCTAAGAGTAAAATGTCTCATAAAGATATGTAAAACAACATTTTAGACGCACCTTGTCCAAAAGGTTGGATCAGTCATAACGTTGGAGATCAAATAAATTGTTACTACATTAGTACTTCTTTGGCTACATATGACGAGGCGCATTCACAGTGTAATCAACTCAGCTTTCCAACCACATCATACTTGATGGCTTTTAGTTCGCCCGCTGAACTTGTAAGTTGAACAAAATACTCCTAAAACGTATACAAGAATGTCTGATTAGTTATATTTAGTAGAGTAATAAGCTTACATACAAGATAATACAGACATCAAACCTTTTTTACTAGGCTTAACGCCGTTTTTAACATTTTTTTCAGTAACATACGGCGACCGGTTCACCTAACCAGTATTTCTTGGACTTTATACTAACCAGTAGTACTGTACTAACTTACCCTTCCACAAGGAGCCGGCAACTCCTCCACGTGTGGAGGAAAATCGACATTTTTGTCAAATGTTCATAGAAGGGTATAACCTGCCGCGAACGGGATTTGAACCCAGATCGTCGGGTTACTAAGACCAGCGCATTAACCACTGGACCACGGTCGTCGCGGCTGGCTTATTTTTAGACCAGTCTTACAACACAGCATTTCCAATATTGTCATTGGTGAATATCATTGTCATAGGTGAATATCATTGCCATTGGTGAATATCATTGTGATTCTTTACTAAACCAATCAGATGCTTGAGTTTTGAGATTGGTCTCAAAACCAGTAATAGCGGATCATGGTTATTCTAAAAGGTCGATCTCACTAACTAAGTCTGTTACAAAACATGTGTCACAAGTACTTCAGTATCACATGTAGTTAGACTTTACAAATTGCGTTGTGTCTGATAAGTTGTTATAGTTTCATAATCAATCTCGTGTTTTAGTTTGATTCGTTTTCGTTGCTTTCAATCAAATTTCAATATAATAGAATGTTTTCATAGCCATTAAAGTCATATATAATAAGAAATTGCATCCTGAAGATATTTGATCATCCCAAATATTTCTATCTATTACAGAACTGGACAGTGTCACAGATACAATCCCAAACATCAAACATCACAGAATGGTTCACAGGACTTACAGACAATGGTCATGAAGGCTTTTGGGAATTCGATACAAAATGGAATCCGGCACCGCCCGCTCAAGCGATGTAAGTTCAAATTATTTTTCTCTCACTAGTTTTAATGTCGTTTATCAACAATTTTTCAGTGATATACAGCATCCAGTTTACCTAACCAGTTTTCCTGGACTGTATTGTAACCAGTACTAAGAAACCCTTCCAAAAGGAGCCAGCAACCTCCCACTTATGGAGGAAAGCCGACATTTTGTTAATCTTTTATAGAATTGTATGACCTGCCTCGACCGCGATTAGAGCCCAGATCGCCAAGTTATTCCTAAAAAAACCTGTTAAATAGTAAACATAGCTAACATTGACTTAAAACAACACCGTAATGAATACTTTTGAAATTTGGCGTTTTATAATGTTGTACGTGAAATTGCTCATTGTTAGCACCTAGCAAACGACAAGTATATATAGACATTTGATTATGTGAACACTCTATATACCGCTTTGCGCAGTGAAATTACTCGTACACATAAAACATAGTTTATCCATCTAAACATGCACGTATGTGTGCTCTTTAAAACCTTTAAATACATGATGACGCTCAAATTGTTTTTAATGAAATATTAAATTTAACCGAATTTGCAAAATTTCCAATTTCAGACCTTGGACAAAGTTCCCGCGTTTTGAGAAGGGGAACGAAAAATGTGTGTCGATTTTATTTGGAGCAGTGTACATAAACATTGACTGTAACACACAGAAAGCGTATATATGTGAACGACTAGCTTATGGTGTCAGTAAGTGCATTCATAGTTAATTATGTCATTCACTTTTTCACTCATTCACTCAAGCGTTTATTTATATTTTCAGTCGCGCTTCAAACTAATAACTCAGTCATTTACTGGAGACTTATCATAACAGTCAATCAAATACTTATTAACGAATATTATTAACACTCATTGACGTAAACACACATTCATAAAAGGACTAATCCCCTCAAACATGCACTCCAGCACTCACTAACAAATATTAAACACTCACTACACCACTTCGAGTTTTTCAATCATTGTCAAGGCCGTGACCGTGGTCCAGTGGTTAGTGCGCTGAGCTTGTAACCCAGCGATCCGAGTTCAAATTTTGGTCGCGGCTGATCATACCCCTCCATGAAAATTTGAACACAAATATCTATTTTCCTCCATATGTGGAGAATTTGCCGGTTCCTTGTGGAAGGATAAAGTTAGTACTGGTTAGTATGCAGCCCAGGAAAAACTGGTGCGGTGAACCGGGCGTCGTATATGACTGGCAAATTGTTGAAAAACGACGTTGAAATCATTGTCAAATTCTGTATACAGTACTCGCTGTATATAATTTATTAGCGCAAGATAGATAATCTATCATAACAATCGTCATTTCATCATACTAAAGTCACTTCCCTTGATTAAATGTGCCTCACATTTTGTGAAATTTGTCAGTCGCGTTAATTGTTGAAATAGGCTGAAAACACACAAGATCTCGTTTTTCACGACTTTCATGTGCAAACAAATCTGGCGATTTGTTGACTTGACATGCACGAGTTTTTTCCCGGCGTGAAATTCGTAATTTCAGTTTTACCCATGACTACAAGAAGTATAATGTGTTTACTCTTTTAAAATGTATGAAAAACCTTGTTTATAAAAAAGTATTTAGTTAGTTTGGCCATTTTCTTCGCTCGTAAGCTTAGGTATTTAAAACATCACCATTCGCATAAGAAATTACAATAAACTAGTTTGAAGGCTTATAACATTTTCAGAAAAAAAACTTTTAATTGTTGAACTCGTATATATTTTACAAAGCGAAGTTTAACACCAAAAAATCAACATTTTTGGATGCACTGACATGGTGGCTGAATAAAATAACCACACTAAGTAAATATTGCATTAAATGATAAAAGTTAGCCACAAAATGACGAAGTAGTCACAATATCGCTATTGTAAACAAGTATAAAATTATAATTTTATATTTTGCTGTACATATTTATTAATTTGTATGTCCGTTTGTTTGTCACTTCAGCTGTTCTTTCATTTTACACTAGCTTTTGCTGCTGTTCATGAGCACGTGCGTTTGGTTGAAATTCATTCACTGTAAAAATAAACCAAGTACATGAATGTGAATTTAATTATCACTTATTAGCTTTCTTTCACAATGAGTCGTATCATTGATACAAAGAAAATTTACTTTGAAGTAAACTTACTTTTTGTGGCGTTCCCAAAACTCCTGCCTCGACGTTACAACACAATGATCCGTCTACCAATGTCACGTGATTTTAGGCGTGGTGGTGAATGGCGGGAAATTTGTTTGGTACCTGTTGACTATAACACGTAACATAAGCTTTTTTATTCAGCGCGTTCATGAAACGGGTATCAGCTGAGGTTTTTCATTACTCATTAGGCTTCATTTGTAAAACGCCGGCCACAATAAAGGCATCAGTCAACTAAATATCGTATTTATACTTTTGCAAAGAAACAAATGACTAATCATTTTGTATTGTTGCATATGGAGGAAAATCGACATTTTTGTCAAATTTTCAAAGAAAGGTATGACCTGCCGCCACTGCGATTCGAACCTGGATCTCCAGCGCACAAATCGCTGGACCATGGCCGCGGCGTTGTTTTATGATAGAATGGTCTCACTTGTGATCATGCTGAATGAAACTTACCTCATTCTTTTTTCCCATAAATACGTTTTTCATAAATATTGCCTAGAACATATAGAAAAGCCTCGATCAATTTTGATATGAGGAAACAATAAGAATAAGTTATTGTATATTACTTCGCTAGTTTAATGTGTGCCTTATTTTTTTCAGGCTCCGGTGCAGGGTCAAGAATTTTCCGAGCCAAATATTCCATATCGTCAGTGATTATCATTGGATTATATTTTCTGATCTATGGATTGTGTCTTCACTACATTCTTCATATAACTTATGTCTTCCCGGCTTTCGCTTAAAACGCAGAGTGTAAGAAGTGAATCAAAATACATTAAATAAACTTACACACAAAGTATATGTGATTTAATTTCTTCGTAAGATTTTTTTCTTAATTTATGATTTTCGAGTTTTTCTGAGCAAAAGTACCTCAGACTCAGGTTGCTTAGTGATTGAGAGAAATCGTGTCTCCTTTCATTGATCTGTTAAGACAGGTTTACATTAACCATAATAAAAACATATTCTAAAAATGAACTTGTGTAAAGAATTTTATATATGTCATGAAAATACTGCTACAGTCATCTTTTTTTGTAAAAGATGGCTTTTTCCCCAAGAATACAAATATAATCTCACTAAGCGCTCACTTTAATACTTAGACAAACTCTGTATACTAACAGCCTATTTTTGAACCCAGTTTTCTAATTTTTTGCCATATTATTTCGTATTTCAAATTGATAATGAGACCATATATATGTATAAGTACATTTCTTGGTCCTAGAGTTAATCTTAATACCGAGGGGTAACTGTACTTTGTATGATTGTACATAGTCCAAAAATAAATATTTGATAAAGATTATATTCCCATATTGCTCTGTCAAACAATAGTTCAATCATTAAAACGGTACATTTTCTTCAGTGTTTTTGTTTTAACTCAGTGGTCTCCCTTTGATTCCTTGTGTGACATACAGTGGAACCCCTGTAAATCGGTCGAGCCCGGGACCAGGACATTTGGCCGGTTTAGAGGGGATGCAAGTTTAGAGGGGATTTTTTAACTAGATAGTATAGTATGAAGTCGGGACCTGAACGTTTGACCGAATTTGAGGGGAAACCGGTTTATGGAGGAACCGGTTTAGAGGGTTTCCACTGTATAATGTACATGTTATACTTTTAGTAAACGCTGAAAAGATTTGGCCTTGTGTTGGATATATGATGTCATGTTATATTGAAGTCGTTTTTTTTCAAACATAGTTATAATATAGCATATTGTGTGCCTTAATTTTGCAGACAGCACAACTTTCGTTTTAATCTAAAAAGACGACAAACCTGTCAACAGAACCAAGTTTAATCTGCAGATAATCATAGCTCGCTGTCGGCAAAGGCATATTGTAATGACACCATTCAATAATTTAAACATGCGGTTTTGAAGTTTGTTTATAAACATTGATAATTTAAAATTGACTTGGGATTTACCTCGTTCCCATGGTGATAAATATGCTTATTTTCCTCTGTAATCTTTCATAATGCAAAATAATCCTACAGTATTAAGTGCAATAAATCATAGACCCAGGTTTTTGTGGAGTTCACATGAATATTTGAGATGAATGGATGCTATGTACTGGTTAGATGTCCATTATGTTAGATAGATCGCTGCTTTATCGTGAATTAATTGACAACAAACTATGAATATATCAACGTAATAGTCAGCTCTGACGAATTGGGATCATATTAAACACATCCACGCGATAACAGTTTGTAATGGTTTTCTAAAATATCCAAAACACATTGAAGGATTTGTACAAAGTATCCAAGCCTCTAAAATAAGAAAAAAACACTGGTATGGTTTGATAGATATTACGAAAATACAGTGCTCCCTCCGAAGTGCAACACTTGCCGGTGTCAAAAAAGTGTTGTTCTTTAGAGGGGGTTGTTGGTCGGAGGGAATTGAAACATTCGTGACAGGTGTTTTTTATTGTGTGTATGAATGCCTTTTACAGTCGTTTCTTGGAGGGAATCGATCTTTGGAGGTGACGTTAGGGGAGGGAGCCCTATAATGATTGAAAAAATATAGTACATAAGAAACACTTTACAGTTAACAGTCCACGATTATCAAAATGAAAAATATAATCGTTACTCTGCATGAGAAAAACTTAAAGCTATCCAATAATTGGATAATGATGATGATGATTTATGAGCTATTTAAGCGAAATCATTTACTCTTCGGATATTTTTATTGAAATTCCACACCGGATATCAATTTCTGCCGTCCTTTATGTTTCATCCAGTGAATCAATTATAGTTTCTTCTATTAGTTCTAAAAAATCTTTACAAGTTTCTTTTGTTTTCCTTGGAAGTCGTGTCTGTAATTTGATAAACCAGCGTGCAAACTATCAACTAAGCTTGTTATACCACAAAATGCTCTCTAATAAAAAGGAACAATTGGTCCCATGTGGCAGAGGGTTAGTATTACAGCGCGATTTATATTTTACAAAAACACGGTTTATTTCAGGTGCCGGAGTACTTTACACTTAAATAGAAAATTGTGAAAAGAAGTTTATGACCTGAGAAATTCAATATGTATTTTAAAAGGGATACATGTTTTTGTGTATTTTTATTGCATTGTCGTAGATTGAGTCTGACTGTAACAAAGGTTATTATCTGTTCTTTGTTCGGATTTAAAACAGTTCAGTACATACAAAAACACCTTTTCCAGATCGTTAATGTCACATATGCAAACCGATTGGAAGACGAATTTCACTTTTTACGAGAAAGTCTGTTGTATCATGACTTAAGAAAACTTTATATTCAAAACTATTAGTGTAACAATACTTACATAATGAAATTTGTGGAACTTTAAGATAATAGCAACAAATCTTGAATCAGTAAATTTAACTATATATACAAATACTTAAGAGTTATTAACTACGAATACGGTATTTATGCTCATAGCTCCTGAAGGAAAATGTAAACCATATAACCGGAACAGTAAAACCTCTATAATGAGACTACCATCAGGACCCGAAATATCGGTCATAATACAGCGGTGGTTTCACTATCAAGTGGAATTAGATGGGAGTTATTGAAAGCCGGTCCGAAACAAGTAATCATTATAACAAGGTGGTCGTAATATTGAAGTTATCGGTATGTGAGGTTTTACTGTATATTCTTTCATTATTTAGCAATCACTAGACTTAATGTTAGATGATAAACATCTCTATTGACCCTATTTAACTAAATCTTTAATCAATGCTTGATCTTTTTTACTTTTGTTACATTTTTTATTCGTTCTGAGAGTGTTATTGTTGACATTATCCGTGCTGTTTGTACAGCAATTGGAATGTTAATTTAAAATATAAAAAAAATGATACATATTTATTTACAACAAATGTTTACATTTATACATTGTATATATAATAATGAAATGTTTGAAATGTCTGTTTTTTTTTCTGAGAAAACATCTAAGCCACATTACTTCTGGTTACATGTTTATTAAAATAGGGTAGGTAGATCAGGAATTTAAAAAAAATGTTTCCCACTTTCCCACACATTCCCATTAAAAATAGGACAGGTTGGTCGGTGAATTTTGGGGGATGTTTTATTATTCTTGAAAGCCGCTGTTGACATTATTTTTTATGCAGAAAGGTAAAAAAGTGAGACAGTGCATGTACTGTTCCTATTGCCTGATAAAAAGTCTAGGGTCGCTGGAAAATATTAGGGTAGGTCGGGTAACCAGAAACAAACATTTTTACGCCCAAACATCAACAAAACTTACAACAGATCGATAATCAAAATTTGTATAATGTAAAAATGAGCTTCAAGCGAAAATGATGACATATTATAATACGTATGAAATATGAACAGAAATAGGGACTGGGTATACAATATTTAGATTTACATTAATTGGTGGATAAATTGTGACTCAAAAGAAAATCAAAGGGAAGGAACTCGTGATAAACAACAAATCTGCTGAAGAGATTAGAGTTCAGACGAAGAGTTAAACAAGTCGGCGTAAAAATGAATGATACACAAAAAAGTGTTCAGGCGATTTAGCTCTAAGACTTCCGTTTAAAAATAAGATACAAGGTTCAACGTTCTGTTTCACAAAATAGTTGAATCAAAACATGGAAGCAGTCGATTATTCAACCACAAACAAGTGCAATCAGCAACATCTCGTAGAATTCATGTCGATTTAATTTACGTTTTACCCACAAAATCTGAGATATTTTGAAATTTCCATCTTAAAACAAGCCAATTATCTGCGTTTTTTGTGACTCAGTTTGAAACGCGCAACCATAAAATCGATTTGTAAACATCAATTTCATTTTGTTCGGATTTAAGATTTAAAAAAAAGAACGTAAGAAGTTTTGCTTCCAAGTGCACAGAGAAAAAGAATGAAATTAGTATTATTTTAGTGTGCAAAAAATGTAATCTGCGATTTAAAATACCGCTGTGCTAGTTTCTGAACTTCTGCGTAATTTTTCTAAGTGAATATTGGATCGTTTTTTCACCAGTCAGAGCACAGGCGAGGTGACAGGTTCATGACTCGAACCATATGAATTTTTACCACCGTCACAACCGACTGAACTTGACGAAAGGTTATTCATCTCTATAAACGTAGCCACACTTATTGGTGGTAAATATTCAGTAACTCTGTGAGAAACAGATCATATACAGGTCGACTGATAACACAATAATTCATGTACTGTTCACTAGGGCCAATTGTCAAATCATTGAACATTTAGGTCTATCTGCATTGAAAATAAAGTGTATATAAATAGTATACATATGTTTAACATAGATACAGTAAACCCTCAATAATGAGACCACCTTTGGGACCCGAAAAATATGTCGTAAAAATGATGTGGTCTCATTATCAAGGTGAATTCGAGGAAAGTTACTGAAAGCCGGTCCGAAAATAAGAGGTCGTTATAACAAGGTAGTCGTAATATTGAGGTGATCACAATATGAGGTGTTACTGTACACGTTCGTTCATTGTAGGTAACTCTGCCGGTTAATGTTTCTTTCGACGAACGATAGTTGATTGACCGTTTATTTCAT
Organism: Lutraria rhynchaena; assembly: GCA_008271625.1. NCBI lineage: Eukaryota > Metazoa > Mollusca > Bivalvia > Venerida > Mactridae > Lutraria > Lutraria rhynchaena. Next base: position 4,147,674 of record VIBL01000020.1, read on the forward strand.
CAATATGCTTGTTCTCTGGTTCTTTTTCTTGACAGGTCAACGAACAACAGATGAGTTCAAATATCATTAAGTTCATTAAGTTACTTTTGTGGACAAGGACTGGTCTCACAGGAATACGTACTAAACATCGACACCTGCGTATTCGGTCTTTTAGAGATAGCAAAATATACATATTTTATGTCATTAATTTGCGTTCATATTGTTTATTTGTGTTCCGACTTACTCTTTCTAGTATTAAACAAGAAATTAATGACAATATAACAATGCACTTATATTTCGCCTTTTATCCTTTGAGGATGCACAGAATTCCGATATTCTGAAAATTCATTGTCACGTGACGTGTCGCCTTCCATTACAGTAACACGTTTTGTCGTGTTATCATGATTTTTAGTAGGAGCAATGACCTTGTAAATATTCCAATTGTGTCCGAGACATAAATCTAAATGTCATCACGTGGTTTTGTTTCGTAGTCTTGGAATGGCTTAATGCCGCAGGTCGCCAATTGTTGCGCATGAGATGAAAAAGTGACGCCAGCTCTGGTATTCATTTCTTGCAAGTCAAAAAAGTTGATGCGCAAAATGATCTCTATAGATTAAGCGGTAGCAAACTATTGACTTGAATCAGTGTGAATCAAGTCTCTCTTTGTTTGTACTTTGAACTATCGTTTTGGACGAAATATTGGAGGACAAACACCAAATCAGATGATATTTTTTCAAAGGAAGGTTACGAGGCGAATTGTGATAAATAATTTCATTGTAAAACCAAACTGTGTATACGGTAATACATGATAAGATATGTTATCACTGAATCTGGTTTGAGAATTGTTCACCAATATTAATTTTCTGAACACACATTTCTGAATACTTGCCAAATGATGCTTAATTGTTGTGTGACAAATTGATTTATATGATGAACATGCGACCGTGGCGTCAGTGTTAACTGTGAGATAACATTGAACATATCACAACATTCTATTGACAAGAAACATATATATTACAGCTACCAGACAAGATATAACAATCAGTCTTGGAAACCATTTAGATATGTATGCGATATTTCACTCCAGATTGTCAATGTAAGGTTTGCAAATTAGTTATTTGTCAATGTAATTCTTTAAAAGCTTCTTGATTCCCTCCACGTGATCAGTAGAATTAATCTTGTTAAGTAATGGTCAGGATAAAAATAAATACGATTTGTCAGAATATAACAACAAATCTCTCTCTCTCTATATATATAGTATGTTGTATATTGGTTCCTGAAAGCAAACATTAACGCAACAAATAGTATAATATCATTGTCTATCAGGATAATTCTCCAAGACAAAAATAGGTTGTGATAACATAAGGGTTCAAAATAATACAAATAAAAACTTATCTATGGCAAAACGAAGACAAATAAGGCTTCGGCCAGAGCCTGATTTAATGATTTGGCTTATGAAATCTTACTCAATGATCGAGTTAAAATGTTTCTCGTTGGACGCAAATGCTAATTGCGCAGCACACTTTCCACAAGACAATGTTACTTAAAAGGGCAATAGATAAATTTTGAAGTAAGCCAAACGACCAGATCGTTCACAGATACCCGTTAAGTGAACGTATTTTAATTGTCGGCGCTGATGTGATTCGCGGTGACGGAAATGAAAGGATTGCGCCATATTTTATACTACAATGATGATACTGTGAAGTATTTGTACATCTACTCTAATCATGCTGCATTCTATAACAGCATTCCATTTTTGCAAATGAATAGTTTCGTCTATTTTACATACACATAGTCTCGGCAAAATACACAAAATGAGATTCATCATCTACAGTATTACAAGTCTGATATTTTTGTTCATCAACAGAGATTCTTGTCTGTTGATGTCATCTCCCAGTCTCAACAAAAAGAGGATATACAGACATTCAGCAATTTGTCTCCTTGCGGGGTCATAATTGATGACAAATATCCAACATTAAAATTTGAACACACACGCATTGTTTCGTTACATAAGGCAGGGAAAGACGTCCCTATACGAGTAGAAATCTTACTTCAAAATTAATCTGTTCTTAAATACTTCTATCATATACTCTACATAACTTACTTCTATCAGAAACAGAACAGAACAGAACTGTTTCTGTTGTATCATTCTCTGTATATTAAGTAATCACTGTCATTTATTTCCTCAATCCTGTTTAAAATCTAAATAATACAATGTGGAATATATATTAAGCTAATTTTGACATATTCGGATGGTTACATGTTTATAAAAGTCTGAATTTTTCACAATGCGGGGCAAATTGTTCAGTCGCATAAAGCTGGACCGCAGTTCGCAGTTTGCAATTCGAATCGCGAACTGCGAACTGCGGTCCAACTTTATACGACCAGATTGTTCTTTTACAATTTTATGACAGTGTGTCATTTTGACTGTAAATAACAAAAGAACAATAAAACCTAGTATATATTTAAATACTGCATGATAAAGGTCGCGTGGACATTAATATTGTCATTGACGTGTGTAGTGCCAGAGTTTAATCTGAGGGATATAATTTACTGACGTAGATAATTGGTATAGACAGTAAAACCTCGTTATCTAGAGGGGTCATCGGAACAGATTAAATGCTCGAGATAAACGAGGTGCTCATAATAGCAAGATATTTGTTTGTTGGTTGAAAATAACTAATAACTAACAACCAAAAAATTGACGGGACTTTAAAAACCCATCGATGTAAGTCGGATGCTCGTGATATCGATGCTCGTAATAACGAAGTTTTACTGTATTTAGAGACATTTCAGTCACGTGATATTTGATGATAACACCGAAACTAGCCGTATCAACACAAAGATCACTTGCAGTATCAGACGAATAGATTGAATTCAGTAGAAACTATGTTCAAAAGACCAGTACTGGAGTAGCGTATATAGCTTTACAAATCAATGTAAGAAGTTTATATAATAAAATGAATTAAGTAACGTAATAGTCTTGATGTAATACGTAATCAGCTTTTGGTATTAAATTTATCACGCTAAGTAAGTATTCTTGGTAAAAACAATTAAACAGGGACACTTGAACATCATTATAACATGATTGATGTTTAACATAAGAAGTCTAACAGAGGAATATTGAGTGAGAATTACGTGAATAATTGATTATAATTATAGTCGAATATAGCTGTATGATTTGTCTCGTGTATACACATGTGTATAATGGTCTCAGGTCACACAGAATCCAAAGTTAGCTTCTTAATACAGTATTCAGTCAGGGCATCCTTTGTCTAAGTGATGTGTCATCTGGTGGCTGTACCAACATTTTATATTACTATAGCGATTATACAGTATCCTTGACATAATATCATAAATAATTCTGAATAAATGAACGCAGTGATTAGCGGCATTTTGATAGAATATGGTCTATTTTATTATTACATTATCTCAACAATAAATTCTACATCCACTAATGACCACAACAAAACAAACATATCTCATGTTATCACAAAGGCAAGTATTAAACATTAAGATACTTACACAGCTGATTCTATAATATTAAATAATTTGTACATTATTTATGTGTCATCTTAGACCAAAATGTCAACGTGACATATCATACAATAATTACAAAAAAGAACGTATAACAAGGGACTTTTTTGAGAGTCCATGAAGTTACTACCATCTATAATTCCAACTTCAATCAAACTGTAATTTAATCGTCCAATCATTCAGCGTATGTTGTCGATAAAATCCTTACCCCGTGTTCTATAATATCACGAAGTATTATGTAAGTTCGTACAATATCCGGACACTAGTACACTTTAATCTTGTACGAGAAATTTTATCTTAATTCTCTACATATAAACAGACAGGCTATTGTTGACATAGACTGACCTACAAAGATATGACCACACATTACAAGACATCACGTATCTACTCTCAGTGTCATCTGTTTCATGTATATTTAGTCATTTGAAAATGAACAATCATGTAATTTCATGTTTTACATGTAGGTCAATACTAGTATATATCGTACTAACGGTATCACTGGAATATTAAAGTATCGACCAAGTGGAAAGGTATGTTTTCATCTAAATTTTAAAATCATTGCATAAATATTTTTATACTTATAAAATTGAATTAAAAATTGATTACATAGGGGTCAGCTTGACCGCATAGCTGTGTTCCCGCGTCTCTGACCATTTAGATCTCATCAAAACAACTCAGCGCCAGAGTGTTTGTCAACTGTCGCCTATTACTAAGTAAACGTGTCTGCAATAAAACTTGTTGAAACATTCTTGAATTGAACGCGTACGAAACGAGCATGCAGTGAATAAATCAAAAGTTCAGTCACTACAATGGAAATGAAATAATAGTTATAAAATAATAATGAAGACTTTTATCCAATTTCGAGTTTTGTTTTTCTTTATCAGTTTGTAACAAATACAACGATGTACTTGTAACAAATACATTTAACATGACTTTAACAAACACCGACCATTTAAACGTGTTGTTCATATTTCTACCTGCTGTAATCTTGTAAATGAAACAACAGAACTTTTATCTTCTTATTTCATGACATTCATCCATGTAAAATGATTTTCTGTAAGTCATGTAGCCATTCTTATCAATGAAACATAATTTAAAGATCTTTATATATAACAAGTCCGATAAATCTTCAAAGAACTTGGCTTTCTCTTAAATGTCTGAATAATAGATGGATACTTTCGGTTGAAAACTAATCTAAATCATACTTAGGTACCGGATGACATTTTCAAAGTCTAATTTCATCATTGGTAGATTAGTGCCACCAAAGAAGGAGATAAATAAATTCTGCATTTCTTTAAATTATATCTGAATTATCAATTAACGATCGGAAGATCATTTTGTATTTGTACAAATCGTCAAAACAAGGGAGTAGATAATTGTTGTACTTTCCTGACAGAATGGCAGTATAAGAATATATTTGTTTGTTCTTTGGATTTAGCGCAATGTAAAACATACGTTATGTTAGAAACACCAGATAGAAGCACATCTATCTAGAACTTATTGTATATATTTTTCTTTTTTTCGTCTTGTTTGTTCAAAGATCACTTTTGATGATAGCAAATATTATGTATATGTATTAAAAATATTCTGAATGAACTTTTAAACTTTTTTTTATAAAAACTCAAAGTCGCCATCAAAAAACAAACCGGGCACAGCCACTCCTCCAAACTCCAAAATCCACGGCATCATGGATACTGATTACAACCACATAACAAGATAAGAAAACAGAGCATCACAAAGTACATAAATGATCACAAATGTATACAGCTATATTACTTCAAGTCTGCTTTTGTCAAGTCGCACCACGTTTTACCAGTACATCTAAGAATATACATTCATTCATCTATGTACTGGCGACCAGCGTTATATTTGAAAATATACACATGCATTATAGACGTCTTGTGAAGGACAGAGTATTAAATATTAATGTATAAGATGCATGCAACATGAAAATCTTCATTTAGAACTCTATTTCAAGAAGCAGAATGTATCAATTCTCATCTCAGAGAATGCATGTTTAAAATAAGACCGAAAGGATTTTCTGTTTCAGCAATTTTTTCCTGTAAATTATGACAAATGTTATACTTAATCATGTTGTTTGAGATCCATAAAATGTCGAGTTTCATCTAAATTTATCTAACACAGAACAAACTGGGAATTATTATCTTCCTATTTCACGACGTTCACATTCCGTGAGCGTATAATATCATGGATAACTATGTTGCTACGTTATCGTATAATTCCACGAAGTGGTTGACTAGTTTTGTTGCTTAGCAACGTTGTCATGGGACCACCGTAAAAGATTATACCTCTTCATACTATTCAGTAACAAAATTAACATATATTCCATCATCTACCACTCGTATCTATGACATGTAATGTGCATACCATGCAGAAACAATCTGTCCAAATAGGCAGTAATTTATCATTGTCTAAACGTTATATACGCAAGTAACGCAATGTTATATTATGTATATTCATAAGACTGATCAGTTTGACTGTAAAGATCAAATATGTCGTTAAAAAGCGTTTTTGTTATAATTATACACATGGCGTATATTTGATAGACCATTTTCTACGAGTGGGGATTCCTGATGTGTCAGCTTGAACTACATAGCGAATTCAAATATTGGTGAAAAGTACATGTCAGGATGATTTTTACAGATACAATGTGTGATTAGTTTTTGACCAAAACTTCAAGTTTCAAGTTCATTGTTTTATTCTGATAGCTATTTTGTTTTAAGGTGCATTCAAGTATAAAACCGTATTGTTTCAGATTACGGGTTATGGCGGATATGGAAGACGTATCTTCAACATTTTTCTGCCTACCAGATACGCCCTTACCTTTGTTCGAACCTTACACGTATGGTTTGGACACATCACCATTGGTACACTCATTATGCAACAATCAAATATCTCCTGAACCAAATCAAAGTTTTCATGAACTGACAGAATGTTCAATTGACCTAGAAGAAAATTGGCCTGAATTGGAAACGGACAAAAATATTACAATAGATGATTATTTACCCAATGTTACAGAAGACCACGTGTATATAACTTTAGAGGACTATGTATCACCCACTGGTGCGCCTACTGCAACAGATATAGATATACACGACACTGAACCAACAAATATACAACAAGAGCAACCAACGCCTCAGTTACCATGTCAACCAGATAACACAGTCATGAATAAACTGAAATCTGTGCTCATATCGCGACAGAGCCATCGACAACAACCGTGTGGTCTTTCACTTGACAAAACATGTACATGCGCATGTACGTCCATTAAACGCATGCGTTCGTATTCTTCTCATACAACATGTAACAGAGAATGCTTACATGTTCAGCACAAAGGTTGTTTTTCAGAAAGCAAGCAAAACACATCTTCCCTTAATAGTGCGTTAAAGTTCCCACCTTGTTTTGTTTGTGGAGGGACAGCGTCCGGACTTCACTATGGAGTTAATACGTGTGAACCATGCAAAGGATTCTTCACTCGATATTTAAGAAAAAGAGAAGAATATAAGTGTGTGAAGAATGGAAACTGTCCAATAACAAACAGATTGAGGGGGAACTGTAGCGCCTGCAGGTTAAAGAAATGTTTATCTCTTGGTATGGCTAGAAAGAATTCCAGACTTGGGCGATACAGTTTGTCAAGACGAATGGAAGCGATTACACAAGTCAATGAATTAGAGAAAAAGAACATCAGAAGACAAGACGTTGAAGAACATCCAGTCTTTAATATGTCTAAAATACAGCAAGAAAATGATCATCAGAATACTACGGGTGTATATGACGATGAAAAAGGTAAGCCGACAATGAAAGCATCATCATTGCAATTTAAGACATATTCCGTAAAGGCGCCGTCAGGCTTCTCTCAAAAGCTGGTGAAGGTCCTTGTTCATTACATGGAAATTATACAACCATACGGCGAGGACTTGGTCACACAGGATCAGATAAAACATAAACTAATGTCACATTACGAGGCGTACAAACTCAAGATCGAAATGTTTGGAAATTTAAGATCAGTGCCCAAAGATGAATATTTCAATCTCCTAAAAGGTTACGGAATAGAAATAGATAAAAGAATGATGTTTTTAAAACAATCAGCCAAAGAAATGATAAGTGTTATTGGAAGGTATTGTAACTTTGCTAAACAAATACCAAACTTTAAAGATTTATCAAGTCGCGATCAATCAAATCTTCTCAAATCTTCAAGATATGATTTCTTCATGATTCTAATGCACAACGGTTATCTACACGAGCAGAAAGTCTTCATGGCACATAATGGCGTCGCATTTCACCGCGAGGAAGTCGCTGATAAATTTTTCTCCAGGAAACTTGTCAATAATGTTTGTGACATGTATTACAGACTTCAAAAACTGAAACTTTCTCCCGAGGAAAACGCATTACTTATCGCTATATCTTTGGTATTTACCGACAGATGTTCTCTGGAGAATCCTCAAGCGGTTGAACAAATACAATTTTCACTGACACGCTTACTTCAAAAACAACTCGAGAAAACTTGCCATACATCAGCACTTCTTAGATTTACAAAGATAATTGATTGTTTGACGGTCATGCGTGAGAGTTCTGAACTTTACTTACAAGAGTATAATCAGCTCTGTCAAGATGAAATGGTGATTGAAGAAGTCCCGATCATGACTGAGCTATTGTTTGAAGATAAATAAGTCGTATATCAAGATATGATAAAATCATTCATTAAAACTTGAGTACGGACACCTTGTATTTCTGATAGTATTATGTTTATTAGTCGTAAAAACTGATATGAAAGCAATTATTTATGGTTGATGATGACGTTAGATTGATCTGAATGTCTGAGCCAGATTGAATCGTTGGAAGAGATATTAGGAATGGTTACATATTGTAATGAGCAAGTTCCGGGATGGATGGAAACTGCTCTTTCCTTTGACTCTAAATTCTACTTCCTCACTTCATTAACCACATTTTTAAACTAAAATACAAGTCTACAGCCGTATATTGATTTTTCAGTGAATGTGTTCCTGTATTAGTTCATTTTGAACAATGTTATGTAAATGTGTCTCCCGTGTGTCGTCTGGACAAGTTTTTGTAACAGTTTTCTTCACTAATAAATATGATATGCCAGCAACTTGATTCAATACAAGGAGATATCATATTTGTATTTGTTATTATGCACGGAACATTGAATCTATAAATCTGCGGCTTTGCGTTATTTTCATTTTCGATGCTGGAAAGTGCTTTTTAATTTTTGTTTGTTTCATCATTCTATTATTAACTTTTCGTCACCGCATTTTCGATTTTTTGTTATCATTTTTGAGAGCATTAAGTTCTGGGAAGATAAAAGAAAACGATGAAACGGAATGGTCTTTTAATATGAAACAGTATTGCAACATCCTTTTATAAGAAATAATAATTTAAAATTACAGCTTTTCTACTTCACACATATTTGTCGACCAATGATATCAAAACAACCAATCAAACACGTTGTATTTTTCTCATCCTCTTGAATATCAATTTTGATACCGGCATGCCAAAACAAGCATCGACTAGGATAATATTCCAATTAGTCAATAGTCACTAATGATCTCTTCATTGACAGCCACCTTGTGTATTAGTCACTCGTATAAATCAGGTGGAACAGTCAATTTCTTTGAAGGATTTGTCTTCAGTAATTGTCATTTGAAAGCCAGATTATTATCGTATTATCCCATCAGTTTACCATCGACGTTAAACAAGTTTTACTTTATTGAATTATTTTTGTTTTGTTTCAGCAACGAAACTGAATTGTTGTTGTAACATAAGTACAAGACATTCTATTATAAAAAAAAAACTTGCCATAAATATTTGTTAATGTAAAGTTTGGTTTTATTTTATAGAATTAACAATTTCTGGGCCATGCCACTTAATTACAAGATGAAACATTAATATTAATGACAAGCAGTTGAAGAACAAAGTAGACAACATGGCTTGACTTTCGATGGAGAAACCATGTTTCTCGGGGATGGTAGATAAGACATATCAGCACTACAAGTAACACATTCCATCATCTTAATTTGGCAGACAGCTGAACAAAATAGCACCGCGTAATCAATACAAGGACTCTGATATGACGTTTGAACATCAAGTTAGCTGAATGGTATGAAATATTATAACGTCTTATTATACGAGATAAGGTGTAATTTATTATACAGTTCATTAACCTTTCAATTAATTGTATTACAAAAATGTGCTATCTAATTGACCTTATAATCGTAGATGTGTGATTAGAAGATACACATGAAATATTACCATAAACAAAATTAAATAGATTCTTACCACAATGTTAGACACCAAGGTTAACCTTTTCATCCAGACAACCCGTTCCTCCACCGAACTAACATGGAACAAAGATGATATATGCAACATAATTCATACTAAACAAGGAATAATTATCAACAGAGAGACCACAAATTTGTTCAGTTGAGACCGCAATCAGTTCAATGTTTACAAATAAAAAATGTAAGAGGGCTATGAACATATAATAAAACATTCCACTGTTTACGGCTACGCAAAAACTATTAATTTAATGTCTTTTGCATCCTTGAAATTGACAAAACACAACGTCTAACAAAGTATAAAGTATTTCTGCACTCAATGTATAAACATTGCTTAACTTTAACCACTGGGTTAAATTAGAGTTTTGGTTAAAAATTTCATTAAATGTGCGGTTAGCTGTTGTAGAAAATTTTGTTTAAATTTAATCAAATTTTGTATTTGTTAAAGCTAAAATAAATCTAACTTAAGTCTAAGATGCTGGTTTAATCTTAGCATAAACGATAACCAGTACCAAAATGGCAGCCCTTTTAAATGTTTAAATGATTTTTAATGGTTAGTGAACCAAAATGGTTAAATTTAACCTTGGGTTAAATTAACCATTTGGTTAAAGTTAACCAATGTTTATACAATTGGGCGCGGACGTTTAAAAAAGCAGTTGAGCTTTTATAAACAGCCGGTTAATATTCTAATAGGTTCAGAGATTTATAATGATCGCTCAGCTGATTACGGCGTAGAAATAGGAAGTAAAATATGAGCAATTAAGTAAACTGGATGCTTTAAGAACGTAACATGGAATGCTATTTTATATGTTTGTCCGGCAGACTTTCATGATATTTATAGAAAGTAGGCTCTTCTGTTTTTGTCCATGGAATTTTAACGAGCACTCTATTCAATATTTGCATAACATGCATGTGGTGACTTCTCGCTGGACAATTTACTCTGAAACATTTCATGATTATTCGGAAATACGCAATCTTTTGTTGCAATGCTTTCATGGATGCTGCTTACTTGGGTATACAATAAGATAAAATTTAATATGGTTATGTTGATTTTAAAGACCTAAATACACCATTATATACCATCCTTAAATTGCACCCGTCCTCCATAGTACTATCTGTATAAAGATATCAATTATAGCCTCGTGTTCAATTCTATATATTCTCTTGCGTAGGTTTAGATGAGGAAACCTTTACAACTTTTCAGTTACATTAATATCATTTTATTTCCGAAACAAATCAGATTATATCGCGGGTATATTGGTCTCATACCGTTTAAAAAGAGTCTGAATTATCGAATTCTTGATTTGTTTGTTTTTCTTGTGGCAATTTAGCGAACAAAACTATCATCGAAGCGAACAATTGTTCATTGCTTTGCTCGCCTGAAATACTATATTTTCTGCCAAACCAAACATGATAAGAAAATGTTTATTATATTTTTGATGAAGCATGCTCAGAATAAATTGCAATTTACATCAAAACTGGAGAAATAAAACCATGACTTGAAGGCAATAAAACTAATTTTGTTAGAAATGTCAGTTGTTCGTTAAAATGACAAAATAACATTATAAACCGGATGACGCAGAAGATGTGTTCAGACACAGGGATGTTATAAAAAAATAGCGAGAAGTGACCATCAGAGAACCCTGTTCACAGTTATTTTTTTTTAGTTCAGGCGCATGCAATTAACCACAAAGGCCCATAGGCCTTCGTAATTATATTACTACGTACATGAAGTGAAAAGTGCGCTGTATGAAGCAGCAATACACACAACGTCATAATCTATTTCCTAAATGTTCGAAAAGAAAACAAATTTAGAGTATTTCGAGCGATGTAATTATGATTAACGTTCGTAAGACATAACATGTCCATCATACAACAAGCACTACTCATACATGGAATCACTACACAACACGAAACAACACACAACACGAAACAACACACAATGCATGAACATCACACATGATCACACAACACACTCTTGATTTTTATTTACGTTTTCACATTCCTTCCAATAAATCTCGATAAGTGGACACTATCCACGACTGGGATTCGCGTGATTTTTGTGGTACCGGAAGCGTACAAGATCTCCTTTTCAAAGCTTTCCTTGAACGCTTAGATATTTTTTGAAATCATTTCAAGACTTTCAATAGTTGTATGTACATACATGTACTTTTTTAAGTTGATGACTATTCAGTATTACTATATAAACACGTACGTTGTAGAAAATACGTGTTCATGTGTCATTAAACTTTCGTTGTATGAAATTACGTAATCCGAGGTTTTCCAATTGTGAAGAGTTCTTCAAATCTGCTGCATGTCACGTGACTGTGTATCGTCTGCTTCATTTTATGGAGACAAAAGTTTGAACGATAGGTACAGAATATAATGACAAATACTGGATGAGTAAAATATTTGGTTGAATTCAACGAACATTAATTTTGAACTTACTGTGTTAGACTAAAAGTGTTGATGACAGCTTTCGTCTGCTTGTCATTGTGAATGATATTTGTCATTTATATGCTTAATAAGGTAGGACAGGTTTAGCGTATAAGGTGGGGAAAAAGATCCAAAAACGGTTAAATAAAATTTGAATTTTTCATTTTGAGCACCGAATTTGGAGCTTTTGTTTAGAGATACACCTCCGTTGTGTAAAGTCATTAATTAAGGTCAATAAATGAAAGCTTCGTATCACCAAATTTAAAATCAAGACAAGGTACAAGGCCATTCATGTGTTCAAAGTATGAGAGAGAAATTTATGACGTTAAATTTTGTTACGTACTTAGGTCTCTCATCTCGGTGCTCATTAAAGTTGATGTGATTTTAACTGTTCAACACGCTGCAATACATGAACACAGGAAACTTGTTAATGTGATCCATTCAGCGCAGGGAGCTGTCCCTTATCGTTCACACTTACACATGTACGTGTTTCATTAATTTAAGTATAGCATCATCTCCGATGAAAAGACTCCTTATTTTCTAACTTTGGTGTATTTTATGGTATAAAAAGTTCTGACGTAGATAATAAGCTTTTTTGTTTGTACTGTAAACATTAGTAGGTCAGCTGGGATGCCTGTAGCTTAGGATAAGTCCACACTGAGACTTGATCTGATTATTTCAAAGAAATTTACATCAAGCGATTTTTGTCCTATATTTTCACAGCATGGATTACAATTAGATATAACTAGTTCACTATGATATCAGGACACGACAGGAAGATGCTATCAATATTCTGTAGCTTCAAAGACTGACGCACAACAAACCAATACGCAGACAAATTTAGAAACGTCACATAGATGGCGCCTTAATAATAAAGAAATGGAAACGTCATATGTTCGTAATATTTTATATGCTCGTTATTTATGCTCGAGGTGATTATGTTTCTTTTTTCTGATTCTTCACATAAACTTGCGCAGATGTATTTCGAATGTCTGTATTGTCACGTTCTGTTTGTATGTTTTGCGTAATATACATGTATACGTCGATTCACGCAATAAACTGTAAACTGTCATATTTTAGGATATCGACATCGCCAAACTGTTGATATAATGTTCTCATATCTAAGAATTGCGATGTTGATGTTACAACAACAAGTTTGTTTTCTATAATACAAACTTAATAGATTCTATATAATTGTACAGATTCATTGTCTTCTTCCCCGATGTATTAATATGTGCTCTACATAACATCATTTTGTTCAATTTGTTTTCACGCAAGATTTGATGGTTCGTTCACACATTCATTCGTTCTTTTGCTCGTCCCTTAGTTTGTATTCAAGGTTACAACAATCTCAATGGTTTTTTGTTTGTTGTTTAGCTCAGCTTCTGGTGTTCAAAAGTCTTTGTTCTGTTTTGTCATTTTATTGTTTTATGTGATATCGTCACTGGGTTTAACTCCGTTCTTAATTAATTTTTCAGTTATATTCGGCGACCGGTTCACCTAACTAGTTTTCCTGGACTGTATGCTAACCAATGCTAACTTACCCTTCCACAAGGAGCCGGCAAATTCTCCACATATGGAGAAAAATCAACATTTTGTCAAATTTTCATGGAAGGGCATGAGTCCGCCACGACCGGGATTTGAACCCGGATCGCCGGGTTACAAGTCCAGCACACTAATCACTGGGCCACGGTCGCGGCCCTGGTTTGTCCTTTACGTCACACTCTCCATTCCTGTCTACATTCATACAAGTTGTGAGGATACGTAGAACAATACTTTTTTGAACAGCTGCACCCAGTTGTATAAACTATAAACCACTGGGTTAAAATTAAGGTTATATTAAGAAGTTAACCAAAAGTTAAATAGATACAAGATGTCTGCCCTTGTTGTACCAAACGCTGGACAACCTGAACAATTTAGACCGGTATACAGACAAACTGGGGATCTTGATGACTTCTTACTAATGTTAGATTCTTTAGTTAAATCTAACCACAAGCGATTCCTGGTATACCAATAACTGTTATACAATTGCTTTACCAAAATTTAACCCAATATTTAAACGTATCTAAAATTTAAACCAGTGGTTAGAATTAACCAATGTTTATTCGATTGGGCACAGGTAGTTAATCAATTAAGCTGAAAGCCTGTATGTTACTTCCACACTCTTTGTTGTCATAAAAAATAAAAGTCGATTGATTGGTGCGTAAAAGAAACCGACTATTGTTGAAGCGAAATGTTCGCAGCAGAAATCTGTCTACCATTATTCCATATTTACATAAATATACATTACTGAACAATACATTATATAAGGTAATGTGTAGCGGTCTCTGACCTTAAATCTGTATGTTCATCATATATTTTACGATATAGATGACTTTTTCAGCTTCATCTACATAATACCACCAATATATTATATGGGATACTGTATCAAATAACTTGACTCCTATCATAAAAATAATTCTAGCAGCATGTCATGTTATCTATTTACTAGAATGTATGCTCCGCTAAAACACCAACTGTGTCATCTTAACATGAAATATCATCTATCATTCTGTCGTGTGTTCCACTTATAAAATCGGTCAGCAGTAACATAAAGCAATGATTAAGTCAAAGATGTGTTTAGAATCAATAAGTGACTTTGTTTAGAGCCCCTCACCCTGGCTTAGGATGATACATACACTAGAAGCAACACAACACAGTTATCTAAGCTTGTGCTCGTTCGCTTGCCATGTCAGTTTCATTTTAAGAATTAACAAAAATGAATTAAGGTCAGCTTTACAAATATGGCTCTTTCACAGAACTTTCAAAAACTGCCTGAAAACCCAAAGTAGTAGAAACGAAGTGAAACACGCTCGTAAATGAAATAAAAACATGCTTTGCAGAATCCATCTCTCATTTATATGGAGAAGCCAGCTATTAATGGGACCAATATCTGTCGGCCATTTGGCATTAGAATTTCACGTTTGAATTACATGATAATTTCTATTTTATCGCGTTAGATATTGTAACTGACGAGGCATTTTCTGTCCTTGTCAGAAAATTTCATTACTATAATACGCTGTTTGTTTTCTTTCAGGTTCTCTTAACAGAACAACAAACAATTTGCAATAACTTGATTTGTATGATTTTCTAGCAAAACTATCATGACACATGACACTGAAATACAATTAATATGTGTCTAGATTAATTGTACAATTCACTCGAAGTAATTTGTGGAAATAGTTAAAACTACGCAAACCGTGATTTATTTCTATGATAGAAGCTAAGTTTGTGGTATGAGCTGTCTATCAAAGTGTCAAACATAATGTGAATACAAGCATTGTCTTTATGGATTTATTAGTGTACTTTTATCTAAAATTGTCAATTAGTAAAACGACAAGTGAACACATGAAGAAATTACAAAATGAATACATTACAGAACAATGTCTCCAGAAATATACTTAAACGCAGATCTGGAAAATAGCGATAAAATAAAAGACGAAAAGAGAGGCAAATTACTGAATCTTAAGTGAACTATTAATGAGAGCATTGAGAGAGAAGACGCCAGCCCTAATGTTGACGTCTACGGAAATACACGTTAGTCCAAGTTTGAACTCTTATGTTTTATTACGATCCCATTATATATCTATTCTTGATAACACATAAGATTTTTTTTCACTGAAAAATACTTACTACTACTGCTACTACTGTTACTAGTGCCAAACATCCACAGCTGTTTCAAGCGGGAAAACTAACAAGAAGTTAGTCTGTACTGACATGCATTTGGTACAAGGGCGGATTCGTTGACCCAAATTCTGGAGGGTTCAATTTTACAGTGGTCTCATTCCAGATTAAGATCTGGAATTCGGGCGGGTCATTCATTAATGAATGCAGTATTATTCGTCCAGCGATGGTGTGCACGTGCCCAATTAACACGATTTACGCGGTGACGTAGCGTCAATACACAGCCAACGTAAGGCCGATGTCCACGTAGACCACTACCGCGCAAACGATTGCGTACAGTTTGGGCAGATATTCGGTTGTTATGTACCAGGGGTGTTAGCAGCAGTGGAGGTGGCAGTTTGAAAACGATTGCGTAGGTGTGTGTTCATGATATAGCGGTCTTGACCAGGCGTCGTGACGCGCGGACGTCCACAACGTGGTAAATCTTCCGTAGGCCCTGTTGGTTGGATACGTTGCCTAAGGTTTCGAATAGCCGCGGCTGTGGTCCAGTGGTTAGTGCACAGGACTTGTAACCCGGAGATCCGGGTTGGAATCTCGGTCGCGGCAGGTCATACCCTTCCATGAAAATTTGACAAACATGTCGATTTTCCTCCATATGTTGAGAAGTTTTTTTTGCCGGCTCCTTAGTATACAGTCCAGGAAAACTGGTTAGGTGAAGCGGTCGCCGTACGTTACTGAAAAATTGTTGGAAAACGCGTTAAACCCCAGTGACAATAAGTCACCTAAAAACAAACAAAAGGTTTCGAATAGAACAACTCGAACTGCCAACAACCCTAACAACCTCATTCGTCGCCATACCAGCATTAAGCATTCCAATTGCTCGTTCACGTAAATTTCGGTGCAATTCTAGGCATTTCAAAAAGAAAGAAAACGTCTTTTTCTCATTGACAACATTAGTCTATAAAATCAGACTGAAATATTTGATTTTATAAACACATATTACAATAATCCGTGCAGATACTAGAAAATCGAGTTTAACGTTTTTTCTGTGTGTAATGCGTACAATTTTAGTAATAATTGGTTTTATTTGACACTAATCGTTCGCCCAAACATATGTAGGGCATTGGACATGTTGATTTCTTTTCATTACATTAAAAATATGTATAGAAATCGTTTTTTTGTTCAGTATATACAAAAACTTGTACTTCATAACAACATACATGTGTGTAAAAACTTTATGATAGCCAATAAGAATTAATGGTTTATTCTCTCAGTATAACAATACAATAACTACTTCAACCATGATAACATTTTATTGTGAACTTATTGATTACCCAGTACTGTAAAAATACGATGTTTCTGTTACAAGAGCTGAACACTTTAGCAGCAAGATCGACATTTCTACTCGGACAACACACTACACACAACCGTTCAGTAAAACGACATCATATTACACCATCAAGAATACCACAAAACATCATTTTACACCATCAAGTATACCACAAAACAACATCGTAATGCACAATCAAATACATAACAAAAACAACATTACATAACACCACCAAATGTACCACAAGACCAAATCGAATATGTCACGAAACAACATCACTTTACGCTATCAAATATACCGGAAATCAACATCAATTGCTGTATGAAATCGCATGAAAAGTTATTGTTATAAATAATGCGTTATTTTTTTTATAAGAAGTAAACCCAAACGTTTCAGTCTCGTCATGTTTTAATGACAACGTAGTAGACGTGAACAAATAACGTGTTTTTTTCAAAAGGACGATTTCGAATAAAGATTACAGAACAGAACTGAACAGATAGTTTTTGACTTGCACAGAGTATATCGTCATCAAACAAACAAAATATAAGAAAACATAATGAAATATTTAGTCTCAATGATTCAGCATTAACACATATAATGGAGGATGAATTTATATGATTATGATATATTTATGCAATTATTTCTAAACTAGTTTTATATATTTTGAAGCACTTTTGATACAAAATATTATCAATACATCTATTTACAGTTATTTTATGTAATCCCGGAAGACAATATAGCAAAGCATCGCTAATGGGTTTTTAAAACAAATTTGTAGTCATAATTGTTTGCTATTTAAAGCTTTTAAGACTTTGCTTAAATTCGTATTTAAAAACAACAGATAGTATCATATACCTGACTAGTATTTAATGTACAACATGCTGGTCGAAAATTTATTTTCTGCTATTCATCAACTAACTATCACGGTCATATTTTTATGAAATATTTCCACATCATGGTGAAACTTACATCAATTAAACAAGTGATAACATCGCCTAGCATTGGAGGATAATTCACCGGGCATGAATTCCTTAATAATTATATAATTTAATGAGTACTTAAATAGAAATATTGTGGGGGGAATGATAAATAAGACATAACTAAATAACAATACACATGAATGACAAAGTTGCATTATTACATCACAACAGTGTGAGAAATGAATAGGCATGCACGTACGAGGACAGTTCTAGAACAATAGATACGTGTATATGTAAACAAACCGCCATTATTTTAATGTGAATGTGTTTTAAAATTGTTCAAAAACGTCATCGAATGCAAGAACTGATTAATACGACCTTAAACTGACCAATGTTTGCTTCTATTATAAAAAGCACCCAATCAGGACACACTGGCTGGATAAAACACAAATTTCCAGACACAAACCAACATTAACCAAACATAGAACTGACTAATTAGATGCATTTATGTATATATATAAACCTTACTCCAACCTTTCAATCCTTTGTTCTCAAAGAAATCACGGAATACTAATTGTTTCACTAATACATTTTTATGAAGTTTACATACAGTGAATTGATTGCACTGAATCTGGTGTAACATGCTGCTAAACGAAAAGGAAAACGACAAAAAGTCTTAAACTTGTTTCAACCCCTTTAATTTTGTTACTGACCGTTCTAAAGCCTTCGGGCGACTGTCTTATGTCCTCTAGTTTAGTGTATATTTAAACTATGAGTTCAGTGTGTTTTGGGGTTTTTAGGAAGGTGTGTTTCGGGATAGTCAATAACAAATTTATATTTTAAGACATCGAAAATGTACGATTTTTATTCATTCGCAATATATCAAATCCAGTTTATGAACTTTACCCTTGTATTATATTTTGTGCTAAAAAGAGACGCGCACAAACAAAAGCTTGCTTATGACGTTTATCAATTTGCATATTCAGATACAATTGTATTCTTTGGAAAAGTTTATTTCTGGAAACTTCAATCAAATACGGAATTATATTTGCATGTTCAAGTCATAAATTATTCAATGTTTAAGCAACAATTTTTGTCGTATATGCATATCCTGATGATTGTTTTCCTAAATCGCTGCTGACAAATTTATTCCCATGAAACTCCAATGTTAATATCATTCTGTCGTCTAGATGTACTGGACAAATATTGTACTTACTCTCATACCACCAATTCAATGAATCAATGCTTGAAATCTTCAATAAATTAACATTTAGTTGCAAAAGGCTGAACGAATGTAACACTACGTTGAACAACAAAACAATTTCAGCAGAATAAACTCACATTCTTTCTACACACATTCTGTCACGATGATTTATAGTGATGTTCATTACATCGTGTAAATATTTCAAAATTTAATGCATTCAGTAGATCGGTACTTAAAAGGAACATTATCGGCTAGGTGAAGGTCTGTGTTACAATACAGAGGAAAGTAACAGATAAAACATTTCTACCTTGTTCCAAATGCTGTATTTGATAAAGGCCATGTTACGAACATTTATTTAAAATAGCTGTTAACTTAATTGAACGACAAATATTATAAGAACCATTTTAACAATTAGAAAAAAATCACGTCAAAGCCTCTCATCCAGACATTTTCAAATAAAATTAAATCTGTTTCCTATGTTTTTCAAATTTATCAGTGAATACTAACAATGGATAAATACACAATCATGTTTTAAAATGTATTGGAACCAGTAAAAACCTTGATTGCATGATACGTCTCTTATTTTAACGATCATCTCTCCCCTGATTGACTTATTTTCTGTCAAATCATTAACAACAACATTTGTAAAATCAACTTCTACATTCCTAACCCTTATATTAAACGATAAGTCTGAAAATTAAATTGTTCTTCAAACATACACAACAGGAAACTACTAAGAACTGTATAAAATGAACATAATAACATGAAAAACTATTTATAAATAGGCTTGTTGTCACAGTAACTAGTTATTCGACCAGTGTGCTATATAATCAAGAATACATTCTGAGCAATTTAAAATGTTTCCTTTTCCAAGAAGTAGAAGCTTAAGTGCATTTTATTGATTTCCTACGTTTGTTGAACGTTAAGACTGTGCACGAAATAAACATGCCAGTTGTATAATGGGGAATTACCAGGTATAATGTCACTGAGAACAGAATGATAAAGTATACAGGACTTATTCCTTTCATAAATGTTGTCAAAAATCATGATGTGTCCAGATACGTTGAATACAATAGTTTGCGAATACTGTTTACTTAAAAAGATTTTTTTGCACTTCTGATATATAATCAAGTGAATGCGATATTTACACACGTAAAGAAGCCGTACTTAATGTGGCATTTGATATGAAGCTATAAAAGTTTTAGGAGATTCCAACTTACTTACTGCAGATGTCAGGCCACATGTATAATTTTGTCACAGAAAGAATGTCATTGTGTTTGTTTGTATTAGTTACTAGATGACACAAAACCTGATTGTGTGTATAATACTTGTCATATTGTATATTCTGTTACGTACACAGACAAAAAAGTCCGAAATAGTGTTTCTTTGATTTTTAATAAATCAAATTATGACATTATTTGAATACATCGAACAGCAAGCTTGAATCCGTCTATAATTTGGAAGCGGCTTTGAATAGATGCCTTTTGAAAAATTAATATAAGATCCGTCAGAGTCTTTGACCAAACGGGTTTGTTGTTTAACAAAAAAGGGTCACAAAATTTTCGTATAATCAATTTGCACGTAATAAATGTATGCAACGGTCGCGCTGAAATATTTAATATAAAGTATAACTATTTGTATTAATCATGATAGAACCACTGTTACATTTAAACGTAAGAAATTTAATCCACACAAGACAAAATTTGAAGTAACACATTCAATTATATTTTTCAAAATATCAGAGAAATGATAAATTCTGCACTATTTGTGGGGTTTTATAACAATATCAAGCACTGATTCATCGATGTTATGGTAGACAGCAAGTGATATCATATAATATTATCTAAATGTTCATTAATAGAAGTTTGACATGAATATCAAATTAATTCTTTGAACTTCTGAACTCTTGGCATTCCAACATTTCACATATGTAACATTACCTCGTGACATTTATGTTATTTTCCTTATAAATATGGTTGGATTAATGAAAATACATGTTTACTATATTACCAACTATCGACGTATTGTCAAGGTCAGCACTGTAGGTATACAGCAATATTTCGTACAGTCTACTATTGAGATATAAACGAATTAAAACATCAAACAAAATCATACAAGATCAGTTCAACAATAACTTGATTCTATATGATCTTGTTATCCACGATAAAAGTTACTTGCGTCCTCTGATTTTGTGGTTAATTATGAGATTACACGGTATTGTAAGTTTGACCTGGTGCCTAATGCTCATAAACATTTCTCCATCTGACAAGAAATGAACCATGGCTTATGAACTTATGAATAAGTGTTCCTCCACAGGATTAAGGCGGACATGGTAATCTACTATTAAATGTTGCTTTCCACTATTGTTAACCACATGACATGCAAGTTATGATGTCTGAGAAATATGAAAATATCACAATTACTCTATTAGGAACACCACACAACAAAAAGGACGCATGGTTAAATAAATAACATTGCTCATCCAAGTCTGTATGTTTATCTACTCTTACAGCCTTGATCATAACATTCGAAATGATTTATATCAATGCCATTGTCTGAATGTTACCATATTAGAATCCAGTGTGAACCGTTAAAGTCAAGCTGAATAGAGCCATGATATATTCATCAATCATCTGTAACCATTGTTATCATTGGCATCTTGAATATGCCCCAGGATAATTAAAATCGTAGGCTATTTACGTATCAATACTTTAGGGTGCTGTGCTGCAATATAATATTACTTTACGAATATTACCTACACAAAACACACAAATACCATCAAGTTATTAACATGCATGTTTCATGACAATTTGCATCGTGACATACCATACCAAGTTATTTATACGTCTTCACTTATTTCCACAGCTGTTTGCTTTAAACAGTTTGCAATCGCAACAAAATTAGTCCATGTTTTCCACTCGTGGTAAGTTTATATTAAGTCAAAGAAGAAGTCCTCATTTTATGGAACAGACGTCAGTTAAACTGGAGTCAAAATAGTTATTTAAACCAAATAAAAAAAAATATCTTAAGCTCTGCAACATTTATAAAAAAACATTCATGTTAGGCAAAGATTCCTAAAATGATTAAATTATGTTTTTTTTGAGTTTTTTTTTCATTATAATGCTTATTATTTATTTATTCAGTTATTATCATTTTGGTCTATTAACTTACATAGTTCGACGGCTTTAATTACTTATATTTGTGAATTTTCATGTTATTTAAGTATTTAACTTTAACGTTTCGATTATCACTGTTTTTTTTTGTATTGATTATGTATCCTTTTAATGTGCCATTTGTATATTAAGCAATGCACTGTCTGTCTACTGTGTTCTCAATAGTACTCTGACCATTTTTTTTGTATTTCACTGTCAAATTGCCACTAATACAACTATACCACAATACTATGATATTTAACTTTTACCTATATTGCCATGTGATATAATAATTTAATGCTACTTTTCAACTTCTCTGTGTATATGTATACATGTATTTATGCTTGTAAATTTCACCTTATGCATGTATTTACTAATTTTTGAATAAAAAACTGAAACTGAAATTATTCGTGCAAGAAATCTGGAACAATCCGCAAAAGATCGCGATTCTCCGATAGGTATAGAAAGTTGGTTGGGGTACGGTGGATACCCCGTCGTCGTTGATGCTGTTTGACAACAATTCTGGGTTAATATGCGAGGTACCAGATGATTGTTTACCATTAGATATATTTAACTTTTATTTTTATTGTTTTATGTGACTTATTGTCACTGGGGTTTAACGCCGTTTTTCATCAATTTTCAGTTATATAGGGCGACCGGTTCACCTAACTAGTTTTTTCCTGGACTGTATACTAACCATTACTAACTTACCCTTCCACAACGAGCCACTGGACCACGGCCGCGGTCAGATATGTTTAATGCTATGTTTGTTATTGATATGGGGGAATAATGATTGATCAGTTATTAATGTTGCTAACCAGATTCATAGCTATTCAAAAAACGGAAGAGATGTGACCGTTGATAAATGTAGGTATTCATTTCACTTGTCATATTGATAGGAGTAGTTAGGAAACCTTCTGTGGAAGACTATTGAACAACAACTGAATGCTCAACTACCATATTGTTTACCAAACATATTAGTATATCAAAGGATAGATTTCTTCTGCTGCTGTCGAACTTTCACATTGTAGATAATTTATCTGACAGACATTTAGATCAGCTGTTCAAAATTAGATAATGTATGTGAATGCTGCAAACTTACTTTCAGAAATATAGGTTAGAGCGTGATCTAAGCTTCGATGAAGGAACATATCCATTCAAAGGTCATGTGAAATTTACGATATATAATCCAATGAAACTTAACATGTTTATGATAAAACTATGTATCAATTTTGTGAGGCTGAATCTGGATACTGTACTGGAACGGGTGTTTACCATGGTGCCATGGATTGTGCTATGTTCTGGCTTTGGAATTTACACAGAATTTACACAGACATCTAAGGTAACCAAAACGGGGTCGCTTTCATAAGGACATCATTTTTATATGGATAACCATTTAACAGAAAAGCATTTCGTTCAGCACATTAGACCTAAGCCAGACACAAAGAGAAGCAGCAGATTGTTCTCGATTATTAAATTGTATGTAATTTAAAAGCTAAAAAGTCACGTTGTATTTAAAATGAAGCAGAATGTATTTGAGTGTATGCAATGGGCAAAGGCTATGTGCAATCCAGAGTGCTTTAGACAGTACCATACTCTGAAGAAATCTGACATGAATCCAAAACCAGACCAAACCCCAAATGGGTCAGTGGTAGATTAATGAATAAGTGATGTTGATTCTGACTCTGATTAAAGATGTGATGAGAGGTGCCAGAGGCCAGTTGTAAATAAATGCATATATAAACAATGCAGAAACAATGTAAATATAATGTAAATAATGGATGTATGTACTCATGCTCTACAAGTATTTTGGAATATTGTAGTATTGTCCTTGCATGAACAGACAAGCTCATGTCAATTATATTTGACATATTACAACTTGTTAACAATCAATATTACTTAAATAACACATAAGACATTTATTCAATAGTACTTCTTTCCAAGAAATGATGTAATATATTATAGGTATAAATAGAAGTGTCATTATTTGATGAAAGAATTGAACTTATTGTGTAAACAATGCATGAATGCTGTATTGTTTATTTCGATAAAGTGTAGTTTTCATTAAAGTATCACCATAAAATTATATCTCATTGTTGCTTATTTCTTACATTTTTTATTCTTGTGTCACCTCAACAATTATCAATAGTTAATAACATTTATTTGAGACAAGTAATTTGAACAGCATGCAAGATGACAGATGATAAACTATTATAGCATTAATGCTACTGATAAGCCAATACCTATACAGCAGGATAAGTCCTTACTGTTCAATGTAACTAAAAATGCAAGTAAATATTTTTTTTATACTTAGAATGATGTAGTTTAACAAGTATAAAACGTGTCCTAATGAATAAAAAAATTGGTTTGCATTAATATGCTGAATTAATTATACAATATAAACAACATTTATGTTACAGATTTGGTAACCTATATATTTTACAAGATCATAACACGCTTGGAATATCATGACAATTGATTTTTTATTTCGTTAATATTTCGTTGTATTGATTTGAATTATAACACAAATTGATATTAAAATCAAATGATTGGTAAATGATTTATTTCCAATCATTTAATTTCCAGATATGGCATTTTCAGTCGTGGTTGATAATTATGTAATGGAATACAATTTATAGGTGTACTAACAGTTAAACGAAGGAGAACAGTTTAGTGTTGGTAGGTGATCAAGGAGAACAGTTTAGTGCTGGTAGGTGATCAAGCACCTCTCGTTAACGTTGTATATTGCCGAAATCATGTTCATCGACGCTTAACCACTTATGTAAAATTTATTTCGTACCAAAACATTTCATTTAAATTTCAATATTTTTTGTCTAATTTTTTTTTTCATTGAATAATAAATAGATTATCATTTCGCCAAATGTTTCTAAACAAATTGTTGTTGATGATGATGACTTAAATTTTGAATTTAAAACACTTGTCTTGAAATATAGCATTTCTGTAACAATCTTCTGCTAATGTAATTTTATAATTCATTAATTGTGTGTTTAAATGCATCATACGAATTTGTTTCACAAAAGAAAATCATTACAATGATTAATAAAAAAAACAAGTTTAGCAATTGCTGTGGCAGTCATTGTGTAATTTCATTTCGCCTTATTATATAGGTGTTTTAACAGTTGATGCAATATGGTATTGATTGCTTTAACAAGTATTTCTTGACGACAATAAACGAGACCAACAATTTTGGGGATAGTTAAACCTAGTTAAATGACTATAGGGATTGTGTGGCAAATAAATTTTAGAACTAATAATCTCCCTATAAGCGACTGATTTTTATCATTCTTCTTAATCGTCTAACATTCACTCTGTAGTGTGTTCGTAAAATAGAGCATCCGACTCTGTAGTAACCCTTTATTGGTTTTATACCAGAAACTCGATATTACTATGATAATGATACAAAACGTATTTGATGTTCAATCTAAACGTTCTTGTAAAGCATAGATGAAATACATTAAAGTGAAACAAGATAATTGTTATGTGATGTGGAGATTATACGCGCTGATAAGTGTATTTCCTAATGCAAGCATACCAAGAATATTGTTCTCTTTATACGAGCGTCCTGATGGAACGTATAATGGTAGAACTCTGGCAGGCGGATTCCACACGAGTTGTCTGCTCTTTAAATTAAACAGTTCTCATTTAGTCATCAGAAGATTTAGTCAAAATGTTAATAGACAAAATATCTCGGCCAAGTATAATAACACACAATATCACAACTGGCGTTCCTGAATTATTGTCCCTGACTCGGCAAAAATGAGGACAGTTTGTTCTCCATGTTGAAAATTCCCGATCAAATCTTCGCCAGATAGTTTGGATTGAATATAAATGTTACGACGAGTACATAGTACAACAACGTTGATTGGAATGTCATTACGGATAGAATAAAATGTATTTGTATAGAAAGTAATTCCGCAGAGCTTATCTGTCTCGTACAACATATCTAAAAATCAGTAAACACACTTATTACGGTAGTCGGGACATAGATAAGACAATTAACTCGAGAGTTGCATCATTGTCTTAAGGTCGTGAATATGAGCATCACGGGACAAAACCATTGTGCACGAGAAATATTGTTCTATAAATGTACATATTAAGATATAATTTATTATTTATCTCAGGATTTAAGTGCCCATGTATGTTTATGACGTCCATCGTTGACCTCATAAACAAAACTTCACTACATTCATTGTACGAAGTCTAAAGTATTTCCCTTCGAATCCGTCATAATGTCACCTCTGAATATATTTTACTTCATATCATACTTTAACACCTTACATTGAAATATTAAGTCAATATTTCTTATAGCAATTAAATATTGACAACGTGAGATTTATCTGAACAGTCGGTTTGTCGGTTTCTATGCTTCGTTACGATCCTGTTAAACTTAAGGTCAATCAACCGTCATTCTAAAGTGAATCACAAATAAAATATTTAATAACAAGTTATTTATTTCCTGACGATGACAGGTGTAATAATAAATTCAATAACCATTAGTTTTAGACACGAAATAAAACGTAGTATGATATATTTTACTGTCATAAAATATCCTTCTGTATATTTGTTCTGAAGAAAAACATCTCTACCTATTCTAGTATAATAATAACATCATCATATGTATCTATACAAAACAATATGGTTAATAATCAGACAATATCATCTTTAAGTCCCTGTGCATATCTGTTAAATAAAACAACATAAAATTACAGCATACAGACTACTGACCTGAGACATAACCGGAATAATATTACAGTAAATTATTTGAAACATTTTGGTAAATTAGATTAGATTAGATTTACATTTTCCTCTCGTTCCATTGCAACTGCGAGGCTTTGGTGCACCAAATACACAGGGAAGGTGAATACAAGAACGATACAACCAGATTTAATAATAAACAGAAATATGTCTTAGCGCGACAGGCAGATTGTGTGGATAACTTTACAATAGAAAACTTGATTCAATTCGCTATCAATTAAATTCGCCTGGCTGAACCCAGTGATGTTGTGTGTGCACGTGTAGGCGGGTATGTAGTTGATTGTGAAATGATTTTAAAACTCATGCGGATATCTATTCAAGCTTCTTATTCACGGGCGTCTATTTAACTGACAACAAAAATGGATATCACTAATTAATCAAAGTTTCACGCATTTAGCTCATTACATGGTTAAACAGGTACCTTCCTTAGCTAATATAAATGTAACTATTAAACTGGTACTAATTAAGATTATTTGCAACTGAACAAGTGTTTTTCCTAAGTTAACCATACAGTATTGGTTAACTTGGCTTCCATATTTTTCAGGTACAGTTGCAATTGTAGTTTTTAAAGGTAATGCGTACGATATTTATGTTATATTCTCTTACACATTCAAATATTTTCATAAGTGCAAAGGCTTCAAGTACCCATCAGAACCTACGCGCAGATGGCATATTATTATCTTCTATGACAGCTCTCACTATTATGGAAGTATAAGAAATAAGTGCATGATATGGTTTATCGCTTGATATGTGTTTAAAACCCTAAGATCTGTATTAGTCTTGATAGTCATCCAATTACAATTAAGGCTATAAAATTTTACCCTACAACGCAAGACTCATTAATTATAGAAGCACCTCCAAAGCCCAAAATACATTTCAATAATTACATACTTAAAGCAAATGGGAACATAAGTAAAAACCATTAAATAGGTAAATAAGAGAATACTTATTGCAACTGATGTGACACCGTTATTCAAAAATATACTCACACGCCAAAGTTAAACATGCAGTGCTGGAACTGAAGTTATATAAATAGTAATAGATAGTGACATTACCTTGTTTTTGTTACGCTATTGCCTGATACATGTCAAATATTGACCATCCACTAAACGATATTTAGCATTCAAAACAATCATTATTATGCCAAGAAGTTTTAAAGACGATAAGGGCATGTTGATTTTGAAGATGAATCTCATTATTTTCAAGGTCATCTTACTATCTGTTATAAATGTAATTGATCTATTCGTAATATTAGTTTTAGTTACAGTAAATTTTCGTCCCGGATTCCGATGTTGAATTCAACGTACATTAATCCTGAGACTGTAAGTCTTTTCTACTTTTTCTAATATCATTTTCATAACTTTTTCATTCCATGATATTGCGGTCAAAGGCATTTAAGAGTTTATGGTCATTTCTTCACAAACACCCTATAGAGGTGGGGACTTTGGATTGTTTCCGTTTTACATGTGGTTGTGATTACCCTAGTCCTCTCTTTTTGTCCACGCTTTAGTATAGTTGTTGAACTCTTGTTTTCACTATCAAAGTTATAATTATTTAGGTTTTCCAAAATGATGTCATGACTCGATACATAATTATTATAGTCCTTGGGTCGGTTGGGGTTTTAGTTGAGGGGTTTAGGAGGAGGTTGTTTCCACGTAGATTGGATGGTTCAGTTTTGCCTAGGTTTTCTTTTCTTATCTATATCTATAATGTGATGATGGCTAGTTCATTATTTTCACCAGCCTTGTGACTCTTGCAAATGTCATAACTTTTCAATAAAGTTAACGTTTCTGAGATGTATACAACATTTCGTGTTCTCAAGTCGCTTGCCATTGTTATTTAACAAACAAACAGTATATTTGCATAGAATTTTAATAAAGATAAAAAAGATTCTTATCAAAAACGAATTACAGAAGTCCCTCCTTCTCTAAACCAAAATAACTTCCTTCTTAAAGAAACACCTAACACACAAAAAATGGCTGATAAAAGAATCTCTCGGAGAGAGAAATGTCTGAAGCAGACAAATACATGTAAGTTAAGACACCATCTCACGACGATCCAAGTTAACAAAAACCGGGATGTGATTATTTTTCAATTTGCTATGTGGGTTCGAGACTTATTATTTCAGGGTATGTAATTTTCTTTCAATCTATTTAATTACGTATAAGTAGATTATGAGGGACTTTTATTTTGCGGGATTTTGTTAAAAACTAAACACAATTAATATCTCTATATACAACGGGACCATTAATATATTTATGCGATAAATACACATTTACAGAAGTCAGATGCAATCTGGAAAACAACAAATTAATACATTATTTGTGTGAACAAATTGGGATGCATTCAGACACGTTGATGCTAACTTGTTATTATAAACTATTGCGATACGTCGGTATTTCTTTTGATGTATAATCAAGTTAATGTGATAGTTACATATTTATTGAAGTCAGACTGTCGTATATTTATTTCGTTATGTGATCATTATACAGCTATGTAAGTTTCTGGGAGACTAACAATCTTACTGTAGATGTCAGTCCTGAGATAATATTGTTACAGGAAGAATGACAGTTTGTTTGATTGACGTCAGTAACTTGGGGACATAAAACACTGATTGTGTGTATACAATTGTCATCAATGTATTTCGTTAATCCATTATTGCTAAAGCTGTTGGCATATCCATATCGCGGGTGCATTTCATTTTGAATCGTTTTTTAAAAGTACGGAAGATTTCTGCCATATGCATACCTCATATATTGACAGATGACTAAATAAGGGATACGATTACAAACCGCTAAACAATTGCTCAAAACGTTTCCAAACTTCAATCAAAGACAATTTACAAACATTGTTACTGGTGACGAAACATGGACACATATATGGCTCACCAAACACAGTAGAAGGCCTGTAGTTGCCAAAAGGACCATGAACACAAAGAAGGTCCTTTATTGCATATTCTTTTCTTGTGATTGTATAGCCGTACGAATTCCGGTGCCGAAGGGCAAAAGTGTTACAGGTCGGTATTACCGAGATGTTATACTAAAAATGTTCAAGAAATATTATCAGAAACGACGCCCTGTGTCAGGATTTAGCCATGTTCGTCTACGACATGATAATGCTCCATCACGTACATCTAAGCTTGTGAAGCAATTTTTGAAGTCGGAGAAGGTTACCGTCATGCTACACCCACCATACTCTTCAGATCTAGCTCCATGCGACTTTTTCAGTTTTTCTTAAAAAGTTCTTATTTGGTCGTCGATACAAGTCCCGACAGGCCCTTGGCTCAGCCATCAGTCAGTGTCTCAGAGGTATACC
This sequence comes from Lutraria rhynchaena, assembly GCA_008271625.1. Lineage (NCBI taxonomy): Eukaryota > Metazoa > Mollusca > Bivalvia > Venerida > Mactridae > Lutraria > Lutraria rhynchaena. The sequence continues at coordinate 4,178,303 of VIBL01000020.1, forward strand.
TAAATCAGCGTACCGTGACGCATTTCAGAACCGGATTCATAGATTCTAACTATGTATTTTAAACCGTAGAGAATACTTTGAAGGGATGTAATGTTCATTTCACTATTTTAGTCAAGTGCTTTTGAAATATCGTACAACACACATTACATATACAATAAAGTCCGAAGTATTGTCTTTGTGGTTTTTTACTGCATCACATTAAGATATTTGAATACGTCGAATAATAAGCTTGTATAAATCAATTCCATTGTCACACATTGTATTTAATCCTGTTAATCATTGTAATAACGAAACACAGATTTTGTTAAACTTTAAATTTTGTAAAGCACTAGAATATAGTTTTTCTAACAATCAATGTCAGGTCAGTCAGATTCCATAATCCTACAGGTTCGCTGTCTATCAAATAAGGGTTACACCCAGTATTATATAATCAATTTGCAAGGAAAAATATATTAATATCAGATTGACCATAACCCCGCAGGTTTGTTGTCTATCAAATACGGGTTATACTCAGTGTCATATAATCAATTTGCACGGAAAAATATATTAATATCAGATTGACCATAACCCCACAGGTTTGTTGTCTATCAAACAAGGGTTATACCCAGTATCATATAATCAATTTGCACGGAAAATATATTAATATCAGATTGACAGATTTCATATTGTATTTGTATTAATCACGACAGAACTAACGTGACATTCAAACGTAACATATTTAATCCACACAAGACAAACTTTGACATGACAGTTTCAATGGTATTCTTCAAAATATCAGTGACACGTTAACTTTAACAATGTTTGTGGATGTTTTATAGAACTTTTCAATAGATATAAATAAAATTATTGATTCATTTGATGTTATGGTACACACTCAGTCACATCATATCTGACATCTATTCATTTATATAGAAGTTTGAAATGGATATCATATCAATTCTATAAATCATTGAACTCTTTGTTTCCAAATATCTCACATATGTAACATTATGTTTTGGCATTTAAGTTATTTTCTTTATATATACGGTTGGTGTGATGAAAATACATGTTTCCTATGTCAACAACTGTCAATGTATTGCCAAGGTCAGCACTGTAGGTATACTACCGAACTAATGGCAAATTAAAACATAAAACAACGCCGATAAAATCATGGTAAACAAGATCAGTTGAAAAAAAAAACTTAATTCTATCTGATTTTGTAATCCATAAAAAAAGTTATTAACGCTCTCTGATCTTGTCGTTAATTATGAGATTATACGGTATTGTAAGTTTGACTTCGCGTCTAAAGTTCATAAACATTTCGCCATCAGAGGGCAAATGAACCATGGCTTTTGAATATATGAATAAGTGGTCCTCCGTTGGATTAAGTCCTAGTGCTATTTTTTACACTATTGCTGGCTACATGACATGCAAGTTGAAATAAAAATATCACAATTACTAAACTACGTTCACCACACAATGAAAAGGACGAGTTGTTAAGGAAATGACATTGCATCCAAGTCTGTAGGTTTATCTTCTCTTACAGTCTTCATTATATCCCTAGCACTCGCAATGATTTATAGCAACGGCACTGTCTGGATGTTACCATATTAGAATCCAGTGTGAACCGTTAAAGTCAAGCTGAATGGAGCGATGTTATATTCATCAATCATCTATCACCATTGTTATCATTGACATCTTGAATATGCCCCAGGATAATTAAAATCGTAGGCTATTTACGTATCAATACTTTAGGGTGCTGTGCTGCAATATTATATTATTTTACGAATATTACCTACGCAAAACACATACATACCATCAAGTTATTAACATGCATGTTTCATGGTAGTTTGCAGAATGTCATATCATATCACGTACTTTATATATCTTTATTTATTTCTATAGCTGTTTGCTTTCAATCCATGTTTGAACAAATCGTGGTAAGATTATATTAAATCGTGTGATGGAACGGATGTCAGTTACATTGGAGTCAAAATAGTTCCTTTGTAATATTGTATTAGTAACCCTCAGTAAATGATTACTCAATCATTTCATTTAATGATATTAGCTATTATAACTAACGAGGCATTTATGGTCAAGTCGTAATCCATTCATGTTAAAAGCTCTGTTGGTGGGTGTTGCAAATTTTGAAGTCAGAATTAGACGTTAGAGATCAATGCTTGTGACATTTTGCCAGAATCCGTTCTCTTCACTGAGATCAACAATGAAGTAATCTACATTTAGACTGATGTGAATTAACAAGAATAAAACGTGTTCTAATGGATGAAAAAAATATGGTTTACATGATTAAAATAAACTACAAATATGTTACAGATTTGGTAATCCATATCTATTACAAGAACCATAACAGGCTTGAAATATCATGGCAATTTATTTCTTATTTCAGTAATATTTCGTCCTATCCGTTTGAATTATAATAAAAACTTGCAACACTAAATGATTAATAAATGAATTATTTTATACTATTTGATTCCCATAAATAGCATTTTCAGTCGTGGTGATAATATTTTAATGGACAACAATCCGTAGGAGTACTAACATTGAAACGAAGGAGAACAGTTCAGTGCTAGAAGGTGGCTCTTACTGCTTCATCAGCCTGCAGTGCGTTGCCTGGATGATGTGCATCTACGTTAATACAATTAGGTAAAATATATTTCCCAAGATAACTTTTACCTTAAATTTCAACAACTTTTTGTCTCATATTTTAGTTTCATTAAGTAAATTGATTAAGAGATTATTATTTAGCCACTGTGCTTTGTCATTTCATCTTTAATATATCAGTGTTTTAACATTTGATGCAATGATCTTCATTACTTTAACAAGTATTTCTTGTGTTTTATTAAGATAAATAATGATGACAATAAAAGAGATCAATAATTTTAGAAATAGACCAAGTAAAATAACTTTTGTGATAAGTGATAAAATATAGATAGTTTCTACTTGGATAACGAAATGAATGGTTAAAATCTACAGCAATTTTTGTTTATATTAACGAAAAATGCGCGCTTTTGCTTTGGCGGATTAATATCAATATCAGCTGTCTAACACTTAAATTCTTAATACCGCTGCGACGACTTGTAGAAGAAAGCAAGAAATTGAGACCCAAACAGTTAAATTCAAGCCTTTATTAGCTGAATAAAGAGAGTAACTGCCTGATTCCGAATCCATGATTCTGATCTTTTTGAATCTCCTTTTAGTTCCATCGGTCTGATTGTGAGATTGTCCAGCACTGGAACCGAACACCTGAGGCAGTTGCTGTCATTCCGTCCTCTTTTGGTGGAAATTAAATGTGACATTTCCATAGAAATGGCTTTTGGAGAACGGACCACTTGGCGTGACGAGCGAGCTTATATCCCGAAGCGAAGTGACAATTGTGGGTGGAGTAATATTACCACGATTTGACTCAGAATTGAATAAATGACCAAAAAAAGGTCTCAAAATCAAATAGTGGCAAGTCCGAGTCTTCCATATTGTAAACATTGAGAATGCAGACGATTTATTTCAGTGCAAGGGAGGTACTAAAGCATTTGAAAAAATAGTTCCGTCAGGGACCGGATGGGGTGAGATTTGGACAATGTTGTTCTTTGCACTGTTTCAAACAGTGAAATATAGATTTTTATTTCACCGATATAAATCTATATTTCACCGATAAGCATAAAATAAATTAGATCTACATTTTTGTCTCTAGTTCCATTGTAATTGCGGGGCTTTGGTACATCAAATACACAGGGAAGATAAATACGAGAACGGTGCATCAATATTTAAAAATAATTTTAATAAAACAGTAATATTTCGTAGCAAGTCAGGCAGATTGTGTGGATAACTTTACAATAGAAAGCGTGTTTCAATTCGATATTAATAAAATTCGCCTGGCTGAACCCATTGATGTAGTGTACGCACATGTAGGCGGGTATGTAGTTGATAGTGAAATGGTTTTAAAACACAAGCGGACATCTATTCAACTTTCTCATTCATGTGCGTCTATTTACTTGCAGCATTGACAACAGAATGTTTATTACTAATTAATAAAATAATTCGTGTATTTAGCTCATTACATGGGTTAAACGGGTACCTTCTTTACCTGAGGTAAATGTGACTGTCTAACTGGTACTAATTTAGATTATTTGCAATTGAACAAATGTTTTCCAAAGATAAATTTGCAGTATTGGTTAACTTGGTATATTTTTTTTCAGGTACAGTTGCAATCGTTGTTTTCAATGATATTGCGTACGATGCTTGTGTTATGTTCCCTTATACATTAAAACATCGGCATGTACCAAGATATTAGGTATCCGGAACGCGTAGATGGTAAATCATTGTGTTCTATGATTGCTGTCACTGAATACTGATTATGAAGAAGAAAAATAACCGTATGGAGGAGTTTTAGGTTTTGTAATAATGCACGATTTTATATGCTATAAAAGTTCAGATTTCATTAAATGCAATTTTTCCATGTTAAATATTTGCTATTTGTGTTTTAAAAAGCCTACGTTCTCTACTTCTATACTAGTCTGAATCAATTAAAATAAAAGTTATAAAATTTGACCCCACGACGTAAGACAGCTAAAATGTATTGATAGAAAATAAAAACATTTTACACATACAGTATTGAACTACTTCTGACAGAGTTATTGGATATAATTAAAAGTTATTGGACAAAAAATGTTCATTAAATTTCATTGATTTATAGAGACACCTCAAGTGCTTAACATACTTTATAATATATTTTGAAACAAATGTGCTGAATCCAAGTAAAGACTATCAAATTGGTTGTATACATATCAACTTATGTCAAGTATAACTTCCATTTTATCGAATGTAATCATACGTATCAACCAAACGACGTATATCATTGAAGCACATCACATGCCATGCAAAATTATGAATTTCTGTTACAACGTTTTTAATGGTTCCGATACATATGGATCTTGCTTGTCAAATTTGATGTTACTATACACCATTTCATCAGTCTGTTTGGTTGCTTTCTAATTCTTTCCCTTTACTTATGTAAATTGAAGTAATACACCATAATGATTTACTGTGAAATTCTATGTATGAATAATATGACTATTAGGTCATCGAACCTGGGTAAATTTACATGAACAAATGACTTAAATAACAAACTTTTCCTGCCCGCCTAAATAGCCTACAGCCGTGAAACCGGAAACACAACATCAGAGAATACTTATCAATGTGATAAACATGCTAAACATACAGTTCTATAACTGAAGTTATACATACTATTAATAGTGACATTATGTTGTTTTTGTTACGCAATTACCTAATACTTATCAAATATTGACCATGTATTAAACATAAAATTTGCCATTCAAAAGAATCGCTATTATGCCAAAAGTAGCGGTCTTATATTCACCAAGAAATTTAGGGACGATTTGAAAATACAAGCCAGACCCGATTTATCTTTAAGTATACCTCCTAAATTTATTAACTCCCTCATTATTTTCAAAGTCTTCAACTTCCTACCATATTTTAAAAATATAATCGATCTACTCGTTATATTAGTTTTAGTTACAGCAAATTTTATCAGATTTCGGCGTTGAATTGAATGCACCTGAGACTGTAGGTCTTTTCTGTGTTCTATTTATCATTGACACAAGCTTTTTCATTACTGTCTTTTTCACGGCTGTCAAAGTCATTTAAGAGTTCATGGTTATTTATTCACAAACCCTACTTGAGGTGGGGATGTGGGATTGTTTTTGTTTTGGCTGTGGTTGTGATTGCTCTAGTTCTCTCCTTTTGTCCGAGCTTCAGTTAAATTCGTATAGATATTGTTTTCACTATCAAAGGTGTAACTATTTAAGTTTTCCAAAATGACGGATACATGACGTCATAACTAGATAGTTTGTTTGGTTGACGGAAGGTAATATTTTGAGGTAGGTTGGATGTTTGGTGTTCTTTTTCCGTAGAAAACATTTTCTTATCTATATTTATATTGTGATGATAGCCATTCTATTATTTTCTATCAGTAAGTCACAATCGAGTGAAAAAAGAGTCTCCCGGAGGGGTACCGCCTTGGAAATGTCTGAAGAAGAGAAGTACATATAGGTTAAAGCACCATTTAGAGACGATCCAAATTCGTTAAAAAAATCCGGGATGTGATTATTTTTTTCAATTTGCTATGTGTGTTCGGGACTTAATTTTATTTTACGGAATGTAATTTACATGAATGTCCAATGCTTTTCAAGAAAGTTAATGTTGGTTTGTGTTGTCTGTGTTAATTTTGACACTTGTTCTGTATGTGTCATTTGGTTTCAATCCATTTAAATAGATTATGAGAGACTTTTAATATATATATATATATATTATATGAAATCTGTCCATCCGATATATATATATATATATATATATATATATACATATATAATTGATATATATAGATGTTAGTAATTAAATATCGTACGTTTTAATGTCAAATTAGTTTTGTCATTTTTGATGCAAATACAATATATATATATATTGTATTTGCATCAAAAATGATATTATATAGAAGTTTGACATGAATATCATATCAATTCTATAGATCTTTGAACTCTTTGTTTTCAAATATTTCACATATATAACATTATGTTATGACATTTAAGTCCTTTTCTTTATAAATAGAGTTTATGGAAATACATGAGTGATATGTTATGAACAATCGAGGTCAAGGTCAACACATGTAGGTATACAGCAATACTTCATCTAGTCCACTCCTGAGATATAAACATGGTCTACCGGACTGACGACACATTAAAACATAAAACAACCCCAAAATCATAGTTAACAAGATCAACTGAAAAATCACTTAATTCTATCTGATATTGTGATCCATGAAAAAAAGTATTTGCGTTCTCTTATTTTGTCGTTAATTATGAGTTTATATGGTAATGTAAGTTTGGCCTCGCATCTAAAGTTCATGAATACAGTAAAACTTCGTTATTACGAGCATCGATATCACGAGCTCTAGGCTTATCACGAGGAGATCCTGAAGTCCCGTCATTTTTTGTTCTTAGTTGTATATAAATTTCCATGTTTATTACGAGCATCGTTATCTCGTTATCTCGAGCACAAATCATGGTCCCTTGACTTATTTTTAAGCGTTAATTACCTTGATTACCTCGAGGGGTGTCATTTTGGATATCGTTCGCACCTGCGCGCCGGCGATCGCCGTGTTTTCTACACATCGTTAAAGTTACGCAACAAAAGAGCAAATCTTAATCGAGTACTTTGTTTTTCACACGTCGTTAAAGCTACACAATTAAAGAACGAGTCTTAATCGGATACTTTGTATTTCACATGTTGTGACATAAAATGACAATGAAACATGTACATGTATTTGTTTGTTGTAAGTTTGCAGTAAAATTTTTAAGATCAAAGACTAATGTTATAAAAGTTAATAATTATTGAGAATTTAATCACGATACATTAATTATGAGAACTAGATGACAAATTTGAGAAGCAGATACTAATAAAAACAGAGACAAATCTTTTATTAGCATGCTTCATGCATACCACTTACTGCTATCCGTACACAGGAAAATATCACATTTTGCTACAGACGTACGTAACACATGTATCATTCACGATGTGTCACTATGACGTTTCACCGCATGTCAGTGACACGATATTCGGACATGACATTGTACAATTGAAAACACGAAAAAATCGTGGATAAAGTTCTTAGAAAAAATGATCAATATATATTTCAGCGATCAACTATCATGTTTATTCACCTTAGACATCATAGAGAACAATTTACGTAAGCATTTCGTATTATTATCGTAAACACGCCCATTTATGCGCATGATGCACAGTTTATTTTCAGTCAAAAAACAAAAACCTCGTTATTACGAGCACTCGGTTTATCTCGAGCATATCGTCTGTTCCGATGACTCCTCGAGATAACGAAGTTTTACTGTATTTCTCTATCTGACATCAAAAGAACCATGACTTATGATCAGTAGTCCTCTATATATTACACTGGATGATTAAGTCGGACGTATAAATCTACTGCTAAATGCTGTTTTTTTTTCATTAATGTTAGTCACATGACATGTAAGCTATGATGTCTAAGAGAGATGAAAATATCACAATTTCTGAACTAAGTTCACTATACAAAACGTTCGGTATCAAAGGTTAAATAAATGACATTGTTCATCCATATAATTCATGGGTTTATTAATAACATTACTAACAACTGTATCAGTCCAGTATGCATGTTGCGTGATCTCTTATAGCTTCAATAATATTCCTAGCAAGCACATTGACTTAGAACGATGGTATTGTCTGGATGTTACCCTGTATGAATCCTGTGTATACTGTTATAACCAAGCTATGTGGAAATACATGGTTTTCATGAATAATCTTAAACTATTGTTACAATAAAAATCTTGTATACGCTCTGAAGTTAATTATCGTAGACCGTAACATATCGATACTTCAGGATGATCTATGTATATGTATATCATATACAAAAACATGCACAAGTTGTGTCAAGTGATTATTCAAAAGAAAAAAACTCAACGAGAATGCCCTTATAAAACTATATCAAGTAATATTAGGACCATTCCTAATCATGCGAAGAAGATGTCAGGAAATATCAGAGTCAAAATCGTTCTTTCAATTATTTTGTACATTATAACTTCGAGCGAGAACAACTCGACTATATCTTCTGTTTATAAAATATTGTAATTTACGTGGCATTGGTGCCTTTAACGGATTAAATTGACAGTATTTGCTTCTTTTCGGTAGGTTGTAGATATTGTAGTTTGTACTTGTGGTGTTTCGTTAGAATCTGTTCATTTTATTGCGACTAAAATCACTTGTACATATACAAGTAGTGTAGGGCGGTACCCTGGCACCATGGTGTATACCTCTGGCACCACTTTTCCCTCACTGTGGGCGGTACTCTGGCACCAAATTTTCGGAAAATGGGGTCAAAATGTGTTGAAAAAAGGGGTGAAATTGTGAAATTTGGGCCAATTTATTGTTTTCTTCTGGCACCCATTTTGGATAGGTGGGGGTACCTCATTTTGTGTTTTTTGGGCACCATGTTTTTTTAATTTGTTTTGGACTGAATTTGGGGACTTTGTATTTTCAATTTGTTTGTGTGGGATTTTGTTTTTTTTAGAAACAAAAAAAGACAAAACAAAAAGACAAAAGACAATTTGACACAAGACAATATCACAAGAAGTGCGCTTTAGCAAAAACATGGTGACCCTGAAAAGGGCCGTTGGGATGGTTTTGATCAGTTTGATCAGTGTCTTATTTCTTCATGACTTTACCATAATGACCCCGACCATGGTCAGTTTTCTTTTTCTCAGGTTTCTTTGGTTCTGTGGTCTCATGTTTACGTTTTTTAGAGTCTTTTTTCTCATCTGTTTTTTGGGGTTCTTCGCTATTCCATTTGTCAGTCACAAACTGTACAGGCACAATTAGTTTGTCTGTTTTTAACTCGGTTTCACGACGGAGTTGCATGACTTGCTTTAGCTGTCTTATTTCTCCCTTGATTCCTTTGAGTTCTTGTAGCACAGCCATCTCTGTAGGCAGTGGATTAGACTGCCCATGAGTTTGTCCATTCACCACGGACTGTACTGGCTGTACATTCCCCTGTAGATTCGGCTGGCTGTACTGTGGCTGATTGTATTGGGGTTGACTGTACTGTGGCTGACTGTACTGTGGCTGGTTAGTGCCATACACCGGTCCAACAGCATTTTGACCTATCAACTCAGACGATTCTAACGCTTCTTTCAGAATGTCATATGGCATGTTGTATGTCTCCATGTTAAATAATAAATAATGGCTCTGCGTCTGACAATTTATACTTATTTTGTACGAGCGCGAACCTTTGTGAGAACATGTTAAATGACGTCACGTCCATACCTTTGTTCGCCAGTGTTTGTGTTAGCTTTTTGGGTTTGTTTTGTGTTTCTTTAATCCTAATACCAACAAAGTAAAAGCCGTACCATCACAGTTAGCCTACAGAATAAACGCACTCATAGCAAACCTACAAAAATATACAGTCACAGTAAAAATTGTGAGTCAAAAAAATAACATAATCATAGCAAAGCGTACAAAAAATACACGATCACAGCCAAAAAATGCTGATAAACAAAAACACACTATCACAGCTAGCCTACAGAATAAATACAATCACAGCCAAATAATGCTAGTAAAATAACATAATCATAGCAAAACCTACAAAAAAAATACACGATCACAGCCAAAAAATGCTGGTAAAACAAAAACACACGATCACAGCCAGCCTACAGAATACATATGATCACAGCAAAACGTACAAAAATACACGATCACAGCCAAAAAATGCTGGTGCCCCCAAAAACACACGATCACAGCCAGCCTACAGAATAAAACATAATCATAGCCAACCTACATAACTATACAGACAAAAAATACTTTTTTATTTTGTTTTGGACTGAATGTGTGCAGGACTTTATTTTAGACACAAAAAAGACAATTTCACAAGAAGTGTGTTTTCGCAAAAACATGGTGGCCCTGAAAAGGGCCGTTTTTGAGTAGAGTGACCTAATGATGTTGGCCACATCTACCCATACAAGCGGAACACCACTTGTCCCACTTTCGGAAATCTTTCTGGCTGGCGGTGGAGGCCAACCTGAAAGGAGGCTCATTGTCCTCCTCCCAGTTTTCAGCTGGGGTTGATTCCTGAGGGTGATCCCCCAGTCCTCTTCCCCAGAGCTGACCACCACCACATCCTCCGCAAACCCCTTCTTCTTTTCTTCTCTCAGTTCCTGTACTTCAAGACGCAGCTCCTCCAGCTGCATCTCTAACTGCTCTATGTAGAGCCGTAAGTCTGCATACTTTTCTTTGATGTTTCTGAGAGTTCGCTCAGACATTGTGACAGTGGTTTTTATACGGCAAGCGCGAACCTTTGTGAGAACATGTCTTTTCATCTATTATGATGATGAGCTACGTGCCAATTATTGGCGCTACTTGTATTTAGCTGAAGCTAAATATTGAACACATTCAACAGCCCTTTTTAGGGCCACCATATATTTTAGATAAATTTTACTCTCTCTACAACAAAAACTATTTGCTTTTTTCATTGTTCTTATTTTTACAACAAAATAACTTACAATCAGCAAAAACAAAATAACTTTAAAAAAAATTCAGTAACTTACAAATACTGTCACAATAGTTCAACACATACTATCCGCAAAAACATGATTCAAGAACACAAGAAATGTTCCAACACATCCAATGTTAATATCGTCCATTTTCGTTTTGTCCTCTCTCTTTTTGTATTTCCGTTTCTTTTGTGGTGGATCCATTTGGTTGGCTGTGTTCACAATGAATTGATCACTCATTCCTTGTGGTGGTACTTGAGGATTCTTTTGTGGACAGTTCGCTGCGAAATGTCCTTTTTCATGACAATGAAAACATTCATCTTTACCTACGTTTTCTGAACACGTAGTCGCATAATGTCCTTTCTTTCCACAACGATAACATTGTATATGATCCCATGTGACATGTTTCTGCTCACAAAGTTGATCCACTATACTGTTTAACTCTTTTATTTTTTTCTTTAATGAATACATCAAAGAAGATTGTTGATAAATGCTATTATTATCGTTAGCTTTTTCCATTCTTTGATCGTTGTAGCTCATATTGAGTGACTAGAATGACTAGAGCGGTGTGGAGCAGTCCCTTTTATAATATGTATGCGACCTTGAATGTGACCTTGAATGCGACCTTGAAACATATTATTAAATGCGACCTTGAATGCAACCTTGAATATATCATATAATGTGATTACAGATTCTTATAGGTGTGACCTTGAACATAGTATCTAAAGAGGAGTGTGAAGGATCATAGGATTCATAATGATGTCAGACACCGACAGTGACAGCCATGAGCCTCCAGCCAAACGAACAAAATTGGAGCATGTACGAGAGTATTATCAAATACATTCTCGTATGGAAAGAAAATCAAGGAAATTCAAGATGCAGTCTAGAGTGTATGATGTGGCTTTTCAGCCGTACGATCATTCGTTTGAATTTACAAACCGGCTGTTTCATGATATGATGAATCAACTTTATCGGACATGTCAAGTAAGATCCAATGATAGAGTTCGAGTATCCATATGACATCCTAATTTGGAATTTGGAATTCATATTCCATTTGATGTGGCATCTCGTATAAATGGAGATGTTGTATTGGACGAAATTGAACGAGTGGCACAGAGTAACCGCGAGTTTAAAATTCATGACGGAGAAGCACAGATGGAAATTACACATATTGCTATGCCACAAGGTTCGGGGAAAAAGACATTCAAGTCGGCAAACGTACTTAACATGGTGAAATCAAAGACAAATGTGGTGTGTATTGACAATAGTAAGGACTCGATGTGTTTAGCTAGATCTATTGTGGTTGGTATGTGTAAAGCGAATCAAAATCAAACCCCGGAATGGAAAAAACGATGGCATCTCATACGTCAGCCTAAGAAAAATCTACAACAACATGAAGCTGAAGCATTATAAAACAAGTGGATATTTCATCGGATCGTGCTTGCGGTATAGAAGAATACAACAAGTTACAAGATTACCTCTACCCCAATTATGTCATTAAAATTCATCCACAACATCATGGAAATGAATTATTATTCAAACCACCAGCGATGACTGAAAAGTCGGGTGATTCATATTTTTCATCATGACAATCATTATGATAGTATAATATCGATCACAGGATTTCTTGGACGGAGTTATTATTGTGAATGGTGTGATGTGGGTTATGATCACCGTGAAGCCCATCAATGTAAAAACATTTGCCAGTGTTATGCCCACACCTTATGTTATGCCCCGTGGAACAATCCATTCAATGCCCCGATTGTTATCGAGTATTTCGAAGTCAAACCTGTTTTGATCGTCACAAAACAAAATTTGGAAAACAACGTAAAACCATCTGTGATTCTGTGTGGAATTGTAGAAAATGTGGACAAAAAGTTGTAGGAACAAAAACGAAATCATATTTGCTCAGGGAAAAAGAAATGCAAGTATTGTGAAAAAATAGTGGGACCAGATCATGAGTGTTACATTCCAACGTATGTACCTCCCGATAGAAAAGGCAGGCAACCTGAAGTCCCCTTCATCTTTTTTGACTTTGAGTGTCGCTTTGATTCTGGAGAACATATACCTAACTTTTGTGTAGCGCAACGCGCCTGCGATGTATGTGTAAGTCAGTGCAAAATCCATGTGAGTATTTTGAAGAAGTGAATGAAGCAAGACAAATGGTATTCCGTGGAGAAAACACGTTGGAACAATTCTGCACTTGGCTATTCAATCCCACCCATCGAGGATCTACAGTGATTGCTCACAATGCTCAAGGTTACAATGCCCAGTTTATTCTTAGATATTGCGTTACCCATGGGACAGCTAAACCACAACTGATTATGAATGGAAGTAAAATCATTCTATTACGAGTGCATGGAATATACGATTGATTGACTCACTCAGTTTCCTAAGTATGCCACTCTCAGCTTTTCCTAGGACATTTGGACTGACTGAGTTAGCTAAAGGATGGTTTCCATTTTATGTCAATACCTTATCCTATCAAGATTATGTGGGACCTTACTTACCGCTACACTTTTACAAACCTGACAGTATGAAGCCAGTGCAACGTCAACAATTTCTAACTTGATACCATGAGAAAAAAGGAGATGAATTTGATTTTCAAAAAGAAATGGAAAAATACTGTAAATCAGATGTGGATATTTTAAGACGTGGTTGTGGTGAATTTCGTCAACAATTGTTAGCCAGTGATCAAATTGATCCTTTTACGGAAGCGACCACGTTAGCCCAAGTGTGTAATAAAGCCTGGCGGAAAAACTCCACGCCACCTCATAGTTTAGCCGTGATTTCTGATGCAGGATATCCTAATAAAACTCGGTATTCCATGAAAAGCATACGTTGGTTACAAATGACTGCTGTGACTGAAGGGATTCATATTCGTCATGCCTTGAATCACAAAGGTGAAGAAGTTAAAATTGGACCGTATTATGTGGATTGGTATTGTGAAGAGATGTTGGTATCATGGGTGTCCTACCTTTTTTCCTAAGGGGGGTACCATCAATCCATATACGTTGAAAAGCATGCATCAAGCCTATGAAGACACACAAAAAAGACTTGAGAATTTGAAAGAACAAGGGTATCCATTAGTGGTCATGTGGGAATGTGAATTTGATCAACGTTGTCAAAAAGACCCTGAGTATAAGACCAGAGTAGAACGATTTTATGTGGGTCAAGATCCCATTCAACCCAGGGAAGCTTTGTTCGGAGGTCGTGCCAATGCCGTCCGACTGCATCAGGAAGTAGAAAAAGACCAAGAGATCAAATATGTGGACATTTGTTCCCTGTATCCTTATGTCAACAAGTACAGAGAGTATCCATTAGGTCATCCCATGATTTTGAGCCAAGAGCAAATTGATCCACACCGTCTTGAGACATACAAAGGATTGATTAAATGCCGTGTTCTTGCACCGCAAGGTTTATGGATGCCTGTCTTACCTATGCACTGTAATAACAAAATGGTATTTGCTCTCTGTCGTACCTGTGCGGAAGAGGAGTTAGATTATTGTACACATTCACTGTATGAACGGGCATTGTATGGAACGTGGACCCATGTAGAATTGGCGAAAGCCATTTCTTTAGGGTATAAAGTATTGAAAGTATATTATGTATGGCACTGGGATGAGTGGGGTATGGACGTGTACCGTCAATATTTTGACAAATACTTAAAGATGAAGCAAGAAGCCAGCGGGTATCCTCCCGGCGTAGACACAGAGGAAGATAAATTGAAATTTAAACAAGATTATTTGGAAGCAGAGGGAATTCGCTTGGAACAAGTGAAAAAAATCCAGGAAAAAGAGCTTTTGCCAAAACCATGTTGAATTGTATATGGGGTAAAAATACTCAAACCAACCTGTTACCGAAAACGGAAAATGTCCATAAATTGGATCGTTTCTATGAGATTCTGAATGATCCTAAAAAGTCGGTGAAATATGCCGAGTGTTTTGATCATGATGAATTCGTACTGATGAATTTCACGGATGTATATGATTGAGCTGATCCCCATTCTTCTTCTAATCCTGTCGTGGCTTCTTTTGTGACGGCTTATGCTCGATTAGAATTGTACAAAGTGCTGGAACCTCTGGGAAAAAGGGTACTCTATTTTGACACGGACAGTTGTATGTACATTTATGACCCTCAAGAATACAATGTACCTATTGTCTCCAATCGTTTTGGAAAATGGACGGATGAAGTGCCTCATGGACGTATTGTGAAATATGTTGCTTTAGGTCCAAAAAACTATGGCTATGAATACATTGAAAATGGAGAACGACATCAGGCGTGTAAAGTGAAAGGCATTACATTAGACTATAATGCAACTCAACAAGTGAATTTCAATAGTATGGTGGACTGTGTGAAAGACAGAGAACATTATTCTACCGTAGTTGAATATGCGTCCAGGATTAAACGTCATAGAGATAGAACAGTGACAAGTGAGAAACAAATCAAAACATTTCGTTCTGTGTATACCAAACGTGTCATCGTCGACGATTACATGACTGTTCCTTATGGACTTGTTGGTCATATAATATTCATAAAAAACCTTGACCTTATTGTTTGTATATAATGTTGTAGTAGTCGTAGTAGTAGTAGTAGTAGTAGTAGAATACAAAAAATACAAACACAAAAAACAAACAAAAAAAATACAAAAACAAGTATGGATTCGATACCGTTACTTCCTGTAGAGTTAAGACTTAAAATATATCGTTATGTGGTAGAGGCTAACACTAAACCATGGAAGATGGAGTTAGTAAATGCATGGGCGACCCATGGTGCTATTCATTGGTTACAACGTATGGACCCTGGACGGGTAGATAGACTATAAGTGGATGTCAGTGAACGCCAGGATTTGACTGTAAGTCAGAAATTACCTATGCTACGAAAGTTCAATATAATTCAACAAAAATTGGATCGCATGATATCGACTGGATGGCTGTTTTGTATCTACGATGCCTCTTTGAATGATATATCTGCATTAACGAATGCATTTCAACCTACTGACAATGTCATATGGTTTAGCATGGCTGAAGAAGACAATGGGATATCTCAACCTGGATGGCGAGTGTATTCGCAATACAAATTACGTGGTATCCTGTTATTTAAGGAACCGATCCCTTTCACTAAGGTCAGATCGATTCTATCCTACCGTGCTGTGTTCTTTAAACAAAAACATCATTTACGTGAAGTAGCACAAACCATTGATGCTCTCCATGCGGATGTACCTAGGCTTATCATGAATGCGGGGAATATTCCATTATGAAAAGACCATCGAGACGACCCCGATATGTGAGTTTATTTTACATTTTGGATTTTGAGTTGTATAGAGAGACCTTATTTAGTATTGTACTAGATGACCTTGACGCGGTCAAGGACATTTATGCCTGGATTCTGAATCCGCGTACGTTTGAACTATTTAAACGGATGATTCACCAGGCGATGATCAGTGCACATTTGGACTTGAAAGCTATCCATCGAGACGATTGGAATACATACGTGGTGAATAACAATAAAGTGATTCAAGCCATTCAAGAATGGAACAGTTTGATATTATGAAGCATACCATGTTAAGAAAAGCATTGATTTTTGCTTTTCGTATGAAAATACCTGAAGGTCATCATAGTGTAGAATGGATTCGACAACGTTTGAGTTCACCAGAACTGTTTGAAGAATTTAGAAATGGACTTCATGTGATGAATTCATTTTATAAACAGACAGTGCCACTAGACTTTAGTGAAACGGATTGGAAGTGAACAAGGACAAAGTCATAACTTTTCTGAGTGAATATGGACATTCAGAATGTGTGTTTGAATTTTCTGAGAAAATACTACCACCACTTCATGACTTTTGTTGTCAGTGCTGTAACTGTGTGTCAGTGTAACTATTTAGTTATAGTATATTTATAGTTTAGTATATTTAGTGATAACAAAAAAAAGTTGACATGTAATAATGTAAAATTATTTTCAGTGTAACTATTGTACATTTAGTGATAACTAAAAAAGTTGACATGTAATAATGTAAAAGTATTTTCAGTTTAACAAAAAAAAGTTGTTGCCGTTGTTGTTGTTGTTACTGTTGTTGTATGTAAAAAGTCAATAAAATACTTCTGTTTCATTCACTTGATGTTAGTTGTGATTGTCACGTCATGGAGTCCAGTTTATTGTTTAAGCATCCTTGTAATATGTTTATCTCAGGTCCTAGTGGATCTGGTAAAACACAATTTGTCAAAATGATGTTGTCTTACAAATCGGACCTGTTTCAAGTGGTACCTGAGCGTATCGTATGGTGTTACAAAGAATGGCAAACAGCCTATGCTCAGTTACAAGAACAGGAACCCCACATTCAATTCTTACAAGGTATTCCTGAGGATGAGGAGGAGTTGGTGGAGGATACCTCCATTCCCCATTTAATTGTATTTGATGATATGCTTGGGGATAAAGATGAAGAGAAAATTAAATTAGGGTTTACACACGAAAAGGTCATCATCGTAATGCCAGTGTCATTTACATTACACAAAACATGTTTCAACAATCGAAAGCCAGTCGTACATTGAGTTTAAATGCACATTACATGATCTTATTTCAAAACACAAGAGATAAAGCACAAATCAAAGTGTTGGCGAATCAAATTCAATTGCCACACTTGTTACCCGCTTATCAAGATGCGATCTCTACACCCCATGGGTATTTAGTGATTGATTTTCACCCTCAAACACCAGACACGTATCGGTTGAGAACCGATATTTTTCATCATTGGATCACTGGAGAGGAATGTGGTCCGACGGTGTATATATAAAGGAGATAGAACTTAGGGAGTCATCATAGTCATCATGGCAGACAGAATGAACACCATAGCTCAGTCGCTAGAACATTTGAGTCAGGAACGTGATCCTGCTCAACGGGAACAGTTGTTACGATCAGGATTAAAAGAAATGGTCAAATGGTTTACGTTAGCTGCTAAAGTGATTGTGCAAAAGAAATTGCTGTTACCTAAACAAACACAAAACTTTATGCAAAAACATCAGAATGAACTAGAGCAGTTAGGTGATGATCAAGTGGATGTGGACACCAAACGTCAACTCATATTGAAACCAGGAGGGAGTGGATTTCTTGGAGGGGTCATGATACGAAGTTTACTTCGATGGAATGGTCAAAAGACCATTCGTAAATTTGGCCCTAAGAAAACTCCTGCAAAAAGAGTTCCTAAACAAAAACCAGCAAAAAGAGCTCCTAAAAAGAAAACTCCTGCAAAGAAACGTTCTCCTAAAAAGAAAGTTCCTGCAAAAAGAGCTCCTGCAAAGAAAAGAGCTCCTAGATAGAAACGTTCTCCTAAAAAGAAACGTTCTCCTAAAGAAAGAAAACACCAGCATTTACAGTTTCACCCACAATCGATGAACGTTTTATCACCCTTCGACGAGGTTCCAGAGGATCTTCCCGTGGGTCTTCTTTATCTAGAAATGGATCCTCTTTAAGTGGTTCACCTCCCATGGGATCACCTCCCAATGGGTTGTCACCCATTGGATCACCTTTATCTAGAAATGGGTCACCCAGTGGATCTCCTATTTACACAGCAACACGATGGTCACCTCCTGCCACTAGTACTCCTATGAGAACTCCTATGAGAACTCCATTGAGAACTCCTCCCAGGACGCTAAGAAGCAGTTTGAGTTCTTCTAGTGGGTCAACCACCTGTTCTTCAAGCAGATCCAAAAGCAGATCCAGCAGATCCAAAAGCAGATCTAGAAGCAGATCTAGAAGTGGGTCAAACAGTAAAAGTTCTACTTTGTACATCAGTTCTTCATCTCCAGATACCCCTGTGACACGATTTTCACCCTTGAAATTATCTCAATTATCAAGACAGATGGTATTGAAACCTATCTTACTAGGACGTGTGAATTTAATGAGAACCCTACCGATGGGTTCAGCTTCCAAACAAGCCGTAGATGCTTTATATAAACAGTGATGTATGAAACAACATCAGTTGATATCATGGCTCCAAAGCGTCCACTCCTACACAAGTACGGTCATCTGGTGTTGGGTTTAACTCAAGCCCCAGAGGGAATGAGAAGAAAGATGATACAAAAAGCACCTAAAGAAGTGATTCAATGCGTCTCCGAATGTTGTCACAATGTTTTAAAAGGCAATGTTGCCTTATCACCTCCTCAAAAGCAAAGGTTGAAGCCCAAGCGTCAACATCTCCGTACCTTAGCGGATAAAAAAGTATCGATTCAAAAAAAGTAACGGGTGTTAAATCAAAAAGGAGGATTATTTCTATTATTGCCTCTCGCTCCAGTCATTGCTAAAGCTGTAGCGGCAGGGGCACTCAGTGGTGGAGTGGCTCAACTCGTGAAGAAAATATGAAGAAAATGGCTATTGTCCCGTTTAAAATGCTAGAAGAGATGAATCGATGGAAATCAGAACAGCGACCACGTTTACCTCCTCCCGCACAAGTCACACAGACCTCTGATTTACAGAAACAAATGGGGGAAGTACTACAAAATGAATCCTTGTCCGAATCAGAAAAGGCACAACACTATGGACAAGTCTTACAAAAGTTTCAATTGTCACATCAAAAAAGCGCGTGAACCCACCATGCCACCTCCCACAGCTCCAACAGCTCAAGCTCAAGCAGCAGCTCAAGCAGCAGCACCAGCAGCAGCAGCTCCAGCTACCGATAGACTAACCCTAGCCGATAGGATTCTTGAAAGTGTTCCCCAAACCATACGTCGAAAAACTCAACTCTTATTACACTTTCTCCAAAATCATCCCCATATGTCATGGAATGAACAAGGTGTTTTGGAATATGATGGAAACCCCATACAAGGATCCAACATTATAGATTTAGTCAATGATGTGATTCTTCAAAGAAAAGGGTCTAGCCCTAAAGGATGGGAACAGTTTTCTCATGGATTAAGAGAAGTCAGTGTACCCCAAGAAGTGGTAGGAAATAAACGGAGATGGTCATTGATACAACAACCCGAGTCAGACTCAGAGGAAGATGAATTTTACGATAGTTTTGTCGATCCTTCTGCGACTAAGAAACCTACTCCTAGGAAGAAGGTTATAAAACAAGGAAAATCTCAAATCAAACCAGAGCCTCATTGGGAACCTTACTAGACCCCTACCACTACTACTTAGACCCTATGGACCCCAAAGTAGATACCGTGTTACAGAAGATATATTATGATGCCTTACATACTGCTGCTTTTGGAGGGATACGCCGTCTCTATAAGACAGTGCGAGCTCACGGCATTACTTTGAATCAAGTGCGATCCTGGCTAAAAGGACAAAAGACGTATACCTTGCATACACCTATCCGTCGGAAATTTTCAAGACGGAAAACCAAAGTGGGTGGTATCGATCATCAGTGGCAGGCGGATTTGGCGGACATGCAATCCTTAGTCAAACACAACACACCCTATCGATATCTGTTGTGTGTCATTGATGTATTTTCAAAATATGCTTGGGTCATTCCTCTCAACGATAAAACGGGACTCACTTTGATTGAAGCGTTTCGCTCTATTCTGAAAACGCGACAACCTAAAGCGCGCTGCAGACGGACAAAGGCACTGAATTCAAGAATCAAAGATTTCAAGCGTTTTTAGAGAAAGAAGGTATTCACTATTTCACGACTGAAAATCCAGCAACCAAAGCCAGTGTAGTAGAACGTTTTCAACGTACTTTGAAATCCTACATGTGGAGATATTTTACCCATCATCAAACACGACGGTATATCGATGTATTACCTGATCTGGTGCAAGTCTATAATCATCGATTTCATCGAAGTATTCAAATGGCACCTGCATCCGTAAATGAACACAATGAATCTGAGGTGACCTTGACCTTGTATGGAAAAAAAGAAAAAAAGAAACTACATCAACATCAACATCTTCATGTGCGTATCAATAAAACCAAACGTACCTTTGATAAAGGCTATCTACCGAACTGGACGACTGAAGTGTTTAGAGTGACCCATGTCAAAGAACTTCACCTCCGACCGTCAAATTGACAGATTTAGATGGAGAACCCATTCTGGGTTCGTTTCATCTCTCCGAAGTACAATCTATAAAAGACGATGGTATCTATGAAATTGAATCAGTGTTGGCTCGTCGTAAGAGAAAAGTAGACGGAAAATTAAGACAAGAAATTAAAGTGCACTGGAAAGGATACCCTTCGAAATTTGACAGTTGGATTCCTGAATCCCATCTCGTTTAAATACAGCATGTCTCAGTCTGACACAGCCAGTGTGGCAGTGAGTACCTCAGTGAGCACCTCATAGAGTACCTCAGAGCAAGTCAGACCCATTGAGCCGAAGAACAAGGTCACCTTTTTTGCCCAAATTGCGGTGGTGTTTATCATTATTAGCGTGTCACTCTTTAATTCGTGTTTTGAATGACCCGATCGTGAATTGTGGCTCCTGCTTTTAAGTAGTTCTCTGGGTTATATTCTACCGAATCCCTCTTTGAAATTCAATAAACCCAAACCAGCATGAGCTCGTTTTACATTACCCTGATGAGTGGCAGTTCGATGGATCTGTTCCCAGACAATACCCAATGCTGTTTTCGTACCAAACTACTCAAACCCATCCATCTCAATAAACAAGACTGGGAAATTGGTTTAGTAGAAATGATTGTACCTAGTCAAGTCATTAATATCACGGAGGAAGAGCGACATTTTTCCATTGTCACACTGGATCCTATCCTGGCCAAGACGTTTGAGGCTTTTCCCCATTACTGTCGTTTCCCCAATGATGAAAAAGGAATACGTCTTTGTATTCCTGTAGGAACTTATGTTACACCACAACATCTGGATCAGGTCATTAAAGATTACCTAGGTCAACTGTTTAGAGAGAAAAACCTCCGTTTTACTGTAGGTTTCTCGGGAACAAGTAAACGTATTAAGATGGATAGTTCAAAGAACTTAGGCATTCAGTTTCATCCTAGTATGTTTATGAAATTGGGTGGGTCTCCTCATAATGCTCCTACCATCTATTTTACCGAAAATCCAGATCCATTTCCTCACGGGGTAGACTTGAACATGGGTCATAATCATTTGTTTGTCTATTCTGACCTGGCGGCTTATACCTATTTGGGAAACATTGAAGCTCCCATCTTACGTGTGGCTCCTTTTGACCCGAGAACCAAAGCAGGGACTAATCCACATATTCATTCCGAGTTCTTGAATGTACACTACGTGCCACTGGCTAAAGCCAACTTTGACACCATCGCAATCCATATAAGGGGTGACACAGGGCAACCCATTCAGTTTATTCATGGGAAGTCTATGGTGAAGCTACACCTACGCCAACGACAATGATGCCTATGTACCAAAGTCAACCTCGTCAGTGTGGACAGGGGCTTGGATCTATGTTTAAGAAAGCCATGAAACGTATCATGCCTTTACTGAATCCTTTGATTCGATCTGGAGTTCGAACCTTGAAAAAAGAAGGACTCCAGCAAGGAAAAGCTGCCATGCAAGAGATCATGTCAGGATCCAACCCTAAAAAAGCGATACGAAAAAGAGGAGCTAACGTATTGAAAAATGTAACCGAATCCCTGTTACGTGAAGTCACCAAAAAACCTAAGAAAAGTATAAAGGCGAAACCCATCAAGAAAAAACCTCATTCGAAACTTCATCGTCGTCGAGTGAAGCAGGCCAGACCACTTGATATTTTCGATTAAAAAAAATCATGATGCAACACGGTTCTTGTGAATGCAGTAAGACAGAGTTGGACGTGTCTGTCGTTCCCCCTACGATGACCGCCATGCAGGAGGGACAATGGACTGAGCATTATCCCATTTCTGCCCTGGATAATAATGCTCCTATTGAATTCGTGATTCCTGCACAAATAGAAAAATGGACAGATCTGAATCAGTCTTATCTGTATATGAAAATCAAAATTATACAGGCGGATAATTCCGACTTGGCGAATGACAGTGAAATTGCGACCGTCAATAACTTTTTTCACAGCATGTTCAGTAGCATCGATGTGTATCTGAACAATAAACTGATCACCAGCAATGCGGACACGTATGCCTATCGTGCTTACCTAGGAAATTTACTCTCCTTCCATCCAAGTTGTAAAAGCACTCAGCTTCAAGCATTAGAATTATGGGCTGCAGATACCCCTGGTCAGATGAACACCAAAGTCCATGATGGAGATAACAAGGGTTATGTGGAAAGGCGAAATCGTGTCCATCAAAGTCGTGTAGTGGAACTATGTGGTCGACTTCATTTGGATCTGGTGATGCAAGATAAATATGTACCTAATGGGATAGAAATACGTCTAAGACAGAACAAAGCATCACCCAATTTCTGTCTTATGGCTGCTGCGCCCGCAAAAATCAAGTTTATGGAAGCGGGTTTCAATGTGAGAACCTTGGATTTACTCCCTGTGGTGGCCAATCAACTCAATCAACACATTGCTCAACACAACATGAAAATTCCCATCCGACGGACCGAGGTGAAACCTTTACTATTCCTACCGGTCAACGTTCCAAGATTGAAGATCATTTATTTCAAGGTCAATTACCGAAACGACTGATCATTTGTATGGTGAGAAATGGAGATGTGAATGGGGATATAGCGACCAATCCTTTTGATTTCCGTCATTTTGATCTCAATCATCTGGAGGTCAGTATTGATGGAAAAAGTATTCATAACAAACCGTTTCAACCCAATTTCGAAACGGGAGAATGTCTACGGTCCTACATGTCACTCTATCAAGCCACAGGAGCTCTTGGACTCAATCGTTCCTTTGGATTGAGTTTGAATGATTATCAACACGGTTACACACTCTGGGGACTGGATATGACAGCCGATCAAGGTTGCGAGGAAGGTCAGCTCCATCCTATAAAAACGGGGAATCTGAAATTGGAATTCACTTTGCCAGAGCGCTAGGACAAGCTATTGTGTATGCGGAATACGATAATCAGATTGAAATCAACCAATTTAGAGAAGTACTTCTAGATTATTGAAAAAATGGAACACAAACATGACTTTAAAATGCAATCATTGAATCTAGAAAAAAAGGACATAGACAACTTGGATCCAGGACAAGACTTTGAAATGCAATTATTAGCGTATCCTTGTGATACAAGTGAACGAACTGAATCCTTGCGAGAGGGGTTGAACCACCATGTGACAGAAGCACTTCAAACGTTGATTTATGATCAAGTGCATAAAGACTGTTACGGTTGTCAAGTGGATCATCCCAGTCAAGTACAACATGTCCTCTGCTTATACACGAACACATCAGAGTGGACAGAACTGTACATTCAAAAAGCGATTCAAAGTTTGGACGTGTTTAAGGTCATGGAAAAGTGGTATCCTGAACTCGTGACCTTGACCGATAGGGAAAAAATGAGATGCCTGTCGATTATGGATTCAGTTTAAAAACGAACTCTATCAGAATCAGTCAGAACTGAACGATTCCTGGATAAGTGTATGGGCAGAACGTGTGAATAGACATTGGCATTATGGAGACGAATGAACTTCAATACATCTTAGATCATTCACCGATGTTATCGACATTGCATGCTCGCGTTTGTGCAAAAGATGAGTTACCTTCGGAGAATCCTCATCCTGTAAAGGTCTATATTGTGAATACACACAATGCGAATCAACCAGGAGAACACTGGGTGGCTATTTACATCAAAGACCATACCATCGTGTACTTTGATTCTTATGGACTACCCCCTTTCGAGGAGATTCTCTCTTTTGTGAAAAAACATTCAAAAACGTATCAGTGGAATGCATTGTGTATACAAGGGAATGTTTTACCTTTGTGTGGTGTGTATTGTGTATTCGTTCTGGACTTTATTTCTCGTGGATGGGACCTGAACCAGATCCTTCTTACTCGATTCAAAGTTCTAGAGGATAGGCCAGGAGATAACGATACTTATGTGACCCATTGGTTTGAACAACATTATGGTACCTATTATAGACAAGCTTAGTATGTGAACAAATGTGGACAAAAGTGTTTTGGACGACACAATGATAGAGCAGGAGGTGAAAGACATTTGCAATATAGAATCATGAATACAAACATGATTTATTATTCACCTTAATTTGCTTTCTAAACAAAAATCTTGTTCTAACAAAAAATGTACAAAAAAATGTTGTTCTATGTTGTTCTAACAAAAATATGTACAAAAAAATGTTGTTCTACCAAGAAAATGCACAAAAAATGTTGTTCTGTTTAAAAATATGTTGATTTACAAAAACATATGGTTCACTATTGTTCTATGTTTAAAAATGTGGTTCGTGTTGAATAAAAATATAAAAAAATGATACCACCTGTTTCTTTTACTTTTTGGGTATTAGGATTTAAGAAACACAAAACAAACACAAAAACACAAAAAAACTAGCGAACAAAAAAATGGCGTGACGTCATTTAACATGTTCTCACAAAGGTTCGCGCTTGCCGTATAAAAAAGCCAATGCATTGCGTCACGTCATTTCATTTGCTTCTAAGCGCTCAAGATGGATGTATTGTTGAATCAGTTAGAAACGGCTAGACAATTGACGGCACGACAGGCTAGGGTATGGCGGAACATCCGTTAACTGGCTGCTAATGTGGTCAACAAGAGAGAACAAGAAGAACGGGCTATTGGTGAGTCCATGAATTGTATTGAAGTAGATCGCTATCATCAACGTGATGAAATGATTCGGATGAGACAACATTTTCTGAATCTTGAGAAACGAAACCAGAGACCCGCCAGGACAGCTAGTCCTCGGTGGCAGCGGCGGCGTGAGCAACAGGCTGCTAGAGATCGGGCTCTGAATAGACTCAGAGAGCGAGAAAGTAGACAACAGGCTATGGATGATATCGAGGCGAAGGAGCAGGCCGATAGGGAACGGGCGTTTGCCGAGTACGAGTCAGAACGGAGGCAGAAAGAACAAGCTGTTTGGGAGCAGATACAGGCTGAACTTCAGTCTGAGATCAGACAGCAAAGTCAAGGGCTAGAAACGTATTATCAGCAAAAAGAAGAAGAAGAAGACCATTGGCAATTGATTACCACTGCCGAAAGAGCGTACTTTCAACCCTCTGTTCCAGAACAAGAATGGTACTGCGGGGACCCGACCTGTCGAGACTGCTATCCCAACCCCATGAAGGATGCAGACAAGTGGTATGCTGAACAAAACTGCCCGTGTGAGCTCTGCACCCCAAAGAAACCAGCTGCTAACTAGTACTCTACTACAAAAAAAAATACAAACGGTCCTTTTTAGGACCAAACTAATCAAACTGATCAAAACCATCCCAACGGCCCTTTTCAGGGCCACCATGATTTTGCGAAAGCACACTTCTTGTGAAATTGTCTTGTGTCAAATTGTCTTTTGTCTTTTTGTTTTGTCTTTTTTTTTGTTTCTAAAAAAAAAACTAAATCCCACACACAAACAAATTGAAAATACAAAGTCCCCAAATTCAGTCCAAAACAAATTCAAATTCAAATTCAAAAAACATGGTGCCCAAAAAACACAAAATGAGGTACCCCCACCTATCCAAAATGGGTGCCAGAAGAAAACAATAAATTGGCCCAAATTTCACAATTTCACCCCTTTTTTCAACACATTTTGACCCCATTTTCCGACAATTTGGTGCCAGAGTACCGCCCACAGTGAGGGAAAAGTGGTGCCGTGTATACCTCTGGCAGGGTACCGCCCTATACTACTTATACAGTAAATGAGTACCTACAATTATATACAGTAAATATAAAGTACAGCCAATACTCAGCCCGTAATTATCACACGCAGTATTTATTTGGTCAATGAACATTATTTTAAACAAGTTAAGCCGCTTAATGCCTAACAAAAACTTTTCACCATCGTTTATTCCACTATATCGGCATTTTCTCTAAAAAATACTTCAACTCTGCATTTAAAACTTTTCTATTGTTTTATTTTCAGGGAACGCGGCGTTTATTGGAAAGACGCGCTTGTCTGCTGTATGAAATACAAACAGCACTTATATATTAATGCATGGAAAGAATATCATCAGCAGACATTAAATTTACAGCATGTTCAACGAAAATCGTAGATAAATGAAATCTATTATAATCAAAATGAATAGGTTGTCTACAGTTCATAAGATATTTCAATAAAACAACGCGTTTTAAGTTGTTGAACACAATGTTCAATTTAGACAAACATCTAAGTTAAATTTCAATAACCACTGCCGCAACAACAATTAAACGATACACATAACAAATCCACTACAAATACCATTAAATCGATTTTGAAAGATAAAGGTCGGTTTCATTCAGCCTAGAAATATTGCATCAGATGTATTGTTTTAAATGTCATTGTTTTAAATATTATCCATTATATGTTTGTAATGAGCTAAGAAGCAGGTCTTACTTACGTTTCTTTAGAAAGGAACATTTAGCATTTTCTCTCGGAAGTAAAATCTTTTGTTCCTACACAAAACTTGACAAATCGTTTTGCATAGATGAATTAATCTTGCACGTTAAATACTATTCTTAAGTTGTTTGAATTATCTTCATTTTTTTTAAAATTTGATAGTTATTTTAATCCACCCCTCATGTAAAGGTTGTGTTTAAACAGAATATCAATATCTTGATGAAGTATTGTCTGGAAATCCTTTACAGTCCAACCATTGTTTAACAACCAATATCAATTATCAATAGTCATGCGAGCTGATTATCAAATAGCTCACAACTTTGATTCACTATAAAATAAAATCTGATAAAAGTAAAAAGTTAAAAAGTCTTTTCCTGTAAAACACCAACGTTACCAACAATGGGCCGGATTTAGACTCAGAGATGAACATTCAATAACCGTATCAAGAATGCTGTATCATTAATGTTATTCGTTAATTCATTTGCTATATCAAATTACACAAGTAAAATTTGTTAATATAAATTAAATTGATCATTAAATAAAAAAATCCATTCGTCGTTAATCTTATGTAGTCGCTATCATAAATTTGCCAGTTTAACATAAATTCACTAATAAGAATGTGCATGATATTAACCAAGGAGGTTAAATTGATAATATTTACTGAAATTTATTCATTCCAGCGTCATTTATGTTTTAAGTACATTTTAACGCAATTTTTAGAACTACAGGATATTTAAATAGCCGGTATATTGATACTGTTAGGTTTCCTAAACGAACATCATAGTTTCGATATTTCATTGACATAATCAATAAACCAATTTTATTTTAATGTCAACTTTAATCTAAAAAAAGTTGTTCATCTTTCATGATGAACTGAAAACTACACCAAACGAACTATAGTGTAGAAAATGCAGTTATTTCTTACGGAGATCGGACGAGCATAATTTTCGAAATTACGTTATACCAGTATATAAATCCTTTAAACTTTTTGTTGATGTTTAAGTAGGTTTTTAATTATTACACGAACGAAAGCAAACATACTTATTACAAACCAATCATAATTTAAGTCATATTTTATAACAAATATATTGCTATTACATACTTAACTAATGGCAGAGTGTTTGAACTCGATTTCCCAATCGGCAATTTCCCACAGTATAGAGCCTCTCTGTTGGCGTAATGTCTGACGTGTTATGCATGGTGTTGGTACGATATGATACTATTTTGACAATAATTCGTAATCAAAAAATGGGAGTGGTTTCAATAATTGGACCCTAAACGATTAACGGCTTTGATTGACTATCAAAATTGAAAGGGTTGCATTAATTAATTGAATAATCGTTGATTACATACGAAGATAATTATCTGACACTTTTGTTGTTAATTTCTCGCTTAGAAAAAACCACAGTAGGTGTCATTTTTTAATAAAGATTGCCGCCATATTTGAAGATGAATTTCAAAGCGGTTTTCGGTATTTTGTAGCGGAAATGCTTATCTAGGGAATCGTGTGTCATAATTTTGATATTTATTTTCGTTTTTATCTATGACGTGTTACGTAAGCGTCAGCGGGGTTCAGGCTATGGAATTTCTTTAAAGTTAAATGTCTAATGAACGGAGGACGTTATCAAAAATCTGATGATTGCAATATATCCTTATATGTACAGAATAGTTAACTTCATTCAGAAATATGTAAATTACGTGCTATATTGGTTTATAGAAGAACGATCAAGGATAATATTTGTTTCAAACAACTTGCAATGAATTCTGTATGATGTTTTTTATGCACACAATTATGGTTAGCTTTTTAAAACTATAAATTGGTGAAACTTGATATCACCAAATAGGCACTTACGCCATCTTAAGAGGAAGAATTTGAAGAATTCTCACAATGTGTTTATCTAGCGTATATATATATATATCTACAGACATCACAGCCAACTACTTAAAAATAAATAAAATATTAACTCATTATTTTGAGAAATTGATACTTGTCTACGAATGAGGGTTGCCGTAAAACAGAACGTAAAACATGACCACCGTCTATGTAAACTATTATAACTGACGTACCTTTGAAGGACTCAAAACAAACAAATGGACATAAACAACATAACATTCGTGTCGGCGTAACCAAATGGACTGAAGTCATTAATCTGAAACGATTGTCTAGTCAATCAGTACATTACAAGTGGAATGTCAAACAACATTTTTGTTACATAATGCTCATGATTAACTTACATTAATGCATTGTGATTGAATGGTTTTTATGGGGACACTTGTGTTTGCGGTATTCACAAAACGTCATATTGTGATTTATTAAACTCAAAAGAACAATAAAGTCCGATTTATTGTCTGTGTATGTAACAGAATACAATAAAATAAATAAATAGGCACAATTTGTGTTCATGTCTCCATCTTACTGACGTCAATCAAACACAATGCCATACTTCCTGCTCTATATGAACTATATTATTTCTGTGTCCTGACTACTTTTGTAATATCGTTGGAATCTCTAAGAAACTCCCGTGGTTGTATTACGATCAAATAACGTTAAACGTATGCGACAGTCTGACTACTGTGCATGTTTTACTATCATAATATACATCAAATGAACGAAAATGATATGGATAAAGTCTGATATAATAATTTCAGAGGACCAGAATGCACCCCGTCTTTGTCTGTGATGGTGCTGTTGTATGCCGCAGTATATATTAGGGTTTTCATCGTTTATCAGATTATTGCCAGGAAGGCATAATTCTTTCATTTTCAACATGCAGAACACGTTAAAACAAGTGGATTGCCGTAAAATGTCACATGCAGCAAGTTGACCTTTCTTAGCAATATACCAAATCTACTAACAGCCACAAAAGCAAACAGATAACTTCAAATAACATAAACATTCATGAAAACATAACTGCATTTAACAAGAAACTATACTTATATTTAGTTTTTAGTGAAACTTATTTTAAATAATAGTCAACAATTCACTTTGATAACCGATATCCAATATTATGTTGTTAATATCGATGTTTTAACATTCGTGATTTGTAGCATTTTGGGTCCCTGGTTACTTTTGCAGTACAATACTCATATTTCTACTGGCACAATAGTGTTTAGTTTTTATTGATTGTCCAATAAACACTATTATAGAACGGTTTTTCCAGACTAATATTCTGAACAGTGATACATGGTCTTAAAACATATGAGGCCACCGATCAAACAAAATTAAATTTGACGGACCACATGAGCTCAGTGTGTGCGTGCGTGTATATGATGGTAGACTCGTTGTTGTGTTGATGTTAAAATAGCTAAAACATATAGTGTAATTAACCACAGTAATTATATCAACAGTTTAATAAATAAGTATCCTCGCGTTTTACGTAAATTACTCTTATTGTGTGTATCTTAGAGACATATAGACGTTAAAATATTACTTTACGAATGTATGTATAACGACTACATCGAACATTTTTATGTTGTATTTTCAAATAGAACCATATCACTTTGATCTTGATGTTGGTGTGACTATCGATATTAGTATGATATTAAATGATTTAAATATGCTAAATTCTTCTTCACTTGATTGGATACAGGGATATAAAATAAAGGACCATCGTCATCTTACAGAGAAAGCATTCTCTATTTGTATAATACAATATACTTGACACAATAGTGACTTATATTATATTGAACGTCAGATTGCATATTTAGTTGGAAGTCAATATTTTTTTTTTAGACAATCGTGTGATAAAACAATCATATTGTCAACAATTATCAATCAATTTCAATTCCCGAACGGCAAGATCACAATTGACAGATTAATTCATCACTGATACAACTATATAAAACCAGTACATTCAATATTCAATGGCTTTGTATGACACTTAATATTGCGTATCAAGTACTAGGTTAGGTATACTGTATAATAGAACAATATACACGTGATTTATGCTAAGCATAAATTGTCCTTTGCTCGCAAAAATACTGTTAGTTTTGTCAATGTTGGTTCAAAGAAGACAAATTGACGCAACATACAGGTTTAACATCGTAGTAATGCATGTCACTTTTCATGTAACCATGTAATCTGTTTGTTAATTCCGTAGTAATTCAGAAGATGAAATAGCACTATACATATCTACGCTATATGTCATTTGTACAATATGGGCTTATTTTTAATGATATTTATTTTGTACATTCTGATATCCGTATATAGAACTGCATTAAACATGTAAATGAAAACATCATTCACATCGACAAATAAATGTTGGACATAGTCAAATGCCGATACTTATTGACATTTTTATAACGTTATTGTAGAATTAACGAGAGATTATAAATATTATAGTTATATGAGCTTTGTCTTTGTACATAAAAAATACCCATTCTGGAAAATAGATAAGAAAAAGGATTACAACCACTCTGTATGGCACCAGAAATGTCAAATTAACTTCCGGTATACCAATTTCCTAGCTTAAGCAATCTTCCGAACCGTAAGTCTCAAAATTTCATTAAATAAATAAAAGTCTAATCTAGTTTATCGTTTTGTGATGAAGTCGTGCAAGTAAATATACGGAAATGAATTAGAAACTTGAATAGATGTCCAACTGATATGTCAGATCATTCACTGTCAACTTACGACCGAAGGTGCGCACATTTCATTAGTGGGTTAATCAGGCAAACACATCAACGGTTAATTGGTATTTAATTAACTTAAAGACACAATCTGCCAAGCGTAGAAAGAAATAATTTTGGTAGATAATTAAAACGTGCTATTTTATACAACTATTCGCTCCATGTATTCATGTAAGTGCACCAAAATCTCCCTGAGAAAATGAAATATAAGACAAAAATGGAGGTCTAATCACTTCATAAAATATTGTCGTGTAATTTATTATTATATCATACTCAATGTATACTAGGTCAGTCTGAATGGTGTATTCATAGACCTTTTTATATATTCCAATCATGCACGGAGACGGAAAAGATATAATTGTCTGGATGTCAACTGTATTGTTACATACAGATTGAGAAAATAGTAGCTGCTTTGAAATTATATGTACGTGATAGTAGAGAATTTTCAATAATTATATTTACGTGTTAGTAGAGAATTTTCAGTAATTACATGTACGTGTTAGTAGAGAATTTTCAGTAATTATATGTACGTTTTAGTAGAGAATTTTCAGTAATTATATTTACGTGTTAGTAGAGAATTTTCAGTAATTATATGTACGTGTTAGTAGAGAATTTTCAGTAATTATATGTACGTGTTAGTAGAGAATTTTCAATAATTATATGTACGTGTTAGTAGAGAATTTTCAATAATTATATGTACGTGTTAGTAGAGAATTTTCAATAATTATATTTACGTGTTAGTAGAGAATTTTCAATAATTATATGTACGTGTTAGTAGAGAATTTTCAATAATTATATTTACGTGTTATAGAGGAGAATTTGCAGGCTATTTTCAGTTCTTTTTTATTTCATACTATCATCTTTGAATCCGCAAGTTTGACCAAACATATCAGTACTACTTTTGAAATCGAAGAAATGTGATAAAATCATTAAAGCGATTAAACGTTTAACATACCATTCCTCTTAGAATAATATACAAACAAACGAGTGGTGATTTAGAAGAAAGACAGACGCTCCTGAACTGACATAATATATAAAACAAAGATAAGTAAAGCATCCCTAAAACAAAGCACAGTCTCCCGGAGGGTACAGCCTTGGAACGGTCTTTACAAAGCTACAGGGATGAACTGGGTTTTTAGGTCCAATCCCTTATTTACGCCAGGGAAAACAAAACCTTAATTATGTAAAAATTAAACAGATTCATATAACACTGGATTGTGCTTAAAAAACGAGTGGCTTTGAATGTAAGGAATATAGCAACTGGAAGCAGTACACAAATTAAGGGGAGTATGTTTAATTGAAAGTACTAAGGAACAAAAATATTCATATTTCTTAAATATCTGAATAGAGAATTCGGTATTTAGAGTAGGAGAAAGTTTTTATATAAGTTATGTACAACGTCATGACCAGGTATTAAGGGAATACATAAGGCAAACTGTGGATATTGTCATTCTTATCACGCAGCCGAATAATGGAGACCAAAACATTCGCCCCGGGAGCTAAAGCCATGGCATGGTCTAAGGCAAAGCTTTAATTACAGTGTCACTTCAAGTGTCAATGTTAACTTGCTCTTAGAATTTTAACTAAACATTTCCATCAGAGGTATTAAGAAGCAATGTGTAGATACGTTAACAGTAAGTATCAATAATAAATTCCTGATTACAGTTTCATATATATATAAAAACAATACAATAGAAACACTAGATATCGTACAATGGGTGAAGTGACGATTTATTGCTGAGGTTATTTATAGACTCCTAATTCATACTAAAAAGCATTAATAACAGAATGCAATAATCAATCTATCCTAAAAGATAGAGCGATAATTCTCGTACACACGAGTTATGACCATTTGGGCTCATACAGACAATATTTAGACAATGGTGCACCATTCAAGTCATTATTGGCATATCTAAGCCCCGTCAAGCATTTTACATCAAGTGCGTTTACTGACTTCACGATGTATTTAACGAGACAATAACCTTGGCTTAAACCGTTTCAATACATCATTTGAATCAGTAATAAATTTAAATCAATGTCATTTGAACTATAGCGAACCGCTTGATATAGTTAAGAAAAGGAACCCCCCCCCAAAAAAAAACACATTCAAACATACCCACCTTCCCAAAAATATAACCACCCCCCAAATCACTCAACACAACGTCAACCCATCACATATAACCATGCATAAAATGAAGGACAAAAAATATTCTCTCGGAGAGTACCGCCTTTGTACGGACTGTAGCAAAACTAAAGAGGGTTAAACTAGTTTTAGCAATGAAATTAAATATGACTTTCATACGCTGCACACGGTACATTCTTGATTTCAGGTCAAAGATGACATAATGATCTATTTAAAACATGTAATGCTATTAATTATATAACAAATAAAAATCCTCATAGTAGATTGGGATTGGAATATACACCAAACACAGACATCCGGGAAATTCGATCAGATGGCAATTATCTAAACCCTGTTGAACATATTATTTTTGTTTTGTTTTTGCGTTCAATTTTGCCTGGAAATTAAACATGTTTTGTTTTGTAGAAACGCTGATATAATGAATGCAGTGAAACCGTTAGGGAGGCATGGAAACCTTTATAAAACTGTATTCACTCGTAGCGAGATGTAATTCTTTAAATGTATAAGAAATTACTTTCACATGGAAATGTTAGTGGCTGCATATAGAAAGAAAAAACGTACGAATAGAAAGCGAAATTTGAAAGAAATAGATTTCTAATAGTATCTCTTTATTATCCCCTATAGACGTATCTTGTCAGATAATAGTGTTCTTCCTGTAACACTTTCATTTTGTGTCCTAGCAACAATTGTAAGATTGTTAGAATTACCCAGGAACTGTAACGGAACGATAATCATAGACAGTGTAATAGGCAAGTCTACTTTCTATTTATGTTTAACTATCACATTTACGGAATATCGAAACAGTTGATATTGAGTGTTTTGTTAATACTAATGACGATGGTATTATACTTATCATCCCAAAGTTGGTATCGAGGTATTTATATAGATGTATTTAAAAATTTGTAATTGTTCTATATTTCACTCGCGAATCAACTAAGATGCCACTTGAAAATTTGACTAACATGATACGTCTCATTGTTTGAAGTACAGAAACACTTGGCATATTATGTTTGGTTTAAGAGAGAATTTGTTTGTCTTTTAACAATTCAAGTTTGTTGGTATTAATCCCATTTTCTTATCTGTATTTTAGAGGGTTATTTCTTACCTATATCACAATAACACGTGTGTGTATAATTCAGAAATTTTTAACTGAATGAATGTAGAAATAACCGTATGTCATAAAAAAATTACAGTGAGACCAATTCTTCAAACCTCATTTCATTCACAGAATCTGTTTCTAAAAAAATCATTCATGAAAACTGACTTCCTGAACAAAATCAAAATGTAGATAACGGTACCAAAATCACATACCAGATGTTAGTTTGAACTTGTATTTTAATGAAATAAGTCCCATGTAGGAATACGCAAAAATGTGGTACAAACAGAGTCACAATATAACATTAACATGATTGTTTAATATACAACACAGCCATTTAGAGTAACAATAATTTTCAATTTCCGGGACCAGTTTATTTCCCAACATAAATCTTGTATTTGAAAAAAAAACACGTTCACAGAATCAAAGAATAGGTCGTATTCATAAACGTTATAAATACGTATCCTTTTAATGTCTTAACTTTAGTTTTAGACTTAAATACCTACTACAAGTTTCTAGTAATGAGATATAGATTTTATCTATGCGAATATACATATTGTGTTTATCTAGAATTATTTTTCTATATTAGTTCATCATTTGTTATTTCCTTCACTGTTCTGATAACTTTGTGTCTGCTCTCCTTACTTATTGCTATAATTATCTAATAATCACACAATGATCCTTATTGTGCCGTGACTGCTGTCAGAGTATATATCATTTGTCTGTCATCACGATGTTTGTGATAGATACGTTATGTAGTAATGCTATATGAAAGTATTATACCATACATCGTACATAAATATGTGGAGACCTTTACTTTGTATACTTATAGTACAAGGAAATTGATGGATAGGGAAATAAATGACATTGAAAATCTTTCTTTCTATTGGCATGGCACCGATTACCAAAATTATTTTGGTGACAATGCAAGGTGCTGGATATTTTCAAGTTGACCAATTAAAACTTTTTAACGCCTTACATGCTCGAATTACACCCGCTATACCAGTCAGATTATACCGAGAGTTCACATTAACATTAGTCAAGCCCATGTTCTAGGTTTTAGCAATCTGATGCACTTATTATTGCTAGATCATTATACTAGAACTGTGGCTTAAATCGTGTGAACATGTCAGCGAGTAATGGGTATTTAATTAAAACCTACCATCAATAGTTGCGTCATCTAAACAATTCACCAAACTTTGTAAGAAATATGAATTTGTCTTACAAAAATTGATACATAGCTTTTCACCTCAGTCTTTCTCTGTATTTAGTGCATTTCGACCTCTAAGGTACAATGAAATTATGAAGGTATTGAACAGAACCATGAATTATTCAATAAGACGAGGTAAAATTGTCTGGTATTTTGTTTAGAACTAATATTGAGACCATTTTGTAGTATTACAACAACTCGTGAAAGTAATTCTACTGTGTTTCATTATTAAATTATTGTAATTGAAATGTATTGTTTATTTATTATTTTAAAGAATGGTACACTGTTTTTATAGTTGTTTTCATTTTGTCTTTATCAAATGATCTTCAAACAAACAAACAAACTCTTCAGTAATGAACCTGTACAGAAGATCAGACGTATCATTTTATCTGACATAGAAAGGAAACTTATTGGTAAAAGTAATTACATAGTTAGTATGCCATTGCCCTAAGAATAATGGACATTTACCGATAAGAATGATGTAATTTAGGTAAGAGATGAAACTTTATTAAAACAATACTAATACTATTAAGTTTGCTAAGCACCAAAACGTAACACAAGGAAAATATATATAAGATATATATGTATGTATATGTTTTAAGTGGATATAATTTCAGAGTGTAATGAGATAATATCTAGGGTTTACTCAAACCGCTTTGACAGATAAAATTGCATGAGAGCCATTGAAAGCATGCACCCCAGATTATAATGGTTTAGGGGGCCCACATGTCTATCGTATACAAGGGACTTTCATTTTTACTTTCAAAAATGTTAAAGGCATCTGCCTGAAGCCGATATGTGACGAGCTTTTGATGAGGTAAAGCAAGAGACTGCCCATCACCGGGTTTGGAACCATTTGGTATGGACCTTGCAGTTGTCAAAATGCCTATGGGGTTATGTTTCTACACAGACCACCCGTCTTCGATCCAGAAGACCAGTATTCTGTTAGCTCAGAATAACCGTAGCGTGCGAAACGAATGGGTTATTACCACTTTGGCTGAATGAGGGGAAGATTGGCGCTTCATCTTGTTCACCGACGAGTCTATGTATTGTCTAGACTACTAGTATACGGACTGGAGAGCCAGGGTATGGAGATAACCGGGAGAGCGTTTCTATACAGATGACCACGACCGATATGGCGGAGGTTCAGTCATGGTCTGGGATGGCATCAGTTGAAATGGACGCACCGACCTCTGTGTCGTTTACGCTCACAGGTCAGCGCTACATCGAAGACCTTTTGGATGTTGCGCCTGAGTGAAGGCTGCAGTTTTGAGCTCTGAAGTTTTTTGGATAATATGTGTAGAAATACAGCATGTAGAATAATGAGAATTGTGATGAAGATGCATGAATGTACAGTGATTGGATTTATGTGGTTTATATGTGGATTACGCTATTGTTTTTGTAGAAATTTCTACATAAAAGACAATACATTTGAAGATATTGGATATCCATAAAAGTGCAAATTGCCTACAGCTATGATGACTAGTCACACACCTGGGATAATACAGTACAATAGAACTGATCTTATAAATATTGGACAATTATCTGTGTGTAAGCCTAATCCAGTGACATTGAAGAAAATTAAGCAATTACAAATTTCACTGCAGTATAGGGGCTGCCGAGGGGGCAAGTCTGAAGCTAGATCTAGGCCATGGGACACAAATCAAGGAGTTAATAGTAACAATTTGCAAATCCTTCCAAGATTGATCTCCGTTGTAACCGACACAGCTCCTATTTCTAGAAGTAGAGGTGAAACGATTCAAAAAATTTCGATTCGATTCGATTTCGATTTTTCATCCCACGATTCAATTTTTCGATTCGATTTTCGATTTTAAAAGGAATTAAATAGGACAAGAATAAAATAGCTATCCCACTAGTTTACGATGGAATGTATTTTCTTAAATACTGTAAACAATGGAACAAACGAAACATAAAACTTGTGAATAGGAAAAACTGAAACAGTAAAGAGCCTGACGACACGAGAAGAATGCTGATCTCGTTAGATTTCAGTCATTTTGACTCGCATACTACGGAAAATGAAAGTAGGTATTACCAAAAAAAAAATCGAATCGAAATTGCCGTCATTGAATCGAATCAAATCGAATCGAATCGAGCATGAAAAATCGCGGTTCGCAATGGATCGCGATTAATCGTTTCACCTCTATCTAGAAGCAAAATACAAACAATTAATGACTCTGAAACTAAAAGCAACCTTGTCAGGATACAATTAGAACCATCTACAATAATAACCAAAAGCAAGACGAACCTGAAGACTTGTTGTTTAAACCCAAGATCCGTGAAAAACAAAACCCTTGCCTTAAGTGACTTTATCCTTTCAAATGACTTTGATCTGGTAGCTTTAACAGAGACATGGCTTGGAACTTCTATAGATAAAGCTTGCATTAGTGAACTGGTACCTAGTGCATACAAAATCAAACATGTTCCCCGCCCTGGCAGACGGCGTGGTGGAGGAGTAGCCCTTATCTACAAGGCAAATATGGACGTTACTGTTGTTGCGTCCACATCTCATAACTACCCCAGTTTTGAATTCATGGATTGCAAGGTAGCTTTGAATGGACACTCACTGCGGACAGTGGTAATTTACAGACCACCTCCCTCACAAGAAAACGGTTTAAAGGTGACCGATTTCTTAGAAGAAGATTGGCCAAAATTTCTTGCCGATATGACCACTGTCGACAAGGATGTTATCCTAGCCGGAGACCTAAACTTCCATCTTGACAACCAAAGTGATAAAGATACTTTCAAGTTCAACAGTATCCTGCAGTCCTGTGGTATGACGCAGCACGTGCTGGGACCCACGCATGTCCGAGGTCACACGCTGGATGTGATTATAACCAGAGATACAGACAAATCGGTATCCAAAGTGGAAGTGATCGACCCTGGGCTGTCGGACAGTTCTGGAAAAGTATCGAGAGACCATTTCGCAGTGACATGTAACGTCTTTGCATCAAAACCACCGCCAGTGAGAAAGTCAGTCACCTTTAGAAAACTTCGTTCAATTGATGTAGACTCATTTAAGAAGGACATTAGTTCCTCAATAGCTCTATGCAATAGCTTGCAGTCTTCTGATGCTGATGAACTCGTCGAAACATACACAAATGAATTATCAAGTTTAGTTGAACTGCACGCTCCACTCCGCACAAAAACAATCACGTTGAGACCTACCTGCCCCTGGTTCACGGAGGAACTATTTGAAGCTAAGCACTTGCGACGAAAACATGAACGGAAGTGGCGTGAAACAAAGCTAACGGTTCATCATGAAATCTATCGTAGCCAGTGTGCAACTGTTAACAAAATGCTGAAACAAGCAAAATTATCTTACTATTCTGACAAAATATCATCAAGTGAACGTGATACAAAAAGCCTGCACAAAATAACTAAACATCTATTAGAGGGCCCAAATGAAGTCCAACTACCAAGCGGTAAATCCTCAGCAGAGCTTGCTACCGATTTCAGTGATTTCTTCATCACAAAAATAGAGACCATTAGAAATGACATTTCCACAAATATTTGCTTAACAGCACAGGCAGACAACAATCTTGAAGAGCAGTTCCCACGAACAGAATGTTTTGACGTGTTCTCTCCGGCATCAGAAGAAGAGGTCAAGAAAATCATTCAGAACTCACCTGACAAGTCTTGTGAACTGGACCCGTTGCCAACATGGCTTTTAAAATCTTGTATAGACGAACTTCTGCCAGTTGTGACAAATATAGTAAACACATCACTTGAAGCTGCTTATGTGCCAAAGGCTTTCAAAAGTTCTTATGTTAGACCTCTTTTAAAAAAGTCTGATCTAGACCAAAACACACTCAAGAATTATAGACCAGTATCTAACCTACCCTTTGTGTCGAAAGTTCTGGAGAAAGTAGTAAGCTCACGAATTGAAGATCATCTCTCCTCACAAAACCTACATGAACAGCACCAATCAGCATACAGAAAGTTTTACTCCACCGAGACTGCTTTACTTAAGGTTCAAAATGATATTCTTCAATCTCTAGACCAGAACAACGTTACCGTCCTTGTGCTGCTTGACCTGTCTGCGGCGTTTGACACCATAGACCATGATACTTTGTTGCGTCGACTGGAGTATTCCTTCGGCATAGCGGGGAAGCCACTTGCTTGGATGACGTCATATTTCAGTGATCGGTATCAAACTGTTTGTATCGACGGCAAACTATCAAAACCTGTATTAATGAAATTCTCTGTGCCTCAAGGCTCTGTGTTGGGGCCGAAATTTTACACCATGTATACTAAACCAGTGGGTTCAATTTGCAAGA
Source organism: Lutraria rhynchaena (assembly GCA_008271625.1). Taxonomy (NCBI): domain Eukaryota; kingdom Metazoa; phylum Mollusca; class Bivalvia; order Venerida; family Mactridae; genus Lutraria; species Lutraria rhynchaena. The sequence goes on from VIBL01000020.1 coordinate 4,219,142, forward strand.
AACATTGGTTGAATCATCATTTCTACGCTGACGATTCTCAGCTATACCTATCTTTCAAACCAAGAGATCCAGCCACACGCACAGAGACAATACATCGCGTGGAAGCTTGTTTGAAAAACATTGTGGATTGGATGGATCAAAACATGTTGAAGCTTAACGCGAACAAAACTGAACTAGTTGTATTTGCTTCACAGCGCAATGAATGTCATGTGGAAAATGTGACTGTGACTGTCGGCAAGTCAGATATAGCACCCGCAAAATGTGCCAGGAATCTCGGGGCCTTACTGGACACCAGAATGGACATGGAGCAGCATGTTAACATGGTGTGTCGGTCGTGTTATACTCAAATCAGACGGATAGGTCATATCAGGCAGTATCTGTCAACGGATGCCACCAAATCCCTTGTGAACTCCCTAGTGACATCAAGACTGGATTATTGCAATGCCCTTCTCACAGGTGTTCCTAAAACTGTTCTTAATAAACTGCAACACGTCCAGAACACGGCAGCTCGTCTCATCACTAGACAACCTAGATACTGTCATATCACACCAATTCTTAAGGAACTTCATTGGTTGCCAGTGCAGTACCGAATTCAATATAAATTTTTCACTTACACTTTTAAGGCACTGCACGGCCAGTCACCATCATACCTTAAAGACTTGTTAGAGGTGTACCAGCCACGCAGAGAACTAAGATCTCAAAACAAGGCGTTGACTTTTGTAGTTCCACGCAGCCGAACGACTGTGTTTGGGGACAGAAGCTTCATGTGTGCAGCACCTAAACTCTGGAACGCTCTTCCAGCAGGTGTAAGAGACTCCGATACTATGTGCTCCTTCAAAAGATCATTAAAAACTCACTTTTTCAATCTGCATTTTGACAATTAATTATTGATTGATCAGGTCAATAGGACTGTATAGTACCGCTGGGTTTGAGGAATATTTTACTCTTTTACTCAACATTGTGTGTTATATGCACGAAATGGTATAAATTCATTTTAAGATTTTAAGGATTTAACTTGTATATTAGCATGTCATCATTTCAATTCATTTTACCATTTTTTAACCTGTTTAATATTTTAACATTCGAGCAATGTATAAATATTGTCATTGACCATTATGCTTTAATCTTTCCAGGTACACTGTATTTGTTTCAATGTGCTTTCTAACTGAATGCTTTATTGTATGTTTTAATATGTTTAATATGTAGAACTATTTTGTAACAATATGTCCTTGTAAACCACTTTTGAGCGTACATACTGTACGAAAAAAGTGGTATATAAATGAGGTATAATAATAATAATAATATATGTCTATATGTAGGTGTATACAGGTGCAGTTGGCGATGGGTTCATTTTGATGGACAATAACCCCCGTCCCTAGTTGTCCATAAGTACATGAGCATTTAGGAAATCGAGCGCCCAGTTGGCGAGGTCCCTGGGACTTTATCCAATTGAAATTCATGGAATGAATTTCAGCTAACGATATTAGACCTTTCAGTTCAGCCAGATGTGTCAAGAAGCTAGGCGCCATGTTGGTCCAAGAATGGAACATCACACAACGCTTCATCGGAAACCTAATTAGAGTCATGAGAAGACGGTGCAAAGCTGTTAGCAACATTAAAGGCGCACATGACCGATATTAAACTACCTTCTGCTCATTCTGAAAATTTTCTACCAATACAAAATTCCATAAGAAACGATTTCCCGAAGGTACCCAAATTGTAATCACAATCCACACATACAACAACTCAATCACTCAACCAGGCCTTAAATTTCTTCATCAAAATCGCAAAATTCATAATAAATTAAAATATACAATTCAAGTCGATAATACCACTAAAATCTAAATTAGGAAGAATAATGTCATTTGTGCTTAGCAAACTCTGAGCCCTATATTTACTTCACTTTTCCATTGAATGTCCAGTAGTAAAAAATAACACTTGTAAGGTGTAATCATGATGACGCATGTAAGTAAACAATTCCTGATCATAAAATGAATTCCTTGTACAAAGAGAGGAGAAATGTTTCGTCGAATGTGGACAAGAAAAGGATTACAAGGATAAAACACACACAAACGATCTGCCTTCCCAAAAGCACCACCAGGCACAAAAAGGTCATTCATGGACTCCTTAAACAAGCAGGAAAACATAAATTGCTGAAAACAAAATATGTCCCTAAATAAAAGATAAACCATATTTTCCGTTCACATAATCTGTCCCCTGGGGCAGGTATAGACAATATTTAAAAAATGATGTGACTATGTAACTAAGTTACCTGATTCTTGTGTCTGCTGAACTCAGAAGGCATATTAAAATTCGCTCTAAAATTTGACACAAGAGAGAAATTTACAGTAAATGTATTCATTTTTCAAATTTATCATAAGAGTGTTGGCAAAATGTTTCTTTGATCATTTTTAAGCTACGCAACTAGCCTACGGTTGATAATCTCGGGGCATATTCAAGAGATTTATTGCGAAAATAATTGTAGATGATTGATGAATATGTCTTCACACAGCTTTGTTATAACAGTTCACGCTGGATTCATGTATGTTAGCATCCAGACAATACCATCGTTCTATGTCAACGTGCATGCTAGGAATATGATGGAAACCATGTGAGAACATAAAACATCAGGAGTGGATTGATACAGACAAATTAATAAATTCACGCATAATATGGTAGGACAATTTCATCACTTCGGTTTATCTCATAACTTTCCTTAAGTGACTTAATTCACAAACTGGGATCGTTTAATTTTCCTCAGACTTTTTAGTGCAATTTAGTGTTGTGCCAAAAACAGTATGTAAACATTTAATAACTGATTATTTTGTCTACTTCAAATATCAGACGTTACACAGCTGCCTACTGTTACATACGTTAATTCTGAAACGTTCATAACCTCCACACGCGAGGTCATCAATAAAGAACGTAAATTATTTGACAAGATCAGATAGAATTAAGCTGGTGATATAAAGTAACCTTGTTGATGATATATCGTCAAAGTGTTTTGTTTTGTACTAAATGTATTATTAGTTCAGTGTTATGATTAGTCAATAAATGATTAAACGTAAAATATGACATGACTGATTGAACTCCATCATTAGTATCCAGTGAATTGATTATGATGCAATTTTATAATCATATATTTGATTGTACGAGTACGATCAGAATGTTTGCAAAATAATTTTCTTTTGTTGAATACAGTTTCACGTGTCATGACAAAGTATGTCTGGTATTGATACATATTATTTGTGAATATTTTCTAGAATTTCACGTGGGGACTGTCCTGAGACACGCTTGTGATTCTGAGAATGTGATTTCATCACATTGTGTTACTACTTGTACAAACATTTCGGTGTGACACAAAATTTCAGAAAAGTCAATGATGTAAAAATGATGATGATAAAGACGTTACAAATATGTAAGTATTATAATATATTAGCAAAGAAATCGACTCGCCATTTCCGCTATATTTGTCCCCCTATAAAAATGCACATGTTATACAGTCCTGCAGAGATTTGGTATGGTCAATTTAAAGAAAAACAGTGGTTTTTGTTCGTGCGGGGTTTTGCTTTTCTTTTAACGTATTCAAATGAACATCCAGTTATGTGTTATTCAACCTAAAAAGGGTAATGTGTAGGGCTGTACTCGTGAAGTTATACGTATATATGTGTATAAAACATAAACAACGTAAAATAATAATATACGCCCTTATGTCTCCAAGTTACTGACGTCAATAAAACACAATGTCATTCTTCCTGTAACAATATTATCTCTGGACTGACATCTACAGTACGATAGTTAGAATATCCCAGAAACTTACATAGCTATATTATGATCACATAACGCAATAAATATTCGACAGACTGACTTCAGTAAATATGTAACTATCACATTAACTTGATTATACATCAAAAGAAATGCCGACGTATCGCAATAGTCTGTAATAACAAGTTTAGCATCCACGTGTCTGAATGCATCCCACTTTGTCCACACAAATAATGAATTGATTTGTGTTTTTCAAGATTTATCTGTATCTAGGTTTTCATTGTTTATATGATAGCTTTCTGAAAAGTAAAAACCTTTCAATTTAACTTAGGGAATAACTGGAAATGTACGGAACTGCCAAGACAAAGTCACGCGAGGCAAATTTGATATTTCTAAACATTCTATATCAGCAAAATAATGAAGACTGTGCTGCTCTAGAACAGAATAATACTACACTGTTTTATCGAATTGTAAACCAAACAACTTGCATTATTAATACTTAATACTTTGACACATTACCATTGTTCACTTCCGCTAGTTTTCTTAAAACTCTAAAAGTATTAACTGTACTGCTTATGGTTCCTGACACAATTAGATGTCGTGTATTTGTTGATTGACAAATAAATAACATTTTATAAGAATTGTAAAATGTTTTATATACAAACTATTGTTACTACAACGGGGGATAATCTTAGCAATAATTTAGTTAATGGCTATTCCCAAATTCTCCCGCGATATAAAACTTGCTATATGGCTGTTACAACGATACAATTAACGGGCCTTTTGTCTGATCAGATTATATTTCAAGCGCGGCTTGATGACGACAAAAATTTACCTGTGCAGTAAAAGAGTTTAAAAGCTATATTAAGCGCTTTTTCAAAGTAGTAAAGAGATGGATATGTTTCTTATTTGTGGACCATTGGTAATTTGGATATACGACAAGGATGGTTTACCTCGTTAATGCTTAAATTCATGTTTCTTACTGCGCAGTGCTAGTGTGCAAATTGCTGTGTATTAGATCACGCGTACTTAACGTGTTCAGCTGTGCTTGATGTTAAGTGGAGCTAGCATCCATGTGTTATCAGTCGGGACGTGGAGGACGGTCGGATTCAGGTTGAGTCATTTTTATCTCAGACAACTAGGCGAGTTTATGGTAGATTCACAGACCAATCTGCGGCCACGCACGGACGAGTATGACATCATAGTTAAAGCAAGAAGCAGCTTGTCCATAAACAATCTAACATGTGCGAGGGTCTTATTTGATTTTAGAGAGTCAGCAAGTAGAACGCTGGCGTTATTTTTTGCGAATATGAAAGAACAATTTATCTGACATTAACCATTTCAGAGACGGATATAGCTAAGGGCATCGTTTCATTCGCCAGGTTATTAGTGTTGGCACTGGGGGTCAACAGAATGTTTGGTCACTAAGTGTTGTGTAGGAACACCTACAACGAGAAGATTTTTGCTTTAAATAATTAACTGACGAGGTTGTTTGATAGTGACAACCATTTTTTATTCTGGCATCTTAGACGATTGCGGGACCCCGACATGCATTGTCTCGGCAAGGATAGTGTTTCACATTCACCTTAGCAGAGCCAACCAGACGTGCATAAATATGTACCTACAGAATATCAAAAATGCCGTCCTCCATGTGTCCTGACATTTGGTCTCCATACTGCACCCTGATGTCAGTTTGACATATTAATTAAATATAGATAAGTATAGTTTACCTTTTATATTGTCGTTATGAGTCGTATATAAGCTAATACAAGTTTTACACCTGCTCTATCATGGCTCTTAGATAATCCAGCCCGTTAACCAATCGAACATACAATACCGAATTGCTTAGTCTGTCCAATCATGCTCCGCATGTGATTGCAGATGGAAATTCTACATGCCTTGAATCATATTACAATATTAAAGGCTGTCCGGTACTTTGTTGTAATGTTCGCAATGTTTTTATATTCAAGACTCAATATTGCATGCGCATACTGATATATCTATGGATAGAGTTGGAGGGTTGGTTTTACCGCTGGTGTTTTTATATTTCTTATATATACGACTACGATGTATGTTGCTAATACCTGTCTAGCAAACCAGCTTCAACGAGTGTTATAACTGAATAATATTACTCGATGTTAACATCATTCAATGTTAGGACATTCATTGTCTTGTACTATTGATGCTATATTAACCACCGCCACCCCACCTACCGCCCAATATTAGTTATTCTATTATTGAAATATCAACCATATGCTACTTGCATTGGTTTTAAGGCCTTTTTATTCACCACTTTCTTTATGTAAATGTTAATTTATGTTGAACTTTTTAGACACCACCTTCTTTATGTAAATGTTAATTTATATTAAAATGTTCATGTCATGCCTTTTTAGACACCACCTTCTTTATGTAAATGTTAATTTATATTAAAATGTCTATGTCATGCATTTTTAGACACCACACCACCTTCTTTATGTAAATGTTAATTTATATTAAAATGTCTTTGTCATGCATTTTTAGACACCACCTTCTTTATGTAAATGTTAATTTATGTTAAAATGTTTATGTCATGCATTTTTAGACACCACCTTCTTTATGTAAATGTTAATTTATGTTAAAATGTCTGTCATGGCTGGGATAATGGCACCCTTCTCATCATAATTATAAGATTATTTTCAGTAAATGGATATAGTGCAATTACCCCAGCCAATATAAATTTAGTCTTTTTATAATGATCTTTTATATATGTTTTTCCGTCATTTATTATATACTAAATAAATGACATTTGCACATAATCTGAGCTTATTGTTGTGTATTTTATGTTTTAAATAAATTTCCAGTTGCATAAAGAACAAGCACAGGAAAAGACACAATTTAATCATGAATAGTTGTGGATATAAACCTATTTTACAACATTCTTTTAGACAGACGAATGTCCTAAGTTGTTTTACGTAATATGTTGTTTTTAAAACGTAAAATACCGTCAATGAAGCATACTTAAAGTTGACATAACCATGCTTTACATGAACGTATTAAATTGTGAACATGAGGTAGACCAAGTAAAGACTGAACCCCTCCCCCCCAAAAAAAGAAAAAATGATTAAACAAAATTTTCTCCAAATTTATATAAGACACCGCAACAATGTACTTAATTTGTCTAATGTAATGGATGAAACCAGTTTTACATAACCTCATAACGTTTACAGAATCCATATGCAGTAAATCTTTGTGTTTCCAGAACTTTTTCTTTCTATTTCCTGTTTTCTTTGTTTTTATGTGACTTATTGTCACTGGGGTTTAACGCCGTTTTTCAACAATTTTTCAGTTATACACAGCGACGGGTTCACCTAACAAGTTTTCCTGGACTCTATACTAACCAGTATGAACTTACCCTTCTAAAAGGAGCCGGCAACTTCTCCACATACGGAGGAAAATCGACATTTTTTCAAATCTTCATGGAAGGGTAGGACCTGCCGCGACCGGGATTCGAACCAGGATCTCCAGGTTACAAGTCCAGCGCACTAACCACAGGATCACGGCCGCGGCATATCTATTTCCTGACATATAATCGTTTATTATATAATTTTAAATAATATTCATTCTATTGTTTAATAAGAAAACTCAGATCTCAAGGACATTTTCATATTCTCTGTCTATTCACTTAAAGGCGCGGTATTTCATTTTAATCTAATAAGAAATCATGAATATATATCACTTTAGGGAGCAATTAGTATTCCAGTATTAGTTTAAGACTCACGTCTATGGTTAATTTTTAGAGTCTGAATATTTCCCAATAGAATATTTTGAATATTATAAAGTAAACATGGACTTTCACAGAATAAACAGGATAGGACGATAAACGATTATCTGAAAAGTTGGGTCGCCTGCTCGTTATAAACATGGTCCCTTGTAGAGTCGTCATAACATTAGAATTAAGATTTTTGTACCTACAGATAATAATCCAGAGGAAACGATGTATAACTTTATATATTTAGACATTTATATTATAACAGATCAGGCTAAATATTATTTTACACATATTTTTTATCAATGAAACAGCTTTATCTTTCTTCTTGGGTTATTGAAGAAAAAGCGGTCTAGTTTTACATGCATCAATTGCAATGAAAATATAAGAAGCGAAATTGATACTTCTTTATGAATACATACATGAGTTTATTACTTTAGTTTAGACCTTATGGTTTACATTTGTTATTTATTTAGCTTTCTTCAACTCTTTTATCTAATAATGCGTTATCTGCTGTCCCTACGTCGTACAATTACTTTCTTTAATTCCATTATCTGCACTTGATCTGTCTTATACATCGGAGATAATTGTGAAGTAAAAATGATATGTACTTTATTTCAAATCCATTTGGCCAACTGGTCTATGAGGACTAACAACATATTTACAAGCATGTACATATATAACATGCATGCATAAAACGTAGCGAAAATGAATACACTTAATCTGGGAGAAGCTGTTCACATTATCATTTTTTCACTGTATTTAACGCCGTTTTCCACAATTTTTCAATTATATACGGCGACCGGTTCACCGAACCAGTTTTTCAGTACTGTATACTAACCAGTACTAACTTACCCTTCCACAAGAAGCCGGAAGGTGCTCCACATATGGAGGAAAATCGACATTTTGTCAAATTTTCATAGAAGTGTATGATCTGCTTATACCGGGATTTGAACTCGGATCGCCGGGTTACTAGTCCAGCGCACCGGGCCACGGTATAATAATAGTCTACTTTCAGTCATGAACTGCATTTTCTATCATCAAAAATTATGATTCTAGGTTTGTTCCACCTACCAACTTCAATGGCTAAATAATGTGGTCATAATCTGAGTTTCGTAAACGCTTCTCGAAGTTGTTTAGCTGAAATGATATCTAAATATTGTTTGTATTACAATAGCCGCATATTTTTTAACCAGGTATTGCGAACGAAAATTTTGTTATTAGATTGTCGCATATCGGCGGGCGTCAACAATTGGTTTCCGCTCGATAACTTTTGTTTTTATCAACAGATTCTCACTAATTCTTATACATAGCATGCTTACATAAAGATCTGCTTTGGGATTGTATTTGGTGGTTCTATGTCAAAGGTCAAGGTCATTGTCACACAAAAGTTTAAGTTTTGCACATGTAATAATATTCTGTGTGCAACTTCTCCTACATTTCTCAAGGGATCTCAATGAAACTTTCACAGAATTAATGTTAGCAAGTACCACAGCGCACACAAATACCGGGTTTTGTTATTCAATCATTTTTTTTTGGCGGAATTATGGCACTTTGCTTATTTTGACCGTGTAACACTCAGTGTGGAACTCCTAAATTTCTCAAGGAATTTCATCAAAACTGTCACAGAACTATCATCACCAAGTACCCCCAACACATAACGTTGGGATTTTGTGATTCGATCATTTTTGGTGGAATTATGGCCATTTGAGTATTTTGCGTACATGTAATATATGGAAGAACTCTTCTGCACACAACTCCTCCTACGTTTGTCAAGAATCTTACTTTTCACCGACATGATACCGAATTAAGTAGCAACATTATATTGATAACAGGTGGACCGTACTTTGTCATTTTGAATTAAACCATTACAATTAGTACCTGGTGACTGGTATAATCATGTACTTCATGCGATCAGACTGTACAGATACCTGAACGAAATAATTGTGTAATGAAAGGGCGATTAGAAGACGCAACCTTTATTGTTGAACATAAGAATGCCATACAACATTAAAATGCGACTAATTGGAACTCAGTAAAAGTCATATTAACATCCGGAAGGCAAAAGTTCCTAGTTTAGGCAATCTTGTGCATTTTTGAAACTTTGAATTTAAATATGTGAATAACAGTCTGAATTAGTCCTGCCTTGTAAACTTGTAAATCAGTAATTCCCGTTTTGTAGTCAAATTGTACAGTTTTATATACCAAAGTGAATGAGGAACTTGAAGAAAGACCAAACTGACACTTCAATACTACTTTGTCACTGTTCGATCAATGTGCATGTGACTGTAAACAAGTTTGTTTAAATTAAATTAACCACTAATAGGCATTTTTATATGACATGATATAGATAGTTATATCATATGTATCCCTCCCACATTATGTGCGTATTTATTGCGCTGCAATCTCCAAGATACAATAGATTAAAGATGAAATTGAAGCCAAAATCAATGTGCACCAGTAACGTATGATTGATTGTTATAATGTACTTGATTTATCTAAAGGCAGTGTAAATACTGCACTCTTATACTTTTTTACTTATTCCAAACACGCATAGAGACTTAAAAGATATCACAGTCTGGGTGTCAACCATTTTTGTTACAAACAGATTAAAACGAAAACGGCTGAAGCAATAGTTATATGTTCATGTGGGAGAAGAAGTTGCAATAATTTCTTTAGATAAAAAATACTAGCATTTAGAAACTAACCCTTAGAGTTGCTTGATAAAATTTCATTGTATAAAGTATTCAATTATTGGAAATTTTTCCATTCCTGGCTTTTATTTATTTCCCATCAAATCAATTTTACACAAACAAACCAAACAATGATGAATATGAACTGTTGATTATTACATCTGACATTGACAGGAAATGATTTGAATTAATTGGTAAAAGTAATGAAAAATCAATGTGTGATTCACCTTGGGATAATGAACAATTAACATGGAGCGTAATTTGATTTAAATGTAGCATAGAAACTGATAAAATGATTGATGTAATTAATTCTCAATTCAGCTGTCAATTTTTAAATGCGCTACGAAATATTTACTGAACGTTTCAATTAGATGGCCTAAAGAAGCAATTAGCAATGAGATAAAAACAAGATAACAATTATAGATTGACAATGTCTAATCACAGAATCACAGAGAACATTGTGAGATGAACATGTGAATGAATTGTCTCAGACGTCATTGTTGGACTGCTGTACAAATTGTATTGTTGAAAGTGATTTTGAATTTATCTTAAAAGACCAATATTTCTCCTTTACAAGAGTGTACCCTGGGACTCGTATAGACAACATTTAGACAACGATACAATTCTCTGGATAATTGTCTTATCTCAGCTTATTGGCTTCTGCATCAAGCACGTTTACTGATATTAAGATGCATTCAACAAAATAACCTCTGTTCACCAACTCATACCGATGCAAATGCATTATTCCTTAACATGTGAAATAGCAATTTAATCAATGATTCTTGTTCAAAATTCTCGCCGCCATGCCTTGAAAAACCGTGGTTAAAGTTACGTATATGTGTAAAAAAATGCTGTCGGAGACCGGATATAGCCTACTGATCAGTTTGACACAAAGATTTAATAACGAATGGCAATATTTATGTTGGATTTGAATTGTGAAATACCCTAACTCCGAAATACAATCATCAGGAGATAATTACCCAGATCCTCTTGAACATGTGCGACAGGTTCCAGTACAAAAATTAGATTTAAAACAAAGCATGATCGGTAAATAATTAACTTTACATTAAGTCTCGAATGATATAACAAACAAAAAACAAACATAGTTTATATTGGGGTCTAAAACACATTTTACAAAGGAATTATTTGTAAAAAAAACTGTAAAAAGATAAATACTAAATAAATAAAGTTAAATACTAATATCAACTTGTCGTTGTATCTTCGAAGTTAAGTTCTTAATGTTTGTATCTCGTTCATTGTCATCAATGTTTATTTTTAACGGAACGCAATTAATATAATTGTTTTATAATGCACTGGAGATTACCCGTATGTTGCATTAAAGGTTGACGATAAACATTGACGACACCTCGCTTGACGACAGAATAACTTAATGTGATAAAGGCTGATATTACAACATGTTATTACTTTATATAATCCGAATTTGAAATTTTGTGTTAATGAGTTGTGCAAATAAACTACTTTTGCTACAAATTATCTGCAAGTGATTTGCCAAGTTAACTATAAATACATATATCGATAAGAAAATCATTCCAAGAAAAAAACCCAAACAAAACACTACATCTTCTTAAAATACTACCTTCCCCCAAATACCCCAACCCATAACCCATCCAACGCATAAAACCATACAAAAAATGGATGACAAAACACAGTCTCCCGGATTGTGCCGCCTTGGGACGTCCTGTAGCAATGTTACGAGGAAATTAAACCATTTTAGTGCCAAAAAAGCAAAAGGCACTGCAATCATTGATTCAATAGCAAGCGCAAATAGTTTAATGGTTGAAAAGTTTAATGCTCTCTTTCTCCCGAACTTATACCTGAGAAAACAAACTATATGTATCGCGTTGTGACGTCAAATTGGATAGCTGAAAAAAGAACTGATAGATATACAAGCTTAACAACTTTACTGAAACGTGAACAAAGAAGAGAACAAGAGCAATCAAAAGAGAAATAATCCCAAGTCCTCACCCTCATAGGGGATATATGAAGAAATGACCATAAACTCTTAAATGCCTTTGACCGTCATGCAATGAAATAACAAGTTGTGAAAATAATTAACCATATCTGGAACTAAACATCAGATGCGTAGATTCTTTTGTACGCTGTTAAATATATCTCTTATACGAACCGGAGACAAAATCTGCAATGAGTTTAGCAAGTAGAATCTTTTAAAAAGATAGACGCCGTATGTAAATGCAATTCTGATATGAAATACACTTTACTTATCTGAATGGGATGTCGAGAGAAAATGCTCAAGCCGGATTTGTATAGTTTTAAGTGTTCATGTTAATTTGTTCAGAATGACACTCAGTTGAGTATCTTTATTACTGATGTACTGTATTTATATTCACCACCCTATCTATTTTGTATGAACATGTTATCCATTTGGCAGAAACGACTGTAAAACTGGTCTGATACCGGACAATAATTCACTTAGGGTCCACACAAACAATTCTATGTACTACAATACATCAGTATCAATAAATTGTATCTTTTAAAAAGATTCTATAAGTTTTTACTTCAAGCTTATTGCAAAATAAAATTATCAAGACCGTGACTCATAAGAAGATTCAATTTAATATCAAAATTTTACATTTTGATTTCTACTTTACATCTTCGCAATGATTTGCACTTGAATTACTTATCACGTCAGGAATAAGGATCTTCATTACACCATGAAGATCTTGTAACATAGACATCCATTGCAAAAATTAACCACTTTCAGATTGTAGAGTTAAATCTTTTTCAAACTTTCGGAGCGAAAAAACGTGGAAGTGGCTAGAGGACTGGGAATCATACGTAGACAAGAAGGTAGTTGAGTCGCATTTCAAAAAGAATACTAAAATTGCAATTTTTTGTTCAATTGTGAAATTCATTTAAGAATTATTTTCCAGAATTGTTGCTCTGTTATTTCTGCGATTGTATGCAATTTTAATAAGCAGTGTAAATATTTTATAAGAAAGTTTATTTATCGGAAATGAGAAATAAGTACACACTCGATTTTTATACATTATTATTAAAGTTAACAATAATAGCAAAAGCATTCCAATATTTCGTGGCAAGAGAGTCATCAAAATGTAAACAGTGTCCTGGCAACAACTAATATCGATATAATAGAACCTTTGGCGAAAAATGATTTAATTTTAAGAAATTTGTAAATAACAACCTCTGGACAGAATTCTGGTTGAGAAATTCCTTGATTTTGGAAAATATTTTAAATAACAATGTATTTACTTGAAAATATTATTCATATAACATTAATGGTACCTGGACAAACACACTGTAATTAACCAAAAAACAATTCCTTACTGTCGTGAACAAAGATGAACGTATTCAGACAGAACATAAACAATCCTTACCCTTACTTCCTGTCTAAAACGATTTGTCGATTGTTCTTTCGATGTATAATGAAAATTTCATCCTTACAGAAGTTAGGTTGTCGTGTGATTGTTGAGTTGTTTGTAATGTGTAAATTTCTAACAGAAAGTTGTTACATCACAGAGATTATATTGTTATTATTAAGAAAGACAGAAAGTTGTCAAAGACTTTAAGACATAACCATCAAACTGTATGAAAATAATTAGTATATTTACCGGGATATCTTTCCACATCATGGATAGAATCCACTATTAGTGAGAAATGCTCGTAAAATCGGGTCAATTCGTCATGACAAAAGGAGAGCTGCACTCGTTTCAAAAATTAAAACACTATTAAGGGTAAAACATTGCTATATTAAACATAGTATGTATTCGCGGATGGAACAACATATTTATTTTCCTGTAGGTGATGATGACAGGCGAAGCTCATGTGGTAAAAAGGTTGGATTTTTGCATTTTTGTTTTCTTAGAAATATTTTTCATATCAATGCTGAATAAAACAGATGTAAAAATATTTGTTGGGAAATAAATTTTATATGCCAAGCTATATAATGTTGTTTGATATTCTATTTTTATCGGAATATGTCTGAACAAGAAATATACATATACTATAATACATATATATATAATACTTATAACATTACGTTAATCATTCAATAAACATCAAAGGCGTTAGGAATGCTAAATAATGCAAGATGTTACCAACGTTCGTCTCTGAAAATATCGTCATATCTCAAGCTTTTTCCTAATCCAAGAGCGATCAGATATGATGACATGTTTCATTACTTACAAGAAACAGATATCCATTACGTCGCTACACTCCACAGACATCCAGTATTTATCCATGTTGTGTCATAGCGACACAAGGGTATCAAATCATACGTTTAGATATATTTACGAGGGTAAGATGTAAATGTGACAAAGATAGGAGTGCCACGTTGTCTTTTATTTCATGTTAACAGTGCTGTCAGAGATAGAAGAACGGTCGATGTGTCAAAAATGAAGATTTTCTTTTGACCTTTCATTTATATGAGACTATATGAATATGTAAACATGTTTGTTTGCTGCATTACAAATATGGTCGTAGTCGTAGCTCTTAAATTCATGACAACCCGTATAATGCTCTTTGGAGGTTACTCCTATGTATTAAAGCAAGTCTCCTGTGATGTACTTTAATTAACCGCTATAATTGATGGTTACCACCAGATGGGTAAAAATAGACTCATCTTGAAAATAATGTAAATGGTTGATTTCCTGTTTGTTTATATGGTAATAGCGCAGACATTTTAGAAGGCACAATTAGGAAAGACCTCATACCAGTTTTAAAAGGTGATTTATCGCATTCCTATGTCTCCGTTTCTGTCTGCATGGGCCCAAGAACAACAAAAGCAGATACATATCAATATACATGTTTTTCGATAACGCTATAGTAATCATACCAAAAATATCCAATTTGTATACGAAAGTAAATCGAAAAAAAAAATCTGCAAAACTTTGATCAGAATAAACTGTATTTTGAAAACATGTCATTCTTTTGACGTTTCATAACAAATTTGTCTTTTTTCACGATATATTTTTAACGTGGACTAATCTATGTTCTGACCAAAATGTAAATCAAACTGGTTCCCGTTGACTCCGGAACACCGTGACATAGAACAGGAGAACAGTTTAAATGTAAATCTAAGCAAGTATCCAATCAAGAACATTTTTAGTTCGACGTCTTCGGACCTATTTCCCATACGGAAATAGTATTTCATGTGAGAAGTAAACAAATTGACCGAGATTCTTAGAAAGATATATATTTTGTAAAACCTGTTTATGTTTGTATACAATTGATTTTGTATGTTTTTATGTAACTTACTGTCACCGGGGTTTAACGCCGTTTTTCATCAATTTTTCAGTTATATACGGCGACCGGTTCGCCTAACCAGCTTTCCGGGACTATATACTAACCAATACTAACTTACCCTTCCAGAAGGAGCCGGCAACTTCTCCACATGTGGAGGAAAATCGACATTTTTATCAAATTTTCGTAGAAGGGTACAACTTGCTGCGACCGGGATTCGAACATGGATCTCCCGGTTACGAGTTCAGCGCACTAACCAATGGACCACGGCCGCGGCGTTAATTTTGTAAGCATAGCAGCAGTTTTCAATACATTAGTAGCTGAATAACTCCGATCATTTTTACACATTTATATATTCGTACGGTTACACAACAATCACAATTTAGACCACAAGAAGACAAAGAAATATCGCCTCCTCCAGCATTGAAACATATTTCTAAAGTCGCCTTCCACAAGTACTTTAAGTACTTTGACAAATTTTATCATCATTGAAAACAAAAAGATTTCCTGTATGGTAAAGCGATAAAACATTTCTCTCTTCTGACAGAAGCTCTGAATGGCTTATTGCGTTCCACAATTCCCTAGAACACTGCTTAGGCAATAAACAGTAACGCTTTAAGGCGGATCGTGACGGTGTAATAAACATAAATCATTGTTTTCGTTTCGTGACATTTCAGCATCAGATGGAAGTCCTGACCAGACGTCATTAACAAAGTGTCTATTTACTTGTATACGTTTTATTGCTCACGTGATCATTTTATCAGCCATAACGACAGTCTAGTGAGTAAAAATACATCTTTAATTACACTGCTCTATAAAAATCCAATGTACTTGAAGTTTATGGTTGATATTGTGATTTCTTGTATCAATAGCAACAGTTGGCGAAAAATTGTGCCAGATCAGTTTTTTTTATAAGACCAACTATAACTATAAGAGAATCTTCTATTATACGTTATTAAACAGGGCTAGCGTGGTCCTATTCTCACACTATTACAAACACATTTTCACTATAATTGCTTATGTTCGACTATGACGCAAACTAAGTGTTAGATTACTTTGCGAGGATGCGATTTGTTACGGTAAAACTTCATCATCGAATTGTAAGTAGACATTTCCTACTCACTACAGTGACGAGTACGATATGGATAACGACAAAATATCAGGGGTCGTCTCAACATAATGAAACAAGTAAATTAATATGATTGCAAAATTCTAGTGAACAAGTTTTATTAAAGTTTACATACAATGTTTTATTTTGCACAGGAGATAAACGTACGTTTACAGTTAAGGTCGTACCTGCCGCTGCAAAGATCCAATAATTAGTTATTTTCTTGGTTCATGGTTTCACGAACAGCAAAGGTCATACGGCGACTTTTCCAGCCATTCACGGTGGAGTAAGATCCCAGGTGTACGTCTGGGTAGAACCAGCGATCTTCCGTTTCCTCATACTAGTATTTGATTCTTTTCTGGTCTCAAACTCAGATGAGGGGATAGTTATTGCTAGACAGAAAATGATCACTCGACTACTTCCATATGATAATGTATAACGCGTGATAAGAGGTGATCTATTGGGGTTAAACTTTATTTGCTAGCAACACATTGCACAAGAAAAAATAAACCCGTCCCAATCTTATCAATTGCTGCGCACCATTTTAGTGTCCCCAAGGTACACTCTCCACGCAAACAACAAACTGGGTATAGACTGAATGGTATCCTCAATACACAGAGTATTACCATCCCTATAGTACATTCTCTGGCCTGTAAATCTTATGAGCTATCAGTGGATCCAACAATATCAGGCAACATCACCCTATTATACCCCCACGTACCAAAAAAATGGAGTGGACATCTGCGGACATTAAACAATCTATCCAATGTACAATAAATAGGATCTTGTCCATATCGACTACATTGAAGTTCTGTTCAATTGTGACATAATTATGTTCATGTGTGATGCTTTATGCCAAAGAATTGAATTATGAAATCATGTTAAAGTCTCGAATGTTTATTATAAGTCTCTTCCTGTTGATTGGTGTCAGAATATCTGTGGTGAGAAAGCAGTACAATGAGTGAATCTTGAATATCATTTAAATATACATTTACTTGACTTGAAAAGTTGGAAAGAGATATTGATGGATTTTTTTTCATTGGCCTTTGAAAATTTAATGAGAAAAATATTACGCTTAGACGACCCCTGACATGAGCAAATTCGAAGTCGGTATCGTCGTCGCAATAAGCTAGAAATGTTTGATATATGCTGAGGATAAGAACAATCAGGACAACAAACAAACGCTTCAATCAAATGGTATTTAAATAACAATAATAGACCCATTCATATAACTGTCCGTCACTTTAACATCGCCACATCAGAGATCCGAACTTGTAACATTAAGTATAAGATCTACGTCACATGAAAAGCCAAGAATACGTTTGGAAAAATATTTCACTCCAACACAAATAAAATAAAAAATCAGAACAGAAAATCGTTCAAACGCATGAACATTAAACAATAAACAAGATTTGCACCAAACCTTACACACTACGGTTTGTTGGTTTTATGTTCCGAGACATTCCTCGCGCATTAAGTCTGCCGCTTGTACCTAATGGGTCTATTACCGGCAAGTATGCAACATATTGTTATTTAGATTACCATCATAGGGGTCCCGAGCAGATCATGTACGCTTAAATAGAGGCATACTACATTGTTGCTTCTATATCCACGAGGCCCCCATGTGCATGTGATATTTATTATAGTTTAACGACGCATTAATTCATTGGATAATTACGTGAACAGAGCACTGATTTTTTTAGTTTAGCACCATTGATTACGACTTATTTAGAAATACTCAATTGTAAGACTTAGTAATTCCGAGCATGGATATCACGAGCACCAAACTCAGTTTTTAAGTCCTTTCATTTTTTGTTCATAGTTGTACATAAATGCTTATTACGAGTATCATTATCTAGATATCTCGAGCACGAATGATGGCCCCGGGACTTAACTTTAAGAGTTAATTACTTTGACGAGTACCATGTTTGCACCTAATACAATAGCATGTGCGTGCCAAAATTACACACTAAAAAACGGATATTTAATAAAGTACTACGTTCTTCACACATTGTTACAGTGAAATACAAAATATATAAATCATTTGTTGCAAGTTTGCAGACAATTTCTATTTGCAAACATTTACAAACCATTGTCGAGATGATTGTCATTTGTGAATGCAATTATGTCATTTAAAAAGTATGTACACTATTGGTTGCTTTTTTGATACACGCGCACTTGGTATTACAATGTAATTTTCACATTGTGTAACTATGACGTTTCACCTATATTCATAATTTAACCAATCAGCTAATATATTAAAAAAAAACATGTATTCTCCTTTCTGACTTAATAGAGCTTATTCTACAAAAGCATTTTGTAATGTTATGTAAACGAGCTTGTCCAGGCACACTACACAAAACTTGCAGTCTACAAATACCTCGTTAGTACGAGCACTCAGTTTATCTCGAGCACTTCGTAAGTTTCCGATGACTTCTCGTGATAACGAGGTTTTAATGTATTCTTAGAATATACATTACGAAATAAGTCATCATATACGTTGCATCGTACATTTGGAGTTATTGTATAGTTGTGAAGTATCAGCATTTGTAAAACAAACTTTTCGAAAACTACTGTTTAATATATACCGAGTTGAGATCACTTAATGTATTTTTGTGTCAGTTCTATCGCTACCTGATCTGTTTATTGTCTTTATTTGGATACATCGTGCTTTCGTGTTTACTTAAATGAGCTTTGTGATTAATCGATCCGTGTTCTGAGAACAATTCCACCTCATCACGAAACAGAATAACGGAACAAAATATGGAATAAGTTCTATTCTAATAAGGACAAACAAACTGTTACACAGATGATAATATGAAACAATGTACATTAAACACAATAACACAAGCAATATCAGTTCGTATCAGCAGCATACTTCAGACGACAGGAAAATAAATTATTTATGTTATAATAGTTGCAACAAATTCGGTTACATGTTTGTTGTAAATGTTTGTCATACATTACTTTTGTTGCCGTTCCGACAAGGCTGTTTAGCATGAACATGTACACAATGTTCTCTATTCTCGAAGTTACCGGCGGTCAGAACAACTCCAGAATTGTCACTGTTACTTCCAAGAAATTTGTTCAGTTTTAGTAACTTTCTAAACGCCCCTCTGAAGTCCCTGTTAAAGTAAGCATATATTATTGGGTTAAGACAAGAATTAAAGTAGCCGAGCCAGAAGAGCGCGGATCCAATCATCGGCGGGTAAGGGCACGCGTCACCACACAGTGAAGTTATCAAATACCATGAAAAGAAAGGAAGAAAACAGAAAACAAACGCTCCCATTATAATTCCAAGAGTTTTCGCCGCTTTATGCTCCCTGCGCATGCGCTTTCGTTCATTTCTATTCTCACTTTGATCATCTGTTAAATTCGTCTGCTCTGAAGGCGAAAGTTCTTTTATGTGAAAACCTGATTGCTTAATGTGTTTTTCTTGGCGCCTTGCTTCCATATAAATCTTAAAGTAGACAAACACCATAATTGTGCAGGGTATCCAGAATGAGATACTGGATGACACGACAGAGTAAGCTCTGTTCACTACAAATAAACATTGGTCTGGACTATCCTCCATTTCTTTCAATGTATCCAATGTAGTGTACCAATGGGATTGTATAGGTATATATGAAATAAGAATTGAAGAGATCCAAGTTATTGCTATCATCAAATAAACTCGAAAATGTGTCATTTTTGACTGATATTTAAATGGATGAATAATTGCTATATAACGGTCCATACTTATACAACACAAGTGTAGGATAGAAGCCGTACTGAATAACACATCGTTGGAATTAAAAACATCGCACATAACTCGACCAAACATCCACTTTCCAGATATTTCTAAACTTGCACTAAATGGCATGACCATAATTGATACGAGGAAGTCGGCGAAAGCCAATGAAACTATAAAATAGTTTGTTATTGCACTCCTCAGCCTTTCAAACTTCATCACTGCTGTAACTACCAAGATGTTACCGAATATCGCTCCTAGCATGATAAGAATCATGGCAGTCGATTTTATTACAATGATTATATACTCTACTTGTGGCGTTGATTCATTACCAACGAGACTATCATTCAGTTCAGTCATGTTGTTCAACTCAGCTTCTAGTCCGCTTTCCTCCATCAACATAACGTAAGAATATCCAAAGTAAACAATCTACCAAGATTTGAATCTTGGAAAAAAACTGTCTAAATGTGTGTATGATGGTTTCAAATATTCGAACAAGGTATCCTCTCGGAAAGAGATGATAAACTAAGTATGCAGAATCTTCGTCAGCAGCGGATTCATTTTAAAAGTCAACATATTCAGCTCGGCTCAGGCTATGCAGGTTATTGTACTTCTTTCCTGTTCAACACTGTCACATAGTCCAAATATTGTTTTACTATTTCAAACTGATGTGATTCCCTTTCTTCGCCATAAAAGGTACAGGCTGCGAATATTAATCAACCTTCTTATAAGATAATCCAGTTTAGCTATAATGTTCGTCGTAACCAGAATTTCCTTTAACAAATTAATTGTACAAATAAGCAAGTATTCACTTGGACTTTTACGAAGCAGGTCAAGTTGATTACTTTTAATAATATCTGTTATTTAATTAGTGTAGATTAATCCACAAATGTTTGAGACGAATGGATTGAAATGTGTTCCTAGGATCAAACATTGCGTTCTAAGTTTACAGCTATTTCTCCATTAACCGACGTTCGTGTATTACATCAGTACGATTAAATCAGGCGTCGAAATCCTCAGTTAACTGCCATTTTATTTCACACCATTGTCTTTCTATCTGACTGAAGACATGCTATTGGTAATTACATCGACTAGACAATCTGCCCATCAGAGTAAGAATAGTTTCTAAATCAACATCTCTGACAGAATGCAGTACCTTGGAATCTCCAAATCACAAAAGAGCTGAAAAGATAAAATCAATTTACGCAGTTGAAGCAGATAATTTATCGTTTTATTGATACAGATGCGTCTGAGGTCATCCTTAACGGTGTTCTAATAACATTCATTATATTTATATCATGTTCAGTTACGTAAATACAATAACCGATCGTATTGTCTGAATGTTGTAATGGTGCTATTGAATCAATCAGTTGGAACAGTTACAGCGAAAATTGCTTAAGGGAAATTATACTCGTCGATTAACATGATTCACAATTTACCATTTACACTTTAGGGGAATTTATTATTTAATGCTGTGTGTTTATCTATCAATATTTAGAATAAATTCAAAAAAATATAATAATTATAAGCTATATTTTAGAAAAGATGCTATTTATGTTGAGGCAATTTATATTGCATTGGAATTCTAAATATTTATCATAATTTAGCAAAATTTGGAAATCTCCGAAGTAGTTTTCTTCAAAACGTGTTTATATGACATGATAATAGTAAACGTAAGCATAATCTTATTATTGTATGGTTTCATATTATTTTATGTCTCCTTGCCGTTTCTGCTTACACGTGTATGTCTATCATGTTTTTATACAAATGTACAGTGGAAATGTTTTCGACATATCGGTCGTTTTCAGATTTTCAGTGGCATCAATTGAAATTAAAAGGAAGCATTTTGTAAACAGTCAGAGAACATTCCACTTTGTTCATATTCCAAACATGTAAAGATGGCAATAATTATCTCATTGTCCTCTACGAACAATTTACCAACGAAATTAAAACGACCGAATGGTTTAGTATTATCTAATCTTTGATTAGATAGTTTCGGCATCATCGCATTTTCTACAAAACAAAACTTCAAAAAAGTGTCGATACAGTTATTAATGCTCTCTATTAACTGTAACATGCCAATTAGATTTACCATCCTTATTACATTTCAGACTCGAGTGAGTGAGTGAGTGAGTGAGTGAGTGAGTGAGTGAGTGAGTGAGTGAGTGAGTGACATGTGTATATGTTACATGATATACAGTTATAAAAATGTATATAACACGCCCGGTCCAATAGACCTATAAGTCGTCTATACAAATTAATTTTGCCGTTTTACATGAAATTACATACATTGCTCAATAACATGAGTAAATTAATCGTTAATGCAAAATAGTTACCAACATATTGTCATTAGATTTCAATTAATTATATATTTTGTTTCTTCTTCTCATATACGCCTTAACAATGTATTTGGCTACTTAAATAAATTCCAACCAAAATAACTTGATAAAAGTTTATCATCAGGCACAACGTTGATATAATGTCAAGAACTATTTGTGGTAGATAAACAATTTAATATCAAATCATTCTGATAATGTCATTTTATAAATGAAAATATAAATTTTATTGACTCTCTATGACATGTCTAGACAATAACAAAAGAAATTTTGATCCTAATGAATAAGTATATGAAGTATCTTAAGTATGCAACAATAAATGAAATCTTCAAGCGATGATTTATATATTCCAATAGAAATCTTGAAGTTATCATTTTAGAACATAATTTTCTTTTCCGTGCGGAGCAGACGACATTAGGAGCTGTGATATGTACTAGACATTCCATATCCGGTATAGCAGTCAATAATTATGTACACTTTCGTCAGAATCCTAAACTACAATCGGTTTTATCCCGATGGAACGGTTGCGTTATATGAAAGCAAACTGTCCTGCCATGATGTGGTATAATTAGATTGGCCTTACGTCTTATCTTTAACAATGAGGCCTTATTACATAACCCACAAAGGAATTTAAAGCACCCCCCGCACACACACAATATAGAAGATTCCACAATGGACTTATAAGGTTCACACATTGTTCCATTTATCTAATAATGTCAACAGATGGCGTGTTGTTACGTAAATATATGTAAACCTTTCGTGACGATTCAATCAAAGTATGTTCCTTATGGTCTAAATGTTAGAATTATACTAGCTGTATGTGTATATTGTAAGAAGTTAGTTAAAACTTCGTACGAATGTGCTCAGTAGGACTGTTATAAAGGTACGGTGTCATTTAAGACTTGCAAAGCAGAAATCTCCGAGGTATGGATTACTCTAAAAGAAATTGCAATGGAAACATTTTCAGATGAACTGTAATACCAAGTATCCGATAAGGCAGTGATCTTTTAAAAGGCTAAGATAATTTATATTCAAACTAGAAGCATCGGAGAAATATATCTGGGATATAAATGGGTCACACCGTTTATAATCGAATCAACAGTATATAAAATGTTTTAAGAGAAATCAAACACATGTTTATTGTTCATTTCTTAATGTGATTCCTCAGTTGATTTGATTAAAATATCCCAGTTTCATTTTAATTGTTCTTTCTGTTACAATAACTGGTGAGAATTTTATTGCTAGTGTACAAATCGATTCATTGTTGTAAAACGAACACAACTTGTAGAATAGTGGGATATTTCAACAGAAAACAATAAGAGTTCAACATTTATCTTCAACATTTGATTATTTTACGAGTGCGGTGTGTTTATCTTGTGTTTCAAACTAGGATTTTAAGAAACATTCTAGTTCAATGATTCGTTATATAAGATTCAAGAATCACACATGATTTTCGCGTTAGAGAAATATATTAAATTTGATTTTG
This sequence comes from Lutraria rhynchaena, assembly GCA_008271625.1. Taxonomy (NCBI): domain Eukaryota; kingdom Metazoa; phylum Mollusca; class Bivalvia; order Venerida; family Mactridae; genus Lutraria; species Lutraria rhynchaena. The sequence continues at coordinate 4,243,246 of VIBL01000020.1, forward strand.
ATTTTAAGAAATTGCATTTCACAATATGTGATTTGTACATTCTTACACCATATACAGAAATATCGTAATTCATTCACTGCTGTTGCTGAGTGTAATTTTGATCAACCTTTTTAAAAGCAGAATGAGTTTAATTGGTATTCAGACAGTTCTCCAAATTGGAGAATTTGATCCAGCTACAATATTAAGATACCTTGAATTAAGACCTCCAGTTCATATATAATGTACTGGAGATATTATACAAGTCACTTTGATGCTGTTTTACGTAAAAACCTGAAATTAACCATAGATATATACATTGTAGTTGAACATAGATTGTGTATTGAACAACGATATTATCAAAGAGTATCTGAACATGCGATGAAAGAGCTGACAAGTGATTCGTTGTAATTTCTAAAGGAGAAGAAATGTCCATTGTATGATTATAAAGTGGTCCTCGGTTACTTAATTACGAAGGAGGAAATGTAAATCGTGTCTACCAATGATTGTTCACGCCAATATAAGGTCATAGGCTATAATTAAGTTGGCTGATAGTTTCGCGAGACAACAAGTACATATTTCATCTATTATTACGATACAGGCAATGACAGTGACGAAATGTGTTAAAGAGATGTTGAATGTTACATGAGGCGAGGAAAAACAATGTGGATGTAGGTCAATTGTATAATACAATGGACCTAATTTCTGAACAAATCTTAGAGGCGGTGAAGTGTACAAGTGTATATCGATATCCACATATTGATGTTTTATGGTTTATTTCACCACTGAGAGCTTTTTCGACAATTTAGTTTGGTGTACAGTAAAACCCATATTGAGACTACATTTGGGACCAGAAAAATCGGTCGTAAAAATGAGATGGTCTCATTTATCAAGTTGAATTATAGAGGGGTTATGTTAATGAAAGCCGGCCCAAAATAAGTAGTCATTATGACAGGGTGGTCGTAATACTGAGGTGGTAGCATTTCAGTTTGAGTCTGAGACAGAACTTTGACGTTTTTGAAGTGATGTTATTTTTATGTATACAAGAATATGCCGTGAGTGTCATTGGACTTGTACATGCTTTTTATTCAATATAATTTAACTAATCGTAACCTTGTAAGAACAAGTTGCTACTCCCTATAAAGAAGCAGAACGAACGACATTGTGACATCTATGAATTTTCATTTCATAACATAACACATTAATGTTTCTTAAGACAAATTAAATACACAAATACATACAAAAAGTACATTATCTGACAAGAAATATATTAAAAACAGTAAAATTGAATTCTGTCTCACTAAAACGACAAGAAAAATTTATATTTGCGTCACCTCTTAAGAAAATTTACGAAAACAATGAATTATGTGTCTCACGTTTTTGGAATTCAAACAAAGCAGTGAGGATAATCTTTCTCAATCCAGATATTTCCGCTCGCATTACCATATAAATATATGTTGTGAAAAATGTCTGAGAAGCATTGTGATGACACTATCACTTTAACTGAAAAAAGTGAATCGTTATTGGATGTAATGCTGCATCTAAAATGAAATGTTCATAAATTAAGTAAATTCCATTAGAAATGTCGTGTTTAAAGCAATGGTTTATTTCAAAGGACTATGTCGTTGACAAACCAGTTTGCCCGTAAGCACAGAAATTTGTTTTCTTTGAGATCAGGCAAGAGTTGCAGTATTACATGATGATAAAATGCCAAATTTACATCTTGTGAAATGAATACCATTTTAAACTCTATTTATTTGTACTCTATGTCTATATTATCCTCACCACTTTAGAATCCAACTTTTGTAAAGAATCATTTACATGAAATAATAGCTTCAGTTTTAGTAATAACTCATAAACATCTTACATTAAGTTGTCATACTGAAGTATAATTACTAGAAGATAAACGTGTTCCATCATAACATGTGTACAAAATATTAAACAATGTACAAGAATATATTCAGGAAACGTAATACCATTTAACTATTTGTATTGCTCTTCACATTGTTCGCTTGCTAAATATGATGATAAAATAAGCTTCAACGAAATGTTTCAGTTTTGTATGACTGTCAGTTGATATATTTCAGTCCCTACGTGAGTTCATAAACATAACGTGGAGAATAACGCAAGAGGCACAATGTGTGTAAGTAAGGGGTTCGGACCAAATAACTAGGTGCCATAAAGATGTCTTTAACAGAGAATTATCTTGGAAACAGGCATAAATAGTCACTTATACTTTTACTGTGAGGCACAATTAAATGTGAACACAAGATTAGAAAAAACAAATTACAACGACAGGTTATTACTCTGTTTTCTACAGATGTGTGTCTACATTAATCCGGTTGTACCTATTAGTAAAGGGACAGACGCAAATTTAAAACAAAAGAAAAGCAGATTGTCTGATATATTTCCATAGAAATCACAATATTGTGTTTCCAATTGCCAAAGTATAAAAAAGCCAGAACTACGGGTAATAAAATATATATGTGTGTTGATTAGTAAACACAAAAGAACGACAGAACAAGAAAACGGGTAAGATGGTCTTAGTACTCCATGTGTTTATGTGTTTATCAGTCTGTAACACACTCCCTGCAGAAATCATGAAGTAAAGCCTTCTCTTCATTCCAAGTGGATTAATATCATTCATTGAGATTACAATTGTAATCATTTTCAGATAATTTTCCTCTGGGACAAGAAGGGAAAATGGGCCGAGGTTAATTTGACTTAAAGAAAATATAATGTGATACAGTAACACGAAATATCCATCAAATTACTTCATGTTGTGATGTACTTTGGTGTACTCGTGTGTTAAGTGATATTGTCCATGCTGCTAAGGTCGCAAAATGAAATCTAAAACCTACATATTACTATAAATTGAATGAATATTGTCATACCATTTTATACTACAGAGTGATCCATTTCTTTAAGAGTTTCCAGGTCTGTCTTAATTTCTTCTAACTTAGGAAAAGTTCACAAATCTTTACCTTGACATAAGACATTACTTCGAAAAGTTTGGAGAAAAATATCTGAGATGATAAGAATAAAAAACTTGACAAATAAACATTTAGAAGCAAATTATGCTCATCTATATTCGTCTTAAGATAATATCCCGAAGATTAATTCCATGCTATCAGATCAAATCTAGTTTGTCTTTTCCAACTGGGACATTTTTTTTCTGCAAATTGGTCTGGATTTTATAAAAAAAAACATAGTTTAACTCTAATTAAATATTTGTTGGCTGCGTATCTATGTCTTAGAAAACGGTTACAAAAGATATATATGTATTTGAGAAAGTATGATTTAAAAAACAGGAAAACGCAAGCTTGAAACGTCAAGAGTTCGTTATAGATACACTTACGGATACTTTAGTATGTTAATTTTCACCGGGAAGGAAAATGTAAAACTGTCGCAGTGACTACGATACATCATTAAAAACCATTTTTCGATGACTTTGTTATGATTATTCGACATCCGTTTTAAATTGGAAAGATAGTAACAAAACGAAGCCAAAAAATCTTCATTTTTATTGATATATGGTTTAGTCAGTCGCATAAAGGCTTTGTGTTTTTTTGCACAAAAATCTAACAAATTCAAAAGAACAGCTCATCGTTTTAAACATATTGTTTATGAAAATCGATATCAACTTTGACAATCACCAAAAGTGTGATCTCCGTTTTTTTTAAAGCCGTTGATTTATAAAAAAGGGACGCTAAATTTCAAATGTTATTATACCAAAATGACGGCAATGAAATAAGCTTTGCATTGATATTTAATTACTGAAATAACAAATTGAAATAACGTGCAAAAATTAACAAAACCAAGTACTGCATTTTCAAAGTTCGTAGGAGACATGTGAAAGTGGAGCACTGTACAGACTATCAGTTATTTATTACTGTGTGCGATGAAAATGTTTATATACATGTATATTAATCCTATAAACTATAAACTCCCATTAGGGTTAATTTATTTATTTAAACTTTATATTTTAGGAATCTCACTAAGAATACAAATACAAATTATAAGGTAAACGTGATTCTGATGACTCAAGTTCGCGGAGATAAGTCATTGCCCACTTCGCTGTTTTGTTTATTGTTTTGACAAGAAAGAGTAACTTTTCTCTACTCTATTTGGTCAATTTAGTTCACTATTATGTACTGTCACAGACCTACCATCCTCACTGTCCACTGTCTCGATATTTTCCTTGTTATTCATTCTATCTTGCACGCATTCATTCTACATTTCCTCCTTCGCGCACCAAATTACATCTTTTAATCACAAAACACGTTGATAATGAAATTGTTGCCATGATAACTCCGCACATTAACTTGATGACATTTTGTCCTCAGTGTATAATTTTACCTAAAATTGCTTAATAATGATATGAATTTATCATCGTTAAAAGATTCATCTTTAAAGTTCTTAATTCATTTGTTAAAGCTCTGATGCTTTCTTGAATTGGAGAAAAGATTCTGCGTGAAAAAAAAAACATCAATTCCATCAATTCTACGTTTTATAGGTTCTATAAATTCTGATTTTAGTCAACAATTTTATAATCGTTTTCATAAGACATTTTACAATAAAACAGAAATCTGCTTTTGTGCTGTTTTCAGCTAAGGTTAATGTTCTCAATTTTGAAACTTGAAGCAGAAAACTGAACAGTTTGTAGCATAGATGTTATTTCATTTTATAAATTTGATTGGAGTAAAGTAAAGTAAACTATAAACTGAATAAATACACACATAGCATCATTTCTAAACATCCGCCTTGTATTTTATAGTCCCGGAAGGAAATCATTGAACAAACTTGGTTGATTAACAAGTGAAGTGGACTATTAATGTATTCAATATTCAACATTTAGTTTGAACACTCGACTTATCCGTTAGGATCAATTATTGGTATTGTAAAAGATAAGGATTAGTTCAGTCATTTGGGTTCTTCCAAGAATCGAGTTAACGTGGTTTAGAAAGTCGACCAAGTGTAAAGAATTACTCTGATTCTCCATAACGGTTGATGCTCCCTGGTTATCAATAACATTATAATGTTATGAGGAGCAGCAAAGGACATTTCATGTTCCAAGATTTTTATGCAGACCATGTGAGAATCATACTCTCTGGTATAAACTGTCTGGTTAAAAAACGCAGTGTTGGCACATCCAGGGTCTGTGACATTTTGGAGTGTACTAGAAATAAGTCATATAAAGTTTTTCTATTACTACATTAAGGACTAACTTTAAAGTTATCGCGGATTTTTCTTCGTGTTAAATTTATTTTCTATCATTCTATAAATTGACATTAAGTCTTAAATTACGAAATGTGATCAAGTGGTGAAAACTCTATTGTGATTTTTTCGTGTGTTTTAATCAATTGTACAGTCACTGTTAATAAGATTTAAAATACCACTGTGACAAGGACGATAAAAACGAGAATCTTAGTCTTATAAGTGTAAAAGTCCACCACAATGACATTTATGTAGACACAAATTTATACATATTTTAGATCAAAGTAAAATAGAAGTTTAGTGAACATCAATTTACTAGACAAAGTGTAAAACATAATAGCTATTTGTAAAGACTACAATTTAATAAATTACATGATAAGAACAGTAAGCATGACACAAAATGCAGTGAAGACTTTCTTTTGTAAAGTACCTACGTTAAATTAAATGAACTTCACGAACCCTCAGGGACACAAATAACTATACATCCTGAATAAATGGTAGAAAAGACTGAATTCTCAGAAGTGATTAGAAATCAACAAAGGAATATATATAATATTATAATTATCGTGTTTGTAGTTGTTCTTCCGTTTAAGTTAAGATTACTCGGATTCAAGCTATCAAAATGACGAGGGAAATTTATAAGGGAAATTATAAGCTGATGCTCTATATAAGAATGAGAGAAGAATTACTGTTACAATTGTTACGTGTTTCTAATTGGTTAATTGTGTTTATCGAGACATAGCCATGTAACATTAAAAATTCCTGGTCAAAATAAAAAAAAAGTTAATTTCGCAAATATTTGAGTCTTCTGAGAAAAGTTAAATATATATTGATGCGTTAAACCCTTTGCTTCATAAGCATATTTTGGAATATATAAAATAACAATTCATTCAATTGGGTTATGTCTCTCTGACAGAGTGGAAAACATTGTGGCAAAAGAAGCCATTACTCATTACAAGCAGTAGCTTCTATTGCCACAATGTTTTCAAGTGCCTGCTTCAGATGCTGAGAAATGCGGTATGATGAAGCAAAGGGTTAGTCGTTCTTTTTATGACTTATTGGTTAATATGACCTATGATTGACAACTTTGCACAAGTTTGTGAAATTGTGTCCTCAACGCTGTATACTAAAACAATCGTGTCAAATTCTAACGTTTCTCGTTCGATTTGTCGGAAATGAATTGTGCTAGAAGCTTAGTTTGGGTCTCATGACGAAATATGTACCTGAAACCACTGATAACGTATGTTCAAAGCTTTTGTCCCTTTTGTTAGACAATTCTGTATTTTGGTTGCGTTTAACGAGACAACGATGTAAGATTAAAAATTCCCAGAACGAAGAGCCTTCTTATAGTATATACATCAGTTAACGGGGTCGTGCCCTTTGAGCTCTTTGACATTTTCTTTTATTTAAAGTAAGTTTGGGTTAAATTAGGGTGCTTTACATAGTCTTTATTACTATTTTACCACCCGAGGTTCGTTACTACGGCTTGTGTTAAATATATCTCTTTTCGGTACGGTGTATACTTTGTCACCGCAATATGTTGTGCAGACTTTGTTCAGTTAATACGAAATTAGCTAATACTAAGTACATGTATATGAAAACCTAACGAATAAACAAAATCATAATTAATAGATCATTAAATACGATGTGTGTGACCGTCCATTTTCAATCATCACGTGACAATTTGATGAGCCAAAAGTTAATGTAATGTCCGTGGAAATAATCGTGTCTGTGAAATAATTTCGAAACCTCAATGTAAGGAGCATAATTTAACGTGAAACTTTCTAAACAAATACCCAAATATGTAGACTTATAGACAAAGGTGAGAAAAAGAGGTTCATATAATGAAATTATACGAATAATCAATATTCAATTAAATCATTCAGGCCAAAAAATAACGACCGGTCAATTACATTCAGTGTCATTTTGTGAAGATCAGGAAACATCGCATCGGGCTACATTTCAAAAATGAGACTTTTTCTCACGTGACACGTTTTATCATTATCATGTATGGATAGCTTATCTGAGAAATTCTCGAGACATTTAAGCTTGACATAAGATATTCTAGATATTAAAGATTTGATTAAAGGTTAGTAATTGTGGAATCATAACACTTAAACGCATCTGTTGTATGAGGCGTCTACACAAATAGACAAAATGTCTGATAGAGTAATGTACTCAGGCTGTTTTAATCCAATAAACATTTTAAGTATTTCTCATAAAATGCGTATATATTTAGGTACACGATCGTGTTTTGATCGTAATTATTAAGTACATTATTTTTAAGTATATTCGTATTAATATAATGCGATAATCGACTAGTTAGGACTACACGCAAAATGTAAAGACAAACATTTGATGAAAATGATAATTGTTAATCTCAAGTGTCTAGGCTAAAATCAATTCATATTAATTAAATCAATTTTTTACGTAACGTATGTTCTAACTTTGTTTCCATGGTAATCCTCTTTTTCACACACAGAATGTCAGGCCATAAATTAACGAGACAGATGAAGTAGTTTGTTATATAATATTAGCATACTAAACGTCGATGAAGCAGACTTGTAATGTAATACACAAACAAAGAGCACCAGAATCGATGCAAAACATTAAAACTAATGTGATCACATGGTGAATACATGATGAATAAATATTATGACCAGAGACTGTTATTTATAAAGCATTGCCTATTTGCAAAGCTTGTAGTTATGACAGAATCAATGTCGGACACTACAGTGTTCTCCAAAAAACGAGTCACAATATTGATCATATATATATACATTTGCATTCATATACGTATGACGTTACTTACAACAATGATTGTATTATAGAATTATCTCTCTACGTAACAAAGTTACTCGTTGTTGGACACATTCACCAGAGCGTGGATAATAATATTGTAGAACTTTTGATAGAGTTATGGGACGAAATTACTGTTTTGTTTCCTCGTATTTCCCTATTGACCATGAATAACATTAGCTCAAGGAACAAATTTCATTACCGGCAATCATCATTCCTGACAATGATATGATTATAACCGACACAACAAAATTGTCTATTGGACATCGTTCTTTAAACAATTATCACAAATTCTGGAAGGTTGCTTTTTTACAAGTCCCACCTATTAGGCTTATTTTTGTACTGTAACTAGTGTCAGTGTTTAATTATCTGGTTGCTATCTCGCTCTTTCATCCATGAAATTCACGTTCTTAACATGATAAGAAGGCGCAAATTATGAGTTTTAATTCCAACTTTTATTCGAAGACTCTGGAGAAAAGCAATATCAAAATGTAAGACAGGGACAGTCTACTGATGGATTACTTCATACAATTATTACTCCATTTATCAAGAAAAGAATATTAACAGCTTTAATGCATGTACAAATCTTTCAGAAAATATAAGCAATCAATCACTCTGCCTCCCCAACTTCTCTGTTCATTTTTTTGTAATCATGTTCGCTTTAATTCATGCATTAAATGTCCAATTGTCCAAGGTTCAGGGAAGCTCAACCCAAAGCTATCATTAGAAATATAAAACATGGATTTTTTATTAAAAGTTTTCAGTTTTGTATAAATATAAACACCAGTGTCATATTTTCTAAGAGTGGTGTTTGAAGTTTGAAAATTATTCTGTAGAGAAAAAAAATATATGCACACAATAGTACAGATCACACATTTATAACAGAAGTATTGATGTGTTTGTGTTGTATGGTTACAATCAGTGGTTGTTATGTAATGTGGGTGCCAGTCCGTCACTACGGAAACATACAAATACAAGACACAGAATGTCTGAGAAGGAAAATGAATGGGACCTAGGGTAAAACTGGTTACCATGACTTCAACATGTCATCAGAGACCACCAATCTAACCAACAAGTGACTCAATAAATATCACAATACTGCTCAGTCAGTATAGAACCCAAAATCTATTTATGTATTTTATGTTTCTGTTATGGATATGGGCTGTAGTAAAAAAGTGACATCTGAAAGCTTGTTCATAAAGCCATCCAGAATAGATACTTTCTATAATAATGATAGAATCCCAGAGATAAAAAAATAAATCAAAATAAAATATTCACCATAACCAATAATAGGTCCTCTTTACCACCTGTGAAGTTTATCGGATGTATTATTCATGTCAGTTTTATTTGACTTCTGTTATACAATACCATATGATAAAAGAAGTATTTGAATACAATAAAAAGATGTGATTTGTGCTTAATCTCGAAATTTTAAGAAAATTCTTTTCTGGTTATCTGCGATATTTATTAAATGTTAGATTGCATGTCTTAGAACCAATCTAATGTGAATGCGATTTGGAGATATTAATGTTTCTATGGTTTAAATTCGTCATTAACACATATGAACATTGTTTCAGTGAGATTTATACCTTTAAAAAGCTACACGGAACGCTCAATATTTGCTGCATGTTAATGTAGGATTTTGCTGTTATTTGTTGGAATTTGACGTCTGAAAATAAAGTTACGTCATCAATGTTAGTATGAGTTAAATGCGCGTCAGAAAACATAGTAAGTTCCTAACGTTATAAATATAGACGTTAAAATACTGAATCCGATTTCTATATTTGAGGCTGGTTTTCATAATGGATGCTGAATATTCAATTTTAAATATAACATGATGCTGTACAAATACGTTGTTAAACGTGTCATTAATGTTTTGTTTGCTTTGTGTAAAGAAATCCTAAAACACGTTTTATCATCTCATCAAGGGAACAACAATGAATAATTAATAAACTTATGCCATAGCTCAGAATGTTTCAGTATATCATGTTCAAATTTTTAACATTTCTAACACCTGTATGTGTGTAGTTTGTATTTACGCGAATGTAAATAGAGATTTGTATTCTGTCAAAATGGAATTAAAGTTTATAATACTGGGCTGACAAATTAAAACATCATGAAACAAATTTCATGATGAACAGGTCCGGAAGGTAAGACATAGATTTTGTGGGAAGACGGTACGTAATTAGTTCATTTTTAATTAAAGAAAAGCATGTGCGTGAAAGTTAATTGAAGTGAAAGTAGTGCTGCAAGAAAACTCTTATATTCATAAAATAAGTTTGCGATAAGACCCGATGGGTTTAAAATAACATTACAGAAGTGAACTGAAATGGGACAGAACAGAACACTTGGAAACACTTTGGGAACATTCAGTCTAAAGCTGACGTGTGCAGCTTATTCAATCACGCTATACAAGATGTCTAAATCTATAACCAGTTGCGGAGACTTGTCAAATTATCATGGTACGACAGTATCTAAAAACAGTATTATATGTACTGGACCAAAAAAAGACACTTCCGATAACTTTAACATCGTACATGTTGGTGTAAGCAAACAATATGATAGTGTAATGCATGCATTTGAATATGATTTTATCGTGCATTAGTTGGTTCAAACAATACAGCCGTACGTTTACTGGTAATTTCAGAAATTTGAATCAAGTGAGACAAGGGTTCAAATAAAAAAATAGCACCTAATTTCAAGTCTGACCACTTTTCAGTGTCAATTAATGCCTGTGGAATATTGTTCCATTCCTGTATTAGTGTTTGACGGAGTTCATTAAGTTTCGGGGGTGGGTTTGGACGACGCCTCACGCGTTTGGCTAGATCAATCTAGATTCAGATCTAGACTTTTAGTTGGCCAGTCACCAATGAAATCAATAGTATTCGACCTGAGAAGCTGTACTGTGTCTCTAACTGTATGACTTGTGACATTGTCATGTTGAATATCGATGTTATGGATGTTATGGAAAATAGGAATGACGTGAGGCGTGAGAATGTCATTGCAATAACGTTGCGTATTTAAATTGCCGTCAACCTCGCTTAACAACATTAAAGGAAGGAGGATCCGGAGTGTAACAGTGTTGTATATATAATATATGTATCAATTGTAGTTTGAATGCCCGTCAACCCGATTAGCTAGGTTGGTAGAGCAGCTGATTTGCAAGCAGATGGTCGTGGGTTGGAGCCCCGCATAGGGAAGTTTATTGTCTGCTTTCTATTACATTGGGGCCGTGAGTGTGTGGCTAGCCTTGGAATCCTAGAGCTAGGTTGAAGCAAAGGCTGGGTAAGCTTAAAAACCTGTGGTTGTCGCTTAATTAATTAAAGGAGGCGTGATAGTAACAGGGCTGTATATATATATATATATATATATATATATATATGTGTGTGTGTGTGTGTGTGTGTGTGTGTGTTTATAGTAGTTTGTATGACCGTCAGCCTGACTAACTTAGTTGGTAGAGCAGCTGACTTGCAAGCAGAAGGTCGCGGGTTCGAGCCCTATTGCAAGATGATTTAGCCGATGACGTTGCGTTTGAAAGCTAACGACGTATGGACGAATAGAACGTCCCATCGCAGCCGATTGCGACCAGTTTCGACTATTACGGAGCCCGGACGTGTTGTCAGCAGTGACAAGTTTACAATCATGCAGATTTCACGTTCACGTAAATTTCTGGGAAATCTTGGCATACACATGTATTAAAATGCTACAACTGCAAAAAAGATTTTCTTTTAAATGACAACACTGTCTGCAAGACTAGTGAACAATTATAGTAGAACACTACAAGGAATATGAATCGTGCATGCACGTGCGTCGAGTTTCGCGTTGTCAATATAACCAGCGCACGCACAAATGCTAAAAATGTTGTATTCTGGACAACCCATGACCAGGCCGATATTATCGAAGTAATTCTATTTCATGACGACGTTTTAACACAACACATATCATGCATACAAATCGGAAGAGTCTTTTTTTGTTCAGTGTATAATGTCAATTTATTATGTCTCATAACATGATGGTTTAATGTTTGGGTCATAAAAATATCCATTATGTAATTGCAATATCAACGTTCTTTTCATCATATTTTAACACAGCATCCCCTCAGCCAACCAAATAAATTGTTGTTTGACACTGATCAGGAAACGCTGTGTGTCACGTGACATCTACATAACAGGAAAACTAAACTAACACCATTCCATGGTAGAAATCATTGGATGTTAATATCATCAAATGTACTCACAGATAAAGCAAGAAAATTAATTATAAAATACAACAGACTAGGCGAGAGTCTCTTTTATTGCTTTAATCAACTTTAACAATACGACTTCGGATCGGATAATTAACACTGCATGATTTAATTACTTGTGTAATAATTTTTAATTGCTGTATTCCAGCGGTTATATGGAGTGAGCGTGAGATCAGTGGATCTTTGTAACCTTGCTGGGAAACAAACAGATCATTATGACTGATTGCGTTGAAGCTACTGAGAGTGTTCACAATGAAATGTCTTTATATTATGATAGAACTACGTGGTTAATTCTTGTAAAAGCCAACACACACGTACAAACTTGTTATGACAATCAGAAGACCAAGAATGTAAGAGAAGTTCATTATTTACAGGTTGTGCAAAATTAGGACGGCCGAGGTCGAGTGGTTAGTGTGCTGTACTTGTAACCGGTCGCGGCATGTCATACCCTTCTATGAAAAGTTGACAAAAATGTCGATTTTCTTCCATAGGTGGAGATGTTGCAGGCTCCTTGTGGAAAGGTAAGTTAGTATACAGTCCAGGAAAACTGTAAAGGTGAACCGGTCGCCTTATATATCTGAAAAATTGTTGAAAATCGGCGTTGAACCCCGTGACAATAAGTCACATCAAACATAAAGCAAAATTAGGTTTATTAAAAAGTTCAAGGAGAAGAATTCAAATCAAATCGTGGATTTTCGCATTCACACGAAAATGACTGTAACATAACTGCAAAAGTGACTAGAGTACTATACTAGTGATTTAACTTTACACCATAGTGACTTTAACATTACATTTATGTGTCTTAAATATAACATAGTAATTGAAATATTACTCTAAAGTGACTCTATGAAATTACAGTGTATTACATTACATTACAGAGGTCAGATTATTATATTAAAGAAGCTTGAACATTACACTATAATGTCTCAATTGTAGTGTCTTTTTATTTTTGCATGCATTTATTAATTATGTATTGTTTTGTTTCCCCGGAGATAAATGTGAGGTTGGGTCCTTAAAACTAATTTTAACCCCCATGTAGCTTCGCTGCAGAACGTTCACAGGTGGTACCCTCCGAGAGACACAGTGTTTTGCCATACTCTTTGTACAGTCCCGTGTGTTGGGTTGGTTTGTATTTCGGGGAAGGTGGGATGTTTTGTGTTTAGGAGTTCGGTGAGAAATAAGAATCTGCTTTTATCTTTCAGGCATATTTAAATTTTAAGTTTTCAAATGCGATCTGAACTTAGTAGAATTTGACATGTTTCAAAATTTCTCGACGAGTCATTTCAAGCAAGTAATTGATGCTGAATTCTGATCGATAATTACTAACATAATACCATCAGCTTTATAATAAACAGTAATTTTACTTCACGAGAACTTCAGAAATAATCGGATTAGAACCTTTGGCATAAACTCTCTCGTGCGTGGAGTGACAGAAATTGCTATAAACATGTCCTCGTTGGATATAATTGACGTTTTCCTGCATTATTTGTGCTATTACGTGTTGTATGGTTTTGATGATTTCAATCATACAATTCTTTCGCAAAGGTTTATGAATGTCCCAAAATTTGTCGCATGGTTGTATGTGAATAGAGTTTTAAATTTTTTGTGCGAATCAAATCTTATAGTCTAAAACTGCTATTTTATTATCTATTTTATTATATTTTATAGTGACTGTCACCTGTGAATTGTGCCTTTGATGGTTAAAACTATCGCAAAGGCGACTCTAAACATTTCTTGCTTTATTGCAGTAAATTTCTAGTTTTCAAAAAGGTTTTGACTTTGTGTCTTATAATAGTGCAAAATAATGGGTTTATGTCTCTTACTGAAAATAAAAGTTGATGTCGCATTGTGCAATCGTCTTTACATAAATTTGGGTGGTATTTTGCAGAGGCCATGAATATGAGAAATGCGACAATTTGCAACTAGTCAGCACTATCCCATTGCAGAGCAGAAAATATTGATTTCTCATCTCTGTAATTGTTTTATTTGGACCTGACATTTAGACTCAGCGTGTTTTATTGTTTGATCGTAGTACAGTATTTCTATTTATTTATAAACTGACCAGGATTATATCAAGACAAAGGCAGGGACTGTCATTATATTGTATTTAACCTTACAGCTCTATGTTAAAACGCAAAAACAAAGTAACCAACATGTTGAATCAGCGCATAATGTGGAGTAGAGGAGATGAACGTTAATTAAAGATACAGTCTGTGCTTAAACCATGCACTCTATGTAATAGAACATGACGTCAGGTTCATACATAACACAGGACACAGTCTGTGTTTATACCATACACTCTATCTAATAGAACATGACGTCACGTTCATACACTAACATATTAACACATTACAGTCTAACCTTATATCATACGCTCTATCTAATAGAACATGATGTCAGTTTCACAAACTAACAGATTTACACAGGATACAGTCTGTCCATATGTCTTACACTCTATCTAATAGAACATGACGTCACGTTCATACACGATAGATTAACACAAAATACAGTCTGACCTGATAATACACACTTTAGCTATTGATGTCACACTCATACACTAACTTATACATCCGATCATTGACAAGCAATGTTATAACAAATAGTATCTACATTAGAAGATCAATGAAATTGTTGACATATATATTAATGTTTTAATTTCAAACAATGAATATCTCTAATGGAATGGTAACACATGGGAATAGGACAATCTAAGTCAAAAATAGTTCTGTTTATTTGATACTAACATTTTTTTATGACTTGTGTCTAGTAAATAAGTCGTTAAGATGAATGACATATGAGAGATTGAATATCGTTGATAGTAAGCTTCATTAATTTTTTGTGGACAAATCGTTCTGTTTACATTTAATCTACTTCTTGAAGTGACATTTGTGTTTTTATATTTAACTTAAGTTTATAGAAATTTATGATTTTACGGAGGCATCGATTTGTCGCTCCTTTCACTATTAATTAAAAACGTAAGAAGAAGAGCCTTAGTAAGCAACCTTTCTAATCTGCGTCAGTTTATATGTACCTAGAACAGTAAAGACTTTAATTAGTTGTTTCAACCTAACTGAACTCTTTCACACAATGAATGTACGGTATTAACCTAAGAAGTTTTCTATGGGATTTTATGTAAGCATAGATCGCTTATTATAAAAAGTCAATAAGGATTTAGTTAATAAGAATGTCAGAAAATACCTCATTGTATCAAACAAATGTGTACATGCATCCTGGTTATTAATTTGTATATCAGTTACTAAAATCATGTACCTTTTTGTTTATGAGAGATGGGCGACTCTATGACTGTACTATGAAATCATTACCAGGAGATCCGAGTTCAAGGCTGTCGAGAAAGTCTTGACACGCCTGAGTTTTGACTCATAGACAATACAAGAATTCAATTAACTTCTGTGTTGCAGAAATGTTATGTATTGATTATTACAGTTGACCTCAAATTGAAACGCAAAGACACTAGGAGGATCAGATAGCAGTAAAATACGTCGTTTTGCAACTTGTCAAATTGCGGTAGAAAATATTACAGAACGTAATTGAATCATCTCCGATTTTTGTTCATAATTATTTCTGTATGAAAAGTCTTTTCTCTGTCAGGATTAAGCAACTCGCAACAAGTGAAGTTGATGGAATTTATAAATGTTTAATCTTGACTCATAACACGCAAATTGTTATTATTCTTGTATTATTTTAACGATACACCGAATATAACACAAAAATGTACTTAAAGCAAAATATGCTAATCGACCTTCTATGCATTTTACGAGATAAAACGTTTCCTGTGATAACATTACATTTTGATGTTAGATTTTGTAAATTGCGTAGTCCTGCTTTTTTTAAAACAAGGATATACTGTAAATCCGTTTAAATATGGTAGAAATAAGATTAATTATAAACATGTTAACATTTACGTAGTAAACTAACATTATTAGATAACTTGGTGCATGAGTAAACATGGCGAAGATGCAACAAATAAAACAAGACAAAGTCTTTGAAATCAAGGCTCTATTGTCTGGGTAACAAAAATATGATTATCATCCAGGTAAATGCCAAAGACCGCCTTATACATTCCTGAGAATTCTGCCATAGTTAAGACGATGATAGCATGTATTTAAAACTCATTGTGCTTTAATATCGTAAATATGGAGAGAATCATTTGTAATCCTGGCAGAATACTAACTGAAGTACGTTCTTCTATCAGCACATATCATGTCAGGCTTCGGATATCGACAGTAATTGTAGGTGAAGTAGATGTTAGAGACGAACAACAACTTTATTGTCCTAAGCATGTGATATCTCGGCAATATTCTCATGTTTGTTATTTCATTAATTCAGCATAACGTTATTCTCAAATCCCTCCTTAAGTCATTCGTTTATTCTTCGTATTGCTAATCACCAAACCTTAGTAAATTTTTGGTGTCCCTAAAATCATTCACACCAAAGGTCTTTTCATGCCAAGCATCATTCGTCCCTATCATTATTGGCTACAGATATTCTCACTGCGAATCAATCATTCGTTTGGAGTATCATTCGTTCCAAACACCATTAGTTATAAACATCAATTCGCCCTGCCATTTTTCATCATTCTCATCATTCGCCCTGATGTCATAAGCATCAAACAAACAGAGCATTAATCACACAGCCCTTCATTCTTAGAGTGTATCATTCGCAATATGCACGTTTCACCAATTCATGGTCGTACCTTCTGCTCATGCTATATATGTTGCTCATTCCTTGGTTGTCTAGTTTTCACATTACATATTTTAATCTTAAATTTCATTAATAATGAAAGTGTTGCCAAGACTTCTTCAACACATTAAGTTGATGACAATTTCTCTCTAGTGTAAAATGATTGTGTTTTAATAACGAGGCAAATTTATCATCGTTAAGTGATTCATCCATTTGTTTCAAAGTTAGTGTTGTCTCCATTTGCAACATTCCAATAACTTCATTTCAAAGTTTTTCAAAGACCTCTTGGGTTTCAAATTGCTTAATTTGTAAAATATCGGACGATCGCATTATTCAGTTCATGTAACTTGTAGTTTTTAGATCCAAGTTTTGAGAAAAGAAACAATATAAACACTTCCTAGTAGATTTTGTTGGTATAATATTAGAATGATGAAATAGCTGCTTTTTTTGAATAGTCAATGAACTTAAATGTTATCATGATGAATGAACTTAAAATAAATGAAGAATAAAAGACACATAATATTTAGCTGTTGCTAATGTTTGTACTCTATAATTAAGGTTTCACATAATGGCGTTCGTGAACTCCAGGGACTGGATATAATTACACACTGTGGTATTTTTTTAGATTTAACGGGCTATGATTGACAGAAAGAAATTATATCCATAAATGAACTGTACGGATTTTCATACCCTTGTAGTTTTCAGCTCTCGTAGACAAATGTTAGTCTAATTAAGCTACAGATATGCCGGGGACAAAGATAAAGCAAATGTAATACATCTTAATGAATTCTTAAAGGGTATTGAATTAGGTTTAGAAACTAATGAACTGATGGCAGATGAGCGTGCACGCAAACAAGCGAACGCTGTCGAGCCAGGAAGTTGGCGAATAAGCAAAATAATTAAACGTATAAAAACAAACAAACGAACGAATAAACGAACGAACAAACAAACAAACAATGAAATATTGCGTATCATTAAACATACGATTCAGTGTTCTTTAGTTATCTACCAGTACTAACCAATGTTCCTGCGTTATCTATTAGTAGTTGGTGTGTTTCTACTGAAATCAAATGAAGTCATATATATCATATCTTAAAGCCATATCTTTATAATGTCCAGTAAATTACATGATCACGAGGTAAAATAAATAAAAATAATAATTTCAATATGACACACCATACTAGTTTGAGTTTGACGATTTCTGGGCTAATATGAAATTAATAAAACGGTAGTAAACATTTCTTAAGTGAAACCTTATCTCGGTTCACGAAAATTGACCTAACAAAAATGATTGTTAATCATATTAACAGTCTCTCTGTCGTTCTCCTGTCTGGACAAAATGAAATTATTTGACAGAAATATCTTCAAACGTCTACTACTCTCAGTGATGTCAAAATGAAAACTTAAGATACTTTCCTTAAAATGTAATGTAATTATTCATTAACTTATTTATTTATTTATTCAGTGTTATGGGTAGTATGAGATTTTAAAAGTCAAACTGTAATAAAATATTCGTTCAGACAGAACAAGTATATACATAAATGATTTTAGGTGATGTTCACAATACGTTTTAGTTAAATATTTTGTCTGGGTGACACTTTGACGATACAGCATGTCGGGTTTGTGGCTGTTCTTGTTTTAAATAAGGTATTTTCAACGTGACATGATCATAGATTCTAAACATTTTCTGTGATAGTTTCCAAGAGCAGAACATAACATCACTCAAACTGTTGGCAATGTATTTGTTACTGAATGTTAATGAAGACTGTGACACGACTGTTTACGCCAGGACGTGTTTTGTAGGAGTCATGATGACAGACGCCGTAATATGAATTACTCCTTAGCGAGACTTAAGCATTCAGAGGACACAATATTCGCACGAGTTGTGACTGTACATGGATTTAAGAGTGACATTGCATGATTCATGATACTTGTTGTCAGAAAACATATATATAAAATACTTTTTGGTACTAAATTTTAAAATAATGCGTAACATTGTAGTGTAACATATCACAAACGATAAACTATTACAAAGGTAATTCAATCATTCATTATTCCTATAAATATTCCCGACGACAAATTCAGACCATGACGATGATAACCAGAAAAGAACAAATAAATTCATCAAAAATTTGCTATTTGTTGCCTCGAAACATTATAGTTGATATGACATGTAATAATATATGAACATTTTTGTTGGTCATGTTTTTAATCCTACTGTCATTATTTCTTTCACAATATTATATTTCGTAAATAACCATTTTACAACTGACCGACCACTATACGAATTAGATTAAAATAATGATAGATATCATAGAAATAACATGTTTTGTGTAGATGAATTGTAGTATTCTCCATGTGTAATGGGATAATTTTTTCACTAAGCTGAACAAATGGGCCTTCTTTCGTTTGATCAGATGACAACTCAAGAAAATAAGTAAACAATTTTAAAACAGACCTCGTTAAAGTAAATGAATATTTTCAAACAACCGTTTTACAAACATAGCTAGATGAAAACAGCCCATAAATATTTATTCATCCGTACAACATTATTGAGTGTTATATTTCGTATTTTACTTTGATCGAGGTGCATTTATCATATCATATCAGTCAATGAACATTTTATTCTTATTAAAGTTATACTGCTTCCCTTAAAATAAAACATTTTCATGCGTTTCATCTTGAAAGCAACATGAACAGAACAAATCGTGTCGTTCGTGCATTATTTTAATTTCCGGGTAAACGATTGGTAATAAATTTCGCTGTTGAAGTCTACGATTATCGTTTCAAGCTATCACAAAGTACTTTAATTTTTAATGAAATACTCGTATGTTCTAATATTCTATCAAGCCAGACAAACGATTGAGTATTTCACAGAATGAAAATGATCACCTTACGACATTGCCTGCAAATCCTAACATGTCGATATTGTTATTGGAGGACAGTCTGACATCGTGTGGTGTTATTATGTCTGACATGTGTAATGTAAAAATATCTGACATTGTATGATATAATAACGTCTGACATGTGTAATGTAGAAACATCTGACATTGCGTGATGTACAAATGTGTAATGTAAGAACGCCTGACATTTGTGATGTAGAAACGTTTGACATCTGTGATGTAGAAACGTTTGACATCTGTGATGTAGAAACGTTTGACATTTGTGATGTAGAAACGTTTGACATTTGTGATGTAGAAATCTTTGACATTTGTGATGTAGAAACGTTTGACATTTGTGATGTAGAAACGTTTGACATTTGTGATGTAGGAACGCCTAATCGTCTGACATTTTGTGATGTAGAAAAACGTCTGATATTTGTAATGTGGAAACGCCTGACATTTTGTGGTGTAGGAACGCCTGACATTTGTGATGAAGTAACGTCTGACATTTGTGATGTAGTAACGTCTGACATTGTGTGGTGTAGGAACGCCTGACATTTGTGATGAAGTAACGTCTGACATTTGTGATGTAGTAACGTCTGACATTGTGTGGTGTAGGAACGCCCGACATTTGTGATGTAGTAACGTCTGACATTTGTATTGTAGAAATGTTTGACAATGCACGATGGAGAAACGTCTGACATTATTCGATAAAGAAACATCTGAATTGAATGTTGAAAAAAAACTCTGACACTACTTAATGGAGGAAAGTCGGACATTTTATGATGAAAGAAGCATTCGACTGCATAATGCAGACACGTCTGACATAACGAGTTGTATAATACTGTCTGATATTACATATAATGTTACATAGAAACATCTGGCATTGTGTTATTGAAACACGCCTGATTTGAAATAAATCTGAGCCATTATGTCACTCTAATATAATTTGATATAAAGTTATAAGCTTGTATATAATCATGTGGAACTGTTAAATAAAGTTACAAAAAAATTGTATATAATCAGTGATATATATATATATATATTCACACACATAGCATTAAGGACATTATGGGATGTATTTTAATGTTTTCTGGTACATTTTTAACATCGTTTCTCCGTGTTGGTTTTGTACGTGTTGTATGTTTATGTGGACACCATGCTATGTGCTCATGGTCTCTACCAGGGTACGTGTTTGTTCAAATAAGATGTGTAACATCCGTGCTGTTTAGTGCTGTGATATGTTGTTAGACCAATGACCTGCTTGTTTGGAGCATGTTGATGTTTGTTGCATTTATATTCCTATCCAAGTTTTTTTTTTATTTTCATGCATGGTAATGCTCGTCTTTATTCAAGCATTCAATGTCAAATTTTGCGCGATTTTAATGGAAATTTCCAACTCGCGAAAGTAGAATGAAATATTCCAACAAACAAAAAACGGATACGATTTAAATTGATTTCAATCCAAATTGAGATGTTTAAAATATCGTTTGCCACCAGGCTTCAATGAATTTGAAAATGTATCATGACAGTATGATCTCCTTTTGTTGTGGAAACAGAAAAAAATCTCTCATCACGAGGGTAACCCAGACGAGTCTAGTATATCGAACGCCTTCGTACCGAAAATACAAGATATCGTATGTCTGAGCGATTGAACGAAGTTATTAATGAGATAATACAAGATGTGCATAGTAAGTCTATATTGTTGAACAATACCAGTATGGCTTCATCATTAACAACTACGAACCATTGATTCTTTCCGCTCTCCCTGAGTCACATTGACGTTAGAACAATGAGAAATGTAGCCACATGTATATGGAAGGAGTGTGGAGTCAACACAAGCAAAAAATATTCCAGTATCCAGAAAAAAAAATTATTCCGGTATCAAGTCTTATACCCACAAATAGGGTCATCCGTACAATATACACAAATAACTTCATCGCCAAGATATCAAAAGATCCTCCATCTCAATCATATTAATTCAACATATTCCGGTTCAATCTTGGAAATGTGACCTTGTACGATTTATAAAACGTCTAGAAAATACTATTTGCCTATATTGATAGCCTTCATTACTGATCTTTGTTATATTTTCTCATTTGTAGGACAAAATTGGATCATTTGTCAGTGACTACATTTGACCTTTTGAAAGAGGAGCATCAAACATGCCTGAAATAATCCTAACCATTGTACGAAATTATCCTGATGCTTTAATTAACTGATTCCCTAATGAAACAAGTTCTCTGGGTTATATGTTTGATTTAATGTTGTATGAGGGTTATACGCCGCTTTGAACAGAACATTTGGAAATGGAAATGATTTATACGGAAATTTGTAGCATTGGTTTACGTGTAACTGACAATGCTGTGCAGAACAGTGATTTTCCTGAACTAAGAACACGGGTTAATATTCACAAATTCTCTGACTGGGTACAATTGTTAGACTTCATTCTGAGTGGATACAACAATGAATGATGCATACTAATACCACCAACATAGAAGCATAATTTTATTTTCTATCGTTTATTCTCCCCCAAACACTTTTAGATAACCGAATAAATCTCGTGAAAAGCCATGTTCTCAGATTGACGCGCACCTTGCAGGTCAATATTTGTTGTCTTTATTTAGAACGTACGCACAAGTATAATTTGTGTTTAGACGTGCAATATTTACATATGTAAGTGAACATTCCCATTCTGAGAATATTTTAATAATGTCCTAGAAGCTTTAGTTACAGTCTTCATTCAGACGAGTCCTGTCTTAACGCATTTTCAAATGCACACTTAGCAGTAAATCGGATAAATATGTAAATTTTAAAATTGACTAAAGTGTGTAGCTCGCTTTGGCAAGAAATTGTATAAACGAAGCATGCAACAAACACCGGTTTCCACAAAGTTTACGTTAGACGGAATAGTTTAAATCACACTTGTAAGTCAATGCATTATTTCCATTCAGTTAATATGTAAATTATCGAAGGTAATACATTTGTATGTAAGGGAAGATAGGAAGACGGACTTGTCACAAGTTAAGTTATTTAACATCTCAGTGAAAATAATAACCTGATGCTCAGACATTACAAAATAAAAACAAATCTAATCGTTTATGAAAGATTTTCGAACACATGCACAGTTTCGCTAATATTTAGATGATCCCCGTTAATCAATCCATTGGTCTTGTTGAACTATTCATAGCTACCTCACCCTGCCAAGAGAGCTATTCACTGCTACCTCACCCTGCCAAGAGAGCTATTCACTGCTACCTCACCATGCCAAGAAAATTACCCCATCCCAAATCACAAGTCGCCGAGATTGAACGTCAAGTCACCGCAGACAGTTCATTTATTTCATATGCATTTAACAAAATACGATTATGAACCTTTGGTCCCAACAGTAAACTGCCAGACAGATTAGAATAATTGTCATAATTACTCAGATGGAAACTAGTCACTAATATTGCTTTTTCAGCATATTTTGACAACTAAACGAATTATAATAAATACAATGATAATCTAATTAACATTTTGCAATATAGTGACAAAACATGCTATCATGATGTTTCGCACGTCGCGTAGAAGTCTGTAAGAATAAAACAAAATAATAATCTGAGAGATACTTTAGATAGAAACGCTTTGTTTGAAATACATATTGCGCTTGTGTCAAATGTTATGAACACTAAGTGCACTAAATTACCAGAACAAGCAACATCTTTCATTTATGGTCTTATTAAAGTTCTGAAGAAATACAAAACAACAAAAATAAAAAAATCTTGATTATATCACTGTATCACTGGCATGCTAAATGTATATTTGTCATAATATTTGTTTACCCAGACAGTTCAGAGTTAAGCTTTATCAGGGATGTACTGTACTCACAGACTGTTCTGAGTAAAAAACTCTATCAGGGATGTACTGTACTCACAGACTGTTCTGAGTAAAAAACTTTATCAGGGATGTACTGTACTAACAGACTGTTCTGAGGATGGTTTTATCAGGAATGTACTGTACTAACAGACTGTTCTGAGGATGGTTTTATCAGGGATGTACTGTACTAGCAGACAGTTCAGAGTAAAACTTTATCAGGGATCTACTGTACTAACAGACAGTTAAGAGTAAAACTTTATCAGGGATGTACTGTACTCACAGACTGTTCAGAGTAAAACTTTATCAGGGATGTACTATACTGACAGACAGTTCAGAGTTCTGCGTTTCATGTCAACGGTTGCTAAGAATGAGCATAACTTCAACTAGTGTCTGGACGAAGGTAAAATTTGACGCTAAATTTCCAGTGTGTATTTTAGCTATGATTTTTGGTTACATGGTAATGCTATTTATTAAATGACCAGGATAGTGTTAACACGCAAACAGAAGAAATTACCCCACATTTGATTTTATCATCTCACAGATTTGTACAACAACTCTATTAACAAAGTAGCAGACTGGTTGAATAACTAGCAATTGAATAAAGGGTTGATGTTATCGGCATTAACCTATGTGTTGCTGTAGATTAGAGGGATGATGTGTACGGCATTAATCTATTAATCGGCACAAATTCTGATGTAGATGACAGACGAGCAATGTCACGTAGATGTTTGAACCGAGATGATTTTTTAAGAAGAAGATATTCATTATTTATAGCTATATTTACAAAATTGAAAATTTTCTTCGAATTAAAATGTGGTCAAAACGGTCGACCGTTTAATGAAGATTGTAACTCGAGTATTAAAGAAGACACATTAATGTTCATTTGCGTTAATTATGTTATCTACGATTAACTTAAGTTACTGATTTATCAAGGAAATTTAATTTAATGGAAAACTTTGTTTCAGAAATGCAGTGCAACCTCTCGAAAGCAATACCCTTCCGGAGAAGCAAAATTATGTTGTTGTTGAGAGGTTGTTGCTCTAGAGAGGTTAAATTAATAGTTAAATCGTACAGTGGGGGAAAGCCATGCTGTTGTTGAAAAAAGGCGTTTGCTAAAGAGATGGCCGCTCTGGTGAAGTTGCACTGTACGTAATTATTGAAAATGAACTCTCGTTTGTATATTGTTTGTTTGCAGGACTGCAGGAATTGATCGGT
This sequence comes from Lutraria rhynchaena, assembly GCA_008271625.1. Taxonomy (NCBI): domain Eukaryota; kingdom Metazoa; phylum Mollusca; class Bivalvia; order Venerida; family Mactridae; genus Lutraria; species Lutraria rhynchaena. The sequence goes on from VIBL01000020.1 coordinate 4,268,137, forward strand.
TAGAAATCTATTAACCATAGCCTGAAGTTTTATGACCTTGTAAATAGAAAGTAATATTTTACCATTTGTATTATATTATAAATAGTATACAAATTAATGTCTGCACCAATTCAATCACCAATTTATGTAAATATAAAGCGTACTTCATTACAAGGTATTTCATATAATTCTTCTGGCGATTCATAGTTCAGGAATAATTTTTGTTCAGAAGACATTTAGGTACACTGGTACATCTATGTCACATAATACAATCTTACTTAAGCCTTATTATTCGCAATCTTGTTCGTATTAAATTGTCTGCGACTCATTCCCCATAGAAAACATATTCAGACTGTTGCTGGTGGATTTACGATTTTTGTCCGAGGTATCCCTTTCATATAATTGATCTAAATGGAAGTCCAGGAGTAGTTGACCACGTGACATTTCATCAGGAAAAAATTCATATGGTACTTTGGTACATACAAACGTCATAATTGTAATAATAGAAATGCTCATACACTTTAGGTATAACTATAGTTGGATAAAAAATTCAGGTTATAAGAATAAACAAACGTGAACTAGAATACAGATAGTCAAGGAACAAATATTAGGATGGTGCTTAATTTATTGTTTCGTTGATTCAAGAAGTTAATTTCTAGTATTTATGTTTTATTCAATTATTTATATCATACCAAACAAGAAGACGTACTATACAGTTCTTGTAATCTCAATAATTAGAAGAAATCTAGCGATGATTACACACAGAACATGCTACTCATTGTGTGACATGAGACCATACATCACTATTTGTATATAATTAAGTCTAATTGCAAATCAGGTTTTTTGTCTAAGCAAATTATAAAAGCTTTTGTAAAAATTGACAATAAAATGTCCGTTTGGTGCAAAATTTGCTACAAAAGAATGGGAGGGGAGTTAGTGAGTTAGAAATATGAAACTCTCTTGCTACTGATTTGTGATGGTGTGTCGTTCTGAATATAAAGAAATACTGATTGAATTATATTCATTGGGTGTATGTCATATCTCGTCCCGTACTTTATGAAAAAAAACTTAACTTTATTTATCACACTTATCTTGGATCCTCACACATTTAGACTTTCCTCTTTGATAAACTTTCCTCTTAGTTAATCTTTCCCCTTTAAACCGCCTTCCTTTTTTCACTGGTGTTTTAACGCCTCACCAACAGCCAGGGTCATTTGGCGACTTTTCCAGCTTTAACGGGGGAGGAAAACCCCAGATATATACCTTAGTATAACCACTGACCTTCCATAAGCTAGCTGGACAGCTTTCTCATAAGTGAAATTTGGTCCCGGTGAGATTCGAACTCATAGCGGTGATATGCAAGTTATTACAAGTCAGAGACCATAACCACACCACGGAGGCCGCTTAGAGCCACCTTCCTGTTGAATCTTGTTTCCCCTCGTACTCGTACTATTCGTTTGAAAAACATTATTACCAAATTACAAAATTTAAATACACATTATTATATCTCAAAATGAATTTGTTCACACCAAATCTTTAATGCATGAATTGGTGACTTTCCATCTTTGTGATGCATGTGTCTGTTTTTAAATAATCAATTAAATGTATCCTCTTCAGATGATTCATTCATTTTTGTTTCACTTAATTTTCAGCTGAATCTAATCTATGTTTGATCAGATTTCTGTCTCCATTACGAAAAATGCCATAGAGAAAGGAACCAAGCCATCTTATATCTTGTTGAATGACTTCCTCACACATTTTTTATCAAATTACTCGATCATTTCTCACAAAAAATAGTGTTACTGTAGGTTGCCAATCGTTTCAATTTTGCAAAATATTATTCAAACCTGTACATGATCACAATGTGATACAAAAATAAAATATAACATGTATACATGTTTACAATTTAAACGTGAATATAGAACTACGACAAACAATATCATGCTGTTTTAAAGGTTGAAATAACATAAAAATGATGAGTGGGTTCAATGCAACTAGAAACCCCCAAAAGATGCGGAGATAAGGCCTATTTGAAGTGATTTCAGTACTAAAAACGAACAAATTTAAAATACACTAGTGGTTCATGTAAAAAAGATCAAACATTGAACAAGAAGGTAAAGGTAAAATAAATTGTTATAGAAATCACTCTGATACATTACATCTATTTTTGCTATATATGTATAAACACACACTGTCACAATTGATCAAGTTACTAGTATGTTAAGATAATAGATATAAATAAACGTTATCCCATCGGTTATTCACAAAATCTGACCTTTTGGAGGAGCATGTGCGGTTAGCCAGAAGGAGATATAGTATGTAAATACAATAACAGAACACGGATTACAGAACAACAACATTGTATACGTTCCAAGTTTTGTGTATAAATCATTTTATTTAACAACCAGTTACGCCAGACTATATACAACACAGGTCCTTCTTGAATACATTCATTATGTCCCTACGCCATATTGCCAATGTATCGACAAGATGGTAAGTGATGTAACAGACATGCTGTATGGTGCTGGATTTTAATAGATTCGGCGTTTCAATGTGCTTGACAATTGAGAGAAGAAACCAGTACTGTATGCATGGTGATATAAATTTTCATGTAGAAGCGAGAATATACAACGGCTCACAGAAGTAATTTGAACACAATCCAGGAGCGTAGCCAGGAAAAAGAAAATGCTCCGCAAACGAGTGGGGTGTGCATGAGGAAGGGGTTCCCCTCGTTTAAGAAAATTTGATATGTGGGCGCATTCTGAACCTATACAGGGGCGCTTTCTATCCGTTTTTTGTCCTCTGAAGACGAAATGGCAACTTCGATCATTTTTTACAATAGCTCATGCGTATTTTATATCAGTTGGTCAAATAATAATCCTTTCAGGAATATCAGCAACTACCGTGAATTGTGATGATCATAAAATATCTCTATCAAAGAACACAAATAATTTACATGTCTAGTTTGTGTTTGATTTATACAATAGGTTAGCTGGCAGTGTGGATGTATGTGTAAGTTATATAGATGTAGCTGCCAAATGACCTCCAGTCAGTAATCACTGTAATCCTAGATTGTATAATGTTCAGTGTTTAATCAACATACCGCTACTAAAGTAGATACCCTGTATTCTCTTATAATACTCTTTTATCGTGGAGGATGTTAACCTTCATATTTTTAATCGCCAGGTTTTGATTTATGTTCAATTAATTCATCAATGTATTTTGGATTAAATCTATTTGGTGATAATTCACGGAGACAATTTGCGCTGACGAACGAATCTGAGATTATCTTTATTAATAATTTGATTAAGTTTAAATATTAATGGAACTTGTGTCTTGTGGGACAGAAGTGGTGATGGACGACAAGATGAAAAGATGACAAAAATGAGTCATCTCCTTGTTTAAGTGTATTTCATAATTGATCGGAAAATTTATGATCACACATTCAGTGATCTTTGTACATCAAGTTTTTGTATAAAAAGGCTCTTCCGATCGGTACTTGGGAACATTGCAGACTAATTCATAAAGCCATGTGTTAAAAGAAGACAGCTATTGTCTTGAATAAATTTCAAATTATTCTTTCTTGCTATTGGCAAGCGTTCGCCATCTGAATATAATTACCATGCGTGGGATGTCAAAAAGATATAGCTACCGGACATACCAAGCTACTCGATCCACCTAGGCAGATGTGGCACTACGATCCTAAAATATATTATACAAGAACACAAATATTCTCTATTGTGCAGATATGCTTTTAGACGAAAGTTACGGTTCAAAAATCCTAGCTGGCTTGCTTTACTCGCGGTTTTATTTACATGTGGGGTCTAAGATAAGTTTGGAATTAATTCAACACCCAAGTAGATAGCTTGACAGATAACTGATAGAGGCTGATTGTGCAATGAATAATGGTTTAAGAGGTTTTTAGCTTATGCTACGTGTATGGCCTTTCCCAATGTTGAAGGAACTCCTCAACTTTTGCTCCCATAATGATAAAATACTGCTGTAATTGCATGGCTACCGTTGCACACTTTGCTGGTCAGTAAATGATACAGCACCAAGTGGATAATTAATGTACAGCAGAAACAGAAGGGGTTCCAACTCTGCTCCCAGTGGTACTCCTGATATAACAGAGGCTGTGGTAAATGATGACCCATTCACTATAACTGTGCTGTCCATGACCCCCCCCCCCCCCAAAAAAAATGCCTCGATCCAAATGGGTTAGTACCAGTAAAAGTTTTCTTACGCCGTGAACGAAAGCTGGTTGTCCATCATTTTTAGTGACCATAATATGTTTTAGTAACTCACAAGCGATAGAAGTAACGTAAACTGGTCTATAAGTGAAGGCTTAGAGTTTATTTTAAAATGGCGGAAACAAAAGCCTGGAACCAGTCGAATGGATCAATTCCACTATAAAGAAATCATAAAGACAAATTTGTGAAAAAACGAGTTAGTTCAACAACACACACCTTCAGACTCCAAAGCTTAATCTGATCAAGACCTGCTTTGTGTGGGTTAGCTTTAACAGTAATTTCTTAATGCCATTTTCAGTTGCAATAATTTGTTTCATATTGCCATTTGGGCTTGGCCCGAGAGCTGGAAGTGTTTGAATGGCTTGTACCATTAATTGAATGGAATTAGAGTAGCTAAAAACAAGGATTGCATAAACGCACAGATATGATATAACATGTGTGATAAAGGGAGATAATCCCTTCCGAGAGGATCAAACCAAAGAAGACCAACAAATTGAGACAGAGGAACAAAACAATTAATGTGTTTATAAACCCACAGACTAGAATGAGAAACAACTTAAGGCGTTTATTGGTGAGACATTTTAGTACAAGACGAAAACTTGATCTTAACACTCATAAAGAGAAACAAATTTAACTAACATATTGTTAAATACGTTCGTCTCCATGGTAATAATCACTGTTAACAGCCACCACAGACCGCTGTGAACACTTTTACGACACAGATGAAGTAGTTAATTATGTGATAAAATTAACATATTTGAGCTCGGTGAAATATGGCTTCAGTTATATGACGCCAAAATTACAAGAGACAAACAGATGTCCTTTCTACAATCAAGGTCACACAAGTTTTTCAATCAATGCAAGACTCATCTCTTGTATGCATAGTTCACAGCAAAGTACCAACCGTTTTAATAATGTCAAAATAAGAGTGCCAGCAGACTTTCTATTGATATGTACTGGTTGATAGTTTTAACATCAATTTTCAGAGATCATTTGGAGTCAAAAGTATTTTTATTATATCAGATCGCAATGTCTTTATTTGTGAATTTATAGTGTTCACTTTAGAATAATATTAAAAGTAAATTGTCCATGTTTTACACTGACTGATTATTATGCAGCCAATTCTAAATTTATTTTAATCGAAGCGCCTCTACTTTAATCAGTTTGCAAGTTTAAACGAACAGGTCGACAGTTTCTAATTAAAATCATTGAGCTTACTCTAAGATTATTAATCTTTCATTCATTGCTACTTTAAGTACATGATAAAGAATAGTGTAGAGTTCTGAAATAACAAATCCCACTAGAATAGTGCTCGTACAGCGCTTTAATTTCCGGACCTGTTGCTGTTAATATACTTCAAGTAGAAATGTCCGATGCGCGCCTACAAAAACTGTTATTAATATAATGTTTAATTAAAACGTTGTCCACAAAACATCAAAAAAGTGGTACTATAACGTACTTTACATGTTCAACATTCAACATTATGTTTTGGTAAGAACGACCTCAAACACTTTATAACCTGTTTGTCTGTATACGAGGTCGACACTACAAACAAAACACCGAACCATCATGTTTAACAATATATCGTGTGTGACAAGCCAAACATGTCAGCATTCATATCAATCATGTATATCAGGGTTTTCCATTAGAGTTTCTGTTTAAGGGTCCAAGGGACTCTTAGTATAATATTTTGGGATCCTTGTAGTAAGTTTAAGGGTCCAAGGTGTGGTATTTTCAATGACTTTATTTATGACCACCTTCATCTCTGAAACAATTTTAGATTTTGCTCAAAGGATAAAAACTTTGTGATAGAGAAATATGTTGGCAATGCGCGTGCTAGAGGACGCAAGGTTTTGGAACAAACGGGTCTCACGACCAATTTTACGCGTAAGGACGCAGAAATCCTGCGTATATTCATCGCACAATGTGATGCATGACTACATGATTGTTGTCTGTTTCAGGATTGGTTCTAGAAAACATGAAACTGCATTTGTAACTTCCATATTCAAATTGTTTTATCTTTATTCAAGATAATGCACTCCGTTATTTATGCATTACACGTCCTAATGTGTTTAGATTCCATCGTCAATTTACAGAAATGTCAGTAATAGTTACGCAAACATAAACGCTTGTTGTCAAGTGATTTGCAAAGATGTCCGTCATTGAATGTTAAAAGAATTGCGTCATCCGTTGTAGGTGTGAAAATACATTTGAAAATACAGTGTAACCCCTGAAAACCGGACCTCTTCCGGACTGATCCAAAAGTCCGTTTTTTTAGAATTCCTGTTTTCAGGGAACTATTGATTACAAAAGGTAAAAAATATGACTTGAAAAATCATCCGATTTTCGGAAAATTCCGGTTTTCTGGGAGTCCGGTTTTCGGGGTTTTTACTGTATTTAATTTTGTAACTGAGGAAATAGAGATAAAACCCTAAAACATCAGAATCACCGGAGAAACCCAGACACATTTAGGGTATTGAATACCGCCGTATACATAAACTACAGGATCAGATGTCAGATGGACTCAAAAAAATATAAATGAGGGAATATAAGCAGTCTATGTTATGTCTGTACCGTACGATAAAGGTGCCATTCAGGATGAAACTGTATGTCGCGTATATCTTAAGATGTGATACTAAAAGACGTAATGCATAGTTGTACATAACACGTCTCATCAAATATGGCTGCTTCAGTATAGTTACTCTCAGAAGGTCTCTTGTTTTACATGGCCGAAATAAGCAATAATGTGTAGAATTATTGGTTTACAGGATTTTAAACATTTATATTGCAAATAACCACAATTAAATTAAAATAAGTACATGGAACACTTAGTACCCTAAAGTTTTGCTACTTAACAGTGATATTGTTTAAACTTATCATCATAATATAAAATAAAGTTTTGTTTTAAAACCTCATCTCTAGTTTGGTTATATTGTCATCAACAAAAAAACCTCATCTCTAGTTTGGTTACATTGTCATCATGAAAAGACCTCATCTCTAGTTTGGTTATATTGTCATCAACAAAAAATCTCATCTCTAGTTTGGTTATATTGTCATCATGAAAACCTCATCTCTAGTTTGGTTATATTGTCATCATGAAAGCCTCATCTCTTGTTTGGTTATATTGTCATCATGAAAACCTCATCTCTAGTTTGGTTATATTATCATCATGAAAAAACCTCATCTCTAGTTTGGTTGTATTGTCATCAACAAAAAAGCCTCATCTCTAGTTTGGTTATATTGTCATCATGAAAACCTCATCTCTAGTTTGGTTATATTGTCATCTTGAAAACCTCATCTCTAGTTTGGTTATATTGTCATCATGAAAAAACCTCATCTCTAGTTTGGTTATATTGTCATCAACAAAAAAACCTCATCTCTAGTTTGGTTGTATTGTCATCAACAAAAAAACCTCATCTCTAGTTTGGTTATATTGTCATCATGAAAACCTCATCTCTAGTTTGGTTATATTGTCTTCATGAAAAAACCTCATCTCTAGTTTGGTTATATTGTCATCAAGAAAAAACCTCATCTCTAGTTTGGTTATATTGTCATCAAGAAAAAACCTCATCTCTTGTTTGGTTATACTGTCATCAAGAAAAAAATTCATCTCTTGTTTGGTTATATTGTCATCAAGAAAAAAACTCATCTCTAGTTTGGTTATATTGTCATCATGAAAACCTCATCTCTTGTTTGGTTATATTGTCATCATGAAAAAACCTCATCTCTAGTTTGGTTATATTGTCATCCAGAAAAAACCTCATCTCTTGTTTGGTTATATTGTCATCAAGAAAAAACCTCATCTCTTGTTTGGTTATATTGTCATCAAGAAAAAACCTCATCTCTAGTTTGGTTATATTGTCATCATGAAAACCTCATCTCTTGTTTGGTTATATTGTCATCAAGAAAAAACCTCGTCTCTTGTTTGGTTATATTGTCATCAAGAAAAAACCTCATCTCTAGTTTGGTTATATTGTCATCATGAAAACCTCATCAATAGTTTACTAGTATTGTCATCAAGGAAACCGTATCACTAGTTTAGTTATACTGTCATCAAGAAAACCTTATTACTAGTTTGGTGAGTTACAACTATACATTGTCATAATTTACCTTTAATTCATTCGTTCAAGAAGGGATACATTTACTATGACTAGAGGGACATTTTGGTGGACATTAGACACAGTATATCAGATCCAGATTGTGGAATATATTCAGACTATTGACACAGCTGAATGTGGATCTTATTTCACGAACAGTTCCAGTGAACAGTATTCCAACTACTGATTAGAATATAACCAGTATTATTCCAGCATTATTTCAGTTTTATTTAAATAATATTTCAGTATTATTTAAGCATTATTTTCTATATAGTGTATGTTTAAAAAATGTAGCTTAATTAGGAATAGAATAGTTTCAAAACAGTTAATCATGAGTAAGTATGTCTGTTGTGAGAATTGTGTCGCCTTTCCATGCTTTTAATGGTCAAGATGTCTTTTTACATTCAGAAAAAAGAATAATGCAAAAGACATTTTTTCCCTACGCATGAAGATATGCATTAAATTATTTACTTATTGCGTAGGAACTAAGTACCAATAAGATAGGAACATAATTATTCGGAACAATCGCCCAATAACAGGTCAAATTGAGGATCGCACAGAAAATCCCGATTTCCACTTCAGTTTACATTTGCAATGATTATATTACAGTCTAAATGGAACGTGACACCTTAAGCACATCATCGATATTAAAAGATCTGCCTTATTTACATCGTTCTAAACTCAACATCACTTGTGTGTAACTAAATTTATCACGTGAAATATAATTATTGTAATACGCCACATTCCATAATTGGCATTGTACCTTTTTAAATCCTTGATGCTGGAATATTTTTGAATAGTTTCTACACATGTATCATATTTGCATACTGAAGTGCGTTAAGCATACATTCTATAAATGTCAGGGAAAATTCGTCCATTTATTTTGTCCACGTAAAACATCATGTTGTCAGAGTTCTTATCATAGCGCTGAAAAATGGATAAATGTTTTAATCGAGAAGCTCGATCAAGCAGAGACATTTAAATGCATTAATGTTTTAATCGAGTAACTTGGTCAAGTATAGGCGATTACATGCAATAATGTTTTAATCGAGTAACTCGGTCAAGTATAGACGTTTAAATGCATTAATGTTTTAATCGAGTAACTCGGTCAAGTATAGACGATTATATGCAATAATGTTTTAATCGAGTAACTCGATCAAGTATAGACGTTTAAATGCATTTATGTTTTAATCGAGTAACTCGATCAAGTATAGGCGATTATATGCAATAATGTTTTAATCGAGTAACTCGATCAAGTATAGACATTCATATGCAATAATGGAAAAACATTTACAAAAAATAGGCAAGAGATTCGCGCATGCGCGTCAATTAAAATGAAATAATATTGCTACAAGTTGATGTAATGAAAATCAAATCTAAGCATGCATGTATGTCGACGTGGTGCAAATATAACTTTGCTTCTCCACTTTAGTTAACACGTTTAGCCTTACGTTATCTATTAATAACACTGAATTAAATAATATGAATTTAATCTGTTTATACAGACAGAGCAACATGGGAGTCATTTCTACTTATCAATAACTTATATAATCTCTTTTTTACAAAAATGTCACGTGATTAAAACACTCTTTTGTCAAACTTTTATATCCCGCCAGTATTTGAAGACGGTTGTGTCATGTGAACCTATCATGATATTTTTTCACTGGGGTTTTTCAACAATTTTTCAGTTATATATAATGGCCGGTTCACGTAACCAGTTTTCCTGGACTGTATACTAACCAGTACTAACTTACCATTCTACAAGGAACCGGGCAACTTCTCTACATATGCAGGAAAATACACATTTTAGTCAAATTTTCGTAGAAGGGTATGACTTGTCGCGATCGGAATTTGAGGCCGGATCCGGGCTACAAGTCCAGCGCACTAACCACTGGACCACGGTCATGGCCCTATCTCCATAAAGCGTGAGGCTTCCATTACAGAATAATTCAATGTCAGATATTAACAAATCTAAAAAAGCAACAAAATTTCTTCATATGACAATTTCATTAAATGTACCTTCATTCAAATGATACAAAAAAAATCCAATAATTCATTCAATACATCAGACATAAAGGGAGTCCCGGACTTTATTTGAATCAAATCTAAAACAAAAGTAATTATAATCGTTCGTGATAGAGATGCCATTTAACGTAGGGTCGATTTATATCTGAGAAACTTTAATAAAATATTGAAACAACATTTAATCGCTGGCGCAATAAAATTTAATTGTCGTATTCCAGAGGCCAT